>OZ038483.1:36728878-36756378 GCA_964036315.1 Acanthosepion esculentum | reverse complement strand
GATTATATTTCTTTCGTTTTGGATCAACCTCTAGTTTTTCTGAGCGTTTCCTTTGTCTGGTAATCATACTTGTGCGTTCAATGAATTCTTGGAGTGTTGTACAGTACTTGCATAGGTTCTTCCTTTCTTGCGGACCTTTCTTTAGTAAACCTTTTCTTTAATTGATTCCAATGCCTTTTGTGTTCCCATTTGTTTTCTTTTACCATATATATCATTTTTCCAATCCGTGTCATCCCACATTTCTTTTCCATTTTTATATACTCTGGAAAACACTTTTCGTCAATTTTGTAAAATCTTGTGTCCTTTGTGTTATCCGTTTTTATTCTTTTTTGATCTGGTAACAACCTGTAGAACACCGATTTAATTTTCTTGTGAACAGTATACACACGAGAATTTTTGTAGTGCTTCTTCGCTCACGTTTTCATTACTTGATTTTTAAAAAGCTCTCTTAAAAGTACCCACAAACCGTTCAGCTTGTCCGTTTGACCTCGAGCGATACGGCAGGATAGTGATATGTTCAATCGAGAACATTTTACAAAATTCTATAAATTAGTAAGCAGTGAATGATGTACCGTTATCCAAGAATATAGCATTCGGAATGCCATATGTTGCAAACGGTTCGTGTGAAAAATTCACTGTGACCGTGGAGATTGTTTTTTTGTATTTACAAAAATTCAGGTCACTTAGTAAAGATATCCACTACCACAAGATAATGTGATACGTTTACTGGACCTGCGAAATCTGTGTGCAGTCTTGACCACGGAATATCTGTCGTTGGCCAAGGTTGTAATTTCTTGGTAGGTGATTTTGCTGCCGGAGTACAACCTCTGCAGGCTTTTACTAATTTTTCAATGTCTTGGTCCATTTTGGTCCAGTATACATAGCTCTTCATAAGAAATTCCATCCTTGAATTTCCCGGATGTTCACTATGAAATTCATTTAATATCCGCTTTTGTAATATGCTAGGTATTACTACTCTTTGTGCAAACATCAGTACTCCGTCACAGAGCAAGAAAGCGTTCAAGTCTGGATTGTGTTCTAAAAATTGTCTATCTTTCTTACTTTCTTTTAGTTGTTTTTCTTTTCTCGAAATAAACATGTCTTGTTCTGTTTTTACTTTTATTTTTCCATAGATTTTTGAAATATAGCTGGAGCCACTTTTATCCCAAAAGGAAGTCAGTTGAACTTATACATTCCCTTTTCCGTATTTATAGTTATTAACTATGAATATTCTTCTTCAACCTGGATTTGCAAATACGATCCAGAAAGTTTCGAAAAAATTTTCCACCGTCGCAAAAATTTCCTCTGGACTTGGTAATGGGTAGTTATGGGATTCTAAACATTTGTTTAACTCTGTCAAAAAATCAACACAAACACGAATTTTATTATTATTATCATTATTATTTTTTACATACACTGCTAGTGCTCGCCATTTTAAATTATCAGTCTTTTCAATTACACCAATTTTTCCAAGTTTGACTAATTCTTCGTTGACATAATCTAATACTGCAAACGGTACACTACGTTTCGGTTTAAACACTGGAGTCGATCCTGTTTTCACATGAAGTTTCACTTTGACGTTGGAACACTGACCCAACTCATCCGACAGAACATCCAGAAAACATTATTCATTTCTTCCTTTAAATTTTCATACTGTTTTGTTATTTTTACGATGGTCATTCAATAAATAAGGTGAATATTTCGGTATAAGGACTTCTAATACAGATAGAAGCTTACTCTTTTTTTTTTTACTTCTTTTTCACATGGATTTAATTTCTTTTGCAGATTAAAAAAAACTTTGAGAGTTTTGTCGATTAACAAAGATGGCCGACCAAGAAGCATGCTTCAGGATTGAACAACGGTCAGTTATCAAGTTTTTGGTTGCTGAAGGGTACAAACCAGTTGAAATTCATAGGAGAATGTCAACTGTGTATGGTACCACATGTTTCAGCCAAAAAATGTCTACAAGTGGGCTAAATTGTTTAAAGAAGGACGGAGCAGTGTTGGGGATGAAGACAGGCCTGGGAGGCCTACAGAAGTGAGGTCTCCTGAGGTGATCGAATCAGTCAATGACCTCATTCAGTCTGACAGAAGAGTGACAGTGGATGACATTGCAAGGACTTTGCGCTTATCTGTTGGGACAAACGCAGGGGTCATCAGTCAGAAGGAGTCAGCTTGCATCATGACAATGCAAGGCCTCACACAACAGCCCAAACGGTGCAGACCATCAACAAGCTGGGCTGGGAACTGCTTCCTCATCCCTCTTACAGCTCAGACCTTGTCCCTTCAGACTTTCACCTGTTTGGTCCCTTGAAAGCGTTCACGAGGGGCACGAAGTTTAAAAGTGACGATGAAGTCAAAAGTGTTGTGAGCGATTGGCTGAGACATCAGTCCAAAGATTTTTTGAAGGAATACGGAAGCTTGTCCACAGATGGGAAAAGTGTTTGACAGTGCTGGGAGACTACATTGAATTTTTTAAAAAAAGTAAGCTTCTATCTGCATTAGAATTCCTTATACCGAAAAATTCACCTTATTTATTGAATGACCCTCGTAATATATGTTCTGTTTGCTTTCCATGTGGCTTTGTTGATTATTGTAATATCACTACCAGTGTCTAGTTGCATTTTTACATCCACATAATTTTCACATATACAAATTTTCTTTGGTTTTCTGTAATCAGTTTTTCCGCTGCAACGCTATGTAAGAAATCTTTTTCTTTGACAACTTTTCCTTGTTTTAGTTTTACAGTGGGACTTTTTATGTCCTACTTTTCCACACTTGTAGCACTTAAAGGGACAGTCGAAATGTAACTTTCCACATCTGAAACATGGATTAATTTTTCTTTTTCCACAGTTTTTCTTTAGCTTGTATGTATGCGCATTCTTTTTCTTCAATTTCTTCCGTATCGCGTCTCAGATTTAGGATTCTCTAACATTCGTTCGATATTTCTCATAGTGTTAGTTTTGGGCTCTGTTCAAGCTTTCTTTAGAATTCTAGCACGTATTTCTGCGTCTTTTTTCGCCGTTAACTCTTGAACGAAAGTTAACCCATTAAACATATCTGGAGTCAGTTCGGTTAATTTGAATCTTTCACACTCTTTGTTAACGATTAAAACATTTGTGACAAAATCTTCGTTTTCTTTTTTCGTCAGATTCATACACTTCCAACTAGTATTGAATAACGAGCTTTTCTCACTAAAAATTGTAATCAGAATATTTGCTGTTTTTTTAAAGCCAGTTTCTCCTGTTTTTTGTTTTCTTTTCGTTTTGTTTTTGTTTTTTTCACTAGTACAAAATGACAGTATTTTACATGTTTTACCGGTGCTAACTTTCTCAACAAAAGTCTTGTTTTTTTTTCTCGTGTTCCCAGTCGCTGCATTCTTCGCTGAAAATTTTGCTCGTATCTTCTAAAATAAGCAGAAAAAGTAATTCCATCATCTGAATTGTATGTGAATTCAGACATGGCATTTGCCACTGTGTCGGAAGTGAAAGAACTTGACGAATTTTCCGATTTCTTCCGTATTATTTCAATTAACTTTTGTTATTTCTGGAGTTCCAACATTTGCTGTTGTTGTGTTTTTACCACTTGGGCTAATAATTCTTTCATATTTTAAGAATATCTGTTTTGTTTGTGTTTTTTCTTTCTTTCTCTTTTTTTTTTTCTTTTTTTTACACACATCAAAGAGAAAATAATTAAACCAACGTGGTACTAATTTCTTGTCGTCACGGTTATTATGCACGCCGAAATAAAAAGTACTTTTTTTTTACTCCGCATAAGTTTCAATCCCTTGTCGCCACTGATATAACTCGCTACTAGCGGTTATAACATTATGTCTCACTGAGGCTACTCGCCGTGACGTCATTAGAAATTCTTTCCGACTGATCATACTCTGACACACTTTGAGTTCTTTATTTAAGGCATCTTAATTAATTTGTTACCGGGGGGCGGGTATTTACTCCAAACCATTCTCCTTTTTCCCTTTTTCTTCTATTGTTTTTTTTTCTTGATTTGTTTTCTTGCTTGTTGAATTTTCTTTAGTCACCTGGCAGGCAGGCTTTCTGTTAGTTTTACCAATACTTTCGGTTTTTGTGTATGCACTGGTCTGGATTTCCTACACGGTAACGGAAAACCAATAAAATTTGATTGTATTGTTAGGTACTGCCGGGATGCCCAGAATTAGCACTAATAATGCTTCTGCCCGCCGCCCCGTTACCATGTTTGCCTCGATGGCCTTTATCTAATGATGTATTGTTTGGAGGCACGTCTGTCATATTCGCTGCAGTAATATGAAGTTTATATATGTATATATATATATATATATATATATATATATATATATATATATATATATATTAGGTGATCAGCCAATCAAGCTACTTTGGTTTCAACTTTTCGGTATCCTCAGTCGATATACCGTCTGTGTATACCGAAAAGTTGAAACCAAGGTAGCGTGATTGGAAGGTCCAAATTTTTAAAGTTTAAAACTCGGCACGTGAAATATTTATTCTCTTTATATGTGGAGGGATCACTTTTTAATCAAACTGTTCTAATTTAACTCTGGCCAATAAATGTTATATATATATACATATATATATATATATATATATATATATATATATTTTCAGGAATTTTCCAAAAGGCGCCGCGCGCTGGGATCGAAGCCTGCAGTCCGATAAAATCAGGAAGTCTCCTTCTTTAAAAATCGATAAAAGACTTCATTAATAAGATGTCGTTTACAAAATAGATGTATTAGTTGCTCATTGTGATTTCGTCTCATCGTAATTTTGATTAGAAAAATTTAGACGAAGATTGTATGTGCGTGTGTGTGAGAGAGAGAAAACTATCGTTTTTAAAAAATGTTTTCTATGACTTTTCTTTGCATATTATTTTATCAATTTGCAAATATATTGTAGGGGAAATAACCAAATAACTTTCAGCCTCCAGTCCCTTGTTCTAACCACTGCAACAAATTAATGTCCTTCAAAATACCCACTGTGGAGTGAAGCGAGGGGAAAACGTTTCTTCTTGTGCGGTGAAACGAGTAAAATTTTCCATTCTTACTTTTATTTTTTCTTTCATTTCTTCGTTGTTTATTTTTTCTTTATTTGAACAAGCAAAAAATAGCCTCGCCTGCGTTAAGAGAACAAAAACAAAACGTGTTTATAACACAACAACTGTATTAAAATTTATGTAAATAGAATAAATCCATTGGAAAAACGGGTAATTAAATAACTGAATGGATGAATGGGCCTTTGTGCATCGTCGCAAATTGTATTTACGTAATAAATCTTTTCAATTTTCTTTCCCTTCTCTTAAGAATCCTGAGCCCATGGGCGTTTCCAGTGATCCCATCACCGGAAAAGCTGTTCAGACAGAAGAGAGCCATGGCTTCTTCCTTTTCCAAGGTTGATATTTTATCAATTCCTTATTTCTCTCTTGTATAGTTATTAATATTTACTAACTTTATTACACAACATGGCCAGAACGAGTAAAATTGGAGGCAAGATTATTCTGTCGCACTGATTTCAAGTAGATAACACACCTACCTACCTTGTAAATCATCATTCAAAATTATGGCTTTTTAGCTTTCCCACCGGTGGGAAAAACAGGAATATAAAGTCCAGCAAACAGTTGTTCGTTTTATCGGTACTTCTAAATCACGGAATAGCACAAGACCAGTTGTAGATAAATTGGGATGAAATAATAAAAAAAAAAGAAAAATTGTGTTGTGTCAATGCTCTAACTGGGAAAGTTCTGTCAGCTTTGAAAATCCGCATTCAAAATCCTAGAGTTTTACCTGGGTTTGAACACTAACCATTGCTACCGATAAGAAAAACACAGTACTCTAATCCGGTAAGTAAACCGGTTTCTTGATCGTTTATTTTTTTATATATTTCTTGAAAATCTACATTAAACTAGAAAGCATTTTTGTCATTGATTTACTTAGAAGGGACTGCTACCCCTAGCTAACTCGTCCCATTTTAAACGAAAGTGGAAAATAGAATCAAATTCACCAAGATGTAAAATTAATTGGTGTCGAAGTTTTTCATTCGTATCTTCTCTTTTGTGCCAAGCCCTTTCAGAACGTGGGCGATTATGTCTCTCCACGACGTCCTGTCTTTCGTTGCTCTAAGAAACCTTCGACACTTTACCATCCCTCCCTATCCCTATTCTGCTACCCATTCACACAGATTACTTAGGTTACTTGCTTTTTTTTAACCCTGGTTTCCCTTGCTTTCAGGGTGTCCTTTTAAAAGGATAAAACATAGACATTGATATGGTTTATAATCTGACCTAGAAGTATCCACTCGGTAGGAGTCGCCTTAAGGTGGGTGCTTTACCCCTAGAGGATGTTGCCTGTGTATTCTAATCCCTCATCACCCATTGACGGGACGGTTTTTACTTAGTTTGGTTTCGTTTGTTTTGTTTTATTAATGTTTTCCATGTTATGTAAAGCCAACTTCTGCAGTTTTGATAATTTTTCACAATTGATAATTAAATATGGGAGCTTTTTTATGCGAGAGTCAAAAAGGTAAATACAGTGTAACCCGGATATAAGATACCCGGATATAAGAGAAACTCGGATATAAGAGAGATTTTATCTGGTCCCAAATTAGAGCCTGTGTTAATGTATATATAATAGACCAAACCTGGATATAAGAGAAACCCGGGTATAAGATACTTCTTCTCCGGTCCCGACAACTCTCTTATATCCGGGTTACACTGTACAGGTTTCGTTTGCACCAGATGAAGTTGCATGTGAGTGAAAAAAGTAGGCAGTTTTTTGGGGTTTTTTCACAATCGACAATAAGGTAGAAATATGTTTGGTTTGCATAAGGTAGACATAGATTTGGTTTGTACGAAATTTAAAGAAGGTAGATATTGGTTTGTTTTGCACCAGAATTAATAAGGTAGGCATAGGTTTTCTTCGCAAGTGTTAAAAAGGCAGATATAATTTTGGTTAAAGCTACAGTCAAAAAGGAAGACCGAGGTTTGTTTTGTGCCAGATTCTAAAAGATACACACGTTTCGTTTGCTCAGTAGTCAGAAAGGTGGACGTAAGTACGGTAAAAAGGAAGCTCTTTTTGGTGGGGTTTACACCTTTGCACATTGTATTCTTGACTCTAACCGACAGAGTGAATTTGTACTTGCAATAAATTACAGTGTAACCCGGATACAGTGTAACCCGGATATAAGAGAGTTGTCAGGACCGGAGAAGTCTCTTATATCCGGGTTTCTCTTATATCCGTGTTTAGTCTATTATATATACATTAACACAGGCTCTAATTTGGGACCAGAGAAAATCCCTCTTATATTCGGGGTTCTCTTATATCCGGGTTTCTCTTATATCCGGGTTACACTGTACCAACAATCTACGTTCTGCATTGTCTTAATATCTTGTAAAGAAGAGAAATTTTAAAAATGTAAAATTGAATGCATTTTAGCAACTCAAATAAACTTCTTGACGAGTGAAAGCACTCTGACAATTCTCATCGAAACTAGATGTCGCTGCTCAAACCCTGTTAAAAACTAAACTCAAATAAATCATTTCTATGTAGATATATTCTTCTTAATTGAAAATGTGGCGTAACGAACTTTGTCTGTCCACATATCTCACTCCTTATCTGCCCTTGTGCTCAGTATAATTCATTTCTCAACTAAACGGTTGAGTCATAAGTAATTTCCGTTTAGAGGAACCAATTCTAATGACTAATGTATTGTCTCATTTCTTAATTATACGTAACAAGAATACATTTGGAATACACTAACATACGACAAAGTTCAAAAGAAAAGGCGGTGGGTTGACAAGGATAAATCTCTTCAACTGACCAAAAACTGAAGAAAGGTAATTTTGTGCATATGCTGGAAGCACCGCGGGCATTATTTATTAAATTCACATTAAATTAATGCACATTTAAATGTCCAGGAGCTGCTACGTGTCAATAAAAAGCGTCTACTGCGCTTGTCAATATGACAACGCAAGGTTGCATAGAAAAAATTGCCACTCAGTTGGTCTGTTCTCCACAACCACCACCCATATTCACTTGACTTTGTACCAATTGATGATTACCTTTTTAGTTCGCTACTGTGGAGAAACGGATGGCGGCTCGAATTGAGGAATCGAAGACCTAGTTCGAATTCCAGTCGAATCCATTACATTCACTTATGTCCTAAGACCCTCTTCTTCTTATGTAAATAGCAGGACAGACCGGGTTCTATAGACTTGGATGGCAACAGGTCTACCGCAGAAAGAAGTGGCAACCTACTGCGGGAAAAAAAATCTGCCTCGATACATGATCGCCTAAGTGTGTATCACGCATGGCACATAACTGATTGATTGAAAAACCAGATTTCGTCGAAATCTGCCTGATAGCGATTTACTAAGTGTAACTGAGATGTGATACAAGGCGCACCCAGTGAGGATCGAATTCACTATTCAGTCGGAATTGATCTAGCTAGACAAGCTTGCTATTACGTTACTGCCTAATAAGTAGGAACAAGTCATTGCAAATAATAGTAAATATATAACGGAATAAAATAAAATGTATTCGTGCTTTATTTTTTCAACAATAAATATGATAAACAAAAACGGAAATTATTTATGGCTCAATCGAATTATATCTGTCAGGAGACTCAAGACACCGCCTCCAACAGCTGCTTGCCGCATAAAAAATTTGGTTTTATTAAAATTATGTACCATATGTTTTACAAGTAAGAAAGTGTTACTAATAAGAATGGAAACTTTCAAGTTCATGCCTTTTTATAGTGCACATGTTCGCAATAATGTCAGAGATAGAAGCAGAGACTGTTGAAATCTCAACTATGAAGCAATCTGTCTGCAAATAAGACAAGGTGTCTGAAAAACAGACTTTGTCAGAATTAACGTCGTGTCTCGGTGTATCAAAACAGACTATCTAAGACTGTCATGATTTAAATTATCATGTCCGGTTTGATAATATCGATTTCCTTTTATATTCAATCGAATTTTACAAGAAATGATTAACTTAATATCTCAAAAAAAAACAAACGATTACATTTGTATATATGAGTGTTTTTACACACACACACACACACACACATATATATATATATATATATATATATATATATATATATATATACGCATACACACAAGTACCGTGTAACAAGTTTACAAATATGAATACATAATTGTATATTTATATACATATACTATAAAATTAAGAGTGTTTACATCTATATCGATGCAAACAATTATTTTAAATGCTCAGTAGCCACAATTGTATCGATTCTGCTCTCGGCTTCAGTAATTAATTAGTGCTTAAATCCTCAGAACCTAAAGATTTGAAATAAATCTTAGTTCAAAATATTTTTCCAGAAAAATGCGATATACAATTTTTATAATCTTCATGTTTGTGAAAAAGAGATCCCCAATACATATATATATATATATATATATATATATATATATAGAGAGAGAGAGAGAGAGAGAGAGAGAGAGAGAGAGAATATTAGTGGTAAATATACACATACATATACAATTATATATACACATACATATATGTATAAAAATAATTCCAAGAGGATATGATCCAGGTAGAACTCAATGTCCAGGACAGAGTAAGGATATAATAAAAAGACTTAAACACTAATATTCCATGGTCATAATTTATTCCATTGGAATCGTAAAAACGATCCAATTCATCAGACATACAGATTCAAAAAGAATATATATACAGGGTTGGACAAAATAATTGGAACAGGTGCAAATTCCACTCCTATATTTCAAAGACCTATTATATTAAGAACTTTAACTAAAACTTCGTAATTGCAGGTTAGATCTATTGTAATTACGTTTATTTATCTAATTTACTGTCTTTGTCTTATTTATTTTTAGAATTTAGTCAAATCTAAGCTAAATCCGTGACCTTTCTGAGTTCGAAAAAGGGAAAATTGTTGACGCACGCATGGCAGGAGCCTCGATCACTTAGGTTGCTGAACAGTTTGGTTTTTCAAGAGCTACTATATCAAGAAGTATGGCACAATTTGAGAAACAGGGCAATCATAGCAATTCAGGCCGGACTTTCAAACTTACTGACAGGGACCGACATGCATTGAAACGCAATGCGACAAAAATCATCAGATTACTGTGGCCAAAGTGACTGCTGAGTTGAATAATCATCTGAATAGTCCGGTTTCTACTAAAATTGTTCGTTGTGACCTCCATAAGGCTGGATATCATGAAAGAGCAGCTGTAAGGAAACCTCTTCTATCCACTCACAACATTGACTGCATCTTCCAAGACGATGGTGCTCCAATACATACCGCTCGAGTGGTTAAGAATTGGTATGAAGAGCATGAAAGAATATATGGAATGGCCTCCTCAATCTCCAAACATCAATATTATCGAACATTTGTGGTTCATTTTGGAGCAACAAGTTAGTAGCCACTATCCTCCATCGTCGTGCCTTAAAGAGCTGGAGCCGGTGTTAATCAAAGAAAGACTGAAAATTCCTCTGGATGAAGTCAGGAAGCTGTAGGATTCCATTCCTAGATGTATTAATGCTGTATGTGAGGCTAAAGGAGGATCAACTCCATATTAAATAAATTTTATTTGAATTTAACAAGTGTTTCAATTATTTTATCCAACCCCTGTATATATAACATGAGATAACGATTTATATTTTTGTATGTCAGTGACAGTATTGGCGAAATTTATGACAAAGTGTAAAAAGTTTTCTTGGTGCGCATTTCATCCATCGGGAACTAAATTTGTTATGTTGGGGTAGGACTACACATGGGCACGACAGAGGGTGCTGGGAATTTTAGATGGGTTTTCTTTTCTCTTTCCATCACTTTTGTAAAACTTACCACAACTTTAACATAAAAAATTCTACTCTGATCAAAGGAGAAAATAAATAACTACGACGTACATGTCTAGAGACATGTCTTAATCGCAATGTCCCACCTGTTCCTGGCAGATCTTCTACTATCACAGTGTGGACTATCTACTTACAAAAGTGAAGGAAAGGAAAAGAAAAAGCCTCTAAATGAATTCGGATAGATATGGAAACAAAAAACAATTCTAAAATTCCCAGCACCCTCTGTCAGGCGCATGTGTAGTCCTTCCAAACATAACAAATCTAGTTCAATGAAGTCCTGCAGGACGAAATGCGTCACAAGTAAACTTTTTCCACTTTATCATACAATTTCTCTCTCTCTCTCTCTCTCTCTACATATATATATATATATATATATATATATATATATATATACATATATATATATATATATATATATATATATATATATACATATATATATATATATATATATATATATATATATATATATATATATATACATATATATATATATATATATATATATATATAGGACAAAACGGCCGTCCAGTGCTTTCTGCATTCTGTTGAGGTTTCTTTCAGACTCAATGAATTACTTAATTATAATTATCAAATCCTCGTAATAATTTCTATTATTTGTATATCATTGCTTGAACCGGCTTCTAATGCTCCAGTTGGCGCGGCTTGGTGATAGTAGTTCTGGCTGGTGGGGCACAGTCTAATGGGTATAAAAGGAAACTCAGTTGAGTTCCACCACGGAATATGTGAGCGAACGGCACTATATTGAGTCTGATTTGCTATCGCTTCGTCACCGAGGCCCTGTGGAACAGTTTGTATGATGTTTGCTTGACAACCTAACAGTCAGGATTTCAATTCTCGGTAGTGGATGCGCACTGCTGATGAGTCCCAAATATAGGACGAAACTGCCGTCCAGACTCAATGAATTACTTAATTATATATATATATATGATTTGGAATCAAATATGGATTGGAATCTGAGAGAATGATAGGATTAGGAAGAAACAGCAAACCTTTATGAGTCTAACATGTTTCGATTTTATTAAAATTTCATCAGAGAATGTAGTATGGCGGAGAAAAGAAAATTCTGGTACTTTTAATTTTTGTTTTTCATTGGTTAAACATAGATAAAACTGCCTACAAGATACACACACATACACAAACACAAACGAATATATATTATAATCCCCCATAGATAAACTAGAATTATGATACACATACACACGTGAATTATCCACACTAACGCTGCTTGACAAGACTGATACACGTGAAGTGCTCAATATCAGAGATAGAGCATATGTAAATATAAATATAAAAGTGAACATTGAAGTCAACACTCAGAGGCGACAGGCTGTTTCACGCTAGACGCAATCGTCAGGCCGCCATATATATATATATATATATATATATATATATATATATATATATATATATTATTATTATTATTATTATTATTATTATTATTACATAAATTATTACATAAACGTTACTTTTAGTGGATACCCATATTTGAGTAGAGGCTCTGCTTTATTTATTTTCATCTACAGTCCTGAATGTTCGATATTAATATATAATTGTGTATTTGGAGAGCAATCCCTTTCTTATACAAGGTTTATTAAAAACGAAAAAGATACTGCAATTAAGTTTTTTATTCATTTTTTTCTTGCATTTGTAAAAGTATATTCTCATTTGGGACCAAAAGGAAAATAACACCGCCACTTTATAACCAGAAAAGAAAATACTCTCGTGCTAGCACAATCATCGACTACCCAGTTTCACTCACAAGACTTGGGCCAACACGTTGTATGGTTTTGCAGGCGGCACTTTCCAAAGGCCCCGCACGTTGAGATCGTCTCCTCCAGACGATAACATCATGAAGTTACCTTCTTGACAAATCGACCCTGGTGAGATTCGAACCCGGATCTCATGATCTAAAAGCGAACATTCTAACTATATATATATATATATATATATATATATATATATATATATATATATATATATATAGTGGACTCTCTCGTCATATTCGTATGAGGGGCCAGCAGCTCAGGTAACCTACAGCCCAGACCACCGGCACATATGATTTGATTATAGTGATGAAGGCTTTGTGCAGAACCAGCAACACTTTTTGAAGGATCGAATAAAAAGACCTGTTCCCCAAGGTCCCCAAACGACCCTCCGCAGGTTTGGAATTCAGAGTTCTCCTTCTCCTAGACCAGTTGCTATCTAAGGCTATAGAACCCAGTCTGTCCTGTTATTTACCCATATCTGGAGTGAGAAGAAGGGGAGGATTAATACCTTTCCCAAGGGTATTAGACTGGAATTTAACTCGGCTATCCGATTCCTCAATCCGAGCCGCTATCCGCTACTCCACCGTACCTCAGTCTTTGCTTAATTTCACCAAAATTAATAACAAATCATCACATCATATGAATTAAATCTGTAGAAATCTCAGATAGATAGATAGACAGAGAGAGATATAGAGAGATAGATACAAACCTCGCATCATATAGATAAAAAATGTTTCATATATATTGAATCAAACTGGAACTGATTACTCAAAGCAAGGCCTTTCAAAATTACGATGATATCAGCTCTATGTATTAACGTAATTAAAATAATGTAATATTTTTCATTGTTCTCCCCATGTTAACATTAAGCTCTTCATCTTTGGCTCGCGGCTATTTATCGAAAACAGATAGAATCCCGTATCAATGCTAGACAATAATTTGCGATATTTATCGATTTTCCTTTCGGCGACTTATACTTCGATTACTCCAGGACACTTTTGGCATGTTGTTTAATATAACATTTTCGTCTTTTCTCAATAACTTACCTATATGTTTCTCATCATTGTGCCTGGTTTTATTGCTCTTTCTTTCACTCTCTCTCTCTCTCCCTCTATCTTTCTCTTTCTCTCTATCTCTACACACACACACACACACACACACACACACACACACACACACACACACACACACATATATATATATATATATATATATATTTCAAACATGTAGTGTTGAATGTTAAAGACAACATAGTCTTACATATTTTCTTTTGAATTTTCTCATATTCTCTAATGAGACTTTTTATTTGAAAATAGTTCCGAAATATGTATTTTCCATACGATGACCTAGCGCTTTCGAACATCATTGTTCATCTTCAGGGTCAATATTTTAGTCAAAATTTTTTTTTTTTTTTTTTTTTTTTTTAAACAAACATTTGCCAATTATCTTGTAGCGTAATCATGTTGCTACTTTTTTACAAACTAAAAACGTTAAATTCCTTTTAAATTCAAAAGACGCGATGATGTTATATCACGTGCATGGCGTAGATTTTTATCATGTGACAGCGTGAAAAAGATTTCCAATACACAAGCCAAAAGATCGAAGAATACGCTACAAAATTTAAATATATTATAAACATTGCAATATATTACCAGATATATTATAATCTATACGATTAATAAGAGGTCTTTTTCTTTTAATATGATGTTCGAAAGCGCTAGGTCATCGTATGGAAAATACATATTTCGGAACTATTTTCAAATAAAAAGTCTCATTAGAGAATATGAGAAAATTCAAAAGAAAATATGTAAGACTATGTTGTCTTTAACATTCAACACTACATGTTTGAAAGAAAAGTTGCTGCCAAATTACACACATATATATATATATATATATATATATAATGAACCTATAAATTTTATTTGCACATGTATGTATTACTGTACACTTTTGTCAAGATATTTTTTTCTTTTTTGATTTGTGTACGTTCATGGTGTGAGCGACCATGACTCTCTACAACTTCCTCTTCCTTGTAGCTTGAAACGACATTTGCCTCTTTGTCGTTCTCTCTCCCCCCCCCCCACACACACACACACCCTGCTTTGCCATCCATTTCACACAAACTCGTCCGTTAGTTTAATCGCTTTTTAACCTTGCCCTACCGGCTTTCAATATGTCCTATGCATGTTAAATTTTCCAACCCTTCTTTTCTTATTATGTATCCCAGAAATCTCCACTGTCTCTTTGATTGTAATTATAAGTGTCCTTTTTTAGTTCCAAACTTGCTCATTACCCATATGATCAGTCCATGTTATTCTCAGCATCTCCCTGTAAAACCAAATCTCTATCGTTTGGGGTATCTTTTTGAACCGTAAGGAAATTGTCCAGCATTTACTGTTGTATCGCAGGGCCCATATGACATAGCAGTCCAGCAATTTTTTTTTGTTTCTATGGAAATTTTCTCTTTATTAAGTTTACTTTCTGGAAAACATCTTTCGCTATACCAATGTGCCTTCGGATTTCTGTACCACATTTTCCGTCGCCTTTTACTGCACTGTCTATAATTTGGAGGAGAGTTATAATCAGTTCCGAGGTTATTCAGAATAGTGAATTAATTCTTTCTGTTGATTTTGGTGTTGTTTTTTCATATCCATTTAATCATATTACCCCTTGCAGGGCAGTAAAGCCACTAAGACACAAGGAGTTGATAAGAATAAAAGAATAAGAAAAAAGAGAAACATTATTAAGGAGCGGGAACAATATAAGAGTAATCAATAAGACAGTAGATAACGATTGACATTGCATTTAAATTTTTAAAGATTTTTTGGCTGGAAAACAGGGAGCCGATAGAGATTTCCACAAGTGAGAAGTGCGAGAGAAAAAAAAATGTTAGCATAGAACTTACGGTTACATTTAGCCAATTCAACTGTGAATTGATAAGTCCTTACGAAAAAATCTAGTAATGTACCTAAATCCATCAAGTATAGATACCATAGTGAAGAGTTCATCCTAACTATTACCATAAAAGTATTCATAGAAAAGGCAAAGCTACATTACAGCGGTTGGAAAGTGACTGAAGCCGAGAGCCAGTTGAGACCAATTGCTGATTCTTCCTTGGATTTTACCAAGAATCTCCAAACATGCAGCAGGAGCACCGGACAATATGTGGCAGAAATATTCAAATACTAGATGAATAGTACACTTATAAATAGGTAAGATATCGGTCCCCCGGTACGATGGTGGAGGTGAATGGGGTAAGTTCGAAACCCTTCATTTTGTCCTGATCCATTCGTCAAAGCTGCCCGCTTTCGCCGATGCTGTACATTCTTGCATTGGACCCCTTCTTGCGCAAGTTAAAAGCGAATCCGGTCCTACATGGAATTACCCTCTCCGGTTCAAACACCTCGGCCAGGTATTCCGCCTATGCCGATGAAGTGAGCGCTTTCGTGAAAAGCAATGCCAAGATTGATGAAATTGATAAGGAAATCAGCAGGTATGAGGAGGTGACAGGAGCCAAAATCAACCGCGACAAGTCCATGAGTTGGCGGTTGGGTGCATGAAAGGGAATCTCTCTTCCCGGACCCTTCACTTGGACGTACGGGCCTCTCAGTTGGAGAAAAATTGGGTGGTGGTCCGAGAAAATGCCGAGTCAGCAGTTCGTCTGCGGTCTCGGAGGAGGCTTAACTTAAAACGGAGGGCGGAAGTTTGTCCCTCGCACATCTACCCCATCCTTCTTTACCGGCTCGCAGTACTTCCACTCGCGTCCGCCTTTCTAATTTTATTGGTCTGAGTCTTGTTTAACTTCTTGTGGGGTGGCAGGTCTCCTACGGTGTGTCGGCCGGTCTGATGCCTCCTCCCGTCTGAGGGCGGTCTAGGAATGCCCGACGTTGAGGTTAGTCAAAAGACGTTGCGGCTCAAGTTCCTGGATTTAACGTGTCAGCAAGATGAGGGTAACGGCTTCTTCCGGAAAGAAGACGCTAAGAAAGCATTTCCAGCTTTGAGAAGCGCGCATGAAGGCGAGGAAGTCCGTCGTACTCCTCGGGTCAAGTGCTCCTATCGCGAGCGTCGACTCACTCTGAAAGAATTCATACGGGTTAAGGAAGGCCTCTGCGACATCCGACTCTTGTCTCCTAAGGTATTATATCCTGTGTTAATGCGGGTGGGGGAGCTCGAGATGCTCTATGGGAAGAGTTCGGTTTGACGAGGGAAGCGTTTAGCTCTCTGTAGCCTTTGGGCTTCTGGTGGCGGTTTCTCAATAACAACGAGGCATCACTCACCTGTCTGGTATTGAGGAATCTCCTTTGGGTCGGCAAAAGGCTCTGTGCAAAGTGGCTGGCAGTTACGCCAAAGTGCGTGCGTTGCGGTGGGGCGGTGGGACCTTGGGGCATATCTTCTTGCACTGTAGCGTCATGGCGGAAAGTTCTTTGCCTTCGAGGCCAGTTCCGTCTGTAGCAATGTTGTGCCGCAGTTGAAGAGGAATGAACACTAGGTGTTCTTATGTTTCCTTGGCATTATGTGAGTCGTGACTTGGACGACGCGACAGAAGGAATTTTATGGAGGTGAGAAGTTTTCCTCTTCTCAACTATTTTTGTTTTTTAAGCACCAACTTAAAATCAAATTTAGAGCGGAAAGGAGGCGATTCTCTTCATCAAAATTCAGCGAATGATAGTTGAGTGTTTCGCGATTGATTCGCTTGGGTCGGGCTAATTTAGAGTGGCACCTGGAGGTGACATAGAATAAAGGATATTAGCCGCCCGGTTTTAAAAAAATTATCATTTAGAGTTAGGCTAGTGTAAGTCGTTTGTCCTTTTTTTTCAAGTTTCTGGATTTAACTTAGCTAGAGTATAGATGGTCATTGGCCTCTTTATTTTCGCATCGCCAAATTTCCTTTTTCTTTGATTTATTCCCCTTCCCTCCCCATTTAGGTGACAGAGATTGCAGTTCTCTGGTTAAACTGTGGGATGTCTTTCGTTTTCGAGTGTGAGATTTCGTTATTGTTTAAATGTGTGAGTGCTAGTGAGGGTGATTACTAAACGGATACATGGGAATTATTCTATTAATGCCGCAATATATTTTCGTCTTGTTAACTGTTATCTCTGCCGTGATTAGACTGACACTAGTTTTGTTTAGTTGTCTAAATAGTTTTATATCATGAACATTAGGAATTTAAATTTCTTAAAAAATGTTATCGACCCAGCCCTCCACAAAGACTGTATATATGGGGATTAGGTAAGATTTCTTAGAGTGAATGTCGCATTGTGGTGAATGTGTATGACAGTATTGTATGGATGAGATGTTTGGTGGACAATGTTTAGACGATTGGGTCAGTAAGAAATTGCTAAAATATTATGCGGGGAGGGTCCCAGTTATCCGCCATCCTTCATTATATAGGGCTTTAAAACTTACTTATCCCACGGACATCGGCGGCATTGTCCTGGATGGTTGCATGACGACAGAGATGACAGGGAGCCTGGGACAATCCGTCGGGGTGCTTTCATCCGTAGATTTCCGTCCAGTCAATAAGGGAACCAAACTTGAAAAATGTTCCTCAAGATAGTTCATTTAAATACGAAAGGCTTGAGAGATCGGAATAAGACTGCACGCTTGCTTCGTGATCTCCTGTGCTTTGCTGTAGATGTGGCTGCGATCCAGGAAACACACTTTGTTTGCGAAGTTGATGCTTGTGTACTGTCTAGTAACGATATCGTCTATTCAGCATACGGGGACCAGCTGGCCAGAGGTGTTTCCTTGCTTGTTAAATTTACCCTAGATGCGTGTGTGGGTCTTCTCCATGTCAATGCGGGGGTGCGGTTAGTCGTGGCCGATACTGCCGTGAACAATAACGCGTTTCGGTTCGTTGCGGTTTATGCGCCCAACGATCGAAAAATGTCCCGTTTTTTCGTCAGTTAGGGTCTTTCCTGGTTGATTATTCGCGCGCAGTCTTAGTGGGGGGGATGCCATCCTGGATCCCAACATAAAGGAGCGGGGGGGGGGCTAGCGGGAGGGCATCGGTCGATCGTAGCCTGGTCGATCTGATCAGCGAGTTTGGTCTCGTCGATAGATACCGGGTCGATCACCCTGGGCGGGAAATGTGGACGTGGACTCGTAAGTGGCCGTCTACCCAGGTATCCAGCTACCTGGATAGAATGTTAGTGAGAAGGGTCGATATAGACTTACTAGATTGTCCCACTGGATATGCTATTCGGACCATAGACACGTCTGTGTCTGGATAGCGTTAGATGCTAGGCCATATGGCTGGACACTGGAAGTTCAATCTGTCTTAACAGGACAGGCGGGACCTCCAGCAACAACTAATTGGACTAGTGCAGCGCGAACTAGTGGGGCGCTTATTGAGGATAGGTCTTCTGGTCCTGGGCGCCAGCGGCGAATTATCTAAGTAACCCCTAGTTTTCGCTTACCTTGGGATTGATTCGAAACGTGCTAACTTTCAATGACATGGCCATCATGAAGCAGGCAGATTTGCTCGACTGCCACCGGTGTGACCTTGGTTTAGAGGAAACGACTTCGCACGCCTTCCACCGTTGTCCTCAGGTGTCGGCGAGTTGACAGCTCGTATCGCTCCCGATAAACTTGTGCTTATCGATCTCGCATACGCGTGTGATAAGGTGTCGCACCCGTATTCTGGGATGAAACGAATGATGCTTCTAACGCTGCTAGTTGTGGTAAGAATGGGGATCTCGGCGACGCGAATTTGAGGGAATCTTGCGAAACGAGCGCTATTCTCATCAGGCTCTGATTGGATTCTTTCAGCATCAGCTGAAAGTGAAGACCAGAGCTGATAGAAAGATTTTGGTGTCGAGAGAATTCAGCGAAAGTTGGGTGAAAGTAGCGAGCGTGGTTCGTGTGAACGGGGCTATCCTTGAGTTTCTTTTTTAAGTCCTCTTCGTCAAAACAGGGCGGTTTACTGTGAAACCCTCCCCTGGTTAAGTTAGACTCACTTTGTGTAAATTATTAGCTCTGAATTTACATTGAGCTCTCAGGATTTGATCCTCCTTGGGACTACCTATACGGATTACCAAATCTTTCGTAACTTATATATATATATATATATATATATATATATATATATATATATATATATATATATATATTCTATGAACATGCCCAAAAGACGTGAGCTTACACTTGATCAAAGACAGGAGATCATTACTTTAAAAAAAAAAAAGAGATTCAAGAAGAGAAATTTTTTTAAAAAATTCCAGAACTACAGTGGATTATACTGTTAGGAGAGATCAGGAAACGGGATAAAATAAGAGCAAAAGTTGAACTGGTAGACCAAAAGCAACAACAAGAGCGAGGATAATTTCCTCAGTCACTGACAGAAAGCTGACTACTCCAAACATCCCTACACATTTCCCAATACTTGAACTCACATTAGACTGTATTGTGTTGAATTACTGCTTCCTAGATACTACCTGTTTTACCTATGCTACCTTGCCCAGTAGTGAAATCTGTTATTCTTATTTTGTTTAAATGAAAACCTAAATTTTGCAACTTTCTTCTTGATCAAAACTTTTTCCTCAACACGGGAACTTGCACTAGAATAAAGACAAAAGGACATTACTTTAAATAACAAGGATATTCAAGAAGAGAATTTTTTTAAAATTCCAGAACAGCAATGGATTATGCTGTTAGGAGACATCAGGAAACGAGACAAAACAAGACCAGAAGAAGGGCTGGTTGACCAAAAGCAACAAGAAGAAGAGAGGACAATTTCATCCGAGTCACCAGCTTGCGTGACAGAAGGCTGACTGCTCCAAACATCACTGCACAACTAAACCAATGTTGTGAAAGAAATGTGTCAGCATCCATTGCGAGGAGAAGACTGTTTGCAGCTGGCCTATATGGCAGAATTGCTGTCAAGAAACAACTGTTGAGGGATCAAAACAATGCGAAAGGGGGCCAGTGGTCCAAGGCGCACAAAGACTGAGCAATAGAGCAGTGGAATAAAGTCCTTTGAACTGACGAATCAAAGTTCGAAATCTTTGGGTCAAATAGGAGGGTCTATGTGCGGCGAAGAGTTGCTGAAAGAGCTGCACCCCCCCCCCTGTATCATACCAACCGTGAAGCATGGAGAAGGCTGTTGTGAGGGCTTTTGCCAATTGCAAATTCGGGGATTTGCACCAGGTGATGGGCAAATTGAATCAGACCGGCTATCACAGAATAATGCAGCATCATGCGATCCCATTTGGAACGCGGTTTGTGGGTCAAGGCTTTATACTTATGCAAGATAATGACCCAAAGCATACTAGTAAACACTGTACAGAGGTACATTAAAAGCAAAAAGGAACAACATATCCTGATGTCTTGGCCGGCGCAATCAGCGAACTTAATTCCCATTGAGCCAACAAGTGCGGCTCACCTCTGCCAACTCTTACAGGAAAGCTGGACAAAACTATCTTCAGTCTACCTCTGGTCATTGGTGGAAAGAATGCCGAGAATCTCTGAAGCTGTGATAGCGGCCAAAGAGGGTCATTTTGATGAATCAAAAGTTTAAGAAGTTTTGTGTGTGTGTGTGCGTTTTTTTTTTTTTTTTGTTTTTTTTTTAGTTTGCGTTTAATGTGACTCAGGAAGACTTGAATTTAGTAAATGTTGAGACTTGACTAATGCATGGAATAATAATGCAACACAAAATGTACGTAGAACAAAATGTATTGAAACAAGAAAGTGTACACAATATTTACATATAGTCTTTTGTATATTCCTGGGTAGACCGTTCCTGGAGAATGTGTTGACTGAGTCGCAGTCGGGCAAAGTCTCTGGTTGAATCTCCTGATTCCTCCCTTCTCTTCCCGGTACCAACCATATTTATATGGTCGGTACTCCACTATGCAAATTAGGTGGATCCTACCACAACAGTATAATAAATAAAAGCATTGTGGTGCTTAACTTATTTCATTGAAAATAACACTTTCAAGATGAGCAATAAAAATTTTTGAAGGTTGCCAGTTACTTTGACTTTATTTTTTTTCAATTATTTTTTTTTCTCAATCTTTTTCCATTTCTCCTTTTTTATCCCGATATATCTGTCTGTCAGTACTAAATAAGAAAAACGCTTTCAAAGCAATTTTTCAAAAGATATCTCGTTATACTAAGGCCAAAGTTACTGATGAAGACTTGAATTTAGTATAATAAATAAAACCATTGTGGTGCTTAACTGGTTTCATTGAAAATAACAATTTTAGGAAGAGAAATAAAAAAAATTTTGAGGGTGCCCAAATACTTTTGACTGGCAGTGTATACAGATAATTAGTGTACATATATATATATATATATATATATATATATATATATATATATATATATGTAAAAATGGCAAGGACATAAACTGACCGCGAGTTGATAGATAGTTTGTGAT
Organism: Acanthosepion esculentum; assembly: GCA_964036315.1. Classification (NCBI taxonomy): domain Eukaryota; kingdom Metazoa; phylum Mollusca; class Cephalopoda; order Sepiida; family Sepiidae; genus Acanthosepion; species Acanthosepion esculentum. Next base: position 36,734,348 of record OZ038483.1, on the reverse strand, counting down.
GTACCAATATTTAAAGAGCAGATCCAATCCAGGTTTTAAAAATGAAATATGTCTACGCTTTGCGTATGTAAACCTATATACGCATTTATTCTGAATTATATATATATATGTGTGTGTGTGTGTGTGTGTGTGTGTGTGTGTGTGTGTGTGTGTGTGTGTGTGTGTGTCCATATTACGATTCCTGCTCATAGTTTAAGCCTGAATACTGGAATTGGTATTCAACAAATTATTTCAGAAATGTTCCACTGTATTCGCCCTCGCTTTCTTGTTTAAGGCGATTTTTATGCATTTTCCCGAAGATACAGCATGGCTGATGTTCCAAGGTCCCGCTACTAAAACATACATTTACCGATTTACTTATTTCCGTTAAGATGCTTAAGGTATTAGTCATAACTTCAAAGGGATTCCTTATATACACACACGCGAGCGTGTACCCATACACACACTCGCATAAACAAACACAAACACTTACATATACGCACGTGTTATCAATATACATGCTTAGATATCTAGAGAGACAAATTAAAATGTACATATATGTATGTGTTCCTAAATAGACTATAATTACAATAATATATAAAAGTAAGTAAATAATAAAAATAAGTTCATCTCCGTATCTCATTATTTGATGAAGCTTTAATGAAAGTGAAACATGTTAGATTGATAAACGTTTCCTGTTTATTCTTTATCTTATCATAAGTAAATAAATAAACATATAAGAAATTTAAAAATTCAACAATAATAACAATATAACACTTACTTATTTCCGTCTATTGAGCATTAAATTACATCACTTAGCATCCTTCATAGTTTACCTTGACTTTCACAGTTAAACTATAGAATATTTTTGATCGTTCTTAAATTTAAAAATGTTGAAAAACTAACGAAATTTTATTTCTGTTTATAAACACAGGTTGCAAAATAATCTCCTTACATTTACTTTGATAAAGTCCATCAGAAAACGAAACGCGTTTGTAAGGAAAAGTTTTCCTTTTATCTTTATTCACACACGCACACAAATATATATATATATATATATATATATATATATATATATATATATATATATATATATATATATATATTGGAATTTTAACCTCTCTCTCTCTCTATCTCTCTCTCTCTCTCTCTCTATATATATATATATATATATATATATATATATATATAAATAATGAGGGGCACCTCGAGGTGGTGAAATGGTTAGCAAGCTTATCTCGCTAGAACAATTACGGATGCCTCTTACTTTCGTCCTTGTGCCACATCCAAACTACGCTTGGAAAATTACTATATATATATATATATTGTGTATGTGTGTTTCACGACGCTTGACTCTATATTTGAATGATAACTCTAACATTTTTAGGCATTTAAAACAACATACCTGGTCGCATACACAATTCCGGAAAATCCTCGTTGAAAACACAACTATACTTGAACATGAAAACAATAAACAAAAACTAAAACTTCTTGAAGCTATATACATAAAACAGTTGATACCTAACCTGAACAAAATAATCTATGAAATCTCAACAAATATTCTTAAATGCCTATAATTGATGACATAAGCCATTGGTTTATACCAACGGCTCCCCTACTTAACACTTCTCGTTTTTCATTCTCTTGTTTTCATTGGTCATGTGTAACGTCACGAGCTGCGGTGCGATTTTCGCTTCCGCGTCTCGTATACACGTGTTTGTCGTTGCTTGGAAATCTTTCATGCAACAAAAACAGACTATCATTATTGTTTTGTCAGTGTATTGTTTAATATATTGAAATGTAATTGTTATTTTTGATAATGATTTATGTAGGCCGAAAGCTTTGATAGGATTAAAAAAAACATGTATCAATATGGTGATTTTCTTTCATCTTTCAATGATAATGCCATTAAGCTTATCAGACAATATGATAGGAATTTACTTAAAATAAATAGACAAAACTTGTCTATATTATTTAATGAAACATGCATCAATACATATATATATATATATATATATATATATATATATATATATATATATATATATATGGGGTTCTGGACGAGTACGTTGCGTATGGAGATTGGTACAATTCTATGTTGGTTTAAATGTGTACGTTTGGAGTTCTGGTTCGGAGATATTGGGTCGCTTATCAAGATGGCTGTCCATAAATATCGCAGAGCAGATTGCCATACGCGTATATTTAATTCATCATGGATGTCTACCAAACTCCATATGCAAAATACTCGTCGAAAACACTAATGTGATACGTGCAAAATGCATTTCAAAATAACGGAAACCATTACTATATATATATATATATATATATATATATATATATAAAGTAAAGATTTATCACTTAGCTGATTGATGTTACCTTTAGTGTCCCGACTGCAGAGTTTCGTAGACGGACCCGTCCGTCTACTCTTCAGGAGATATCAGCAATTGACTGCTTAAATCAAAGTATTGGTAAAACTTAAGGATGTCAAATGAAACGTAAAGATAAGAAAAAGTCAGACCAGAAGACTGACACCTGCCTACGCAATTATCCAAAGGTTCAATGTCTAAATCAAATTCTCGACAACACTGCACAAGCGAAACTCAGTTCAAAACGTTTCTCGCAAACAGACAGATAGATAGATAGATAGATAGATAGATAGATAGATAGATAGATAGATAGATTCAAATTATGATGCACAACAACGTCGCCAGAGGGACACAAATCTAGACACAATAACGCATGCGCACTTATAAACACAAAGCCTGACTTCTCATTGTCGCAACTCTACACTCTCTTAACATCTCTAGATTATTTTACCTGGTTTCGAGAACGTATATACAGTAGCCCGTACATCGTCTGTTTGCTGTGTCTCGTCATGATGTGGCTAATCATGACTCTCCACAGCCTTCTATACTTTGTAGCTCTTAGCAACAAAAAATGTAAAGCATGAAAGCTTATAAATTGCAATTCCCGCAGTCTGTTATTAGTGTGGATTATTGAAATCAACATTTCATTGTTACTTGCGCTTTCACGTCTTATACGATCATCAGTTATCAGACGTGGCCTGCTGATCACTTGATCACCATGCATTGTTTATTTTTATCGACACAATCTTATTATCAGTACACACACTCTGTCCCTGATATTGAGCCAGGTATCTTCATAAATAAAGCATATTTTAACTACACATGCATAGATAGATAGATAGATAGATAGATAGATAGATAGATAAACGGAGAGAGATAATCAAGTGAAGAAGATAATTAAATGAATAAGATAGACAGACAGATAGATAATTAAATGAATTAGATAGATAGATAGATAGATAGATAGATAGATAGATAATGTGCGTGTGTGTATATATATGTGCGCGCAATGTTGCACACGCAATCTCCCTTAATAAACTACTTTCTGGTTACAAAAATGAAGTTGATTCCTATTTTAGCAGATATACCAAGACTGATTACATGCATATACACAGGCACACACACGCAACTACAAACACACACATAAACACACACACACATATATATATATATATATATATATATATATATATATATATATATATATATATATATGTAGATAGATAGATAGATAGATAGATAGACAGATAGATAGATAGATAGATAGATAGATAGATAGATAGATAGATAGATAGATAGATTTGAGCATGTTTCAGAATAAAAACTTTTTTCAATGCTTATATGCGAATACAGAACGAATTTAACAAGTTCGCCAAAATAAGAAAATGCGTGTGAGAAGGATTTTTCTCGTCACCTGATTTATTTAATCCTTACAGCGAGATAATTCTAAAAGTTAGATAACTAACAGAATTTACACAAATGTCACAATATTGCAGATCCTAACAATGTTTAAAGAAAGCAAGAAGAGAGCACTTACCATAAATTTTAACTGTAAGAAAATGGAATGCATAGTGGTAAGTAAAAGGGACAACCAAAGATGTGACTTACGCATCGGGGATGTCAACATTAAAAAGTGTGGAAACGCATTTACATGAGTTCATATAAATCTTTCCGAACTTTTAACAGACAATAGAAAATGAAAGAAATTTAAATTGTGTTTAGTACTCGCAGAAAAGTTGGAGAAACTATTTCGGTTAGTCATGACAAAGATTCGAGTTGCCGTGCAGAAAATTCAAATTTTGATACGAATATGTATTTTTTATCAAAAAAAAAATGATAAGCCAAAAAAAAAAAAATACAAATTAAAGAAAGTAATTTTCTTTTAGAAAGTTTTAAAATAATTCTGCTGTGATTCTTTTAAAATATAAAATATTATACGACATGTCGTTTAAGTCGTTTTGTGGCCACAGGGCAACGCTAAATGGTTAATTGTTCACGTGAGCAAAAGAGACCAATGAATACGTAATCAAAGTTGATTGACAGTTCGTGTCAAAATAGCCGCTCATTTCTTTGGCTTTGGTGAAATGAAGCACCCAGCCAATCTCGAACTTTAATTTTGTTTCTTTAAAACTCACGTGCAAATAAATTGAAAGAAAGACAAAAAAAAAAAAAGAGGAATAAGAAACAAATGCTGGGGGCAGTTTAAATATAGTTACATTCTGAGCTTGATTCAGTGTCGGAGTTATCTGATCTGTTGTGCATCACGTTAGAAGAAGTGACTAAATATGGAAGAATGGAAACAGAGGAATAAGATGAGTGGAAGGGAACGAGCAAGAAAGGATAGAAAGAAAAAAAAACAATTAAATAAAGTAAGGAAGGCTGAAGAAAAAAACTGCAAGGGAGAGTAAAAAAAATGGCGTCAGAAAGATTATGTGAAGAAAAAAGAAAACTTCAAAAAACTAATCGGAAGACGAAGAAAGAGAATAGCCCCTTACTAGATATATAGGTAAGGTTGTAGCAGTGGGGAATTGAATGGGGGGATCGAACCCGACTGCACGAGCGATATGATTTTCAAAAAAACTTTTTTCTCATCATCATGATTCGGGAGTTACATCAAAAAGAAATAAACAACACTGCTTCATGATTGAGAATGTTACGTATTACGACTCGTTGCAATCGGGTCAGTGTTTCGAACCCAAGTAATAACCACAAAATGCGAATGCTGATTATCAAAGCAAGCAGGCGCACTGACTTTTTCTTTGTAAAATTGACATAAAACAATCTTCCTGTCCCTATCGCCCAAGCACCCGGCCTTGTGCCATACACCTCGCCTAGGAAGAGAGTCTCGAAGTTTATTACGACTGTAGTAAGTTCTGTCTGTACTGAATGACCTTCTACTGTAGACTTAAATTAAGATTAAATATCACTAAAAATGTACACGACGAAAGAAAAGAAAGAAAGAAAGAAGTGGGAAAGAAAGAAAGAAAGAAAGAAAGAAAAAGATTTCCGAAAGTAAAAAAAAATTAAAAACACTTAGTAAAGAGAGTAAAGACAATTTTGAAAAAAAGGAAGAAAGAAAGAAAGACGAGATTGATAAGAAGCAATAGAAAGAAAGGATAAAAAGA
>OZ038483.1:36698878-36723878 GCA_964036315.1 Acanthosepion esculentum | reverse complement strand
AGATCTGGTTTTACCAACGAATGCTAGCAACTGCATAGAACACGAGGGTCTTTTGAGGAAAATAGGAACAACAAGGAAACATTTAAAACTCAGAAAAAGACAGTTGCGATTTCTCGGACATATCATGAGAAAAGAGAGACTGAAGACAAGGGAAGCAAGAGTAAACCGTGAGCGCTCTACTCAATGTACTTGAGTGTAATGGGTGGCAGAAGGCTTACGGCCATATCACGTTGAAACATCGGTTCACGTACGATCCCCAAAATTAAGCAACGTTGATCCTAGTCATTATCTAGATGGGTGACCGCTTTGGAATACCAGGTGCTATATGCTTGAATGTGCGGTTGGTGAAATGGATAATGGCTCAGAATTGTAAATCGGAGTGCCGAGATCCAATTCCAGTTGGCTTCGTTATATACACTTCTTCCCCCAGCTTTGGATTAATTAGTAAATACTTGTATCGCTAATTCATTATCACATCCTACAAAAAAATCTTACAATCTAAAAATTTTTCTGGCTTTAAATACCCTGCAAATTATTGTTACGCCGTAAAAAACGAATGAAGAATGAAAATGAGGGATTATCGTTATACATCTATTATTTACCCTCGGAAAAAGGTGTTTATAAATTCACTGAAGTTTGGCCAGGTCTCTACTAAAGGTGACACAAGGTCAGATTAAAGTGGGTTTAATACTGCAGAAAGTCTACTCGACACTTCCCTATTTTGGAGACGCCAGGCAATAAACCCCAACCATTTCCCGAAGGAGAGGTATTACCTGGAGGACGGACCACTAGGGCTTGAGCGAATAGTATTAGCAGAAGAGCGAACCCCTCTGCCGACCACCAAACTATACTCGTATACCGAGAACTGCAAAACGATTTAATAAGCGTAGTTTAGATGTGGTACAAGGACGTAAGTATGGAGCACCCAGTGAGGATTGAACTCATTTGTAATTAATCTAGCGCGACAAGCTTGCTAATCATTACACCACGTCGAAGTGTCCCCGTGAAGGGTTTCTTGTTGCATGTAGTTTCTATAAGTGGAAATTCCTCTCCATTCGATGAGGTTAACGAAGACTATATTGAATCCATTGCTAGGTCAGCTACCAGGAAGGTTGGTTCACCGTGTCGTGTGAAACAATTTTTCTCTACATTATCTATCATACATATCTATAAGTCTACCATTCGTCCATGCATAGAATATTGTTGTCACATATGGTCCGGTGCTCCTGCTATTTACCCTGTGCTCCTTGATATAATCCAAACAAGAAACAGCAATATTATCGGTCCTGATCTGGGGGTCGACTTCAGTCATTTTTCCAACGCCCTAATGTTGCCACTCTGTGACTTTTCTATAAATACTCTCATGGTAATTCTTCGGATAAGGTCTTTGCTATGGTGGCTATACTTTTTGAATTTAAGCTTAGTACTAGACTGGTATCAAGATCTCATCAACTTACAGCTGATCTGGCTAAATATAACCCTAAGTTATATGCTAACCTTTTTATTTCTCGTACTTCTCACTTGGGGAACTCCCTTCCGGCTATATGCTTTCCAGTCAAATTTAATCTTCAAAATTCTAAATGCAATGTCAATCGTTATCCACTGTCTCCCTGATTAATCTTTTTTTCTTTCTGCTCATTATTAATGTTTCTGTTCTTAATTCTTACACACCCTGTAACCCCTTGTGTCTTAGTGGCTTTACTGCCTTGCATGGGGTGATGCCGATTTAAGAAAATGTAAACCAGTTTCACTCCTAGCCAATCACGGCGCAAGCTTCACCGATTGAATGGACTGCTACGGAGAATATGGTGATTAATTCAATTGCTCCACGAATGGAAAAAATTAGTGGATGCCGGTGAACGGCTTTTAAAACTGCTGACTTTTCTGCGACATGTTATTAATGACTGCGAGTAAGTGAATTCTTGAGAAATCCATTCCGTCCTTTCATTTTGTCATGTTCATTCAATCTTTTATGCCAAGTCCCACCAGCATGTAGGCGATCATAGCAGTCTGTAAATTTCTTTATTATTTGCAAATTGCTATAACTTCTTGGGAAATATAGCGGACTGGATTTCCAATATCTTCACAGTTTCGAGTTCAAAGTTGTCTTTTTTCTACACCGGCTGTCATCCAAGGCTTAAGGCGAGGGAGGCGGGGGTAGGTTTCCACATTGCTATTTAACCCATAGTCGAAAGAAGATTGAGAAATGCTTTTTCCGAAGGAGGTAATCTCGAAGTGAACGAAGCAGAATCAACCGGAATTTAAACATGTCTCGACAATTCCATTTTCTGAATCCATAACCGTGTGTCATGGAGTCATATTTTGCATCTTGCTGTTCGTGTTTGATGTGGTAAAGAAAAATTGATACAGAAGATATCTGCCAGCAAATACTACGCGTGTGTGTATGTGTGTGTGCGCGCGTTTGTGAGTGTGTGTGTGTGTGTGTTTGTGTGCGCGCGCGTACGTGCGTGCGTTTGTGTGTGTGTGCCCGCGGGGTCGCGAAAGGTTGGTTGATTTTGTTCAGCCTCATATCAACTTCTATAAGTTATTTAATGCCTAAATCTAAATATTTTGAACACAGTTGTATGACTTGAACTACAGATAAAAATGTATTGTTAGTCAATTTGCTATAAAATGTATTGCTGGTCATTTTACTTTAAAAACGTTCATATGTATTGTTGATAAGTTTATTATATAAAAATGTATTGCTAGTATTTTTACTATAAAAATGTATTTTTATACTTCCATAGTGTTTTGTTTTCGGATCCACTATTTGCCCATATCTGGGACCCTAACTGATGCTAGCACCCTGAATCAGGGTAGACCTGAAGACAACATCATTTAAATGATAAACATAAAAATATTCTGATCAGAGGCCTTGCTGCCGGATGTAGTTTATGCCATACCCAGGACTAGGCGCGAAAGGAAAACGAACAGACACATCGTCGTTCAAGACAGGGTTATATATATTGGGTTATATACATTGGGTTATATATATTGAGTTATATACATTGGGTTATATAAATTGGGTTATATACAGTGGATTATATACATTGGGTTATATTCATTGGGTTATATAGATTGGGTTTATATATATTGGGTTGGCCAAAAAGTTTATTCGGTTTATTAAGTACATTTTCTACATAATAACCGAATTAACGTTTTGGCCAGCCCAATATATTTATGTAACATCCAAGTTTAACGTCGCTTTGGAAAAGTGTAAAATGTGCATTTTTTTTTTATTATATATGCATAAGAATCTTTAATCATCTCCTGGCATTTTGTTGCAGCTAACGTGCTCTGCTTGCTGATTTGTGTTGTGTCGTTCCTTGACTGTTGTATTCGACACCATAACTGACTCATCGGTGCACGATACTGAATTTCTAATTACTGGGGGATTTTCAAATGGTTTCTTACTTGAGTTTTTTTTTTTTTTAATCATTTCGCCCCAAGGAAAGCAGTAAAGCCACTAAGGCACAAAGGGTTTCTGAATGTGACAGAATAAGAAAAAGAGAAATATTATTAAGGAACGAAAACAATAAAAGACGAGGAATCAAGAAGACATTAGATAACGATTGACATTGGATTTAAATTTGTGAAGATCAAAGACATCTGGAAGTCATGAAACTGGAAGAGAGTTCTATAAGAGAGAATTGCAAGATAAGAAATTCTTAGCATAGAATTTACGGTTGCATCTCGCCAGTTCAACTGTAAATTGATGAGACATTGTTGCCAATCTAGTACTGCGCTTGAATTCATAATGTCTAGGTACCATAACGGAAAGCTCATCCGAACAAATACTATGGAAGTATTTATAGAAAAGGCAGAGGGAAGCCCTCTTCCAGCGGTGGGAAAGTGACTGAAGCCAAGACGCCAGACCAGGACCAATAATATTGCTGGTCTTTCTGTGGAGTTTTCCAAGAATATTTGAATATATAGCAGGAACCCCGGACCATATGTGGCAGCAATATTCGAGGCCTGGACGAATGGTAGACTTATAAATATGTAAGATAGATTCTGAAGAGAAACATTGTACGACTCTGTAAACCAACCTTCACCGCGGGACGTGTGATAAACTGATAAGAGCAAGAAATATCGTGTATATTATCACCCCACCCCCTTAGAAAAAAGTTGATGCCTTCCATTAACTCTAAATAAACACTGATTGAAAATTACCTTGAAACAAAATAGCTGTATATAAGCAAAAGATCGGGAATTAATCGAATACGTTCATACATATTTGTATCGGAACAACGAAATATATGTAACATTCGACATTACTGTACTAGGTTTAAAAATGATGTAGTTAACTGTAGATGTAAGTGTTTATGCATACATAAAAAAAATATTGCATAATAATAAAAGCAAGCACAATAAATCTTACGAAGATGAGGTCCTATATATATATTTATATCGTCGACTCTCCCGTCGAATTCGACGTATGAGGGTCAGGCAGATCAGTTCCCTCCCGTCGAATTCGACGTATGGGGGTCAGGCAGATCAGTTCCTAGAAACTGAGAGCCCGACGCCGGCACATGAGATTTGATTATAGTGGTGAAGGGTTCGTGCAGGACCATCCACACTTTTTGGAGGGACGAATACAGAGACCTGGTGCACTGAGTGCCACAAGGTCCCCAAACGACCCTCCGCATGTTTTGAATTCTGAGTTGTCCTTCTCCTAGACCAATTGCCATCCAAGGCTATAGAACCTAGTCTGTCCTGCTATTTACCCATAGTTGGAGGGAGAAGAAGAGGATTCGCACCTTTCCCAAGGGTATTAGCACGTAAGTGAATGTAATGGATTCGACTGGAATTCGAACTCGGCTCTCCGATTCCTCAATCCAAGCCGTTATCCATTATTCCACCGTGCCTATTCATTATGCTTCTTACAACAGGAAACTATTAAGTAGAGAACATTGCATTCTTATTTACCTACACATAGAGAATTACTAAAGTAAACACTGAGTTATGTTATGTTTCGATTATCCAATGTTTTATTTACGAAAAAATGTGGAGAGCTTATAAAAAGCAACTAAATACACTGTACGGTTTTGTACTGGAACGCTGGAAAAACAACCTTGTAATCAAGCAGCTTCATCATTCTTTTCTTTTTCTCTTTGATTCTTTTTCTCTTTCTTTCTTTCTTTTTTTTCTTTTTTGTTCATTTTCATTTATTTTTTATTGTGGTTGGTTGCTCTCATATAACCAGATGTAACCAGATACAAAATCTATAGATTAAAATTTAAAATAAAATTAAATATATATATATATATATATATATATATATATATATATATATATATATATATATATATATATATATATATATATATGTATAAAATGTTTCTTGTTTCTATTATTTTTGTTTTTGTGTCCTATGCTTCCCTTCCTCATTTCAGAACGTTTTTCAGCGTTTACAAGTAGGATGCTGAAAAGTTCTCAGCCCAACCCACTTACCAAAAACTGACCAAACAATCAATCAACAAAAATTTTATTTATCTATCTATCTGTTTGGTGTGTGTGGAGGTGATGGGGCGGGGGGGGTGCTTCTTGATTGCGTCGATAACTTTTCAGCGTGGCCTCGTCTATGAATGTATAAAAAATGCCTAAAAAAACGACATATGATTCATGTAGAAAATCATGAAAATATCTTATTTACATTATTTATACAAGGACTTTAGTAAAAAAAAATTTTTTTAAATCTTTGTTGTTACTATCACAATGTTTCAGTCGTTGTACCTCCGGTCTTCATCGGGTGCTTTTTGTTTCGGGTAACATTCAGGGAATTTCAAAATGAAAAGACTATCCCGTCAAGTTATTATTTAGTACTGCTCACTCCGTTTCCACTGACAATAGATTAACGCGTTGGTTAGTGAGTTTGGTGACAGTAATTGTGGGTTCAATCCATGGTTCGGACAGTGTATACGTGGAATCAGTGGAAACGAAGCGAGCAATAACTGAAGAGTACTAAAAAGAGAATAAATCGAGATATCCCTAGACATGGACAGCGAAACGAGAACAATATACTCCCATGGATGAAATAAAGCATTTAGTCCGAAATTCTCTGAAGGTTACACGGATCGACAAGCTCCTGATGAAGGTTAAAACTACCGAAACGTTATGATAGCAACAACAAAATTCAGTACAATAGTTTATGCGTAAATGACGTAAGCAATAACACTTCATCCCAGAAATTCAGATTGAAATTATCGTATAAGTCTTCTTCTTTTATGTGCCGTGTCTTATCAGGGTGTAGCGATCATGGCTCCCCGTTTCTTCCTGTCCCATTTAGCTATCAATAAGTTTTGTCTTTTTGTTATTTATCCCAGACCCTTTTCTGCCATGCACTTGCTTAAACCTGATAAATACGCCACGCATTTTTCTTCTTGTCACTCTTTCCCTCTATCTGCCCTGTAAGTATCAGATTCTCCAACCCTTTCTTTCTCATTACGTGTCCCAGAAATTTCAGCTAAATCTTCTTCATGTTAAGTATGTTTCCTCTTTGTCCTCAAAACCTCATCGTTGCTCACATGTTCGGTCCATGGTATCCTTAGCATCCTTCTGTAGAGCTATACCGCCGTTGCCTAGAGTCTCTTCTTTATCTTTGAGGAGATCGTCCAACATTCGCTGCCGTAAAGGAGGACAGATATCCCGTAGCAGTTCAGTACTCTTTTCTTTGTTGCCAACGAAATCCTCCTGTCTCGTAATTCTCTGCCTAGCTTTTGGAATGCGTCTTTGGCCATCCCAATACATCTTCGGATCTCAGCGTCGCACTTACCATCCTTTGTCAGAACTCTTCTAGACTTCTTCTAGCTCTCATTCGCTACCTTCTGTGGGAGGTTTTGTAGTTTCCTTTCCGTGTCTGCTATGAGCACTGTGTCATCTGCGTATCTTATGTTGTTAAGATTGCCAACGATAAATGCAGGTGGGATTTTCAGTTCTCTCAGAATTGCTTCACTGTATATGTTGAATAGGTCCGGTGAGAAGACGCATCCTTGCCTTACGCCTCTTTATATTTTTGTATATCTGCTGAACTCATTTTTTGATCTTTATGCGGGCGGTTTAACTGCATACAAATCTTTTCTTTAGTTAATAGGGGTTGTCATATAGAGACTTTAATATGAATGTCATGTATACAAATCCGCTATACATCAATGGTGAAAAAAAAGCTTTGAGTGGGTAGAGGAAATTCTTCTTTGGACATTGTGGACTGGCACTATAGAACCACAAAAAGAATTGGACCAAATAGCAGAAACTGAATCAATTTTGGACTACCAACAGGACCTTTTAGTAAATTTTGTCTTTTCTCTCTCTCTCCCTCTCTCTCTCTCTCTCTCTCTCTCGCCCAATACCCGATATACCAGCGATTTACACAAGCTTGCTGTTATTATTGGTTTTCTTCTTCTATGTGTCGTGCCCCTTCAGAATGTTGGCGATCATGGCTCTCCACATTTTCCTGTCCCTCGTAGCTTTTAGTAAATTTTGTCTTTTTTTTCTTTCACCTAATACCCGGTATACCAGCGATCTACACAAGCCTGTTGCTGTTGTTGTTGTTCTTCTATGTGTCGTGTCCCTTCAGAACGTTGGCGATCATGGCTCTCCACAATTTCCTGTCCTTCGTAGCTTTTAATAATTTTTTATCTTTTCGCTCCTCCGCCTAATCCCTTTTCTACCAGCCATTTACACAAGTTTTGTTGCTGTTGTTGTTGTTGTTGCTGTTGTTATTGTTTTTCTTCTTCTTCTTCTTCTTCTTCTTTTTGCCATGTCTCTTCAAGACGTGGGTGAGCATGGCTCTCCATAACTTCCTCTTCTTTTTAGCTCTTTGTATATTTTGTCTTTTTACTCTCTGTCTCTCGTAATCTTCCACCCCTTCACAGAAGCTCGTTAAGTTGGTTAGGTGCTGCTTTCCTCAACATGTCCTGTCAGTGTCAAATCGTTAAGCCCTCTTTATTTATACAAATCTGAACTGTCTCTTTCTGATGTGAAGTAGAAGTGTCTAAGTTTAAAATAGCAAGAAAACGAACGTCTGAAAAAATTTGCAATGAATCCTAGAAAACCTTATTTCAGGAAAAAAAGTGACGGAAAAATGAGGGAATAATAATGGAAAAGAAAAACGAAGTATTCTTCTTTTTCTTTTGTATGTCGTCTCTCGCCAGGATGTAGGTGGTCATGGTTCTCCACTGCTTTCCATCGTTTAAGCTCGAAGCAAACTTTTCTCCCCTTTACCACCGCAATCCCCACTCTACCATCCATTTACACAAGTTCGTTCAGTCAGTTATTTGCCATGTGTGATACACGCTTAGGCGATCATGTAACTTTAGATACATGACTGACTAGGCAAAATTTTTCCCGCAGTAGGATGCTATTTCTTTCTGCGATAGACCAGTTGTCACCCAAGGCTATAGAACCCGTTCTGTCCTGCTATTTACCCATAGCTGGGGGGAAGAAGACAAGGATTCATACCTTTCTCAAGGGCATTATCACGTAAGTGAATGTAATGGATTCAACACGAAATCGAACTCGGCTCTCCGATTCCTCAATCTGAGCCACTATCCATTGCTACACCGCGCCTCCTTACGTTTGTTAGATAGCTTAATTGTTGTTTCTCCCTGCTCTTTTTGTTTTCAGTGTATCCTGTGAGTGCCAAATTCTTCAAGCCCTCTTTCCTCAGTATGTATCACATTAGTTTCAGCGGCCACTTTCTGATTCAAAGTACAAGTGTCTTTTTGATCGCTTTTCCCTCAAAACTTCATCGTTGCTCACATGTTCTGAACGCGGCATTCTTAGAATTCTTCTGTAGACCCACATCTCTCCATAAAAGTCTCATCTTCATCTCTGAAGAAATTGGTCTCTATTCCCTGCCATATTAGAGGATAAATGTTACATAGAAATTTCGTACTGTTTTCTTTGTTTCAAGCGAAATTTTGTTAATATTTTCTTTAGTTTCTGGAAGGCACCTTTCGCTATTCCACTGCGTCTTCAGATTTCTGTGAATATATCCTATCTTCTGTTCCAACATTACTCAGTGAGTTAAATTTCAGAACCTGCATGATTCTAACGTACCCACTCACAATTGTTTGAACACTATTTACACTCACTCTATCCAAATGTCATCTTGTACATAAACAAACAAAAATAATTAACTAAAAATTATAAAGGGTTGATTCTATAGATATGCATTGTATTTCTTTGATTGTTTTCAAGTAACTATAAATACTAAAAAGCATGAAAAATACTCGACATCAATAAAATGTCATCCAAAATAGTCACAAACATACTAATGTGACACTATGGTTGCGATACCCGCAATCTCAGTTTTAAGTGATTTTTTTATTTTTATGGCCGATGGTAAAGACTGTGAATTGGGATCTTCAAAAGCAACCACCCACTTAACTAAAAGGGAATAATAAATAAATAAATAAATGAAAGTTTTGGGGGTTAAGTGATAACAAACTGAACATTGGTGATTTCCGGTCGCGGGCTTTTACTAACGTCACAGTTGGGAGTGAGAGAACCACCCTTTTTCCAGGGAGAGAATATACCCTGTTGCTAGTTCAGATTCCGTCTGTTAGAATTACTAGTCGCACGCCGTGATGTCCTGATGAGCAGAGGGTTGGTAAGTTGGGACAATTTCTACCATGTTATTCTAACAAATCAGTTCTTTTCAACCAGCGCGAAATACGACTCTAAGTGTCACCTACAAAGACCATGCAAGGAAAGACCTGAGATAAACAAAGAAATATATTAAAAACTGGATGCGAATACTCATTTTTTGTCGCGACGTTTATTTTCAGGTTTCATATTCTTGTGACCGTTCAACGGACTTTTCCTGAGTCTTGTGCACAACGACGCAAACAAGAATAGAGAGGTAATGTGGGGTTTCATTGTCCGGTCGTTTAAAAGCTGAGATGAATTCAATGTATGTTTACAGTAAATACATTTCAAAATTAAAATAAAATAAAAACGATAGAACAACAGACTGCATTCACAAAGACAGAAACCTATTAATCCATAAAAAAAGTTCTTTGATAATAGCTTATAACAGCCAAGATAACATTGTATAATTTATGTTCAAATTCTCCCCGTAAAGCAGAAAAATAAGTTGGACCATAGGAAAATTAAATACAACAAACTCTTAAACAAAGAAATATCATTGGTCGTCAACTAAGTTTGCATAAACGAAAAATTGCTGCTCAAATTCCATCGACATAGCTTGATAGATAGATAGATAGATAGATAGATAGATAGATAGATAGATAGATATAAACAGTGTGGGGATATATATCGATGCTGAATGGTGACTCTTAGTTTCATATAGTATGAAGATGTCAGTCTTTGTAATTATACTGTAAATGAAAAGGTACGCCATGCTCGTGACACTAATTACCAACCATAAAGCTGCCATGTGAACACGAGGAAAGACAGGTGCGCTAAACCCCACGTGGTTACCCACGGCAAATCATACCAAGTTCAATTCGTTTCTAAAGGTACTGGCCATGTCACACCACCCTCGACTTTTCTCCCATGCCTATGAATCAATGTCACCGTCGACGTAGAAGAATTTTTTTTCAAGTCCTAGATGCCCTCCCCCATTATGTTCCACGAGGCCCACATGGCTGGGAGAGAATTTTCACAATCAAGTCACTCCAATTCTCCTGGTTTTAATCCCTTGGACTGCTAGGTCTGGGGTGTTGTTTATAGAGAGACCAGCCAGTAACCCGATAATACCAAATACTCGTTGAAGGACACCATTGTTATGACCAGCATGAACAAGAACCATCTGATGTGCGCATTGAGATCATTCTTGAGACCTGGGTGTGGTTTTATTGAATAACCTTAATACAATTCAACAATTAAAAGAAAAGAGGAAAATGAAGAAATAAAAGTGAAAAAAGTTTAAGGAGTGATTATAAAGTGAAAAAAGACTACGGAAAGTACAAATAACTACGACATTCTACACGTACGCTCATACGCACAGGCGGACGCATGAGCGAACGCACGCAAACACACACATACATTATGAAAAAAATATATGTATATATGATCGACTCTTTCGTCGAATTCGACGTATGAGGGTCAGGCAGATCAGTTCCTAGAAACTGAAAGCCCGACACCGACACATGAGATTTGATTATAGTGGTGAAGGCTTTGTGCAGGGCCATCCACACTTTTTGGAGGGACGAATACAGGGACCTGGTGCAGCGAATGCCACAAGGTCCCTAAACGACCCTCCGCAGGTTTTGAATTCAGATTTGTCCTTCTCCTAGACCAGTTGCCATCCAAGGCTATAGAACATAGTCTGTCCTGCTATTTACCCATAGTTGGAGGGAGAAGAAGAGGATTCACACCTTTCCCAAGTGTATTAGCACGTAAGTGAATGTAATGGATTCGACTGGAATTCGAACTCGGCTCTCCGATTCCTCAATCCAAGCCGTTATCCATTACTCCACCGTGCCTCAATGTATGTATGTATGTATGTATGTATGTATGTATGTATGTATGTATGTATGTATGTATGTATGTATGTATGTATGTATGTATGTATGTATGTATGTATGGTGCGATGGATAAATTGTCGCCATTTTATTTTTTAATTTATTTACTTTTGCGCATGCGCGTTGTTCGTTTTTGATTTTGTCGACTGCATCGTGGGGCACCTTCTGTGAGAAAAAGAGTACCATGACGCAATTCAATCCGCCAGAAATTTTGAAACGGCATGCTTATCTTTCGCGCTGAAAGCTTCAATACGAACATTTCAGAGTGTTTGGATGTTAATCTGCGGACCGTACAGAGTATTCGGAAACAGTTGGATGATATATTTAGTCAACATCATAATGTCTACAGTGATCACGAGTGATGGCGACGTTATGCCTCCATTTACCTTTCGACAAGACCTCAAACAGTGGCCTACACCAAGTTCCTTGAGGGCGTAGTGTTGCCCTGTGTCAAGACGGTAGCTGCTGATATCATGTCTGATAACAGGACACTGCACCATGTCACACAAGCAGGAGAACCCAGTCATGGCTGTCAGACAATTTCTGCGACAACATCATCCCTTACATCTGACCACATAACTACCCAGGCTGTAACACTCTTGATTATTATGTGTGAGGTACAGTTGAGCGAGAGACCAACAAAACTCCATATCACGCTAAAGATGAACTGAAGGCAAGGATTTTGGCAATATTCATCTACTTCAACAAGGAGAGGGCCCAGAAGAGTCGCAGGAGATTCCGAAGTGGTTGAAGCCAATGGCGATTTTATTTTTTATTACACTTTACTATTTCGAGATATTTTGTGTAATTTTGGTAAATATATATATAATGAGATGTCAGTGTTATTTTCATTTGAGCGTAATTTAGACAATTCATCCATCGCACCCCTTGTGTGTATATATATATATATATATATATATATATATATATATATATATATATATATATATGTATGTGTGTGTGTGTGTGTGTGTGTGTGTGTGTGTGTGTGTGTGTGTGTGTGTGTGTAAAAACAAAAACATGTTAAAAATCGCTACACAATTACGTTTCAACACTACAAATGTGTCTCCTCGGGCGATATTAAACTACTGGCGAGTGAAGGGTTATTTTAATTTCAAAAAGCAAAATTCTTCCAATTTTTTTTTCTCGTGGAAAAAATAGGCTTGTGGACTTTACGGTGATTAACCTATCGAATGTGACCCGCGCTAAATTCAAAATCACTGAAAAAACATATTATATAGGTCATGACACGATGTTGTCTGAATATAAGGAGAAACATAATTGTAATTGTGTAGCGATTTTTAACATGTTTTTTGTTTTAATATCCTAAAATAAATAATATATATATATATATATATATATATATATATATATATATATATATATATATATATATATATATATATATATTCGTTTCAACCTTTGGAAGTAAAGTATGAGGGCTGTGGTGAAAAATAATTTATTACATGGAACCTTAAAGTGGCCTGTTTTTATTTTTATTTAATATATATATATATATATATATATATATATATATATATATATATATATATATATATATATATATTCTTTCTGTTGATTCAGCTAGATTATGCGGTCCAACCCAGAAACTATAATTAAAGACCGATCAGCAAAGTTTTTTTTATATTTTTTTTTGTTTCTTATTTTTTGGGTGACATACCGACCATTTGTTGTTTTTCTTAATTCTATCTATTTCCATTTTGATTTAATTGATCTTGTTGGATTTGATTTCGGCTGCAATGGGAAGAAATCCTCTTTCTCGTTTGAGGTACCCTCTGCATAACTACGTCTTGTTTGCCAGCAATACTTTCTACTTTTCGCTTAAATCTTCTGCAAGCAGTTATCTTATCCTCTTTCCCGCATTTTTGTCCATTTTTTTTTTTGATAAGCTCTATCGAATAGCTCCATTTTTTAATTTGTTAGATGTACTTTGAAATTCCATTTAAACCATTTTAATACAGTGTTTGATACTGATAAGTCCTCTTCCTCCTTCTTTTCTCTTTATATAGTGTCTGTCACTGACATCTCTGGAATGTTAATCCTTGTTTTATTTACTCCCAGGCTTGTCAATCATTCGATTTAACTTCCTCTCCTTTCCGGTCTAAGAACTGTCTTCAATATGTTAATACTGATAATGCTCATCCTTTTTATTAGATTTCTACTTTTTTCCTTGCTCTTGTTAATACCATTGTCACGAAGTTATTAGTTTAAAAATTGCTAATATCAAATTCGGAATTATCAGTATCTACTAAGTTTAGCTTAGGTTGGTACAAGGCAAAATAAAGGAGAGATATGAAGTAGAATGATTACGCTTCGCCCATTTCCTCTTTGCTGAGAGTTTGCCTGTCTTTTTTTCAAAGTTCTGGTTATTATTTACATTCAAACACTATCTGCTCGTGTCAGTGAAAAATAGGTCACAAGTTACGTGAGGTTCTCGTATTATTATTATTATTATTATTATTATTATTATTATTATTATTATTATTATTATTATTTCCTTTGATTTCTGATGTATACTCATTTCTTTCCGGGTCCGGACCAGACACCAAAGGTCAGAAATGGCATCATTTACATTTTCCACTGAGCAAGTTAAAAAAAAATCACACATATTTTACATAGATAAAGTCCTTCGTGAGATGTGGGCTGTACTCGTGAGAACATTTTTTTTTATTTCTTTGAGGCATGGGTTACAAGGAATCCTTTCAGTGAGTCTTGGAATATTTTCCAATTAATGGAATTGTTGATGTTCTCATGTGCCACATTTTTGAGATTTCGATTTCAAGGTCCTTGTATTTTGATAGATTTTAGAAGATCTTCAAAGATATATTCTAGTCTGCAAAAACTTATATGTCTATAAGTTGGGGGGGGGGGCATTTTTGTCTTTTCTGTCTCTAATCACTCTATCTGGACGATTAGCTTTGATTGTTCTGTCTGTGTGCATTGTGAAGTCCCATAAAATTGTTACAGGTCCTATCTCCGTAACCGGATCTGGGTGGTGTTCATACCAATTTCTTGTAGTTTCCTTTCCCTAGAAGCTACAGATTTTCCAGTGCAAATATTGGCCTACTCTGTCATGCCAGGTTTCATATTCAATGGGTGTCAATACTGTGCAACCTGATACAAGATGGTCAGTTGTTTTTGGATATTTATCACATAATCTGCATTTTGGACTAACACAATTTTTTCAGTATGTGTCCTTGGTAATTTCGAATTAGGAAGCATTGGTACTGTACAGAAAGAATAAAACCTTCGGTTTCAGCTTTTAACCCTGCACTACGTAACCCATGATGGGTACGATGTTTGTCTACGTCAGCTTGTTTCGTTTTTGTATTTGGTCGATTTCATTTGTATTATTATTATTATTATTATTATTATTATTATTATTATTATTATTGTTGTTGTTGTTGTTGTTGTTGTTGTTTCCTTGGGTTTCTGTTGCATACACGTTTCCTTCCGGGTCCCAACTTGGGACCTAAGGTCAAAAATGGTTCATGACATTTTCCACAGATCATTTTTGTAAAAATAAAATAAAAAAGATTACACAGATTTTACATAAATAAAGCTCTTTGTAATTTGTGAACTCTACTCATGAGTACAACTTTATTATTATTATCTATTATTATTATTATTATTATTATTATTATTATATATTATTATTATTATTATTATTATTATTATTATTATTTATTATTATTATTATATATTATTATTATTATTATTTATTATTATTGTTATTATTATTATTATTATTATTATTATTATTATTAATGTTGTTGATTTGATTTATTAAAAAAATTAGCATCATTATATTATGGTCTCGTATCAGGAAGAAAGTTTCAGTGGAGTTTTTCACGTCCTCCGATAACCGGCGACGCCGATGAGGGAGAATCAGGTTTTTCCCGCAATTGCTGCAGAAGATGATCTGGCAACCGGAGGGAGCTCCTGGTGTAAGGTATTGCCTCTTCTCTTTTTCCCCTTTATCATCTTGCTTCGTAAACGAGGATCCCCTAAAAGGATTTTTATCTCGTCATAACTTCCACTTTTTCCATTCCACTAAAATTGGGAGTTAATAGCCGTTATTGAGCTCACAATCATCAAAATTCGAATGAACCCACATTATCACGATGATTATCGTAAATGTTTCGGGTTTTAAGGTCATCATCATCATCATCATCATCATCACCACCATCATCATCATCATCAGCATCATCATCAATATGACTATTATTTCCGTTATATTCTTTCTTTCCCTGTTCGCTTTTATCTCTTTTAATTGTAGTCTTCAGTATTCTTCCTATGATATAAAAAATATTTAAGTTTCAAGTTTCCTCCCGGAAATACTTGTAGTTTGATGATTAAAGATTTTTTTTTCACCCACCAGGTCGATAAATCAATAAATTATTGTCGAACGATAACTGTGTACAAACCGATCGATCATTCACAGTTAAAAGTAAATGAAAGAATACGGTTAACGTGATCAAATACCAAATTGAGTTTACATTTCAAGTGCCGCAATGTTGCACATGCCCTAGAATCTCCAGTATCCTGAGTTGCAATTTAGTCTATTATTCTCATAAATAAAATTTAGTCTATTATTCACATATATAAAATTTAGTCTATTATTCATATATATAAAATTTTGTCTATTATTCTCATATATAAAATTTAGTCTTTTATTGATCTATATAAAATTGAATCTATCATTCTCATATATAAAACTTAGTCTATTGTTGACATATATAAAACTTAGTCTGTTATTCATATATATAAAATTTAGTTTGTCCTTTTCTATCTATTTATATTGCCGTTTTACAGATATATTCTATCTGAAATTTTTACACACACGTACACACACACACACACACACACACACACATAGTGGAGTGACAACTTTTATTATAGTTTTAAAATGGGCATATATATATATATATATATATATATATATATATATATATATATATATATTGGTGTATATATATATGTATTTGTGTGTGTATATATATATATATATATATATATATATATATATATATATATATATATATATATATATTGTTTCGAAACAAAGTTAGCACACTGTGGTCATGTTCAAAATGCTTTCAAAAAAGGCACAAGTTGCATTACTTATGAGATGCTCCACAATCGTTGGCCCAGATAAATTGACAAGCGTATGCAAATTAACATACAGCACTCTATGAATCTTAGTTGATAGGTGTTGGTCAATTCTCTCTTCAAAGTTCTGGATAGCTCTGCCTATATATTCGGCATTACATTGAGAGTTAAATCTATAAATCACAGAACTAGAATAATGAGGATACTGAATGTCGTTACGGATAGATTTTAACATAGTTTTGAAGACGAAAACCAACTGAGTATTAACAGAAAAATAACAATGCCGCTTACTTTGAAATACTTGCCTAACAAATCTTGTGCGAACCTCATCAATCTGGCGTTGCATATGTAATTTTTTTAAAGTTTTAGGAAGCAGGGAAGTGAGAACCTTGAAGGAAGTTCCACAGGTGGGAAGTGCGTAGAAAGGAAACTATTAGAATAGAAATCACGGTTTCATCTAGCTATTTCAACAGTAAAACGACGAGACCTACTTACCAATCTAGTAGCACGCTTAAATTCATGAGTTTGAGGTGCCAAGAATAAGAGGTAATTAGAACAATTGCCCACAGCAGTGAGAAAGTGACGAAAGTCTAGATACCAGTTGATCGATAACATTATCGAACTTTCTTTGGATTTTGTCAAGAATCTCGAGATATCTATCAGGAGCTGAAGACTAGATATGACAATATTATTAATGTTCCAATCATAGATCTATACAGAATTAAAGTTTATCATCTGTGATAAAAATTTGTGAAATCATTTTTATTAGCAGATTTGCGATAGACACTTAGTTTTAGGTCATTATCAGTACGGTTTAACATGATATCGAAGAAACGTAATGTACTAAACGTTTCTGTTTCATAAGTAAATTCTATCGTACGTTCGATTTTAGTTTATGTACATGGACAGGTAATGTTGTTTTGCTGAGAATATATTAATAAAGAACGATTGGATCTATGCATCTTGTCGGTAAAACCGAGATGGGGGGATGTTCTGGACAATGCACAGCCTGCATATAACATCGCCCAGACCCTGTAGAGGTCCCTCCAGTCTCACCACCAAAGAACTGAATTTTGACCGGGAGAGGTGCTACTCTTTTTATCTCGCGAGATAAATGTATACCTACTAATATATTATGAATTAGTGCATATTATGTAATAATACATCATAGTATATGATATATATTATATATTGTAGAATACGAATATATTTTACATTGTACACTATTATATATGGACGCGTGGCTAGAACGTTCGCTTTCTGGCCATGAAACCCGGGTTCGAATCTCACCACAGTTGATTTGACTCTTAGCACGAAGTCATCGTGACCGGTCATCTACTGGCCTTGTTCAGATTGTTGATCAAGCTAGATAACACGCTCTCTCCCAGAAAGTGTAACTAAGGTCTTCTCAGCATAGTTGCAGTATAAACTACAAGTTGGCTCTGTGGGTGTTGATCAAACACAAATGTGCCTGAGCGAGCGTCTGAATTAGGGATTGGCTAGCTGCCCTAATAGACAGGTATCCTCGAATACGAGTGGCCAGCTATATTCACAAATATAGTTCAATTTGTGAAATTTCTGCGTTTAACTTGCCAATTCTTTCAATTCACTCTTTATGAACAATATGAAAATAACTGTCAAATCCTATCAAGGGTGTTGCAATAACTTGGACCGATTAATGTGAATTAAGTTTAAGCGTCTACTAATGTTTTTCTTTTTCTTTCAGATTTGACAGACATTAGTTGATATTATTTTTCACACATAATTGCCATGACTTAAATAACATGATCCAATAGAGAAATAAATAAATTTTCACCAATAACACTGATTTATTTATTGCTGACTTTGATCCGTCTTAATGAAGCACCCTTATATATAATCCATCTTATGGTGATTTGTTTCATAATTCAATCTTGCCTCTTTGTAGGTAATAAAATTATTTACGAATATGTTTTAAGAATATCAGTCATTATTATCGATGAGAAAATATCAACGCTAAACTTATTCGTCTTTCGGGTTTTTTTTCAAATAATCACTTATTCTGAGCGAAAATAATCCTGATAATGCCAAATTGAATGGCCACTCTTCCAATTCCTTTCGTAATAATGCAGGGCTCCCCCAACAAAAAAACTCCATCCTTGGTCCTACTTTGTTTTTGATTTTCATTTATGACATTCCCGATGACATCAGCTCCGAACTTGATGACGCAACTATTTTCTACTGTCTCCATAATAAGTTTGATCACTTTGAAGGTCAAAATGGCAGTTGATATCCAAAACAACCGTCCGGCTCGTTAATTTTAACGCCTCTAAAACTAAACCGCTCTCTATGAATCATACTGATGGAGGGTTCTATATTTGTGAAAGCAATGAATTCGACTGGAATTCGACTGGAATTCGAACTTGGCTCTCCGATTCCTCAGTCCGAGCCGCTATGACGAAAATAACCATAACTAAAGAAAAAAAAACTCCTTACGTTGGGAGGAATCTACCTCAGTACCTTTATTTAATAGATTTAACACTTTCAGATTTACATTTAATCATGTCACTGGATTTCCTCTTGTCGGAAAGATTTTCATTTTTTAAATCAAGTTCATCCCAAGCAAGGCAGTAGAGCCACTAAGAAACATTAATAATGAGCGAGAAGAGGAAAGAGTAATCAGGAGGACAGTAGATAGCGATTGACATTGCATTTAAATTTTTGAAGATTAAAGTTGGCTGGAAAGCATAAAGACGGGAGTTCCACAAGCGAGAAAAGAAACTGTTTATATCTAGCCAGTTGTAAATTGGCGAGACCCCGTCGCCAGACGAGAACTGCGCTTAAATTGAAAGAGTCTAGGCACCATAGCGAAGAGCGATATTTATTCCGCATTATGTACAGAAATGTGGCACAAGGCCAAAATGCTGAATGGGGAAAAAGGATGGTCTTCTTCTGTTTTAACATTAAACTTAGCTAGACAACGATAGCGAAGAGCTCATCCGAACAATTACCATAAAATTATTTATAGAAAAGGCGAAGAGAGTCATCATTATGGTGTTGGGAAAGTGACTGAAGCTGAGGCGCCAGATCAGGACCAATAATATTGCTGATTCTTCTTTGGATTTTATCAAGGAACTCTAAATAAATAGCAGGAGCACTGGGCCATATGTGGCAACAATATTCTAAGCATAGCCAAATGGTAGATTTATAGATATAAAAGATAGATTCTGAAGAGAAAAATCGTCTTGCACGACACGGTAAACCAACTTTCCTAGCAGCTAACCTAGTAATGGATTCAATATAGTCTTTTCACTTCACGTCAGCCGAGAACATTAACCGAAAAAGGCGCAGCGAGCCACTCTCTTGGAGGTCAGCATCTGCTTTCAATGATTTGTGGACATTTGTGTGCGTATATAAGCTCTGATTATTTCTCCCGTTCACGTTTAATTAATTATCTATTAATTAATTATCTATTAATTAATTATCTATTAATTAATTATTTATGAACCTCCTCTGTTAACGACGATTTCATCAGGTCGCCATTTTAACAACACACTATCCTTTTTTAATCCAGGTCATTATTGCCTTGATTTCAACGTAGTAGAAGGGTAATAATAACCATCGTAATACTGCAATTATTATTAAGGGAATTAATTGTTTTAGTAGCAACAGCTGTAACAAGGGTATTAGCATAGGAATATAAATAATGATCCCAATAACAAAATTATTAATATACTTCCCCGATCACTACAAGCTTAACCTGTTCAAGTCTAGGGTTAACTCTTATCTTCGCCACATAGCCGCATAAAATGTGCCTCTTACTCTGTAACCATCTACCTCGAATGGCTCTCGGGTCTTGTACATGGTGAGCATCACTGTAAAAAATCTAATAAGTTAAAATCTAACATAATGGAATATCAAGTGCTGAATGTTCAATCAAACTAAAATGTTGATTCATAGTGAATTGCGAAGGTTAGAATGTGTTTTTTCTAGTTTAAATATATGTGATCTTTAGGTTGGCAACTAGAAGGGCAATTGTCATTTATGCGAGGATAAAATTATCGTAGTGGATTTTTTAACAAACCCCGACGTCACAAGAATGAAAATATCAAGAATACAGCAACTTTCAACTTTTCCTTATATCAACTTAATCAACCCTTTATCAATTTAATCAACGCTTTATCATATATATAAAACAAATGCTATTGTATGTTATTTTCTGCAATTAATATCCGAGTAATAACTAAATTAACTATTAGTTGTTTAACGACATTCGGTTAAAAAATTTCAAAATAAATCAATTCAACACATACGTAGATGATAAGCTGGTTGCCCCATCGTTACTGAGTGTGATGGCCGTATAACATTCAATAATCAAGACATTTTTTAATGGTGTTGTGATCGAACGGGGCTTCTTTTTTTTCTTTTGCCCTGCCACAAGTCCTACATACAAGAGTCGCAGTTGCATGACATTGTTAATCATCATTGGTTTGGTTGCCTCTTTAGGCCACGGCCAGGTTGTATATGAATTAACTGTACCAAATAACAGAAACCGCAACACTTGACGACTTTCGACAACAGCAAATAACTAAAATGATCGAACATGTAACTCGAAGAGAAAACAATGGCATAATCAAAATGACGTTCCACACTACTTCTAATAAAAATATTAGGAAGGAAGTATTTTAATATATATTTATATGTGTGTGTGTGTGTGTGCGTATATGTGCGTGCGTTTGTATTAAAATAATATATTTTAAGAATATATTTAAATAAACCTAAACTTAAACACACTAGAATCGTATCAGTTAAAAATTACCTTATTTTTAAACTCCTACCTGTCAAAAATCCAATCACAAAATAGACAATATTCCGATTCTTATTTATAAATATGTCTTCTCTTGTCTTAGAAAGCTCGGCTAAAAACAGCCATTTTAAAAAACTGGGTTGTTGTTTGTTATATTGCCAGATTATTTTTTTTAAATAGCATTTCGCGATATTTAAAAGCGATAAAAATCAGAACGTGAAACATCTAGCTTGATTCATAGATTTCTTGCAGTTACTTTCTCACGCATGCGCTAATGCATCGTACTTTATATACAGGGCACGCCACCGGCACCAAGCAGTCACTTTTAAAACTAATACGATTCGTTCCGCTAATCCCACAAATTTGGAAATGCATCACTGACGATTTGGAAGTTTTTTTTTCCAGCAGATCTTTTTTTTTATTTTTCCTGCAGATTTTGTCCGTTACATCCGAAGTCCGTTGATGGTGTGTGTGTGGGGGGGGGGGGTAGATGAATGTAGATATACTGAAGTGATGTCAATGTTTTTTAAAGTAAAGGCTCTATGGATTCTATAAGAATTTTCCTTCAGTGTCAAGAGACATCTGAGATAATTCTTCTATAAGACTTTGAAATAAAAATGTGACAATTCCAGTATCCAAAAATCTTCTTTTATTATTCTTTCATTTTATGGTATTGTATCTCTCCGCCCACCATTTATAGCTTTATCTTTTCTTTCACTATCATCCCACTATTTTTCAAACTTCCATGTAAAAAACAAAGACAAAATGATCATTAAAAATCAAAATCAAAGGACTGGTGCCAAAGTCTTGGACTTCTTAGCTACGTGTGAAAACTTTAGCTCCAAGCTTTTCTAGTTGAAGCCAAGACTCCATAAAAATTGGGTATTATTTCTGTAAAAATTCAAGTTAAATAGATAAATGTGTAACTCAGAAAAGAGAATTGATTTGTCATCTTTGATCTTAACCAGATTTTTAGTTATTTTCTATTGTATTTTAATTTTTAGGTTTAATTTTTTTTTTTTTACTAAATATTTTTAGCTTAAACTTTGATGCAACAACGGCAAAATATCGTATGAAATTTCCGTAAAAAATGTTATTTTTTATTAAGTGTTTTACAGGAATATTTATTGATTTTATGGATTAAATCCTAATAAAAGGGAGGCATGATTGGTTATTTGTTAGCAGGTTTCAAATTCTAGCTTGTGGCAGTTATTTATTTATTTTATTTTTTTTTTTTTGCTTTTATACATGTAAGAAAGCACGAATCACTCATTTCTATCGGAGAACTGTCAATGGGACAAGGCACAATATTATTATTATTATTATCATCATCATCTTCCTCATCTTCCAAATTCAACTAGGCGGGTAGTAATTTGAAAATTATTTAAAGCAGGCCATTTTTTGTTTATTTAAGAGAATTATCCGATTTCAATAAATTAATTTCATTTAATTAAAATAATTAAGGATTTTAGGACCGGACAAATTCAAAGTACAAGCAAAATACATTAATAGAAAAATTGATAAAATTATATTTTTATTAAATAATTAAAATTTTAATATTACTTATCATATTACTAATCATTTTAATAAAATTATCTAATAATAATATTTGTATAATTAAATTAAATACATATAATATATAACTTAATAAAAAAAAGATTGCCTCGTAAATATATACTGCATTTTTATGAATAAACATTACCTCGTCAATATATTTATTTATGAATAATGACGTTTAATCTTAAATATTAAAATACAATAAAACTGATATTATCTTTATTATTATCTTTATGAAAATGTCTGCTTTAATAAAATAGTTTGTTAAGGAAAATAAAAAGAAATGATTTAATGGAAATAATAGAACCTATAGTTTCTTGAGGTGAAGAAAATATTAGTTTTCATTGTTATTACTTTTCATTTATTTAGGATTGCAAAATGTATTTTTAATGAACGATTCTTTAATAAAGGATATCGGCTTTAAAAAATAAATTATCGGTTTTCATTGTGTTATTACTTTGTATTTATTTAAGATTAAAAAAAGTTTCTTTAATGAACGTTTCTTTAATAAAGTATATCGGCTTTAAAAAAATAAATTATCGGTTTTCATTGTGTTATTACTTTGTATTTATTTAAGATTAAAATAAAGTTTCTTTAATGAACGTTTCTTTAATAAAGTATATCGGCTTTAAAAAAATAAATTATCGGTTTTCATTGTGTTATTATTTTGTATTTATTTAAGATTAAAAAAAGTTTCTTTAATGAACGTTTCTTTAATAAAGTATATCGACTGTAATAAAAAGAAAATAACAATTTATTGTATTATTTTTCGTATTTTGGATTCCCAAATGTTTTTTAATGAATCCTAATTCAAAAATAAATAATGTATCTAAGGAATCGTAAGGCAAACGGCTGGTGGGGTACTGGTGGGGTCAATTGTGAGTAGTTTAAATTGTAACATATATAAATATAGGTAGGAAAAAGCAACAGAAAGAAAAAGCAAGAAGAAACAGCAAGCAAAAAACAAAAGAAAAGTAACTAAAATTTCAGTTAAATCCATGAGGCAAATGCAAGTTTAAATCACTGAAATTATATGACGTCATATCGAGGAAATATCTCGTCAGCTGCTGCAACACAGTCATTACTTATATGACTTATATGAGGAAAATTCTATAGGTCACGTTTCAGAAAATAAGAACAGAGAGTAGCGAAGTAAATGTGTATTTAAAATGAAAAACTAAAAAAAAAAATTAAAAATTGATATAATTCTACGATCACCGAAGTTAAGCTACGTCGAGCCTGGTCAGTTCCAATTCTAGTTATATCCACTTTCGCGCAAAGGCTCTTGGGAAAGGTATTAATCCATCTCTCCTACCCCCTCATATGTATTAATTATTAGTACTTGGATCTGTAAATCATTAATATCTCCAAACAAATCTTTAAATCTAAAAAAAATATTTTCAGGATTTAAATAAGGTTAATAAGCCGTAAAAAACAAATCCCTCACTCTTATTAAGAGACACACATTTAACTGATTGAGTGGTTCTTTTTCTACGACTTATTAATAGTTTTCAAATTAATTTAAAACCAGAGTCTTGGCGCGTAAATGAATATGACGAACGCAACGGGAATTGTAACTGGGCTGCCCGATTAGCAATTACGAGCCGTACAACCTTACATCGCCTGGTTTTCCCCAAACCCGCAGTATCTGTTTTCTGTTCGTACGTTAATCATTTAAAAGATGTGATAAGAGTCAACAGAAACAATCTGAAAGGAAGAATATATGAAAATGAATGGTAACAATGTACCACCAAATAATTACGACATTCTTATATGAATCTGTACGAAGAAACACTAATTTGGAGATCACACTTATTACACTCTAGCGTTCGTCAATCTTACATTTCTTCCTCTCCTACCCTCCAGTTTTTTTTGTTTGTTTTTTTTTCGCTCTGCGAATTTGCGATTTTTTTTTTTTTGTCTTTCCTCATACAAATTAATCATTTCGTTTTTAATGTTTTAATTGTATGTAGGGTGTTTTTTTTGTGAGTAAAAGTAATTTGAAATAATTTCTTATTATGTTCCCAGT
>OZ038483.1:36683878-36696378 GCA_964036315.1 Acanthosepion esculentum | reverse complement strand
AAAAACTTACAAGAACAAAAAGTAATTAATTATATTACATTAAATCTTGCAACTCCATCAACCATATAGACATTAAAGATATGCAATTATTAATCTAATATTAGAGTCGCGAGTTATTAGCTATAAATTGTTAGTAATGGAAGGGAGCTAACTCACATTCATTAATATATATATATATATATGTGTGTGTGTGTGTGTGTGTGTGTGTGTGTGTGTGTGTGTGTGTGTGCGTGTGCGTGTCTCTCTCTGTGTGTGTGTCCAAATATTTAGAAAAATAGGAAAGAACCGTCAGGTTAATAAACCAAAGGTCTGTTGTATTTTTGTTTTTATTCTTAAAAAACAGTGCTCAATAGATTCGAAAAAAAAAAAACATATATATATATATATGCAGAAATATAGTCTTAAAGTGTGCTATATTTACGGGGTAAAGTGCTCAATATCAGAGATAGAGCGTGTGTAAATATAAAAGTGGACATGGAAGTCAGCACTTAGAGGCGACAGTCTGTTTCATGCTAGTGTAATCGTCAGGCGACTAGTGCTGTTATTTTTCTCGGCTGTTTATATAAGGGTCAGTGGTGCATTATGGGTAGTATATTTTGGCGGTTACTTTTACCGGAAGTCGCTTATTTGTTTATTTATTTATGTCAAATTATTTTGCTTGTTTTTTTGTTTGTTTTTTTATTTTTTATTTTTATTTTTTATCTTATATATTTATTTATTTATTCTTTTATTTTGGTCGGTGTTTTTGGTTAACGTAGTAAAAATTTGTTTATATAGCTTATTGTTGGTAGTCTATAATGGCCGCCATTTACCGGAAATCGCTTGTTCGCTTATTTATTTGGGTCAAATAGTTTTGCTTATTATTTTTATTTTTATTTGTATAACAGTTATAACTTTCGTCCGTTCTTTTGTTTTGATTTTATTTCGCATATTCTAACAGGTGTGGTTTTGTGATTTGTTTGGAGTAGTTTATTTTGCTTATTTTATTGTTGTTTGTTTATATATTTATTCATTTTTCTATTTTAAGTTACGTAGTAAAAATTTGTTTTCATGTCTACATTTTGAGATTAGCTCGGATCTTTTATTTAATAATTTAATTTGATCTGGGAAGGTAATGATAGCTATTTTTTCCTCCAAGCAAAGTTTGCAAGTTTTTGATAGGTTGTTGTAGGCTGATGATTTTTTCCTTATTTTCCAAGATATTTTTGGTGTGGTGTGTGTTTTGTTTTTTATTTCCCAGATATACTTAGAAAGCATTGTGCTGTTCGCATATTTACTATTTGTGAAAGACATTTTGTGTACATAATTTCTTTGTTTCCATGGTCCTTCGATTACTCCTATGTATACTTTTTCTTCATTATCTGCTGATTTTGTCGTGGCTTGGTAGATTACGTTGTTTTGTAAACAATTACCGTTTAAGGGACATTCGTTTTTTATTCTGCAGTTGCACGTGGGTTTAATTTGTTCGTGTGGTTTGTTAATAATTTTTCTGTTGTGCTTTTTTATTATTTGTGCCATGTTCTCGGTGCAACTGTAGCTGATTTTTACTGTGTTTTTGTTGAATATTTTGTGTAGTGTGCTTGATTCCGGGAAGTGTTTGTGTAAAAGCTTGAAGAATATTTTTCCTATGTTTGTTTTTACGTTTTTGCTGTACGGTGGGTTGAACCATATGATATTTCTTTTTCTGTTGGTCTTTTTTGTGTTCTGTGGTGAGTATGTGAGTGTTGCTGGGAATCCGCTATCTTTTAGGGCTGTTTCGTAGTCTTTCTTGGCTTTGTTAAATATAGATTCATCGGAAGAATTGTCGGAAAGCCTGCGGTTAATCGATTTAGGTATCTGTTTGATTATAGAAGGCGGGTGGTTGGAGTATATATGTATGTACTGTGGTTTATCATTCGGTTTTCTGTATGGTTTGTGTGTGCCTTTTCTTACGTTGAAGGTGACATCTAGAAAATCTACTTCGTTTAGGTTAGTTTTTATATCTATCTCGAATCCGTTATTTTTGAAAATTTTAATTATTGCTTTTCTAGTTTTATCTGTCTTTTGTTTGTTGCAGTTTCTTAAGATTATGAGACCGTCATCTCTGTAGAGCCCTGTGTCATTTCTATCTATTATTTTGCTTATTTCGTGTAGTAAGTAAATACCTACGATTTCGCATGTCTCTGCACCGTCAAAGCTTCCCATTGTAGTGTCAAATATCCCATCTTTCTTTATCCATGCTTCTTCATGGTGAAATAATAATGATTTACGGGAGTGCTTAATGATGTCGATTTCGTTTGGTTTTATTATTATTTGTTCCTGAGCTAAGTTGATGGCCTTATCTAGTGTACGTTCTGTTATGGATGGGTAAAATTCTTTTATGTCTAATTGTAGGAAGTGGCAATTTTGTTTGTTATTTATGCTGTTGAACCAGTCAATGGTTGTTTTTGTGTTTTTCCACTGGTTTCCTCCTAACTTCTTCCTAAGTTCAGAATTAATTCTTTCTAGTATTGTTTTACTTATTTTACCTAGTTCGCTTTTGGCTGGGTTTATGAGTCTGTATGCAGGGTTGGTTTTGAAATTTTTCCTTGTGGTCTTTTAGTGTGATAAAGGCTTGCGTCTTGCTCATGCAACTTATTCGGTCATCTAGGTCTAATTTTTGAGCGATTGCTTTAGCTTCTTTATTTATATCGTGTTCTATTGTTTTGGGTGCCTTTTTGTATGTTTTGGTTATGTTGTTCTTTAGTAATTTATTGTGCGTGGGAGGGGTTATATATATATATATATATATATATATATATATATATATATATATATATATATATATATGTATATTAATATTAAATACGTGTGGAAAAGAAAAACAATCGCTTTCATTTCAGATTTCCTATTTGGTTAACGTAAAACCGTAATTTGGTTTATGAAGTTAAAATAAATCCTTTTCGATATTACCTATATTAGCCAATATTTTATACATTCTTCTGTCATCTTTAAAACATCTTCAAAATTCTGTCCGAAGAGAATCTTTCATCTTTATTTTATTAATGGTCTTTACAGACTTTCAGTGTACGTTTTATTTTATTTTATTTTTTTCATGACGAGATTTTTGTAACGATTGGTTTTCATGGTAATATAAATACTATATATTCTCCATTGTATAAGCCGACTTCATATATAGCGCTCCCTCTGAACTTTTTGCATGAATTTTATCCCCTCCAGCAAAAAGATACCTGTTTATAATACAACCGTTCACCGAAAATGCATGATTGGTAACCTCTTCAAAAAGCAATTACCTGTGTATAGTGCGTCTCCCCATATTTTGCGTAAAATCTGATCATAAAATTCGCACTATACTCGAGCATATACGGTATGCAATATCTGGTTAATACATTGGGCGCTTAAAATTTCAGTCTTATATTGCCACATTTCTTATCTGATCACGTCAACATACTAAATATTCACCCAATAGAATATTACAACTTTTTTCTTAAGTAACAGCGTGCACGTTTTTTCTTCTATGTGTTATGTCCTTTCAGGACCTTAGTGATCATGGCGCCACACAATCTCCTGCTATTTGTAGCACTTAATTAATATTGTCTTTTCGTTATCTCTTTCCAAATCTTTATCCGCCATCTGCTTATTCAAGCTCACTAAGTAGGTTATGCATTGTTTTCTTCTGTCCCTCTTGCCTTCAATCTGTCCTGTGTGTCTCTAATTTTCCAAGCCTTCTTTCCTAATTATGTGCCCTAGAAATTATAATTGTCCTTTTTGTTTTCATTGTCTCCAAAACTTTGTCGTTGTTCATATTTCTGGTCTATATTTTCCTCATCATCCTTCTGTAGAACCACATCTATATTGCGTCAAGATTCTTCCTCGTCTGTGAGGAGATTGCTCATCATCTACTGCCATATATTACATGACAGTTCACTACCCTTTTCTTTATTCATACCGAAATTTTCCTCATTCTTAATATGAAGTCATGATTTTTGATAAATTGGCTTTCCACGACATTTTCACAATCGGAAAATATTGATTTTTAATCATTTTAAATTTGCGGTCGTGTTTATAATATAAATACTGTCAGATAGATAGATATGAATAGACTGAGATAGAGAGATATTAATAAACTGTTATAATCATGCATATATAGGGAAAAAGAGAGATGGGTATTTAAATAGATAATAGCAATCAAAATTAGATTGATAGATAGACAGATATTAATAAACTGTTATAATCAGATATACAGAGAGAGAAAAGGAGAGTTTTAAATAGATAATAACAGTTAAAACTAGATAGATAGATAGATAGATAGATAGATAGATAGAAGGTAACCAAAAAAGTTCCAACCGTTTTTAAAGGAAAAAAAGAAAACGCTTCACTGTATGTGTAACTTATATTTAGTCTTCGAAGTAATCGCCATCGGCATCCAGCGCCTTCTGCCAACGTGTCTCCAGCTGTTCAGTGCCCTTGCGTCAGAACTCCTTTGACGCAATAAAGTCCGTGAAGGCTTTGCGCAAGTCTGCTTCATTGGTGAAGTATTTCCCACGAATATGATTATCCAGGGAGTGGAAGAGTTGCTAATCGGATGGTGCAAGGTCAGGTGAATAAGGTGGATGGCACAAAGTCTCCCACCCAAGTTGCTGTATGGTATCCCTGACCACTCGCGCGACATGCGGCCTGACGTTGTCGTGGAGGAAAAGCACACCTTTGCGATTCACCAGTGCCTGTTGCACACGTTTCAATTGCTGCGAGTATAGGTCCTCTATAATTTAACTCACCTCAAATGTAGACAACTCTGCGTCATTTCTGGATTCAAGCATCGCATTTATGCATTGGGTCACATGTCTTTACGTGTCTTTACATCAGTGTACGGACTTTTGGAGCTTATAAGCCTAATATCTCAATTTCATTTTTTACTAGAGCTCAATTTGCAATTTTGTTGTTATTATTGTTTTTCTCTGGCACTCCGTATTACTGATTCCTATATTGTATTCATTTCTATGCTTGGTAGGCTCAGGAGTCTAGCATATGTGCTGATTCCTTAAGTTTTCGTATTGTTCTCCGTCTATTCTTTCAACTTCATCCCACAAGGGACGGTGATCTCTCTTTTCCCTCCATATGTGGTCATCTACGCCTGATTTTTTCTATTTCCCCCTCGTTTTACGGCGTTACGGTGTACTTGCAGGATTATCTTAAGGAGACAGCCTGTTTCTAAAAAAAAACGGGAACTTTTTAACAATCCAATAAAACCAAGAGTGATGGGAGAAAAATATTTAATACATGGTAATTGAAACCTTAAAACATGCCATTTAAGAAACAATGATGGAATTTTCATTTTTTTACAATAACGTCCTGTAGATGGCGTCCTATTGTGCGAATGCATTCTTGAAATCTGCTGTTAAGATTCCTCATTGACTGCTGCAACATCTCAGCTGGGATACTGTGAATTTCATTCTCGTTACTAAAATGGCAAAATGTTTACTTGCTCAAGGTTACTGTCTCGCAGTGTTGCCACTTGCTCATGTCTGGCAATACTCACTTCAAAAATTCCCATTTTTGGGGGTCACCCTGTATTTCTTACCATAGCTGCACGGGACAGCGTATACACAGTCCTTAATCATGTTTTCCTCTGTGCGGAGGTCTTACTCGGAAGAGGTTTCTGCGAAGTGCTGACACACTTTTGAAAGTTGTCCTGATGTTATATGGACAACAGATCTTTTGTATTTTTTCGAGAATCCCTTCACATAGTGTAGGTAGACCGAGGCTGTTTTCTGAGTGCTGTTATCCTCTTGTAGTTTGTTGTAGCTGCTGTCATGTACCCATGATAGTTGTTACGTTGTAGGGTACTGCTTATACTGACTACTTCTTGTTCATATGTCTCTGGGTCGCCATTTATGATTTTTTGCTCGATGTTGTAAGCAGCGGAAGATCGCTTTATTTACACTGTATGGTTGGTGTGAGTTGAAGTTGAGGTATTGTCCGCTGAATGTTGGCTTGCGGTATACGGATATCTTGAACCCATGCACTTTTCGAGATATTAGTACATCTAGGAATACTAATTTTTTGTTGCTTTCCCTCTCGATTGTAAGCTCTATCGATGATCATATCGAGTCCACATGGTCCAGTAGTAGCTGGACCTGTTCCGGGTACGGTCAGAGTATGAAGGTGTCATATACCTATCTCAGCCGTAGAGTTGGCTTTAGTGATGTGGATTCTAATGTCATTCCTTCGAAATATTACATGTATATTTTACCATTGCGGGTGATAATGGCGAGCCCATTGCTAACCCATCATGCTGCCGATATATGTCTGACCCCACTTCGAAACGTCGTGAATATGGCAACAAAGATGAGAACAGAATCCCAAACAATGCTAATAGTGTAAGTAATTACCGTAACTCATCTCAGAAATATAGACAGATATTAATAAATTGTTATAATCAGATATATAGTGAGAGAAAGAGAGAAGTTTAAATTGATAGATAATAACAGTTAAATTAGATAGATAGATAGATAGATAGATAGATAGATAGATAGATAGATAGATAGATAGATATTAATAAATGTTATAATCAAACATATATTTAGAGAGAGGGATAGATTTAAATAGATAGATATATAGTTAAAATTACATAGATAGATAGATAGATAGATAGATGTTATAATATATAGAGGGGAGTGAGAGATTTAAATAGATAATAACAGTTAAAATTACATAGATAGATAGATAGGTAGCTAGATAATCAGCTGAATGTAGATGCCATTGTATTAAAAGTTTTATGCTAACGTTTACCTAACACAAGGCCAAAGAGACACTCAATATAGTGTTACTGTGTGGTGTTGTATAAGCGTAAGAAAGGGCAAGAAGTTCATGGGGCTGTGCCGAGAAGATAACGGTTAACCTGGAGTCTGTTCCACAAATCAGAAGTTCTTGGGAAGGAGTTGTCCGAATGGGATTTACTTCTTACTATTGGAATATGAAGGGAATTGAGACGATCCATCTTTGTGCATGTGGCATGTCGCGTCCCAGTTGCAAATAAAAGGAGTAGTGGGAATAAGGAAAGTAGGTCGTCAGAACTTATGCCCTGAAAACAGCCATAGAGCAGCGAGTGGTTCGCAACATTTCATCTGTGGGAAAGGAATTGTCGGGTGGAAAATAATTCATCACCCACATGGCCACATAGACGTATTTTTTTTAACTTTATTAAGACAGACAATTGAGGACTGCCCAGATATAGCAGCAATACTTCATTTTTGGTCTGAGCTGGCTCTTGTAAAGATAAACTATAGCAAAGGGAAGTCAGATACTTACTGGAGTGGTATAATGAACCAAAAATTTTTCTTGCATCTTCCGCAATAGACCGGATTTCTGAGGTCCATTTGAGGTCTAGGCAGAGCTTGAGTTCCAATAGACGTTCAAGACAAGGAGCTTCCTTGAGAGAACGCCCATCCATCATGTTAGGGTGAAAGTTCGGGGTGTGCTTGGTGGTGGTGGAAGGATACCAGTTTGGTTATGGCTGTATTGAAGTTTACAATCCAGTTCTTCCTCCATTGAACCACCTGATGTGGGTCAGAGGAGAGATGGGCCACTAGGTTCTGGTTTTCTTTTATTTTTGGAGGTGGACCTATAATCTGTTGTATCATTTGCATAGTTGCTCACAAATGATCGAAGTATGCTCTTAGGCAGATCGTTAATATGCAGTAGAAAGAGGATAGTGTAGGGGAGTTATAACACAGGAACAATCATTATAAACCTCCTAATATTGATATATACAAAAATTCTCATAAAAATGAGAAACAGCAAGACGTGGAAACAACAAAACGAGTAATATTTATTATCTAGTTATGTGGTGTTAGAGAAACGAGAGACAATAATACTGAGTACAGTTGTGAGTTTGAGGTCAAATCTAGATCAAATATGGAGCGGAATCAGGCAGAAGGATAAGATAAAAACAAGCAACGTGTATAGAGTATTTCTGGGGGGTCGGGGTTATAGATGCGTATAATAAATGTCCAGATAATTTATTTAGCAAAAATACAAGAAGTATCTGGGGTTTCCTTGCCTCGAATGATTGCTGAGCGCTAAAAGATAAATGTCGCAATTTTGGCCTGAAAGCAAAAGGAGATGAAATTTTCGTTGACGCACGTGTTAACGACCTGTCCGTGTGAATTGCGATAGTGAGAATGTCACATGTGCAGAGAAGAAAAGTGTGGTCGTTTGTCATTGGTTTAGAACGAGTGAATTAATGATAATTATAATTGTTATAATTATTTTTGACACTATAATTAATTTTTTTTTATGGACAGGGCAGTAGGAATGCCAGCATTGATCTTAAGCGCTTCCAGTGACTGGCCGCTAACAACGAATCTTCAGTGACCTACATGTTTGAAGGCCTTGATAATTAAGTAGAAGGTCACTCTCAATGAGTTGGAGAGTTTATGTAGAAGGCCCAGGTGCCACACGTTGTGAATGTCCATGGATATATACAGCGGCAATGGACACCGTGTTGAATTAATTAACTAGTTCCTCGCTGATACTGTAAATAATGACAGTTAATTCATCAGCTGTGGACCTAGCCAGGCGAAATCCGTACTAGACTTGTTCCTGATGAGGTGTTCTGGTTAATAACAGATACGAAGAGTTTACTGATTACATTAAGAAGGCTAATAAGGTCGATATTGTGACAGGTGAGAGGGCTCGACCGCATTCTAAAAAACAGGTCACACAATTGAAACATTCCTTGGGTTTATTGTTTATACAAAAATGTTTTGTCTGAAGTCGAAACAAGAAAGATACACAGCGGTAAAAATACATGACAACTTATAAATGCTAATCTGTAAATAATCCTAATCCTCATTGTAAGTATTTCAATAGAAACGTAAAAACGACATGCAACAAATCTGTGAACAATCCTAATCCGCATTGTAAGTATTTCAATAGAAACGTAAAAACGACATGCAACAAATGTGTAAACAATCCTAATCCGCATTGTAAGTATTTCAATAGAAACGTAAAAATGACATGCAACAAATCTGTGAACAATCCTAATCCGCATTGTAAGTATTTCAATAGAAACGTAAAAACGACATGCAACAAATCTGTAAACAATCCTAATCCGCATTGTAATTATTTCAATAGAAACGTAAAAACGACATGCAATAGATCTGTAAGCAATCCTAATCCTCATTGTAAGTATTTCAATAGAAACGTATAAACGACATGCAACAAATCTGTAAACAATCCTAATCCTCACTGTAAGTATTTCAATAGAAACGTAAAAACGACATGCAATAGATCTGTAAACAATCCTAATCCTCATTGTAAGTATTTCAATAGAAATGTAAAAACGACATGCAACAAATCTGTAAACAATCCTAATCCTCATTGTAAGTATTTCAATAGAAATGTAAAAACGACATGCAACAAATCTGTAAACAATCCTAATCCTCACTGTAAGTATTTCAATAGAAACGTAAAAACAACATGCAACAAATCTGTAAATAAACCACATCCTCATTGTAAGTATTTCAATAGAAACATAAAAACAACATGCAACAAATCTGTAAACAATCCTAATCCCCGTCTTAAATATTGTCATGGGAACTTATCCATAATATAAATGGACTATTCCATACTTCATAAATACTGCGCCTCAAGAGGAGACAGTTAGACAGAGAGAGTGAGTCGGGCAGTCGGCTAGACGATTACCGTAAGACATTGGAAAGGGAGGCATGATTGGTCATTTGTTAGCAGGCTTCAAATTCTAGCTTGTAGCAGTTATTTATTTTTTTATTTTTTTGCTTTTATACATGTAAGAAAGCAATGGGACAAGGCACAATATTATTATTATTATTATCATCATCATCTTCCTCATCTTCCAAATTCAACTAGGCGGGTAGTAATTTGAAAATTATTTAAAGCAGGCCATTTTTTGTTTATTTAAGAGAATTATCCGATTTCAATAAATTAATTTCATTTAATTAAAACAATTAAGGATTTTAGGACCGGACAAATTCAAAGTACAAGCAAAATACATTAATAGAAAAATTGATAAAATTATATTTTTATTAAATAATTAAAATTTTAATATTACTTATCATATTACTAATCATTTTAATAAAATTATCTAATAATAATATTTGTATAATTAAATTAAATACATATAATATATAACTTAATAAAAAAAAGATTGCCTCGTAAATATATACTGCATTTTTATGAATAAACATTACCTCGTCAATATATTTATTTATGAATAATGACGTTTAATCTTAAATATTAAAATACAATAAAACTGATATTATCTTTATGAAAATGTCTGCTTTAATAAAATAGTTTGTTAAGGAAAATAAAAAGAAATGATTTAATGGAAATAATAGAACCTATAGTTTCTTGAGGTGAAGAAAATATTAGTTTTCATTGTTATTACTTTTCATTTATTTAGGATTGCAAAAGGTATTTTTAATGAACGATTCTTTAATAAAGTATATCGGCTTTAAAAAATAAATTATCGGTTTTCATTGTGTTATTACTTTGTATTTATTTAAGATTAAAAAAAGTTTCTTTAATGAACGTTTCTTTAATAAAGTATATCGGCTTTAAAAAAATAAATTATCGGTTTTCATTGTGTTATTACTTTGTATTTATTTAAGATTAAAAAAGTTTCTTTAATGAACGTTTCTTTAATAAAGTATATCGGCTTTAAAAAAATAAATTATCGGTTTTCATTGTGTTATTATTTTGTATTTATTTAAGATTAAAAAAAGTTTCTTTAATGAACGTTTCTTTAATAAAGTATATCGACTGTAATAAAAAGAAAATAACAATTTATTGTATTATTTTTCGTATTTTGGATTCCCAAATGTTTTTTAATGAATCCTAATTCAAAAATAAATAATGTATCTAAGGAATCGTAAGGCAAACGGCTGGTGGGGTACATAATACTAATGTCGCGTTAACACATTTTTTTAAAAATAGAAAAATTTACAGAAAATGGACGACAAAAGAAAACCCAGAATGACGTCAAAATTTGCGAAAGTTTTCATCCTTTATTAGTCAATTGTGAGTAGTTTAAATTGTAACATATATAAATATAGGTAGGAAAAAGCAACAGAAAGAAAAAGCAAGAAGAAACAGCAAGCAAAAAACAAAAGAAAAGCAACTAAAATTTCAGTTAAATCCATGAGGCAAATGCAAGTTTAAATCACTGAAATTATATGACGTCATATCGAGGAAATATCTCGTCAGCTGCTGCAACACAGTCATTACTTATATGACTTATATGAGGAAAATTCTATAGGTCACGTTTCAGAAAATAAGAACAGAGAGTAGCGAAGTAAATGTGTATTTAAAATGAAAAACTAAAAAAAAAAATTAAAAATTGATATAATTCTATGATCACCGAAGTTAAGCTACGTCGAGCCTGGTCAGTTCCAATTCTAGTTATATCCACTTTCGCGCAAAGGCTCTTGGGAAAGGTATTAATCCATCTCTCCTACCCCCTCATATGTATTAATTATTAGTACTTGGATCTGTAAATCATTAATATCTCCAAACAAATCTTTAAATCTAAAAAAAATATTTTCAGGATTTAAATAAGGTTAATAAGCCGTAAAAAACAAATCCCTCACTCTTATTAAGAGACACACATTTAACTGATTGAGTGGTTCTTTTTCTACGACTTATTAATAGTTTTCAAATTAATTTAAAACCAGAGTCTTGGCGCGTAAATGAATATGACGAACACAACGGGAATTGTAACTGGGCTGCCCGATTAGCAATTACGAGCCGTCCAACCTTACATCGCCTGGTTTTCCCCAAACCCGCAGTATCTGTTTTCTGTTCGTACGTTAATCATTTAAAAGATGTGATAAGAGTCAACAGAAACAATCTGAAAGGAAGAATATATGAAAATGAATGGTAACAATGTACCACCAAATAATTACGACATTCTTATATGAATCTGTACGAAGAAACACTAATTTGGAGATCACACTTATTACACTCTAGCGTTCGTCAATCTTACATTTCTTCCTCTCCTACCCTCCTG
Source organism: Acanthosepion esculentum (assembly GCA_964036315.1). NCBI lineage: Eukaryota > Metazoa > Mollusca > Cephalopoda > Sepiida > Sepiidae > Acanthosepion > Acanthosepion esculentum. Next base: position 36,684,350 of record OZ038483.1, on the reverse strand, counting down.
TTTTTTTTGTTTGTTTTTTTTTCGCTCTGCGAATTTGCGATTTTTTTTTTGTCTTTCCTCATACAAATTAATCATTTCGTTTTTAATGTTTTAATTGTATGTAGGGTGTTTTTTTGTGAGTAAAAGTAATTTGAAATAATTTCTTATTATGTTCCCAGTCGACCCTGATGAGCTAGGGAATGAAACCGGTTGGTCTGTCTTGTTTATGTTTTCATCTCCTATTTTTTATTTTTCATAATGCCTATAAGGTATAAATTTTACGTTTTCCTTGCAATATTACGGTTTTGTACCTCCAACAATTTATTTATATATATATATATATACATATATATATATATATATATATATATATATATATATATATATATGAGAGAGAGAGAGAGAGAGAGAGAGATGGATAGATAGATAGATAACAATTAAAAACTGTAGCTAAATTATATATATATATAGAGAGAGAGATAGATAGATAGAT
>OZ038483.1:36656378-36678878 GCA_964036315.1 Acanthosepion esculentum | reverse complement strand
ATCCGTTTTTAAAGGAAAAAAAGAAAACGCTTCACTGTATGTGTAACTTATATTTAGTCTTCGAAGTAATCGCCATCGGCATCCAGCGCCTTCTGCCAACGTGTCTCCAGCTGTTCAGTGCCCTTGCGTCAGAACTCCTTTGACGCAATAAAGTCCGTGAAGGCTTTGCGCAAGTCTGCTTCATTGGTGAAGTATTTCCCACGAATATGATTATCCAGGGAGTGGAAGAGTTGCTAATCGGATGGTGCAAGGTCAGGTGAATAAGGTGGATGGCACAAAGTCTCCCACCCAAGTTGCTGTATGATATCCCTGACCACTCGCGCGACATGCGGCCTGACGTTGTCGTGGAGGAAAAGCACACCTTTGCGATTCACCAGTGCCTGTTGCACACGTTTCAATTGCTGCGAGTATAGGTCCTCTATAATTTAACTCACCTCAAATGTAGACAACTCTGCGTCATTTCTGGATTCAAGCATCGCATTTATGCATTGGGTCACATGTCTTTACGTGTCTTTACATCAGTGTACGGACTTTTGGAGCTTATAAGCCTAATATCTCAATTTCATTTTTTACTAGAGCTCAATTTGCAATTTTGTTGTTATTATTGTTTTTCTCTGGCACTCCGTATTACTGATTCCTATATTGTATTCATTTCTATGCTTGGTAGGCTCAGGAGTCTAGCATATGTGCTGATTCCTTAAGTTTTCGTATTGTTCTCCGTCTATTCTTTCAACTTCATCCCACAAGGGACGGTGATCTCTCTTTTCCCTCCATATGTGGTCATCTACGCCTGATTTTTTCTATTTCCCCCTCGTTTTACGGCGTTACGGTGTACTTGCAGGATTATCTTAAGGAGACAGCCTGTTTCTAAAAAAAAACGGGAACTTTTTAACAATCCAATAAAACCAAGAGTGATGGGAGAAAAATATTTAATACATGGTAATTGAAACCTTAAAACATGCCATTTAAGAAACAATGATGGAATTTTCATTTTTTTACAATAACGTCCTGTAGATGGCGTCCTATTGTGCGAATGCATTCTTGAAATCTGCTGTTAAGATTCCTCATTGACTGCTGCAACATCTCAGCTGGGATACTGTGAATTTCATTCTCGTTACTAAAATGGCAAAATGTTTACTTGCTCAAGGTTACTGTCTCGCAGTGTTGCCACTTGCTCATGTCTGGCAATACTCACTTCAAAAATTCCCATTTTTGGGGGTCACCCTGTATTTCTTACCATAGCTGCACGGGACAGCGTATACACAGTCCTTAATCATGTTTTCCTCTGTGCGGAGGTCTTACTCGGAAGAGGTTTCTGCGAAGTGCTGACACACTTTTGAAAGTTGTCCTGATGTTATATGGACAACAGATCTTTTGTATTTTTTCGAGAATCCCTTCACATAGTGTAGGCAGACCGAGGCTGTTTTCTGAGTGCTGTTATCCTCTTGTAGTTTGTTGTAGCTGCTGTCATGTACCCATGATAGTTGTTACGTTGTAGGGTACTGCTTATACTGACTACTTCTTGTTCATATGTCTCTGGGTCGCCATTTATGATTTTTTGCTCGATGTTGTAAGCAGCGGAAGATCGCTTTATTTACACTGTATGGTTGGTGTGAGTTGAAGTTGAGGTATTGTCCGCTGAATGTTTGCGTGCGGTATACGGATATCTTGAACCCATGCACTTTTCGAGATATTAGTACATCTAGGAATACTAATTTTTTGTTGCTTTCCCTCTCGATTGTAAGCTCTATCGATGATCATATCGAGTCCACATGGTCCAGTAGTAGCTGGACCTGTTCCGGGTACGGTCAGAGTATGAAGGTGTCATATACCTATCTCAGCCGTAGAGTTGGCTTTAGTGATGTGGATTCTAATGTCATTCCTTCGAAATATTACATGTATATTTTACCATTGCGGGTGATAATGGCGAGCCCATTGCTAACCCATCATGCTGCCGATATATGTCTGACCCCACTTCGAAACGTCGTGAATATGGCAACAAAGATGAGAACAGAATCCCAAACAATGCTAATAGTGTAAGTAATTACCGTAACTCATCTCAGAAATATAGACAGATATTAATAAATTGTTATAATCAGATATATAGTGAGAGAAAGAGAGAAGTTTAAATTGATAGATAATAACAGTTAAATTAGATAGATAGATAGATAGATAGATAGATAGATAGATAGATAGATAGATAGATATTAATAAATGTTATAATCAAACATATATTTAGAGAGAGGGATAGATTTAAATAGATAGATATATAGTTAAAATTACATAGATAGATAGATAGATAGATAGATGTTATAATATATAGAGGGGAGTGAGAGATTTAAATAGATAATAACAGTTAAAATTACATAGATAGATAGATAGGTAGCTAGATAATCAGCTGAATGTAGATGCCATTGTATTAAAAGTTTTATGCTAACGTTTACCTAACACAAGGCCAAAGAGACACTCAATATAGTGTTACTGTGTGGTGTTGTATAAGCGTAAGAAAGGGCAAGAAGTTCATGGGGCTGTGCCGAGAAGATAACGGTTAACCTGGAGTCTGTTCCACAAATCAGAAGTTCTTGGGAAGGAGTTGTCCGAATGGGATTTACTTCTTACTATTGGAATATGAAGGGAATTGAGACGATCCATCTTTGTGCATGTGGCATGTCGCGTCCCAGTTGCAAATAAAAGGAGTAGTGGGAATAAGGAAAGTAGGTCGTCAGAACTTATGCCCTGAAAACAGCCATAGAGCAGCGAGTGGTTCGCAACATTTCATCTGTGGGAAAGGAATTGTCGGGTGGAAAATAATTCATCACCCACATGGCCACATAGACGTATTTTTTTTAACTTTATTAAGACAGACAATTGAGGACTGCCCAGATATAGCAGCAATACTTCATTTTTGGTCTGAGCTGGCTCTTGTAAAGATAAACTATAGCAAAGGGAAGTCAGATACTTACTGGAGTGGTATAATGAACCAAAGATTTTTCTTGCATCTTCCGCAATAGACCGGATTTCTGAGGTCCATTTGAGGTCTAGGCAGAGCTTGAGTTCCAATAGACGTTCAAGACAAGGAGCTTCCTTGAGAGAACGCCCATCCATCATGTTAGGGTGAAAGTTCGGGGTGTGCTTGGTGGTGGTGGAAGGATACCAGTTTGGTTATGGCTGTATTGAAGTTTACAATCCAGTTCTTCCTCCATTGAACCACCTGATGTGGGTCAGAGGAGAGATGGGCCACTAGGTTCTGGTTTTCTTTTATTTTTGGAGGTGGACCTATAATCTGTTGTATCATTTGCATAGTTGCTCACAAATGATCGAAGTATGCTCTTAGGCAGATCGTTAATATGCAGTAGAAAGAGGATAGTGTAGGGGAGTTATAACACAGGAACAATCATTATAAACCTCCTAATATTGATATATACAAAAATTCTCATAAAAATGAGAAACAGCAAGACGTGGAAACAACAAAACGAGTAATATTTATTATCTAGTTATGTGGTGTTAGAGAAACGAGAGACAATAATACTGAGTACAGTTGTGAGTTTGAGGTCAAATCTAGATCAAATATGGAGCGGAATCAGGCAGAAGGATAAGATAAAAACAAGCAACGTGTATAGAGTATTTCTGGGGGGGGGTTATAGATGCGTATAATAAATGTCCAGATAATTTATTTAGCAAAAATACAAGAAGTATCTGGGGTTTCCTTGCCTCGAATGATTGCTGAGCGCTAAAAGATAAATGTTGCAATTTTGGCCTGAAAGGAAAAGGAGATGAAATTTTCGTTGACGCACGTGTTAACGACCTGTCCGTGTGAATTGCGATAGTGAGAATGTCACATGTGCAGAGAAGAAAAGTGTGGTCGTTTGTCATTGGTTTAGAACGAGTGAATTAATGATAATTATAATTGTTATAATTATTTTTGACACTATAATTAATTTTTTTTTATGGACAGGGCAGTAGGAATGCCAGCATTGATCTTAAGCGCTTCCAGTGACTGGCCGTTAACAACGAATCTTCAGTGACCTACATGTTTGAAGGCCTTGATAATTAAGTAGAAGGTCACTCTCAATGAGTTGGAGAGTTTATGTAGAAGGCCCAGGTGCCACACGTTGTGAATGTCCATGGATATATACAGCGGCAATGGACACCGTGTTGAATTAATTAACTAGTTCCTCGCTGATACTGTAAATAATGACAGTTAATTCATCAGCTGTGGACCTAGCCAGGCGAAATCCGTACTAGACTTGTTCCTGATGAGGTGTTCTGATTAATTACAGATACGAAGAGTTTACTGATTACATTAAGAAGGCTAATAAGGTCGATATTGTGACAGGTGAGAGGGCTCGACCGCATTCTAAAAAACAGGTCACACAATTGAAACATTCCTTGGGTTTATTGTTTATACAAAAATGTTTTGTCTGAAGTCGAAACAAGAAAGATACACAGCGGTAAAAATACATGACAACTTATAAATGCTAATCTGTAAATAATCCTAATCCTCATTGTAAGTATTTCAATAGAAACGTAAAAACGACATGCAACAAATCTGTAAACAATCCTAATCCTTATTGTAAGTATTTCAATAGAAACGTAAAAACGACATGCAACAAATCTGTAAACAATCTTAATCCTCATTGTAAGTATTTAATCCTAGTCCTCATTGCAATTATTTCAATAGAAACGTAAAAACGACATGCAACAAATCTGTAATCAATCCTAGTCCTCATTGCAATTATTTCAATAGAAACATAAAAACAACATGCAACAAATCTGTAAACAATCCTAATCCTTATTGTAAGTATTTCAATAGAAACGTATAAACGACATGCAACAAATCTGTAAACAATCCTAATCCGCATTGTAATTATTTCAATAGAAATGTAAAAACGACATGCAACAAATCTGTAAACAATCCTAATCCTCATTGTAAGTATTTCAATAGAAATGTAAAAACGACATGCAACAAATCTGTAAACAATCCTAATCCTCATTGTAATTATTTCAATAGAAATGTAAAAACGACATGCAACAAATCTGTAAACAATCCTAATCCTCATTGTAAGTATTTCAATAGAAATGTAAAAACGACATGCAACAAATCTGTAAACAATCCTAATCCTCATTGTAAGTATTTCAATAGAAATGTAAAAACGACATGCAACAAGTCTGTAAACATTCCTAATCCTCATTGTAAGTATTTCAATAGAAATGTAAAAACAACATGCAACAAGTCTGTAAACATTCCTAATCCTCATTGTAAGTATTTCAATAGAAACGTAAAAATGACATGCAACAAATCTGTAAACAATCCTAATCCTCATTGTAAGTATTTCAATAGAAACGTAAAAACAATATGCAACAAGTCTGTAAATAAACCACATCCTCATTGTAAGTATTTCAATAGAAACATAAAAACAACATGCAACAAATCTGTAAACAATCCTAATCCCCGTCTTAAATATTGTCATGGGAACTTATCCATAATATAAATGGACTATTCCATACTTCATAAATACTGCGCCTCAAGAGGAGACAGTTAGACAGAGAGAGTGAGTCGGGCAGTCGGCTAGACGATTACCGTAAGACATTGGAAAGGGAGGCATGATTGGTCATTTGTTAGCAGGCTTCAAATTCTAGCTTGTGGCAGTTATTTATTTTTTTATTTTTTTGCTTTTATACATGTAAGAAAGCACGAATCACTCATTTCTATCGGAGAACTGTCAATGGGACAAGGCACAATATTATTATTATTATTATCATCATCATCTTCCTCATCTTCCAAATTCAACTAGGCGGGTAGTAATTTGAAAATTATTTAAAGCAGGCCATTTTTTGTTTATTTAAGAGAATTATCCGATTTCAATAAATTAATTTCATTTAATTAAAACAATTAAGGATTTTAGGACCGGACAAATTCAAAGTACAAGCAAAATACATTAATAGAAAAATTGATAAAATTATATTTTTATTAAATAATTAAAATTTTAATATTACTTATCATATTACTAATCATTTTAATAAAATTATCTAATAATAATATTTGTATAATTAAATTAAATACATATAATATATAACTTAATAAAAAAAAGATTGCCTCGTAAATATATACTGCATTTTTATGAATAAACATTACCTCGTCAATATATTTATTTATGAATAATGACGTTTAATCTTAAATATTAAAATACAATAAAACTGATATTATCTTTATGAAAATGTCTGCTTTAATAAAATAGTTTGTTAAGGAAAATAAAAAGAAATGATTTAATGGAAATAATAGAACCTATAGTTTCTTGAGGTGAAGAAAATATTAGTTTTCATTGTTATTACTTTTCATTTATTTAAGATTAAAAAAAGTTTCTTTAATGAACGTTTCTTTAATAAAGTATATCGGCTTTAAAAAAATAAATTATCGGTTTTCATTGTGTTATTACTTTGTTTTTATTTAAGATTTAAAAAAGTTTCTTTAATGAACGTTTCTTTAATAAAGTATATCGACTGTAATAAAAAGAAAATAACAATTTATTGTATTATTTTTCGTATTTTGGATTCCCAAATGTTTTTTAATGAATCCTAATTCAAAAATAAATAATGTATCTAAGGAATCGTAAGGCAAACGGCTGGTGGGGTACATAATACTAATGTCGCGTTAACACATTTTTAAAAAAATAGAAAAATTTACAGAAAATGGACGACAAAAGAAAACCCAGAATGACGTCAAAATTTGCGAAAGTTTTCATCCTTTATTAGTCAATTGTGAGTAGTTTAAATTGTAACATATATAAATATAGGTAGGAAAAAGCAACAGAAAGAAAAAGCAAGAAGAAACAGCAAGCAAAAAACAAAAGAAAAGCAACTAAAATTTCAGTTAAATTCATGAGGCAAATGCAAGTTTAAATCACTGAAATTATATGACGTCATATCGAGGAAATATCTCGTCAGCTGCTGCAACACAGTCATTACTTATATGACTTATATGAGGAAAATTCTATAGGTCACGTTTCAGAAAATAAGAACAGAGAGTAGCGAAGTAAATGTGTATTTAAAATGAAAAACTAAAAAAAAAAATTAAAAATTGATATAATTCTACGATCACCGAAGTTAAGCTACGTCGAGCCTGGTCAGTTCCAATTCTAGTTATATCCACTTTCGCGCAAAGGCTCTTGGGAAAGGTATTAATCCATCTCTCCTACCCCCTCATATGTATTAATTATTAGTACTTGGATCTGTAAATCATTAATATCTCCAAACAAATCTTTAAATCTAAAAAAAATATTTTCAGGATTTAAATAAGGTTAATAAGCCGTAAAAAACAAATCCCTCACTCTTATTAAGAGACACACATTTAACTGATTGAGTGGTTCTTTTTCTACGACTTATTAATAGTTTTCAAATTAATTTAAAACCAGAGTCTTGGCGCGTAAATGAATATGACGAACGCAACGGGAATTGTAACTGGGCTGCCCGATTAGCAATTACGAGCCGTCCAACCTTACATCGCCTGGTTTTCCCCAAACCCGCAGTATCTGTTTTCTGTTCGTACGTTAATCATTTAAAAGATGTGATAAGAGTCAACAGAAACAATCTGAAAGGAAGAATATATGAAAATGAACGGTAACAATGTACCACCAAATAATTACGACATTCTTATATGAATCTGTACGAAGAAACACTAATTTGGAGATCACACTTATTACACTCTAGCGTTCGTCAATCTTACATTTCTTCCTCTCCTACCCTCCTGTTTTTTCTGTTTGTTTTTTTTTTTCGCTCTGCGAATTTGCGATTTTTTTTTTTGTCTTTCCTCATAAAAATTAATCATTTCGTTTTTAATGTTTTAATTGTATGTAGGGTGATTTTTTGTGAGTAAAAGTCATTTGAAATAATTTCTTATTATGTTCCCAGTCGACCCTGATGAGCTAGGGAACGAAACCGGTTGGTCTGTCTTGTTTATGCTTTCATCTCCTATTTTTTATTTTTCATAATGCCTATAAGGAATAAATTTTACGTTTTCCTTGCAATATTACGGTTTTGTACCTCCAACAATTTATATATATATATATATATATATATATATATATATATATATATATATATATATATATATATATATATATATATATATATATATATAGATAGATAGAGAGAGAGAGAGAGGGATAGATAGATAGATAACAATTAAAAACTGTAGCTAAATTATATATATATATAGAGAGAGAGATAGATAGATAGATAGATAGATAGATAGATAGATAACTATTAAAAACTGTAGCTAAATTATATATACATATATATATATATATATATATATATATATATAGAGAGAGAGAGAGAGAGAGAGAGAGAGAGAGAGAGACAGAGAGATAACAATTAAAAACTGTAGCGTAAATATACACGGAACAATCCTTGAAAACTATTATCGCCACATTCGAAAGTAATCGAGGAAAACAAAATTTGTGTGTTTGTGTGATTGTGTGTGTGCGCGTGTGTGTGTGTGTGTGTGTGTGCGTGCGTGTGTAAGTTTGTGTATTTGTGCGCGTGTTTGCGTGTGTGTGTGTTTCTGTAATATGTGTGTAAACGTTTTCCTATTTTCATTTCTTTTACTATTATATTTTTTGTAACTTCGTATTTTCTTTTATTTCTTTTTTCCTCTCTTTTTTTCCATCTCTCAACCAACATTTTTGCATCTTTACAATTTTTTTCTCCTCTTTTTTATGCAAGACTTTTTTTCTCCTCTATTTCATCCAACCTATTTCCGTTATCCCATACAAAACCACTTAATTTTTAATAAGTGATTATGTTCCTGTATATGAGAAATCCGAAATTAAAATTGCAAGGAAGGTAGGTTAGCCAAATACAATATCCATAGAATTGGAGGTAGTGCGAAATCTGGTAATTTGTTGGACCGGGTGGTAAAAACAGCATCTTTTGGCATTTGCTAACATCGGGCTTGTGAGTAGGATTTGAACATTTAAGACTCGACAGAGTCGTCATATGTCTGCAGAGTGTCCGTCGATCATTGACAAACTTTCTCGCTTTGTTCAAATAAGATTCTTTGTCTTCCCATAATTCCTCACTAGTAACGTTGGAAACGGTTTCCTCTACGCACCCGCTCACCTCTGTATAGTTAAACTGTTTGCAATAACGCTCGTAAATTTGGCTGTAATCTGTGTACTTTATATCGTCGATGAACGAATAGCACTTTGTTTCGGGGCCGTAAGAAGGAACAAGTTGGAACTTCGGATCGGCGAGTAAGCAACCAATGCTCTCAGATTCTTTGTGGAATTTAGCCCAGAGCATAGTTCTTTGGAGGTCGCATTTAGCAAAATAAATAAACTGACAGCGTTTGTCTTCTATCGTTCGGCAAAAGAAGCGAGAATCCAGGGTCATGTTCTCGGGCGGTTGGAAAGTCGATCGAAGATTTTGTAGACATTTTAGAGCAGAGCCGTTACAGTTGAGGGTTTCTTCGTTAAGTTTCGGAGCTTCCCGACACAGTGATCGTCCTGCGTCTTCCAGTTTAGACAAATCCACGCAGCTCCTTAATCCGATGTCATTGATAGAGTTGGACTTATACATTTCTGGCACAATGCAATCGAAGTATTTTTGCATGTTCGAGTGACATATCGTACTTAGTGGCAAAAGATTAAATTTCACAGTTTCAGATAAATTTCTTCTGACGAGTAAATAGGCACATTTGTCCATAACCGATTTGCTTTGATTTGCTACTTGTCTCGTAGAAATGATATCTTGACTTTCCACCATTGCAATAGTTATCAAACACAACAGGAAAAATAAAATTCTCGTATACATCTTTTTGGATACTTTTCCTTTGAGTTACAAACTTATTTATGTGCAAATTTATTTGTGTACAGAATATTTTTTTCCACTATCACCTTAAAAACAAGCTGCAAATCGACCTTCTTGATTTCAGCGTCACACCACTTGTGTTGTCACTATGTGACAGGATTTAGGTTATATAGCTGACTTCTGTTTCAACTCTTTCGGCAAGCCTGTTTTTAGTATTTTTATCTGCTTTCGTAATACATGCATAAAAACATACTCACATGTATATCTACACTTACACACACACACACATATATATATATATATAAATTAATGTAAATATTCCACACAGTTTGCACTTTCACGCCACTCAGGTGTTGAGTGTATACTGAGAGTTAATAGAATCTAATTCGAAATTAAATCAGTTTATCGTAATGTTGTCGTAGTTAAGCAGTATGTATATAATAATACAATTTTTTCAAAAACTTACAAGAACAAAAAGTAATTAATTATATTACATTAAATCTTGCAACTCCATCAACCATATAGACATTAAAGATATGCAATTATTAATCTAATATTAGAGTCGCGAGTTATTAGCTATAAATTGTTAGTAATGGAAGGGAGCTAACTCACATACATTAATATATATATATATATATGTGTGTGTGTGTGTGTGTGTGTGTGTGTGTGTGTGTGTGTGCGTGTGCGTGTCTCTCTCTGTGTGTGTGTCCAAATATTTAGAAAAATAGGAAAGAACCGTCAGGTTAATAAACCAAAGGTCTGTTGTATTTTTGTTTTTATTCTTAAAAAACAGTGCTCAATAGATTCGAAAAAAAAAAAATATATATATATATATATGCAGAAATATAGTCTTAAAGTGTGCTATATTTACGGGGTAAAGTGCTCAATATCAGAGATAGAGCGTGTGTAAATATAAAAGTGGACATGGAAGTCAGCACTTAGAGGCGACAGTCTGTTTCATGCTAGTGTAATCGTCAGGCGACTAGTGCTGTTATTTTTCTCGGCTGTTTATATAAGGGTCAGTGGTGCATTATGGGTAGTATATTTTGGCGGTTACTTTTACCGGAAGTCGCTTATTTGTTTATTTATTTATGTCAAATTATTTTGCTTGTTTTTTTGTTTGTTTTTTTATTTTTTATTTTTATTTTTTATCTTATATATTTATTTATTTATTCTTTTATTTTGGTCGGTGTTTTTGGTTAACGTAGTAAAAATTTGTTTATATAGCTTATTGTTGGTAGTCTATAATGGCCGCCATTTACCGGAAATCGCTTGTTCGCTTATTTATTTGGGTCAAATAGTTTTGCTTATTATTTTTATTTTTATTTGTATAACAGTTATAACTTTCGTCCGTTCTTTTGTTTTGATTTTATTTCGCATATTCTAACAGGTGTGGTTTTGTGATTTGTTTGGAGTAGTTTATTTTGCTTATTTTATTGTTGTTTGTTTATATATTTATTCATTTTTCTATTTTAAGTTACGTAGTAAAAATTTGTTTTCATGTCTACATTTTGAGATTAGCTCGGATCTTTTATTTAATAATTTAATTTGATCTGGGAAGGTAATGATAGCTATTTTTTCCTCCAAGCAAAGTTTGCAAGTTTTTGATAGGTTGTTGTAGGCTGATGATTTTTTCCTTATTTTCCAAGATATTTTTGGTGTGGTGTGTGTTTTGTTTTTTATTTCCCAGATATACTTAGAAAGCATTGTGCTGTTCGCATATTTACTATTTGTGAAAGACATTTTGTGGACATAATTTCTTTGTTTCCATGGTCCTTCGATTACTCCTATGTATACTTTTTCTTCATTATCTGCTGATTTTGTCGTGGCTTGGTAGATTACGTTGTTTTGTAAACAATTACCGTTTAAGGGACATTCGTTTTTTATTCTGCAGTTGCACGTGGGTTTAATTTGTTCGTGTGGTTTGTTAATAATTTTTCTGTTGTGCTTTTTTATTATTTGTGCCATGTTCTCGGTGCAACTGTAGCTGATTTTTACTGTGTTTTTGTTGAATATTTTGTGTAGTGTGCTTGATTCCGGGAAGTGTTTGTGTAAAAGCTTGAAGAATATTTTTCCTATGTTTGTTTTTACGTTTTTGCTGTACGGTGGGTTGAACCATATGATATTTCTTTTTCTGTTGGTCTTTTTTGTGTTCTGTGGTGAGTATGTGAGTGTTGCTGGGAATCCGCTATCTTTTAGGGCTGTTTCGTAGTCTTTCTTGGCTTTGTTAAATATAGATTCATCGGAAGAATTGTCGGAAAGCCTGCGGTTAATCGATTTAGGTATCTGTTTGATTATAGAAGGCGGGTGGTTGGAGTATATATGTATGTACTGTGGTTTATCATTCGGTTTTCTGTATGGTTTGTGTGTGCCTTTTCTTACGTTGAAGGTGACATCTAGAAAATCTACTTCGTTTAGGTTAGTTTTTATATCTATCTCGAATCCGTTATTTTTGAAAATTTTAATTATTGCTTTTCTAGTTTTATCTGTCTTTTGTTTGTTGCAGTTTCTTAAGATTATGAGACCGTCATCTCTGTAGAGCCCTGTGTCATTTCTATCTATTATTTTGCTTATTTCGTGTAGTAAGTAAATACCTACGATTTCGCATGTCTCTGCACCGTCAAAGCTTCCCATTGTAGTGTCAAATATCCCATCTTTCTTTATCCATGCTTCTTCATGGTGAAATAATAATGATTTACGGGAGTGCTTAATGATGTCGATTTCGTTTGGTTTTATTATTATTTGTTCCTGAGCTAAGTTGATGGCCTTATCTAGTGTACGTTCTGTTATGGATGGGTAAAATTCTTTTATGTCTAATTGTAGGAAGTGGCAATTTTGTTTGTTATTTATGCTGTTGAACCAGTCAATGGTTGTTTTTGTGTTTTTCCACTGGTTTCCTCCTAACTTCTTCCTAAGTTCAGAATTAATTCTTTCTAGTATTGTTTTACTTATTTTACCTAGTTCGCTTTTGGCTGGGTTTATGAGTCTATATGCAGGGTTGGTTTTGAAATTTTCCTTGTGGTCTTTTAGTGTGATAAAGGCTTGCGTCTTGCTCATGCAACTTATTCGGTCATCTAGGTCTAATTTTTGAGCGATTGCTTTAGCTTCTTTATTTATATCGTGTTCTATTGTTTTGGGTGCCTTTTTGTATGTTTTGGTTATGTTGTTCTTTAGTAATTTATTGTGCGTGGGAGGGGTTATATATATATATATATATATATATATATATATATATATATATATATATATATATATATATATATATGTATATTAATATTAAATACGTGTGGAAAAGAAAAACAATCGCTTTCATTTCAGATTTCCTATTTGGTTAACGTAAAACCGTAATTTGGTTTATGAAGTTAAAATAAATCCTTTTCGATGTTACCTATATTGGCCAATATTTTATACATTCTTCTGTCATCTTTAAAACATCTTCAAAATTCTGTCCGAAGAGAATCTTTCATCTTTATTTTATTAATGGTCTTTACAGACTTTCAGTGTACTTTCTATTTTATTTTATTTTTTTCATGACGAGATTTTTGTAACGATTGGTTTTCATGGTAATATAAATACTATATATTCTCCATTGTATAAGCCGACTTCATATATAGCGCTCCCTCTGAACTTTTTGCATGAATTTTATCCCCTCCAGCAAAAAGATACCTGTTTATAATACAACCGTTCACCGAAAATGCATGATTGTTAACCTCTTCAAAAAGCAATTACCTGTGTATAGTGCGTCTCCCCATATTTTGCGTAAAATCTGATCATAAGATTCGCACTATACTCGAGCATATACGGTATGCAATATCTGGTTAATACATTGGGCGCTTAAAATTTCAGTCTTATATTGCCACATTTCTTATCTGATCACGTCAACATACTAAATATTCACCCAATAGAATATTACACCTTTTTTCTTAAGTAACAGCGTGCACGTTTTTTCTTCTATGTGTTATGTCCTTTCAGGACCTTAGTGATCATGGCGCCACACAATCTCCTGCTATTTGTAGCACTTAATTAATATTGTCTTTTCGTTATCTCTTTCCAAATCTTTATCCGCCATCTGCTTATTCAAGCTCACTAAGTAGGTTATGCATTGTTTTCTTCTGTCCCTCTTGCCTTCAATCTGTCCTGTGTGTCTCTAATTTTCCAAGCCTTCTTTCCTAATTATGTGCCCTAGAAATTATAATTGTCCTTTTTGTTTTCATTGTCTCCAAAACTTTGTCGTTGTTCATATTTCTGGTCTATATTTTCCTCATCATCCTTCTGTAGAACCACATCTATATTGCGTCAAGATTCTTCCTCGTCTGTGAGGAGATTGCTCATCATCTACTGCCATATATTACATGACAGTTCACTACCCTTTTCTTTATTCATACCGAAATTTTCCTCATTCTTAATATGAAGTCATGATTTTTGATAAATTGGCTTTCCACGACATTTTCACAATCGGAAAATATTGATTTTTAATCATTTTAAATTTGCGGTCGTGTTTATAATATAAATACTGTCAGATAGATAGATATGAATAGACTGAGATAGAGAGATATTAATAAACTGTTATAATCATGCATATATAGGGAAAAAGAGAGATGGGTATTTAAATAGATAATAGCAATCAAAATTAGATTGATAGATAGACAGATATTAATAAACTGTTATAATCAGATATACAGAGAGAGAAAAGGAGAGTTTTAAATAGATAATAACAGTTAAAACTAGATAGATAGATAGATAGATAGATAGATAGATAGATAGATAGATAGATAGAAGGTAACCAAAAAAGTTCCATCCGTTTTTAAAGGAAAAAAAGAAAACGCTTCACTGTATGTGTAACTTATATTTAGTCTTCGAAGTAATCGCCATCGGCATCCAGCGCCTTCTGCCAACGTGTCTCCAGCTGTTCAGTGCCCTTGCGTCAGAACTCCTTTGACGCAATAAAGTCCGTGAAGGCTTTGCGCAAGTCTGCTTCATTGGTGAAGTATTTCCCACGAATATGATTATCCAGGGAGTGGAAGAGTTGCTAATCGGATGGTGCAAGGTCAGGTGAATAAGGTGGATGGCACAAAGTCTCCCACCCAAGTTGCTGTATGGTATCCCTGACCACTCGCGCGACATGCGGCCTGACGTTGTCGTGGAGGAAAAGCACACATTTGCGATTCACCAGTGCCTGTTGCACACGTTTCAATTGCTGCGAGTATAGGTCCTCTATAATTTAACTCACCTCAAATGTAGACAACTCTGCGTCATTTCTGGATTCAAGCATCGCATTTATGCATTGGGTCACATGTCTTTACGTGTCTTTACATCAGTGTACGGACTTTTGGAGCTTATAAGCCTAATATCTCAATTTCATTTTTTACTAGAGCTCATATTGCAATTTTGTTGTTATTATTGTTTTTCTCTGGCACTCCGTATTACTGATTCCTATATTGTATTCATTTCTATGCTTGGTAGGCTCATGAGTCTAGCATATGTGCTGATTCCTTAAGTTTTCGTATTGTTCTCCGTCTATTCTTTCAACTTCATCCCACAAGGGACGGTGATCTCTCTTTTCCCTCCATATGTGGTCATCTACGCCTGATTTTTTCTATTTCCCCCTCGTTTTACGGCGTTACGGTGTACTTGCAGGATTATCTTAAGGAGACAGCCTGTTTCTAAAAAAAACGGGAACTTTTTAACAATCCAATAAAACCAAGAGTGATGGGAGAAAAATATTTAATACATGGTAATTGAAACCTTAAAACATGCCATTTAAGAAACAATGATGGAATTTTCATTTTTTTACAATAACGTCCTGTAGATGGCGTCCTATTGTGCGAATGCATTCTTGAAATCTGCTGTTAAGATTCCTCATTGACTGCTGCAACATCTCAGCTGGGATACTGTGAATTTCATTCTCGTTACTAAAATGGCAAAATGTTTACTTGCTCAAGGTTACTGTCTCGCAGTGTTGCCACTTGCTCATGTCTGGCAATACTCACTTCAAAAATTCCCATTTTTTGGGGTCACCCTGTATTTCTTACCATAGCTGCACGGGACAGCGTATACACAGTCCTTAATCATGTTTTCCTCTGTGCGGAGGTCTTACTCGGAAGAGGTTTCTGCGAAGTGCTGACACACTTTTGAAAGTTGTCCTGATGTTATATGGACAACAGATCTTTTGTATTTTTTCGAGAATCCCTTCACATAGTGTAGGCAGACCGAGGCTGTTTTCTGAGTGCTGTTATCCTCTTGTAGTTTGTTGTAGCTGCTGTCATGTACCCATGATAGTTGTTACGTTGTAGGGTACTGCTTATACTGACTACTTCTTGTTCATATGTCTCTGGGTCGCCATTTATGATTTTTTGCTCGATGTTGTAAGCAGCGGAAGATCGCTTTATTTACACTGTATGGTTGGTGTGAGTTGAAGTTGAGGTATTGTCCGCTGAATGTTGGCTTGCGGTATACGGATATCTTGAACCCATGCACTTTTCGAGATATTAGTACATCTAGGAATACTAATTTTTTGTTGCTTTCCCTCTCGATTGTAAGCTCTATCGATGATCATATCGAGTCCACATGGTCCAGTAGTAGCTGGACCTGTTCCGGGTACGGTCAGAGTATGAAGGTGTCATATACCTATCTCAGCCGTAGAGTTGGCTTTAGTGATGTGGATTCTAATGTCATTCCTTCGAAATATTACATGTATATTTTACCATTGCGGGTGATAATGGCGAGCCCATTGCTAACCCATCATGCTGCCGATATATGTCTGACCCCACTTCGAAACGTCGTGAATATGGCAACAAAGATGAGAACAGAATCCCAAACAATGCTAATAGTGTAAGTAATTACCGTAACTCATCTCAGAAATATAGACAGATATTAATAAATTGTTATAATCAGATATATAGTGAGAGAAAGAGAGAAGTTTAAATTGATAGATAATAACAGTTAAATTAGATAGATAGATAGATAGATAGATAGATAGATAGATATTAATAAATGTTATAATCAAACATATATTTAGAGAGAGGGATAGATTTAAATAGATAGATATATAGTTAAAATTACATAGATAGATAGATAGATAGATAGATGTTATAATATATAGAGGGGAGTGAGAGATTTAAATAGATAATAACAGTTAAAATTACATAGATAGATAGATAGGTAGCTAGATAATCAGCTGAATGTAGATGCCATTGTATTAAAAGTTTTATGCTAACGTTTACCTAACACAAGGCCAAAGAGACACTCAATATAGTGTTACTGTGTGGTGTTGTATAAGCGTAAGAAAGGGCAAGAAGTTCATGGGGCTGTGCCGAGAAGATAACGGTTAACCTGGAGTCTGTTCCACAAATCAGAAGTTCTTGGGAAGGAGTTGTCCGAATGGGATTTACTTCTTACTATTGGAATATGAAGGGAATTGAGACGATCCATCTTTGTGCATGTGGCATGTCGCGTCCCAGTTGCAAATAAAAGGAGTAGTGGGAATAAGGAAAGTAGGTCGTCAGAACTTATGCCCTGAAAACAGCCATAGAGCAGCGAGTGGTTCGCAACATTTCATCTGTGGGAAAGGAATTGTCGGGTGGAAAATAATTCATCACCCACATGGCCACATAGACGTATTTTTTTTAACTTTATTAAGACAGACAATTGAGGACTGCCCAGATATAGCAGCAATACTTCATTTTTGGTCTGAGCTGGCTCTTGTAAAGATAAACTATAGCAAAGGGAAGTCAGATACTTACTGGAGTGGTATAATGAACCAAAAATTTTTCTTGCATCTTCCGCAATAGACCGGATTTCTGAGGTCCATTTGAGGTCTAGGCAGAGCTTGAGTTCCAATAGACGTTCAAGACAAGGAGCTTCCTTGAGAGAACGCCCATCCATCATGTTAGGGTGAAAGTTCGGGGTGTGCTTGGTGGTGGTGGAAGGATACCAGTTTGGTTATGGCTGTATTGAAGTTTACAATCCAGTTCTTCCTCCATTGAACCACCTGATGTGGGTCAGAGGAGAGATGGGCCACTAGGTTCTGGTTTTCTTTTATTTTTGGAGGTGGACCTATAATCTGTTGTATCATTTGCATAGTTGCTCACAAATGATCGAAGTATGCTCTTAGGCAGATCGTTAATATGCAGTAGAAAGAGGATAGTGTAGGGGAGTTATAACACAGGAACAATCATTATAAACCTCCTAATATTGATATATACAAAAATTCTCATAAAAATGAGAAACAGCAAGACGTGGAAACAACAAAACGAGTAATATTTATTATCTAGTTATGTGGTGTTAGAGAAACGAGAGACAATAATACTGAGTACAGTTGTGAGTTTGAGGTCAAATCTAGATCAAATATGGAGCGGAATCAGGCAGAAGGATAAGATAAAAACAAGCAACGTGTATAGAGTATTTCTGGGGGGGGTTATAGATGCGTATAATAAATGTCCAGATAATTTATTTAGCAAAAATACAAGAAGTATCTGGGGTTTCCTTGCCTCGAATGATTGCTGAGCGCTAAAAGATAAATGTTGCAATTTTGGCCTGAAAGGAAAAGGAGATGAAATTTTCGTTGACGCACGTGTTAACGACCTGTCCGTGTGAATTGCGATAGTGAGAATGTCACATGTGCAGAGAAGAAAAGTGTGGTCGTTTGTCATTGGTTTAGAACGAGTGAATTAATGATAATTATAATTGTTATAATTATTTTTGACACTATAATTAATTTTTTTTTATGGACAGGGCAGTAGGAATGCCAGCATTGATCTTAAGCGCTTCCAGTGACTGGCCGTTAACAACGAATCTTCAGTGACCTACATGTTTGAAGGCCTTGATAATTAAGTAGAAGGTCACTCTCAATGAGTTGGAGAGTTTATGTAGAAGGCCCAGGTGCCACACGTTGTGAATGTCCATGGATATATACAGCGGCAATGGACACCGTGTTGAATTAATTAACTAGTTCCTCGCTGATACTGTAAATAATGACAGTTAATTCATCAGCTGTGGACCTAGCCAGGCGAAATCCGTACTAGACTTGTTCCTGATGAGGTGTTCTGATTAATTACAGATACGAAGAGTTTACTGATTACATTAAGAAGGCTAATAAGGTCGATATTGTGACAGGTGAGAGGGCTCGACCGCATTCTAAAAAACAGGTCACACAATTGAAACATTCCTTGGGTTTATTGTTTATACAAAAATGTTTTGTCTGAAGTCGAAACAAGAAAGATACACAGCGGTAAAAATACATGACAACTTATAAATGCTAATCTGTAAATAATCCTAATCCTCATTGTAAGTATTTCAATAGAAACGTAAAAACGACATGCAACAAATCTGTAAACAATCCTAATCCTTATTGTAAGTATTTCAATAGAAACGTAAAAACGACATGCAACAAATCTGTAAACAATCTTAATCCTCATTGTAAGTATTTAATCCTAGTCCTCATTGCAATTATTTCAATAGAAACGTAAAAACGACATGCAACAAATCTGTAATCAATCCTAGTCCTCATTGCAATTATTTCAATAGAAACATAAAAACAACATGCAACAAATCTGTAAACAATCCTAATCCTTATTGTAAGTATTTCAATAGAAACGTATAAACGACATGCAACAAATCTGTAAACAATCCTAAACCGCATTGTAATTATTTCAATAGAAATGTAAAAACGACATGCAACAAATCTGTAAACAATCCTAATCCTCATTGTAAGTATTTCAATAGAAATGTAAAAACGACATGCAACAAATCTGTAAACAATCCTAATCCTCATTGTAAGTATTTCAATAGAAATGTAAAAACGACATGCAACAAGTCTGTAAACATTCCTAATCCTCATTGTAAGTATTTCAATAGAAATGTAAAAACAACATGCAACAAGTCTGTAAACATTCCTAATCCTCATTGTAAGTATTTCAATAGAAACGTAAAAATGACATGCAACAAATCTGTAAACAATCCTAATCCTCATTGTAAGTATTTCAATAGAAACGTAAAAACAATATGCAACAAGTCTGTAAATAAACCACATCCTCATTGTAAGTATTTCAATAGAAACATAAAAACAACATGCAACAAATCTGTAAACAATCCTAATCCCCGTCTTAAATATTGTCATGGGAACTTATCCATAATATAAATGGACTATTCCATACTTCATAAATACTGCGCCTCAAGAGGAGACAGTTAGACAGAGAGAGTGAGTCGGGCAGTCGGCTAGACGATTACCGTAAGACATTGGAAAGGGAGGCATGATTGGTCATTTGTTAGCAGGCTTCAAATTCTAGCTTGTGGCAGTTATTTATTTTTTTATTTTTTTGCTTTTATACATGTAAGAAAGCACGAATCACTCATTTCTATCGGAGAACTGTCAATGGGACAAGGCACAATATTATTATTATTATTATCATCATCATCTTCCTCATCTTCCAAATTCAACTAGGCGGGTAGTAATTTGAAAATTATTTAAAGCAGGCCATTTTTTGTTTATTTAAGAGAATTATCCGATTTCAATAAATTAATTTCATTTAATTAAAACAATTAAGGATTTTAGGACCGGACAAATTCAAAGTACAAGCAAAATACATTAATAGAAAAATTGATAAAATTATATTTTTATTAAATAATTAAAATTTTAATATTACTTATCATATTACTAATCATTTTAATAAAATTATCTAATAATAATATTTGTATAATTAAATTAAATACATATAATATATAACTTAATAAAAAAAAGATTGCCTCGTAAATATATACTGCATTTTTATGAATAAACATTACCTCGTCAATATATTTATTTATGAATAATGACGTTTAATCTTAAATATTAAAATACAATAAAACTGATATTATCTTTATGAAAATGTCTGCTTTAATAAAATAGTTTGTTAAGGAAAATAAAAAGAAATGATTTAATGGAAATAATAGAACCTATAGTTTCTTGAGGTGAAGAAAATATTAGTTTTCATTGTTATTACTTTTCATTTATTTAAGATTAAAAAAAGTTTCTTTAATGAACGTTTCTTTAATAAAGTATATCGGCTTTAAAAAAATAAATTATCGGTTTTCATTGTGTTATTACTTTGTTTTTATTTAAGATTTAAAAAAGTTTCTTTAATGAACGTTTCTTTAATAAAGTATATCGACTGTAATAAAAAGAAAATAACAATTTATTGTATTATTTTTCGTATTTTGGATTCCCAAATGTTTTTTAATGAATCCTAATTCAAAAATAAATAATGTATCTAAGGAATCGTAAGGCAAACGGCTGGTGGGGTACATAATACTAATGTCGCGTTAACACATTTTTAAAAAAATAGAAAAATTTACAGAAAATGGACGACAAAAGAAAACCCAGAATGACGTCAAAATTTGCGAAAGTTTTCATCCTTTATTAGTCAATTGTGAGTAGTTTAAATTGTAACATATATAAATATAGGTAGGAAAAAGCAACAGAAAGAAAAAGCAAGAAGAAACAGCAAGCAAAAAACAAAAGAAAAGCAACTAAAATTTCAGTTAAATTCATGAGGCAAATGCAAGTTTAAATCACTGAAATTATATGACGTCATATCGAGGAAATATCTCGTCAGCTGCTGCAACACAGTCATTACTTATATGACTTATATGAGGAAAATTCTATAGGTCACGTTTCAGAAAATAAGAACAGAGAGTAGCGAAGTAAATGTGTATTTAAAATGAAAAACTAAAAAAAAAAATTAAAAATTGATATAATTCTACGATCACCGAAGTTAAGCTACGTCGAGCCTGGTCAGTTCCAATTCTAGTTATATCCACTTTCGCGCAAAGGCTCTTGGGAAAGGTATTAATCCATCTCTCCTACCCCCTCATATGTATTAATTATTAGTACTTGGATCTGTAAATCATTAATATCTCCAAACAAATCTTTAAATCTAAAAAAAATATTTTCAGGATTTAAATAAGGTTAATAAGCCGTAAAAAACAAATCCCTCACTCTTATTAAGAGACACACATTTAACTGATTGAGTGGTTCTTTTTCTACGACTTATTAATAGTTTTCAAATTAATTTAAAACCAGAGTCTTGGCGCGTAAATGAATATGACGAACGCAACGGGAATTGTAACTGGGCTGCCCGATTAGCAATTACGAGCCGTCCAACCTTACATCGCCTGGTTTTCCCCAAACCCGCAGTATCTGTTTTCTGTTCGTACGTTAATCATTTAAAAGATGTGATAAGAGTCAACAGAAACAATCTGAAAGGAAGAATATATGAAAATGAATGGTAACAATGTACCACCAAATAATTACGACATTCTTATATGAATCTGTACGAAGAAACACTAATTTGGAGATCACACTTATTACACTCTAGCGTTCGTCAATCTTACATTTCTTCCTCTCCTACCCTCCTGTTTTTTCTGTTTGTTTTTTTTTTCGCTCTGCGAATTTGCGATTTTTTTTTTTGTCTTTCCTCATAAAAATTAATCATTTCGTTTTTAATGTTTTAATTGTATGTAGGGTGATTTTTTGTGAGTAAAAGTCATTTGAAATAATTTCTTATTATGTTCCCAGTCGACCCTGATGAGCTAGGGAACGAAACCGGTTGGTCTGTCTTGTTTATGCTTTCATCTCCTATTTTTTATTTTTCATAATGCCTATAAGGAATAAATTTTACGTTTTCCTTGCAATATTACGGTTTTGTACCTCCA
>OZ038483.1:36636378-36651378 GCA_964036315.1 Acanthosepion esculentum | reverse complement strand
CTGAGATAGAGAGATATTAATAAACTGTTATAATCATGCATATATAGGGAAAAAGAGAGATGGGTATTTAAATAGATAATAGCAATCAAAATTAGATTGATAGATAGACAGATATTAATAAACTGTTATAATCAGATATACAGAGAGAGAAAAAGGAGAGTTTTAAATAAATAATAACAGTTAAAACTAGATAGATAGATAGATAGATAGATAGATAGATAGATAGATAGATAGCTGTTCAGTGCCCTTGCGTCAGAACTCCTTTGACGCAATAAAGTCCGTGAAGGCTTTGCGCAAGTCTGCTTCATTGGTGAAGTATTTCCCACGAATATGATTATCCAGGGAGTGAAAGAGGTGGTAATCGGATGGCGCAAGGTCAGGTGAATAAGGTGGATTGCACAAAGTCTCCCACCCAAGTTGGAGGAAAAGCACACCTTTGCAATTCACCAGTGCCTGTTGCACACGTTTCAATTGCTGCGAGTATAGGTCCTCTATAATTTAACTCACCTCAAATGTAGACAACTCTGCGTCGTTTCTGGATTCAAGCATCGCATTTATGCATTGGGTCACATGTCTTTACGTGTCTTTACATCAGTTTACGGACTTTTGGAGCTTATAAGCCTAATATCTCAATTTCATTTTTTACTAGAGCTCATATTGCAATTTTGTTGTTATTATTGTTTTTCTCTGGCACTCCGTATTACTGATTCCTATATTGTATTCATTTCTATGCTTGGTAGGCTCAGGAGTCTAGCATATGTGCTGATTCCTTAAGTTTTCGTATTGTTCTCCGTCTATTCTTTCAACTTCATCCCACAGGGGACGGTGATCTCTCTTTTCCCTCCATATGTGGTCCTCTACGCCTGATTTTTTCTATTTCCCTCTCGTTTTACGGCGTTACGGTGTACTTGCAGGATTATCTTAAGGAGACAGCCTGTTTCTAAAAAAACGGGAACTTTTTAACAATCCAATAAAACCAAGAGTGATGGAAGAAAAATATTTAATTCATG
Source organism: Acanthosepion esculentum (assembly GCA_964036315.1). Taxonomy (NCBI): domain Eukaryota; kingdom Metazoa; phylum Mollusca; class Cephalopoda; order Sepiida; family Sepiidae; genus Acanthosepion; species Acanthosepion esculentum. The sequence continues at coordinate 36,650,368 of OZ038483.1, read as the reverse complement.
GTAATTGAAACCTTAAAACATGCCATTTAAGAAACAATGATGGAATTTTCATTTTTTTACAATAACGTCCTGTAGATGGCGTCCTATTGTGCGAATGCATTCTTGAAATCTGCTGTTGAGATTCCTCATTGACTGCTGCAACATCTCAGCTGGGATACTGTGAATTTCATTCTCGTTACTAAAATGGCAAAATGTTTACTTGCTCAAGGTTACTGTCTCGCAGTGTTGCCACTTGCTCATGTCTGGCAATACTCACTTCAAAAATTCCCATTTTTTGGGGTCACCCTGTATTTCTTACCATAGCTGCACGGGACAGCGTATACACAGTCCTTAATCATGTTTTCCTCTGTGCGGAGGTCTTACTCGGAAGAGGTTTCTGCGAAGTGCTGACACACTTTTGAAAGTTGTCCTGATGTTATATGGACAACAGATCTTTTGTATTTTTTCGAGAATCCCTTCACATAGTGTAGGCAGACCGAGGCTGTTTTCTGAGTGCTGTTATCCTCTTGTAGTTTGTTGTAGCTGCTGTCATGTACCCATGATAGTTGTTACGTTGTAGGGTACTGCTTATACTGACTACTTCTTGTTCATATGTCTCTGGGTCGCCATTTATGATTTTTTGCTCGATGTTGTAAGCAGCGGAAGATCGCTTTATTTACACTGTATGGTTGGTGTGAGTTGAAGTTGAGGTATTGTCCGCTGAATGTTGGCTTGCGGTATACGGATATCTTGAACCCATGCACTTTTCGAGATATTAGTACATCTAGGAATACTAATTTTTTGTTGCTTTCCCTCTCGATTGTAAGCTCTATCGATGGTCATATTGAGTCCACATGGTCCAGTAGTATCTGGACCTGTTCCAGGTACGGTCAGAGTATGAAGGTGTCATCTACCTATCTCAGCCGTAGAGTTGGCTTTAGTGATGTGGATTCTAATGTCATTCCTTCGAAATATTACATGTATATTTTACCATTGCGGGTGATAATGGCGAGCCCATTGCTAACCCATCATGCTGCCGATATATGTCTGACCCCACTTCGAAACGTCGTGAATATGGCAACAAAGATGAGAACAGAATCCCAAACAATGCTAATAGTGTCAGTAATTACCGTACCTCATCTCAGAAATATAGACAGATATTAATAAATTGTTATAATCAGATATATAGTGAGAGAAAGAGAGAAGTTTAAATTGATAGATAATAACAGTTAAATTAGATAGATAGATAGATAGATAGATAGATAGATAGATAGATAGATAGATAGATATTAATAAATGTTATAATCAAACATATAATTAGAGAGAGGGAGAGATTTAAATAGATAGATATATAGTTAAAATTACATAGATAGATAGATAGATAGATAGATAGATAGATAGATAGATAGATAGATAGATAGATAGATAGATGTTATAATATATAGAGGGGAGTGAGAGATTTAAATAGATAATAACAGTTAAAATTACATAGATAGATAGATAGGTAGATAGATAATCAGCTGAATGTAGATGCCATTGTATTAAAAGTTTTATGCTAACGTTTACCTAACACAAGGCCAAAGAGACACTCAATATAGTGTTACTGTGTGGTGTTGTATAAGCGTAAGAAAGGGCAAGAAGTTCATGGGGCTGTGCCGAGAAGATAACGGTTAACCTGGAGTCTGTTCCACAAATCAGAAGTTCTTGGGAAGGAGTTGTCCGAATGGGATTTACTTCTTACTATTGGAATATGAAGGGAATTGAGACGATCCATCTTTGTGCATGTGGCATGTCGCGTCCCAGTTGCAAATAAAAGGAGTAGTGGGAATAAGGAAAGTAGGTCGTCAGAACTTATGCCCTGAAAATAGCCATAGAGCAGCGAGTGGTTCGCAACATTTCATCTGTGGGAAAGGAATTGTCGGGTGGAAAATAATTCATCACCCACATGGCCACATAGACGTATTTTTTTTAACTTTATTAAGACAGACAATTGAGGACTGCCCAGATATAGCAGCAATACTTCATTTTTGGTCTGAGCTGGCTCTTGTAAAGATAAACTATAGCAAAGGGAAGTCAGATACTTACTGGAGTGGTATAATGAACCAACAATTTTTCTTGCATCTTCCGCAATAGACCGGATTTCTGAGGTCCATTTGAGGTCTAGGCAGAGCTTGAGTTGTTCCAATAGACGTTCAAGACAAGGAGCTTCCTTGAGAGAACGCCCATCCATCATGTTAGGGTGAAAGTTCGGGGTGTGCTTGGTGGTGGTGGAAGGATACCAGTTTGGTTATGGCTGTATTGAAGTTTACAATCCAGTTCTTCCTCCATTGAACCACCTGATGTGGGTAAGAGGAGAGATGGGCCACTAGGTTCTGGTTTTCTTTTATTTTTGGAGGTGGACCTATAATCTGTTGTATCATTTGCATAGTTGCTCACGAATGATCGAAGTATGCTCTTAGGCAGATCGTTAATATGCAGTAGAAAGAGGATAGTGTAGGGGAGTTATGACACAGGATCAATCATTATAAACCTCCTAATATTGATATATACAAAGATCCTCATAAAAATGAGAAACAGCAAGACGTGGAAACAACAAAACGAGTAATATTTATTATCTAGTTATGTGGTGTTAGAGAAACGAGAGACAATAATACTGAGTACAGTTGTGAGTTTGAGGTCAAATCTAGATCAAATATGGAGCGGAATCAGGCAGAAGGATAAGATAAAAACAAGCAACGTGTATAGAGTATTTCTGGGGGGGGGGGTTATAGATGCGTATAATAAATGTCCAGATAATTTATTTAGCAAAAATACAAGAATATCTGGGGTTTCCTTGCCTCGAATGATTGCTAAGCGCTAAAAGATAAATGTTGCAATTTTGGCCTGAAAGGAAAAGGAGATGAAATTTTCGTTGACGCACGTGTTAACGACCTGTCCGTGTGAATTGCGATAGTGAGAATGTCACATGTGCAGAGAAGAAAAGTGTGGTCGTTTGTCATTGGTTTAGAACGAGTGAATTAATGATAATTATAATTGTTATAATTATTTTTGACACTATAATTAATTTTTTTTATGGACAGGGCAGTAGGAATGCCAGCATTGATCTTAAGCGCTTCCAGTGACTGGCCGTTAACAACGAATCTTCAGTGACCTACTTGTTTGAAGGCCTTGATAATTAAGTAGAAGGTCACTCTCAATGAGTTGGAGATTTTATGTAGAAGGCCCCGGTGCCACACGTTGTGAATGTCCATGGATATATACAGCGGCAATGGACACCGTGTTGAATTAATTAACTAGTTCCTCGCTGATACTGTAAATAATGACAGTTAATTCATCAGCTGTGGACCTAGCCAGGCGAAATCCGTACTAGACTTGTTCCTGATGAGGTGTTCTGGTTAATAACAGATACGAAGAGTTTACTGATTACATTAAGAAGGCTAATAAGGTCGATATTGTGACAGGTGAGAGGGCTCGACCGCATTCTAAAAAACAGGTCACACAATTGAAACATTCCTTGGGTTTATTGTTTATACAAAAATGTTTTGTCTGAAGTCGAAACAAGAAAGATACACAGCGGTAAAAATACATGACAACTTATAAATGCTAATCTGTAAATAATCCTAATCCTCATTGTAAGTATTTCAATAGAAACGTAAAAACGACATGCAACAAATCTGTAAACAATCTTAATCCTCATTGCAATTATTTCAATAGAAACGTAAAAACGACATGCAACAAATCTGTAAACAATCCTAGTCCTCATTGCAATTATTTCAATAGAAACATAAAAACAACATGCAACAAATCTGTAAACAATCCTAATCCTTATTGTAAGTATTTCAATAGAAACGTAAAAATGACAAGCAACAAATCTGTGAACAATCCTCATCCTCATTGTAAGTATTTCAATAGAAACGTAAAAACAACATGCAACAAATCTGTAAACAATCCTAATCCCCGTCTTAAATATTGTTATGGGAACTTATCCATAATATAAATGGACTATTCCATACTTCATAAATACTACGCCTCAAGAGGAGACAGTTAGACAGAGAGAGTGAGTCGGGAAGTCGGCTAGACGATTACAGTAAGACATTGGAATAGTGATACTTGTCCAAACAACATAGTTCTCTCTAACCTAACCTGATTGTTGTTACTAACACTTTTACTTTTGTACATATTTCTATTTATAATATATCTGTGTTATTCCCTACCTGTGTTCGAGTTATTCTTCATTGGTTCTACCTTGGACCATCACCGTGGTACAATGGACGTGGACCATAACAAATATTTAAAAAGAAACGTGAAAACGACATATAACAGATTCAATTCACAGTAATATGAAATTTTGTAAAATAATCATTCAAAATATAATTATATACAATGTAACGCAGGTAAAATTTCAATTAAATTCATGCAGCAAATGCAAGTATAAATTGCTTGAGACCGGGATATTTTCATGTAACGTTATGTCGGGGATATATCTCGTCAGCTGCAGCAGCACAGTCATTATTTTCTCTCCCTTCAGAACCATCGACGAATTGATGAATTGATCCATATCCAATACGCTTGTCAGAGTAAAAAATCCAAGAACAAAGGAATTGTTTTGCGAAATAACTCGCTCCTAAGCTGTGACATCGGATAAAGAAAAGAATATATGAAGAGTATGGAATTAAAAATACAATTTTAAATCTTTTAAAAAAAAACATCGTTTATTCAAATATTTAGAAATGTACAACAATAGATCGTTTTTTTTTTGTTTTGTTTTTCTGTTGTTTTTTTTTTTCAGAGTCTTTGTGTAGTTGCGAAATGAGGATCTGAGAAATGCGATTTAAATCAATTGTAATATCATGAAAGAAATAGGAGTCAAATAACTATGATTTATCTCGGGTGTTCTAACAAATTAAGACGATGGCGTCTTATTACTACGCGAAGTAAAAGAACAATAAATAAATTGAAAACAGACAAGTCAGAAATTAATTGTAATCACAATGCTCATGAAAAATTCGTCGATACTTACAATAAACTTAATCTTGTACTTTGTAATGTTACTTGTTTATTTTTATATATTTACATTATTATAAAAATTTATAAAATATAACAAGTATCATAATTAAACATAATAATTGGGAGAAGCAATTCTTAGAATGGAACAGTTCATCAATAATGTTCAACGAGCGATTTTCTTTTGATATGCAAATAAAAAATGCATATTTAATTTTCACTTATTTTTTTTTCTATCTGTTTCAATTCCTTTCGATTTAGCCTTCCTTATAGAAAATAAGAAATCAGGTTAATGTAAATAAAAAGTCCGAAATCAATATTGCAGCTATAGTACATTGTCCAAACACAGTATCCATAATATTTGACGTAATCTGAAATGCTGTAATTTGCTGGAGCGAGTTGTATGAACAACATCTTTTGGCAGTTGCTAACATCGGGCTTGTGAGTAGGATTTTCACATTTAAGACTCGACAGGGTCGTCATATTTCTGCAGAGTGTCCGTCGATCATTGACAAACTTTCTCGCTTTGTTCAAATAAGATTCTTTGTCTTCCCATAATTCCTCGCTAGTAACGTTGGAAAGGGTTTCCTCTACGCACCTGCTCACCTCCGTATAGTTAAACTGTTCGCAATAACGTTCGTAAATCTGGCTGTAATCTGTGCGTTTTATATTGTCGATGTTGATGGACGAATAGCACTTTATTTCAGGGCCGTAAGAAGGAACAAGTTGGAACTTCGGATCGGCGAGTAAGCAACCAATGCTCTGAGATTCTTTCTGGTATTTAGCCCAGAGCATAGTTCTTTGAAGGTCGCATTTAGCAAATTCATTAAACGTACAGCGTTTGTCTTCTATCGCTTGGCAAAATAAGGGAGAATCCAGGTTCATGTTCTCGGGCGGTTGGAAAGTCGATTGACATTTTCCAGAGGAGACGTTACAGAATCTTGTTTCTTCGTTAAGTTTCGGGGCTTTCTCGCATAGTGATCGTGTTGCGGCTTTCGCTTTAGAGAAATCCGTAATGCTCCTTATTTGGATGTCAATGCTCGCGTTGGATTTGTAGACGTCAGCCAACATGCAATCGTAGTATTTCTCCATGTTCGGGTGGCATAACGTAGTTAGTGGCAAAAGTTCTGATGTCTGAGTCACGCCTAAATTTATACTGTTCAGGAAAGTGACGCATTTGAACAAAACAGCCGTGTTTCCATCTGGTAAGTGTGTCTCAGAAACGCTATCTTGACTTACAACCATTACGACAGTGGCCAGCAAAGACAAAAGTGAAATTGTCGAATACATTTTCATAAATTTGATTTTTTTTTTCGAGATTTATATATCTTTTGATGCACAGTATGGAATTTTTTTTTTTTTTACTGCTCTTTGTTCACATTTAAATTATCGTCCACCTTTTCTTTCCTTTTTCGTGAATTCAGTGTTTCTCGTTTCGTCTTATCGCAGTGTGACAGGATTTAGGTCAGCAGTCGACGACGACTGTCTGAACGCCATACATCGGCCGGTTTTTATACGAAAGATGCACCCGGATACTGGGTCAGTGACGTCAGTTGCTGTACAGGAAAACAGTTTTGGAAAAACCGCTTTCTTTCTTTCTTCATTTCTTTATTATATTTCCTTTTTTTGTTTTTAAAACTCTGTTATCACTTTACAAACAGGATAAACGTATATTAATTTGTAGGTGCGATCATGAGAAAAGGTGAATATATTCTAAGATTTTCTATTTATTTTATTGAGTAATTTCATATATATATATATATATATATATATATATATATATATATATATATATATATATATATATATATATATATATGAATGTGTGTGTGCTTGTGTGTGTGTGTGTGTGTGTGTATTTAGGCAGCAAATTCTCTTTTAGGCATGTCTGATTGAATAAATTATTACAAACATTATGTCTGCTAATTTTTAACAAAATCCGTTCATACTCACGAATAACCTTCCGTGTTAAAGGATGAGAGAAATGTGCTATAGCTGTTTAAATTTCTTTTATTTTAATTTCCCAAGTACTTTCGATCTTTTTCCAAGATCATCTTCAGGGGTGCACGTAATACGAAACTATATGTTGTTCATTACTACAAGTATTTATACAAAGCACAGCTTTGCATAAATACTTGTACTATATATATATATATATATATGTATATATATATATATATATATATATATATATATATATATATATATATATATATATATATATATACTTAATAAAATTAAGAGAAGTTTTTACGTTAACCAATAAAATAAATAATTTTTGTAGTTTATTTTTAATTTGTTTTCCGAAACATGAGATTTTTACTCGTTTATTTTTTCCTCAGGTAAGATATAAATCTTACCCGAGGAAAAAATATCTATATCTAAAATTTCTATTCCAGCAAAGCAAGTACAAGCGTAAAGCAAAAAAGACTTTTGCATTTAAACTCGAAACAAAAGTTTTTATAGTAGGATAATATAGTTAAAAAAAAGTTCATTTTTTTTTAAAAAGATCAAATAAAAAACTATAAAATCAGAATTATTTCAAATTCAATATCTGATTTAGTAGCAAACTACTTTTAAGATCTGCTCTAGGCCTCCCCACAACCTTTGTCACACTCTACTTGAATAATAATTAAAATCTGCAACATCTGGATAATACATAAGATGAATGACGCAGGTTCTAATAATTTTATCTGATTACCAAAGAGACACGCGGTCTAGCGTTATCCTGATGGTATAACTGTGCTCAATACTTGTTCGAATCAATCTTTTGCTTACTCCATAACAGAAAAATCCTTCCTGTTTCTAGCATATAATCACTTTTAGTTAATGGTGGTTAATTTTGCTCTTTCGAAAAATCCTTGTGTTGTCTTTTCTATCCCTTTTTCACCAGCAAAAAATATTATTATTTTGAAAATCGCGACATTTTAAATACGGTCCAATGTGTTTTCCGCATAATTCCTTTGGAAGCTACACATATAAGCGGCTACCATAACTAAAATATTTTTCGTATAACGTTAACTCTAATTTCCTAATTTGATCATTACTAAGCTCTACTGATCTACTCGAGTAATAAATCTATATTTTATCTGTTCGATTACTGACAATCACTATTCCATAGACCGAGCAAATGCTGTGCGTGCGTGTGTGCGTGTCTGTGAGTGTGTTTGTGTGTGCGTGTTTTAGTTACATGTTTAATTACACTCAAAAGAAAAGAAAATTAATAAATTAAAAAAAGGTATGAACAAATTTACATCCAATTTAACAAAATCTATTTTATTTAACGAAATGTAGTTTATTTCAAAATGAACACTAATATGTCAGCTGTCTCTCGAAGAAATAAATATCCTGTCTGTATGAAGTTAAATTTAAAAAAAGAAACACTTCTAATATCATCAAACAACGATAATCGTGGAAAAAACTGACCAATCAAATCACATTTGTTCCAATCTCGAGAGAAAATACCATGCGAGTTATTGATAATTGGTTGAATCACGAAAAAAAAAAGATGAATTGGAAAACGAGATAACAGATATCATTTTTATTTTCTATTTTTAATCGATTTATTGGTAATGGTAATATTAGCGGTTTCGTCATTCCTTGACCAAAGAGAGTGTGCTATCATCAGTTAAAATTTATAAAACTTTCGATTAAAACAATTTTCCAGGAAAATAGGTTTCTCAAGTCCAGTATCTATTATCGCTCTTACCAGTTTCCTTCCTAAACTTTTCTCTGAAGTACGTCAACATATTATGTCATTATTTTCTCATCGTGTTATATCTGCTAACCATTTTAGTTGTAACTATTATTGAAAACTAGCAGGATAACCAGTCTTTGTCCGGGTCTTTCATTACTGGGAATTTTTACCGTTCAATTGAAGTAGTTTAAGTTTAAAGTCAGCCCGCCCGAAAATCAATATTAGTAACAACAATTGGCTGCAACTGAGGCACATCCCCAAATGGGGGTTAACAATTTGAATGTGGGCGGCCCTGAAAAGGGCCGTTTTTGTGTTTTCAATCTTGTTTCAGCCCCACGCACAGCAGCAGTTGAAGAGGCGTTCCTCCTCAACCGTTGAGTCCTTTGATCATCATTTTCAGCCTCGCCCGCAAAAGTGTTCAGGTATGCTTTTCTGGAAAACCGATGGCTACGTTGATCTTCGGACTCAGTGGCTCTGATTGAAGCATTCCGAGAGGCATTTTGAGACAGGCAAACTGAACGTTCTAAAGACGAATCGTTACCGCTTATTCGCATGGCGGCAGCGGCTTTGCGACCTAGGCAAGTTCTTTTCTTCGGTGGCATGTCTTGGGCAAGTATGAATTGTCAAATGAAATGTGTGGGCAAATAACAGAAGAGAACGCTGTAAAGCTACAGGGATCACTAGGCTCGAGTATCTATTAGGAAAGGTTGGAAAAATAAATGTTGAGTAATAAAAAAGCGAGCTTACTTATTACTACGGTGAATGCAATGCAAAAACTGGCAGTGCAATAAAAAAAATTAAATTGGGAACGACTATAAACGACAATGAAACAACGCTTTAAAACTGTAATAGTTGGCTTTATTCAACGGGAAAAGTTAACCTCACTTGAGAGATAGAAGCTTGGCCAAAACAAGGGGAATGTGTAATTTGGACTCAAAACTGGCGCTGAAGAATTAACTATGAAACAAATAAAAATTCATCGAAATCAGATGAAAACTATGGAAACACATAAACAACATCCGATCACACATACACGCACATATACATACACACATTTTCAGAATTACAAATATAGATCCTCAAGTCGTGTGTTTTTCTTTTTCCTTCTTTTCCCTATCAAGTTTAACGATGTACATAACCATTTACAGATTTCTTTGCTTAGGTTACAGTGTGTTCCTGTGGTTTCTTAACCATCGCCGATCGTGGCATCCAAGGGACAAGTTAGACTTATCAAGGTAATAGATTCATTCTTTGTTTTTTAATACACATATTCAGAGTTCTGAGATTTTTTAAAAATTGACTTTAAGTCAAGTGTTGTAAAATTCGACGATTAAATAATCAAATTTCACTTTTCATCATCGATGGCTCTCCGGTGATTTTCATTTATTGCTCGGTGAGCGACCTTCCCAGATTGATTTGACTTGTTAATGTAATAATTACATAACTATCAAAAACTACACTCAACCCATGACCATTCCCAGACAGTTATAAGGAAAGTGATATAGTCTCTCTTAAAAACACTGGACTGTCCTCAACGGATCGTTATGTCACGAAACATCATTTAACACTTCACTACAAATAAGATGACACCACACCAATCTCACTCTCTCTCTCTTTCTCTTTCTCTTTCTCTCTCTTTCTCTCTCTCTCTCTCTCTCTCTCTCACGCACACACACACATACACACACATACTTGGACGCTCAACACTGGGTTTAATAGGAATTTTTATTACAACATCAGCTATTTTTATTATATTAATTATTATTATTATTAAATATTATTATTATATATTCACTACAAACAAGATGACACCCCTTCAATCGTCTTTCTCTCTCTCTCTCTCTCTCTCTCTCTCTCTCTCTCTCTCTCTCTCAGTCACTTACTCACTCACTCACTCACTCTACGGACGCTCATCGTAGTCTGGGTTTAACAGGAATTTATATTACATCAGCAATTTTTATTATATTAATTATTATTATTATTATTATTATTATTATTATTAAATATTATCATTATTATATATTCACTACAAACAAGATGACATGCCCTCCTCTCTCTCTCTCTCTCTCTCTCTCTCTCTCTCTCTCTCTCTCTCTCATACACTTTCGGATGCTCAACACAGCCTGGGTTTAATAGAATTTTTGATTTGAAGGACAACAGCTATTTTTATTATATTAAAAAATGATTATAATTATTAAAGATTTTAATTTTAAAAGGTCAGGTGCAGTTCAGGGGCAAATTTGTCCTCAATAAATTGTTAGCCCCCGAAACATGATTTTACTTCTCACTACAAACGACTATACCACTCCAGTTACTCTCTGTGTCGCACTTTCTTTTTATCTCTCTACGCACGCTACACCCTCTCTCTCTCTCTTTATCTCTCTCTCTCTCTCTCTCTCTGTTTTACTCTCTTAGTCTATCTCTTTCTGTTCCTTGCTCATTATCTGTGATACCAAATGTGGCACATACCATACATAGATACAACCGTGTTATACAGTTAATAACATTTTAACAGTTTCTATTTTTTACAAATATAAGTAACTAGACATGTGCTTCTCGACCTTTTGATTGGAATTACAGTGTAGTGTCTGTTTTCCTCATTTTACAAAGAAAAAACGCCTAGTCTCGGGATTTACAACCCCGAGGCAGCACTTTCTTCATTGCACTGAGAGAGGTGAGATTCGAACCAGGCTTTTGAGGTCGAAACGCTAACTCACTCGCCCATGTGATCACTAATGAGTGTCATATCACTTATAAAACTACAAGTAATTTCTTTATATTCCCCCCCCCCATCCACTGTGTGTTAAAGAATATATAGAATTTATCCCTTAACTTCAAATAAGTTTAAATTATCAGATACAGTATTGTAAATTTCTCAGCATATACTAAATTTCAAAGATGTTATTGTTTTTTTGTTTTTTTCTAATTTCGGAAGTAATTACACATTAGTGCCTCATAATTCGTTTGAAAGCAGTCATAAAAAAGTCGAAATGTTGCGACCTTCTCAATCTGTTGGGAGTAACGTAGACAGCCTTTAACTTGAAATTGAATGTTTGTATTCTGACGTGACGCAAAGTCGCTGACATAAATTAGTGGCCTAATCCAAAACCTACACAAAAACAAAATTCGAGCATATGTCAACCCGCCCTAGCCGCAGAAATTAAATTCAAACAACCACAGCGTGTGAGAAAATGCTACACAGCATTATGTGCATTCTAAAAACACTACCAATTAAAACACCAAGTTGTTATAGAGACCAAGCAATGCCTTGATCTTGTTCCATTAATATACTCTGATGTTTATATTTCAAGTTAGAATAATTTCAAATTAGAAAGCTCACCTTGGTCACATAGCCATTGGTTACATTGGGGGAACCATCCACTCTGGCCGTTGATTTTATTCTAGGAAACCCCCCAACTAGTGGCGGTGTGTCATCACCGCACTGATTGCAATACATCGCTATGTAGCACAGTCTACACCCCATTGTGCTAGATGACCATTGACCCAACAAGAAGGTTTATTCGGCGTTTGATATATTTGGTTTTTACTCCTGCTGAGTGTCTAGCCAAACTTCTCACCAGAAACATCTGGTGATGGAACCTGTTTAATCGCAGATGACCCGATCATGCGACAGGTAGTACTGAATAGAGTGACCTAGAACTAGTAGTGTAACCTAACATAAAGAGTTATGTAATAAACAAGAACTCAGCCAGTGCACCATGCCCAATGATCACTGCAACCATAAGTGCTAGATTTTAATCAATTTGTTTTTATGGCTTACCTACCTTTTCTCAGGTTATTTAAAGCCAGAAAATATTTACGATTATAAGAATTTTTAGAGAAAATAAGGATTTACCATGACAAATTATACTAATTAACCCATAGCTATGGGGTAGTATTGGTAGATTCATACCTTTCCCAAGAGTATTTACTCGTAAGTGGATACAATGAAGCCGACTGGAATAGAACTTGACTCTCTGATTTCAAATTCTGAGCTGTTATTCATTATACACCCAAGCTTATAACACATGATGTTCCCAAGCGGTAACTCATCTAGGTACTGACCAGGCTTGACGTTGCCTAACTTCGGTTATCGTTCGAGAACAGTTGTTTCAACGTGAAATGGCCGTAAGCAGCAAAACTGCTGGAGGCAATCGGTTGATCGCAGCATAGAAATATTGTTTCTTGTTCGTTCTTTGTTTCTTTCTCTTCCTCCATCCCAAATCATTAATAATGAAAGCTACCCTCAATGAAAAATACTAATTTCGATTACAAACCCCTACTTTTTCTTTTTTTCTTTTTCTTCTTCTTCTTATTCCATAAGAAAATTTAATTTGAACAAATATGTGCTTGGTTAGTTATTGATAATCCAGTATAGACTAAGTGCGCACGCGCATACAGGAGGATCTATTACCAAAGCAAGACGTTTTGCACTTAGAACTTTTGTCTGAAGATACAGAGAAAATATATCAGCATGCGACGTCAGAAAAGGTTATTGCTTGGCCGACGTTTCCGCTTTGATGTCACATACTCTTCACGAGCCGGAAGTAAGATGTCATTACTTTTATTACTGAAGTAGCTGAACATCATTCACAACACAACAGTTTCGCGTGGCTGGTGCAGTTGGCTATAACCCAGTGGCAGACCAGACGACAGGAGGAGAAAGTTTTCAGCAAAAATTGACTCGCACTCATTGCATTAAACAGACATTTCTATTCACTGGACTTGTTGGTGTGCTACTTGTATTTTTGTCAAAGAATTGTCAATTCCCTTTGTCAATTTCCCGAAGAAAGAGCACCAATCCTATAGAAATGTGTCAGAGTAGCTTATATACAGGGTGTCCATAAAGTTCGTGTGCACTTTAAAAAATTTATAACTTTATTTGTATTTACGATAGAAATAATCTGTCAAAAATGTTATAAAGTTTAATGTACCTAGTTTTAAGTATAGCTAAAATAACTAATGTGATTTCAGGCATTACTGTAAATCAGTTGGCAAATGTTTTCCGTGAACTGCAAAATCGTATTACCCTTTGTATGGCTAATGATGGAGGACATGTGGAAAGTTAAATAAAATTTCAATAAAACCTTAAAAAATATTTATTTTTCTTCTTTCTAATCCGTTTTACAAATTATTTCTATCGCAAACACAAATAAAGTTATAAATTTTTTAAAGTGCACACGAACTTTATAGACACACTGGATATATATGTGTGTGTGTGTCTTTGTGTGTTCGTGCGTGTGGTGTGTGTGTGTTTCTGTGTGTATTAAAATAGGCTATAGTATCCCGACAAAGTTTTTAATAAATTGA
>OZ038483.1:36613878-36631378 GCA_964036315.1 Acanthosepion esculentum | reverse complement strand
CGGTTTGCAGATGCGACGCGGTAAAGAATCATGAAGATGACAGAGACAGTTCTTGCATTCCACATATGTCACCTACAGACTACCCTATCCTTTGTTTCGTTCTCTGCGTATGAAAGGAGTTAGTTCAATTCTTGTTGAGAACTACATCATTAATTTGCAAACATGTAAAAAAAAAAAGAATTAATTAAAACAGCATTCCTGAAATAAATTAATCATATAATTGCCTACTATATATAAAAAAGAAAAATCGAGAAATATGAGCAGTCAGTTGCTGGTATCCCCTGAAGAGTGGACGGACGGGTCCGCCTATGAAACTCTGGAATCGGGATGCTGAAGGTAACATCAATCAGCTAAGTAACAAACCTTTTACATATTAATTCTCACTCTCTCTCTCTCTCTCTCTCTCGATATATATATATATATATATATATATATAGATAGATAGATAGATAGATAGATAGATAGATAGATAGATAGATAGATAGATAGATATTAATAATAACACATTATATCCCACGCCGACAGTGCGACTGGAAGTTTCATGCCTAATCCCATCTTCAGGTATTGGTCGTTGTTTATGGTTTGGTTAATATTTCTGGGTCTCTAGATGTATGTATGTGAACATTACACGTACATTGATTTACATTTATTCATTTGATCATATTCGTCTTTAGATAGATAGATAGATAGATAGAAACCAGCGTCAGCACAACCGACGTCACCTGATTCTTTCACGCTCTAAGCTATATAGGAAGGAAGGAAGGAAGGAAGGAAGGAAGGAAGGAAGGAAGGAAGGAAGGAAGGAATTATATGTAAGGAGGAAGGGAGGAATGCGGGAATGGTCAAACAAACATAGATAGATAGATAGATAGATAGATAGATAGATAGATAGATAGATAGATAGATAGATAGATAGGTTTTTATCGTTTTCTGGAATTGGAATCTGTTCACAGTAACATGGGATATGACGGTAAAACGGAAAAGCATATATTTACACTATTGTTTGGATTGCTGTCGTCATCTTTACTGTCACATTGATGACGTTTCGGCCGGAGCGTACAACAGCCGAAACGTCGTCAATGTGACAGTAAAGATGGGAACAACAGTCCAAATAATGTAAAAAGTGTAAACAGTTACAATACCTCATCTCAGAAATATAGACTGATTGAAAAGGATATATCGAACATTTATACGTGTTTAACCTCTACTTATGACGTTGCTTTGAAATGATGTAGTCAACATAATGTTTACTCTTAAGTGCCTCTTTCGTTGAACATTGTGCTAAGTCAGGTGGTGATGAAGAAGTGAAAACTGCTGTAGGGAACTGGCTACATCAGCAACCAGCTGAGTTTTGCAAAGCTGCGATACATGCGTTTATTTGTAGGTGGAACACTGCCATTGAAAGTTTTGATTAGGCTGTGAAGTGGGGATGTGAACCTGTGATGTATATCTTGATGTACGATATGTTTGATTGCGTTCCTTATTTCTTAAGTAAAAAAAAAACTGCGTTACTTTTTGACTCGCTCTCGTCTAAACTAACGTTATAAAAAGGAATTTTAATGCGTCTATTTATTTTTAGTGTTTGTTTTTTTGGCAAGATTTCCTAAATGTACTGATTAAAGGCGCCTTAGCTGATTAAGAGGTTTATTTGTATATGTTATTGGCAATGTCACGTTAATGTTATCTTGTTAACGTTTTGTTTTCTTCGTCCATTTCTTCTTCTCTTTTCTTCTTTTTCCTTTTTCCCTTTCTTCTTTCTCCATTTCTTCTCATTCCTCTTCTCTCTTTTCTTCTTGCATTTCTCCATCTATAGTGTCTTTCTCATCATCCTTTTTTTCTTTCATTTCTTCTTTTTTCTTTTCATTCTTCTTCTTCTTCTTCTCCCTTCCTCCTCCGCTTCTTCCTCCTCCTCCTCCTCCTCCTCCTCCTTCTTCTTCTTCTTCTTCTTCTTCTTTGGATCAAGGAAGATAAAAAGCTAAATACCCAGCAGTTTTTTCTGAAATATAACTTACAAAGTGAAAAATTGATTCCAATCAATCTGACACTTATTCAATGCGATTCGATAAACGATTTCCAATGCTATTCATATGTTTCTGCTCCGTGCACTTTGGGGAAGCAAAACTTTTCATGTCATCGTTGATAAAGAATTAAAAAAACAGGCGAGGATGTGCTAAACGACAAAAAGAGCGTCTTCTTAGCAAGTTGATTAATGAACAAAAGACAATACTACTTGTTGAACACAATGGCGGCCTTGAGTTTACTTGGCCATGTGTAAACAGTGCCCCCGAGCAGAGTGTGAAGACAACTAACAATTGGACATTATGTTTCTTACAAATGTGTTACCTTTTAGGGGATTTTTTATTTCTTTTTTATTTCCTGGGTTTCCATTTTGTTTAACCAAGGATGCTTTCATAGTGCGTATTCATAAAATATACAATACTTCTATATAGCTTTATATGCTTGAAAACAAATATATAAGGCATTTACAGCAAATTCAAGAACCAGTGTAACCCATGAAATGAGTTGCATACATCATTAGACAGACAGTTGCGAAAAGGCTGATATGTATAGATAGATAGATAGATAGATAGATAGATAGATAGATAGATAGATAGATAGATAGATAGATAGATAGATAAAGGTTTTCATGTGCCGCGTGTCGTCCTTCAGGACTTCAGTGTCCTAAAGGACGAAAGACAACTTTTTTTCCACTTTGTCATAGATTTTCCTAAAATTGTGCTTGATATATAAAAATGTATATATCGTTTTCCCATAGATAGATAAAAAAATCTATTAAAAAATTAAAAGGTTTTAGTGTGACGCCTTTTGTCCTTCAGGACTTCAATAGCCTAAAGGACAAAAGACGAATGTTTTGTTCAATTGGTCACAAATTTTCTTAAAATTGATCTGTTCCCAGTAGATAGATAGATAGATAGATAGATAGATAGATAGATAGATAGATAGATAGATAGATAGATAGATAGATAGAAAATGAAATGAATTCAATAGACAGAGAGAAAGAAAATAAACAGAATTCAGTAGAAAGATAGAGAGAGAAAAAATGAAAAGAATACAATAGATAGATAGATAGATAGATAGATAGATAGATAGATAGATAGATAGATAGATAGATGCAAATATTGCAAATTTTATATTAAAAAAAACAGTGTAGTAACGCGAATTTTGATTACTCCATTCTTTGAAGTGGTCTTTAATATTAACTACTAATTCCAATGAAAGACAAATAAATGTCTCAACTCACTTTATCTATCTATCTATCTATATCTATATCTATCTATACATATATATATATATATATATATATATATATATATATATATATATGTGTGTGTGTGTGTGTGTGTGTGTGTGTGTGTGTGTGTGTGTTTATGTGTGTGTGTGCGTTATAAAATAGTTTTTACGTATGCTATGTTTATGGAAGAAAAATTATCAATATCAATGACAGAAGCTGCGTAAATATAAGCACTATGGACATAGGTATCAACACTAAATAGCGACAGTCTGTTTTATGCTTAAACACAATTGTCAGGGCGTATAGTTGGAGAGTGGCGGAGGAGCCCTAACTAGAATTATTCCTCTAAATTTGGGGAAATTGACACCCCCCCCCCCACCTTCGTCATTGTTCTGGTATTCCTTCACACAAGTAGTTTACTCGCTGTTTAATCTGCTTATCAATCTGTCCCGTGGGTGTTACATCACCTAAATAATTTTCCTTTATTATGTGTCCCAGAAATTTCATATAAAAGTTATTTCTTATACAAAGTGGATCAGTCGACGAGGTTAAAAGTGAAATTAACCGTTATTTGTGCTTCTCTCTTAATATTTTGACCTAAACGAAAACTATTGATGACAACGATTTATCTTATTCAGTGGGATATAAAAGGACATTTTAATAATAGCTGCCACCTGGACTAATGACTACTCTGTAGTATAATTAGCAATTGCGTCGTTTGAATAACCGTGGGTTTTACTGCACGACATTGTCTCTCCCCAAACGCAACGCAGTAAAGAATCATGAAGATGGTAGCGACATGTCACCTGCAGACTATGTTATTCTTTATTTCGTTCTCTGCAACAGTTCCTGTCTGATCGATAAGTTCTAAATATAAAAAAAAATACTCGATGGATTCATCGAAGCAAAATTTGGAATCGACTTTTTTGATACAAAACAAAATTAAGCTGAAAAGTGGTGTAAGATCATAGAGAACCTGGGGAAATAATTTAACGCATGCACAACACGCATGCACACGCATAAACACACGATTACTGCTACATATGGTCCGGTGCTCCTGTTGTATATTTAGAGATTCTTGATAAAATCCAAAGAAGAATCAGCAATATTATTGGTCCTGACCCGGCATCTCAGCTTCAATCACTTTCCCACCGCCGATTTGTAGCTTCCCTGTACCTCCTCTATAAATACTTTCATGGCAACTTTTCGGGTGAACTATTCATTATGGTATCTAGACTTTATGAATTGAAACACAATGCTAGATTGGCGGTAAGGTCTCATCAATTCACAGTTGAATTTGCTAGATGTAACCGCAAGTTCTATGTTAACAGTTTCTTCTATCGCATTTCTCGCTTATGTAACTCTCTTCCGGCTATATGCTTTTAACCATCTTCGAAAATTTAAATGCAATGTCAATCGTTAGCTACTGTTTTCTTGGTTACTCTTCTGTTCGTCTCGCCCCTTAATAATGTTTCGCTTTTTTTTTATTCTTTTACACTCGGTAACTTCTTGTGTCTTAGTGGCTTTACTGCCCAGCATGGGGTGAAATGATTAAAAAAAACACGACAATATATTAGGTTGAGTCATAAATAATTTTCCCTTGTTGAAAAGCAATTGTAATTACGTGTGTATCATTTTAAAAGCTAAACATCTGTGACAGTTAAGAATAAATGTAGAGTGCAAGAACATAAGATAATGTTCAGTGGCAAAGGCTGTGTATTGACAAGAATAAATCTCAGCAACAAACCCCCAAAAACTGAGCAAAATGAAAGAAAGATAATGATATGCGTGTGATGGGATCATTGGAGTATTATACACATTGAATTCCTAAAACGCAATGAAACATTAAATGCACATTTATATATCCAGCAGCTGCAACCTGTACATAAAAGTTAGGTCGAAATGCACATTACGCTTGTTAATAAGAAAAAATGTTTCTATTCATGACAACGCAAGGCTGCATACATCTAGAGGAAAAAAGAATTGGAATTCCGTTTGTCTGTTTTACCCCCAACTCACCATATTCACCTGGCCTTGAACCAACTGATTATTACCTTTTTCGATCGCGGCAAAACCCTTTGATGGAGAACTTTATCTAATGAAAAAAAAAGTTTGAAAGATTTCGTCAAAAGCTTTTTCACATGAAAACCTGCGGAATTTTAGTCAAAGAGCTGTCTGATAAATGGTGATAATTCATTACAAATAAAAGTGAATATCTAAATAATGTAATTTATCTTTTGAAGTATAAAGTTGATAAGCAAAAGCGGAAATTATCTCTCACTCGACCTTATATATACGCCGGCATATCCTTACGAAGTTGAACTGATTTGCGCACAGACCCAAATCATTTATCTAGAGAGAATAGCCAACTATTACTTCCAGACAAATCTGGCTTGGCGGGAAAGAATTTAGAGAGGATAGTTTGAGAATAGCGAAAATAACATCCAGTGTATCACTATCAAATTTCGAAAATTATTTATGAGAGGACCTGATATAATATTTGTAGATCTTAACTAAATAATTGCAAAATTGATAGCCTAAACAGAAAGGTAATTGTAAGATAATCCAATTGTCAATCATCAATCATCCAACCGATAAGCCTCAAATATAGCAGACTGGTTACCGGGAATTAAATATTTGTCAAATTAGACGAAGAACGAAATAAAAGAAGAAAATCTCTATTATCTACGACAAGCGTCAGCTATCCTGAGACCCTCAAGCAGTACTTTGTTGTCAGCAAAACTTGTCGGCGCCAATTAAGATTTTTATGAACATTTCTACGGCTGGAGAGTGTATGCGTAGATGTTTGCAAACTTTAGTTCGCCTTTATAAAAGAGTGCATCTCCTGGAAGCAATCAAATTCACAGTTTATTTCATTCTATAATGTAAGAACATTGACGTGACAAAATTCCCTCTAGCCTAATGAGGTGCAACTGCTCGATACGGCATCGATTCCACAAGTAATCAGAAGATATTTAGGGATAGGTTAAGCCATACTGTCTTGATAGCTGTCCACAGCAACCCCCCCCCCCAATGATATTTTAGGTGCATAATCTTGCGTGCGAATAGACCGTTCATCTACGTTATATAAATATTTGAGTTCAGTCAGACGAACATGGTTGCGACACCATTCATCGGAAGTCTCCAAAATGATCCTCAAACCAATTTGGGGCAACTGATGGATTAAGAAATTGTTATAGGAGAGGTATGGCGGCAATGAATAGGTGCCCATGATCTTGAATCTGTGTAGCAAAGTGATCACCTGTCAATGACATGTTATGATAGACCAACGGACCCAATATATATATTATACCCAGATTAAACAAAATTATCCATGTTTCTGAGATGAGATATTGTAACTATTTACTCGATTTACATTATTTGGACTGTTGTATTCATCTTTATTGTCAGATCCACGACGTTTCAACCATTGTACGCACCGGCCTTCTTCAGGTAATATATGTTGGAATTTCGAACCAGCCCAAGGATACATGGCCGAGTGGATAAAAGCATTGATTGAAGTAATCCAGTGACTTGACCCAAATAGTTGTCTGTTCAATACCTGGCCACAGGGAACAAAAACTTGGAGAGTTGAGTTATGAAAGGGAAATAACTGAAACTGAGATATCCAGGAACGGAATGGCACGTAGAACTAGAACAATATTCTCCGGTGGACGAAATTCCAATGTATATCACTTGAAGAACACCTGAACATACAACGTCCGAAACGTCGTGAATATGAGAAGGATGAAGAGAAACACCCCGAATAAATGTAAATGGTTTAAAAAATTAATTCATTTTGTCTGATGGCAACCAATGATTTTGACGTTACTGCAGGGCGGTGTATAAGGAAAATATTTGATGTCTACCATGAAGCATAATAATAGAAATATTATAGTGTGAAGGCACGTCGCCAGCCGCAATATCTAAGCAGGCTTTTATTGGTACCAAGAGTCCCAATATATACGAAGAAAATATTCCCCATACAATTACACCACTGCCAGTAGCCGGAACTGTTGATACAACGCCGGATGGATACGGATTATTCATGTTATTTACGCCAAATTCTAGCCCAACCACCCAAATGGCACAGCAGAAATTATAACTCATCAAACAAGGCAACGGTTTTCTAATCTTCCAATTTGACCAATTTTTATGATCATTATCTAATTATGGCCTCAGTTTCTTGTTTTTATCTGACAGGAGTGGCATCTGCTGTAGCCCTTCTGCTTCAAGGTTCAACATGTAGCAACGAGTGATTATTTGAGCTACTAATTTCCTGTCAGCTTGAACCAGTTTGGCTATTCTCCTCTAACCACTTTTGTCAACAACGGATTTACACCCACAATTTTTATGACCCTAGAAATGGTTGTACGGGGAAATTTTATTAGATCAGCAGTTTGGGAAATACTCGGACCCGCCCGTCTTCCACTAACGACTAGGACGCTTTCAAAGTCATTTAATTTACCTTTCTTTCTAAATCATTAGATGAAATTCAGCTGGTCGCTATGACTATATTCGAATACCTGTATCCATTACATCGCTTCTAAATCATTGGATGATTAGAAATTTGCATAAAAGATCATTTTTAACCTGTACTTACTTAAGTGGCCAGTAAACGTATATATATATATATATATATATATATATATATATATATATATATGTGTGTGTGTGTGTGTGTGTGTGTGTGTGTGTGTGTGTGTATATTTCTAGAAAGGTTATCTTTAGATAAAAAAAACACTTGTAGTAATAAGAAATAATACTGGATTAAAAATATCTATTATTCCCTTAAAACTTTATTTATGGTTCGGGGACAAGAATAAAGTTAGCAGATATAGATTTCGAAATATTCCAACGAGAGATTCATAATAAGCAGGGTTATCGAGCCTTACTTTGCTGTAATGGCTTCCTGTGGCATTATGGTAAAGCACGCCTGGGATGAAGGTGCTTTCTCAGATTAAAAGGGTAATACAGATTAGTGCCTTGTTGGACGCGAATATTTTCAGTAACAAGTTTTTCGAGTCTTAGCCCAGTAGATATTTCACTGTTTCAAAATATTAAAAAAATGTCTACTCAAAGACGTGCATCCACAAATGATAGTGTTTGTAACCATAATAAATATAACTGGATTAAAAAAAATGCATTAATTGCATTAATATATATATATGTGTGTGTGTGTGTGTGTTTGTGTGTGTGTGTGTATGTGTATGTGTATGTGTGAGTGTTTACATACCCACAAATATATATATATATATATATATATATATATATATATATATATATATATATATTATTCGGACTATTGTCCTCATCTTTGTCGCCATGTTTATCACAACGTTTCGGTCGTTGTACGCTCCGGCCTTCTTCAGGTGGCTGGAATGTCGAACTGAACCCTTTATTTCGCTCACTGGTGTAGACTGTTCTATTTCCACGTGCCATATTTAATGGATGTCAGTTATCAGTTATCTCCTGTTAATTTCCCTCTAAAAGTTCTCCACTGCCTTAACCTGGTATTGAACTCACACTCTTTGGGTCCTGTCACTGGATCTAACCAACGCCTTTATTTAAATAATGTACATAATACCTCATCTCAGAAATATTGACAGATATTGAAGGATCAGTACGGACCCGATATACCAAAAATATGGAGACAAATTGAAAACTCCTACCAGAAACTGACACGAATATCGAACCATCTGACATTCCTACACCGATGCAGAGACCTACAACTCATCCCTTCAGGTTTGGCACCAAGACTTTCCGTCAATTCAAGGAGAGCCCGTCTTGTCTCAGAGAAAGCAGGACACGCTCTTGTCCGAGAGAAAATCCAGTACAATCGTTGCATAAAACAGAAACTACAAGCTCATATCTGCCGCTCAAGGATTTCTTCAACAGAATTACTGATGAAGAAGACCAGAGAAGGATCCAAAATGACCTGGATAAATCCTTCAGACATGAATTCGATGTAGTCAAGGCCCGCCAAGTACAAAAATTAAATAGCTTGAAAGATCAGAAGGTGACGCACAAGGTCCATTACCCACCAGTGAAAGCAGTAGTCAACATCAGCCAATATCAGCTAAGTGCCTCTGAGGAGTCAGTATTTAATAATGGTCTCAACTTCGCCACAACCATCAGGCGAGTGCCATACTTGGACATCATTACCAGAGTCGAGGAGGTGGCCTTGAACATCCCTCAGGCTCAGGCGGATGAACTGAGATGGAAGGTGAGACAGACCTTGGAGAGGGCCAAGCCGCCCAGGTCTAACATAACAAAACTGGAGAGGCTGGCGATTGGATCTCTACAGAGGAACGAAAACATCATCATACTACCGGCTGACAAAGGCAATGCGACTATAGTGATGGATAAATCAGATTATACTAGAAAGCTGGAAGACCTCATTAGCAACGGTAGCTACAACAAAGTAAAAAAGGATCCTACTATGAAAACGGAACACAAACTGTCACAGATACTAATCAAGAACAAGGATCACTTCGCACCTAAGACGTATAGGAAGTTATCGTAGCGTTACACCAAGCTACCTCACATATACGGTCTCCCTAGGATTCACAAAGACGGTATTTCGCTCAGGCCGATTGTTAGTTGACAAGGCTCTGTGTGCCACCCTCTGAGTCGCTTCCTTGTGGATATAATTGACCCATTGATCGGAAAGTCTCCTTCATAATCCGAAACTCAGCCCACTTCGTGGAAATAATCAAAGATGCTCCCATCCTATCCAACCAGATGGTGAGCTTGGACGTGGTGAGTTTGTTCACCAAGGTACCCACGGAGGAGGCACTCTCAGTTGTCAGAGACAGATTGGCCTCTGACTCATCCCTAGAAGAACGGACCAGTATTCCAATAGATAATCTGATGGAGATGTTGACTTTCTGTACACAAACAACACACTTCGGAATGGGATCACACATATATCGACAGGATTAGGGCTTAGCAATGGGCTCGCCATTATCACCAGCAATGGCGAATATATACATGGAATACTTTTAGGAAATGGCATTAGAATCTATATCTCTGAAGTCAACTATATGGTTAAGGTACGTAGATGACATACTCTGGCCACACCAGGAAGATGTTCAGGTTCTACTGGGCCATGTGAACTCAATAAGACCTTCGATACAGTTCACAAGGGAGAAAGAAACAACATACTCCCTTTCCTAGATGTTCTAATATCTCGAACAGAGCATGGGGTCAAAACATCTGTATACCGTAAACCGACATTCACCGGACAGTACCTCAATTTCAACTCCCGCCATCCATACAGCGTAAAGAAAGGGATCGTCCGCTGCTTACAACACCAAGCAAAAGTCATAAGTGGCGACCCAGAGACATTAGATAAAGAATTGGCCAGTATAAATAGTACCCTACAACGTAACAACTACCCTGGGTACATGGCAGTAGTCCTCAAAAACTGGGATAGGCGGGTACAAGAGGAGGAGGAGGAGGAGGACAACAACACTCAGAAAACAGTATTCCTGCTTATGTTAGGGGTTATCAGAGAAAATACAAAGGGTCTGCGGTCCATATAACATCAGGACAACCTTCAAAAGCTTGACGACACTTCGCAGATATCTCTCCCGAGTAAGACCCCCCCCCCTAGAGGAGAACATGACTAAAGACTGTGTGTACGCTATCCCGTGCAGCTGCGCAAAGAAATATAAAGGAGAGACAGGCCACCCCCATAAAGTGAGGCTTCAAGAACACCAGAAAGCTGTAACACGTGGGGAAGTGGAAAATCAGGCGTGGCTGACCACATATGGAGAGAGAAGGGAGATCACCGCCCTCTGTGGGATCAGGTTGAGATCATAGACAAGGAACACCATTGGAAAATTCGTAAACTTAAGGAATCAGCACATATGCTAGGCCACAGCATAGAAATGAATACAATATGGGAACCAGTAATAAGGAGTGCCAGAGAAAAGCGATAATAGCAACAAAGTTGCAATATGAGCTCTGGTAAAAACATGATTGATAACAGCAAAAATTGCAATATGAGCACTGGTAAAAATGGTGGCTGAAGACATTAGGTTTATAATACCCAGAAATTCATATCGGACATTCTGATCCAATACGTACGGGTCTTCCATCGCAGAACACATTATAAATAGCCATAATTGTGCTGTTAGTTTTAGTCCGAAGGTTTTTAACATCCTCAGCAAGTCCCACTCAAATTACCACCTAAAAGTGTTGGAGGCCATCTATATTCTATCTTTAAAGCCTTCTCTTTGTAAACATAAGGACTTTATATTAGGCCTCCAACTAATTACCATTTAAATTTTTTTCCCACCAATAAACTTTGTCCAGTGTTCTTTTTTTATTATATAATTTACTCCATTTACCTCGATTTAGCTCTGTTGAGCGAGGTACGAAACCGGTTAGCTAGCCCGTTTTTCATTTTTACTTTTTATTATCATGTCTATTCATGGCAGTGATAAAATTTTGTACCACCAAACATATCGTATATATATATATATTCATATTAGTAGTCGTGGCTCCAGGGGACACAGTCCTATGGTTAAAGTGAATCTCAGTAGAGTTCCACCACGGAATATGTGAGTGAGCGGCGCTATATTGAGTCTGATTTGCTACCTCGTCAACGCTGAGGCGCGTTGGAGCAGTTGCTATGGTGTTTGCTTGACAACCTAACTGTCAGGTTTTCAATTCTCGGTAGTGAATATCCACTGCTGATGAGTCCCAAATATAGGACGAAACGGCCGTCCAGTGCTTTCTGAAATCTGTTGAGGTTTCAGACTCGATGAATCACTTAATTAGCAAATTCTCCTAATAATATATGTATCTTTTAATTTCTCGTTTTGTCTTTTTTCTCTCACTGTTTACTTCTCTCTCTCCCTCTCTGTCTCTCTCCGCCCTTCTCTTTTTATGTCTCTTTCTGATTTTCTTTTTATCTATCTTTCTATTTCTCTCTCTCTCTCTTTCTCTCTCTCTCTCTTTACCATTCTCTTACTTTCTTTTTTTCTCTTTTCATAGCCTTTCACTTTTCATTCACCATTCCTCCATCCATTTCTATTTCTCTCTGCCTTTCTCTTGTTATCTTTCTTTCTTTTTAGATTATTTTCTGCCTTTCTCTCTCTTCATCTTTCTCCACTCTCCCTTCTTCTTTTTTTTGCCTTTCTCTTTTCGCTCTCTACTCCCCATCTTCCTCTCTCTCTCTCTCTTTCTCTGTATATCTTTGCCTTTATATTCTATCTCTCTTTCTCTTTCACTTCCTATCTCTCTTTCTCTCCCACTCCCTTTTTCTTTCATCTCTGTCTCTCTGACATTCTTTTTATCTCTAATTCTGCCTCTCCTCTTTCTCGCTCTCTTTCTCTCTCTCTTTCTCTCTCCATCTTTGCCTTTTTCATTTCTCTCTTTGTTTCTAGATTTCTTTTTTTTTCTCGTTTCTCCTTTATTTTTTATTCCTTTCACTGTCTGCCTGAATGACTGTCTGTCTGTCTGTCTCTCTCTCTCTCTCTCTCTCGTCGCCTTTCTGATTCTATTCCGCTCCAATGAATCACAAACCCCCAAAAAGACGATTAAGAAGAATTTAATTAAATCCGTCGGAGTCAGGCGATGGCATTATATTTTCTATTGATTCTGTTGTGGCGCCATTCATAGCCAATCCAGGCGGCCGATATATTTAGACAGATTTACACATAAACATCAAAGGCCACTTGATCGGCCGACGACAAAGTGAATAAAAACCTATTCCAAGACAATAATGATAATAACGGTAAACCTGAGGTTAGGATTTAGTCTTATTACTTGATGAGAATCGTAAGAAGAATTCTTCAATGTCAACTTCCACTGGAGGGAAAATGTAACACGTATAATAATCTCAAAGAAATAGGATCTCTTTCGAGAAATGAAGACAGGCAAGAACATGTTGTGCACATGATAACTAGAGCACTGGGAACATTCGAAATGATCCCGCTTCTAGGTGTTTGATCTGCAGACACAGAAAATCTTTCTGGGAATGGAAGCTATCCACACCAATGTACTGACGTGTCACATTTTCATTATAACTCGAGAACTCTTCGTAATATACAAGCAGTCACAAAGAGTGCAGTCGTCTTGATACTGATTCCAATCTTCTCCAGCCATTTCGGAAGTCGAGTAATTATAGTGGTCTGAGCATCAACAACAATGGAGATCACTTCCGTTCACTTCATTGGTCACAATTTGTACACAACCCATTTTAGTTTTCTTTTTCATTTTTTTTCTTTGTCTACTACACTGTCCTACCCGGAGCATGCAATATCTCTGATGATGCATGTTCTTTCTTCTTTATCTACCACCACTGTGCAGTATTTCATGGTCACAATGAATCATGTGATCCCACAAAATTTTGTACTTATCACTGAAAATGACGAGTACAACATTATTATTATTATTGAGTGGAAGAGCATCACGGCAAAACAGTGACGCTGGGATACAAATATACAAACCCCAATATACCCATCACGACACATAAAGTGATAAGTGTCTACCAGGCACATGACTCGCAGACAAATGTACGTAATATGGTGACAGGTTTGGGTCAAAACAGCACAGTTTTTTTAGAGGGGACCTTGTTAGAAATACCTTCAGGCCAGGTAACCCAGTCCACTCAGACGGTTTCCATTTATTGGTGTACCCAAGTATCTAGATGTGACTCCCAAGTCACTTTGGCTGCCTCATCCTTCAAAAGTAAAAAAACAAACTTGACACTGAACCATGATGCTCCTTCACTCCCGCTCATGAACAGAGATGCTCAGGGCATCAGCCCTTAGAGTACATGCCCAACTGGTTAAAGTCAGGCGATTAACAAGAAAATTTCTATTACTGAACGGGATAATTACTGTAGCCTATCTTAATTAATCATACCTCGTATCGGCATACTGCCATATCACGTTGAAAAACTGGCTCCCGTAAGATCACCGAAGCAACGTCGATCCTGGTCAGTACCTAGATGGGTGACTGATTGGAAATACCAGATGTTGTAAACTTGGATGTGCGGCTGGAGCAATGGATAATGGCTCGGAATTGTTAATCGTAGAGCCTAGTTTCAATTCCCATTGGTTTCATTATATTTACTTACGCGCAAATAGCCTTGGGCAATGTAGGAAACCACCTCTTTCCCACCCAACTATGGGTTAATTAGTAAGCCTTGTATCACTAAACTAATTATCTTAAAAAAATCTTACACTCTAAAATATTTTATGGCTTTAAATAACCTGCAAAGGGTAGATAAGTTGTAGAAAATCAATACCTCGTATCAAGCCATGACAGCCAGAGCTGGTGTAATATCAAAGCATTTATTATTATTATTATTATTATTATTATTATTATTATTATTAAATCATTAGCATGCTTTCAATAATCTTTTATATCCGTACAAATTCGTCTTATGCTCAACAGTTATCGCTTCTGGTTTGATTTTATTGTATGATAAGGATGATCAGAACGGCGATGAAGATAAATATATGATGAAGTAGGCTTGTAAAATCATTAGACGACTCCGTACCAAATTTAGTGTCTAAAAATTCATCACTAACTTTTGAGAAACTGGATGTGAATTTTATATGCGATCGAAAACTGCTTATTTGTTCAAAAGTATCACAAAAATGTAGGAATTTTAGCAAACTTTCCTGTGTGCCTTCCCAGATGAAGTAAATTCCATCAATAAATCGCAGCTAAAATACTGGTTCATGGTCGTGCTGTGATTTGAAATCTTCAAGTAGTTTTTCTTTGAGCACTGACAGAAAACGGTTAATTTTTGAGAGAATAGTAAGGGAAATTATTAGAGATGTCTCGAAGAATATTCACTCAAAGGACATTGTCAATGATGTAACGACATCAAGCTTGAATGTATCGATGAAGACAGTCACTAGATGCTTTCATCGAGCAGAACTTGTTAAAGGCTAAACACCTAAACTGAAGATTAGCTTATGCTAGAAGCCATCTAGAACACGGGATTAAATATTGTAACTGTGTTTTATGGTCAGATGAAGCCAAACTAGAATTATTTGGTCACATGAACTCCCGTTATGCATGGAGGAAAGTGACTGAAGCTCATAATCCAAAAAATACCCTGATTACAATTAAGCATTGTAGTGGAAGCATTTTGTTTTGGGGATATTTTGCTGCTTCTGGACCAAGAGAACTAGTGAGAGGACAGGGTACCATGGATAAATATTTTGCTATTCTTAAAAATAATATAAAACAAAGTTCACGAAAGCTTTTTTTTTTGTCATCACTGGACTTTCCAACATGACAATGACCCGAAATACACGGTACGAATTTTTACAAAATGTTACAAATATACAAATGTTACAAAATGATAGAAAAATTAAGGTATTGGCGTACCCTGCAAAAAGGCCTGACCTGAACCTCATTGAAAATTTATGGGCATATTTGAAGAAAAAAAGTAAAAGAAAGAAATCTTTTGAATTTAGAGAAACTAAAAGCTATTGCCAAGAAAGAATGGAGCAAATAACTATCAGTGTGTGTAGTGACCTTGTAAGGAACAATAAAAACGATAAACGGCAATACCCCAAAATAAATGTTACACAATTGATTATTGAGACAAGAGGTACAATACCTTTGTCATATGTTACATGTTTTTTGTATTATTGTTTGACATTAAAATAAAGATTTTTTTACGGGCATCACTGCACATTCTTTCAAATCCATTATTCCATCGTTCGTGAAAAAATGCACAAGAATTTTCCATGAAAATTTGAGGTATTACAGCATTATTTGTAATTATGGAAGACGGGTGAATAACTCTGTCCACAACTGTATATACAAGGTGCGAGGGATAAATTGTCGCCATTTTAGATTTTGATTTTGTCGACTGCACGGAGGGCACCGTCTATGAAAAAAGACAGCACCATGACGCAATTCACACCTCCAGAAATTTGGAAACGGCATGCTGTACTGCTTTCGCACCGGAATCTCCAATGTGAAAATTTCAGTGTGTTTGGGTGTCAATCTGAGGACAGTGCAGAGGATTCGGATAGAGTTGGATGAGTCTAATGGTGATTACGAACATATGGCAGCTCGGAAAAATCAGTCTGATCGTTTTGAAAAGAAAAGAACTCTCGAATTTGTTGGTGAGAGCCTCAGACTCAACATGGAGTCCTACGTCAAGTGCCATGAGAAGGTTGTCCTACCATGGGTCAAGAGGGTTTTTGCTTGAAGGCCCTATGTCTGGTAACAGGACGCTGCACCATGACACACAAGCAGGAAAAGCCAGTCATGGCTGTCAGACAATTTCTACAACCACGTCACTTCATACCACCTAACTCCCCAGACTGCAACCCCCTTGATTATTATGTGTGGGGCGCAGTTGACCGAGAGACCAACAAAACTCCTTGTAACACCAAAGATGAACTGAAGGCAAGGATTATGGAAGCCTTCACCAACTTGAACAAGGATACTGTCCAGAAGAGGTGCAGGAGATTCCAAACTCGTCTGAAGGCCGTCGTTGAAGCCAATGCCAATTTTATTGAATACGAAGGGGGACCCAAAAGTAACCAAAATTGTGTCATATAATTTTATTCATTTATTGTTGCATGTTTATATTCTTATCACCTTCAAAGTATTCTCCATTTGAAGCAATGCACCGGTCCAGACGTATTTTCCACTGTTCAAAGCAGTCCTGGAACTCTTGTAAAGTTATGCTTTTTAATGCTGCATTGTCGTGATGCAACCACCACCCTCCATTTTGCCACCGTTTCAGGGCGTTTTCGTCTCACCTTGTCTCGGAAACGCTTCAGGAATTCAAAGCAAAAAGCCTGGTTAACAGTTTGACCAGGAGTAACAAATTCTTTGTGAAGAATTCCTCTCACATCAAAGAAATAAATCAGCTTCGTCTTGACATTGGACTTCAGTTGACGTGCTTTTTGGGGGCCGTGGTGACGTTGGATGCTTCCACTGAGTTGATTGCTACTTCGTTTCCGGGTCGTAGCCATAGGACCAGCTTTCGTCACCAGTGATGACCTTCGAAAAAGGTCTGGATCAACTTCCAACTGTTCTTTCAGTTTACGACAAGCATCCTTTCAGCCATGGTAAAAAATAGACGAAAAGGCGTGAAGCACTTCAAAACAAATGTGAACCACGGAGCTGTACATCTTCGCACGATGACACCAATTAGCACACTGATTCCTGAGGGTTGCCTTAAGTGGCATCTAGCGGCGGAAGCCTGAACTACTACGGGCTTGTCCCACAGAAAACAATTCCGGTTAC
>OZ038483.1:36558878-36608878 GCA_964036315.1 Acanthosepion esculentum | reverse complement strand
TCGCTCTACTATCGGTATCGAGCTCTTTTTTTAATTAACGCTGCGAACGTTGGAATTTAAATATTAATTTCGTTCTCATCGCATCGTATATATATATATATATATATATATATATATATATATATATATATATATATATATATATATATATATATACAATTTCTTCTCCTTGATGAGAATATGAATAATGCATTTACGCTCTCCTGGTTTACGTCGTCCCTCTCAAAGGCCGATGTTTACTTCTTCAACACTCCATGAAATTTTAGTAAACATTATCTACTTGGGAAGGATATACGAGCAATCCACAGTCTGCATTAGGAACAACTGGCCTGTATGCAAATGGACAAAGATTTAATTAGATGCAATAGAATAAAAAAATCTTGCGACAAGGCAGACTTTTCTCACCGAATCCATTTCTTAACCTTTCAATTAATTTAATTTTTATTTGAATGATTGTAAGAGAATTAAAGGACATGACAGGATTTAATATTTGCAGATAGATCCCCCCCCCCTAACAGAACACGCTACGCTCTGTGCCATGTGACCATGAGGTCACATGGCAGAGTGTGAGTTCAATACCCGGTTACGGCAGGGGAGAACTTTGAAATGAATACAATATGGGAACCAACAATAAGGAGTGCCAGAGAAAAGCGATAATAACGACGAAAATTGCAATATGAGCTCTGGTAAAAAAAATTATACAATGATAACAGCAAAAATTGCAATATGAGCACTGGTAAAAATGATTGTTGAAGACATTAGTTTTATAATACTCAGAAATTCCTCAAGGACACATGACACAGTGGATAAAGGGGTTAGTTAGATCCAGTGACAGGACCCAAAGAGTGTGAGTTCAATACCCGGTTAAGGCAGGGGAGAACTTGGAGAGGGGAATTAACAGGAGATAACTGATAACTGACATCCATTAAACATGGCACGTGAAACTAGAACAAGTCTACGCCAGTGAAATAAAGGGTTCAGTTCGACATTCCAACCACCTGAAGAAGGCCGGAACGTACAACGGCCGAAACGCTGTAATAAATATGACTACAAAAATGAGGACTATAGTCCGAATAATGTAAATGGTGTGCATAATACCTCATCCCGGAAATATAGACAGTTACCAATCTAATATGACACTTAAACTCATAAGGTCGAGGTACCAAAGAGTAAAGCTCGTTACAACAATTGCTATGAAAATATTAAGTCAGGTTTGTTGATTTTGATAGATGTTACCCCTTGACGAGCTATTTAATGTTGCAATTTATATCGGGTACCTTGTGAGTGTCGAAATCACTACTAAATAACAATAGGTTAAACAGTCTATACCCTGTCTGAATTTATTAATGCAAATCATATAAATTTCAACTATTCAAATTTGGTTTGGAAAAAATTGTTAAATTTTAAACAATCAATTTAGATGTCAGACAAAGCCTAAGTTAAAATTTTAGGTCGTATCAATATGTTTTATTGAAGTTATTTGATATATTCTAAAACAAACTGCCGTCTGCAGTTATTAGGCAAAAACAAATAATCACATTTTACTTCAATAAAAAGGTAATAAACTCATCAAAAATTGATCAACAACTATAATAGAACAAATAACAAACACTTATGATAAGTCTTTGAATCTTTTACATTTTAATATAATGACCCTTCTTCTCAATAACGGCCAGTAATCTATTATACATTCTGTTAATTTTTTTACTTCAGCAGGTTCAATTTCGACAGTGTAGTTTTAATTGCTTCCTATGGGTTTGCTTTGCTGTTATATTGTTTGCCACCTTCATATAATTTCATATTCATAATTGACCATCAATTCAGATCAGGACTTGATGGTAGCCATTCCCTTATCTTCTCACCTGTAAATCTTTTATGCTCAAATAATTCACGGATAAGCTTAGATAGATGAGAAGGATTACCGTCGTGCATAAATATGCACTTCACTTTGAAACTGCGAGACTGGGACTTGTACCATGCAAAAGAGTCTTGGTCGTAAAATCGCAATAGTTAGCACTGTTCAGTTTGACTTCTTCATCGACTTTGAACGGTTCAATAATGGTCTGGTTGACAATTCCAGCCCATATCATAACACAACCGCCTCCTTGTTGCCTTCTTGCCTTCTTGCCCCGGGCACGTATGAATTGGATAAAATCTTTTCTTTGGACCATCCATCAGGTCTATCAAATGTCACTGGAGATTCGTCCGTGAAAATTACTTTAGAAAAGTCAATTTTCATGTATTTCTTGGCCCAATTTTGACATTTTGAAAAAAAATTTCCTTTAGTGAGAGGAGTTTGCCCAGGATATTTTTTCTACACTATTCTACACCTTTTGTCCTTCTTGACTACTTCAATTCCAGCATTCAAGTGGTTGTTTCGCTATAACACTGCTTAGTTTACGTTCATCTCTACGAAGCAAGTTTTTAAAGCCTTTTCCTTTGCTTCGAGTTCTCAACTTACTTATATCTTCAACAGCCTTCTTTATCGTTCGATGATCTCTGCAAAGCTCTTTTGATAATTCCAATGTGGACATTCCCTCACTAAATAACTTTATTATTTTCTATTTTTCAGCAGTTGTTAGATCCTTACTTTCAACATATATTATGAACAAAAAGAAAAAAAATATTTTTATCAGATTTCAGAGGCTTTAAGCTAATATTAGATTAACCGGCATAATAACTTCAGTCAGTCCATTTTCGTAAATTCCAAATATCTCAAAAACTAACCATTAAAAATGGCAGAAAATTGACTTAAACATTTTACTATGGGTGGAAATAAATGAGTTTAAATTTGACAAATATTGTCTCAGAACTTTTTGAGTTATTGAGGCTTATATGATTTGCATAATAACTTCAGACGGGCTGTAGTTACTCTAACAACTGCTCCGCGCTGGCTGTCTCATAACTAAAAAATGCTAGAATTTGAATTAGCAACGATGAAGACACTTGTCGTATAATAAAATATATCACTTGTGACACAACATTCGGTCCTTAAAGAGATCAAATATGAGAGACTGAGATGAGAAATACTATAAAAGAGAGAATGCCCATTATAGTCGACGGGATGAAGAGAACAGATTTTGAAGCGTCATGAAGTCTTTTTCTTTTTATGTTCTCGGTATAAATCACCAATAAAATAATTGCCTGAGATTTTTTCTTATATAGGAAACCGCTCAAACGCTGAAATCATTTTAAAATTCTTGCAATATTTGCTTAGTGTTATACCCAAAAGACAGATATTTCTCGAAATAAGTAGTATCTAGCAAACAATTAAAAAAAATCAACTCTGAAGACGCAGCTAATTAGGAGCGAACTTAACAATCAGAGACTTGCGAGATGAGTACATCAACCATCGCTCTGCAACAGGCGCCCACAGTGGAAAGGTAGGAAATATGGGATGGTATTGTAAACCCAGTTGCGCGAAAAATGGCGCTGAAAAATGGCACATCATTCATCTAATTGGGCGCTTCGAATGATGGCTGGGAGGTTGAAGGAACAAAGAGAAAAAAACGTTAATGTTTAAATCGCGTTGCAACAAGGTTGAAAGGCAAAGATGGTAACGAAGTAAAGGGAGAGGGGTAATAAAGGGTATGCTAGAGAGGGGGCGGATATACCTAATTGCACACCCACCTACGCATGCGTGCTTGCATATCTCACTTTATGGACGCGGTTGTTTTGCAACGGCTGTAGTTGTTGTTCTACAGAACTAAAAGCGAATATTTACTAAGTGTCAAAATGACCAAAACGGATGTCTTAGAATATTGATTGAGTGATTCCTTTTTTTACGACTTACCAAACCATTGCATGTTATTTAAAGACAGAAAATAGTTTTAGATTGTAAGAATTTCTTGTGGGGGGGATGGAGATAGTAAGTATTTAGTGATACAAGTCTTACTATTTAACCCATCGCTGAGAGGAGAATAAATGGATTCATACCTTTAGTGAATATAATGAAAGCAACTGGAATTGGAACTCGGCTCTTCGATTAACTATTCCGAGCCATTATCCATTGCACCAACTGCACATCCAGGCTTACAGCAGCTGGTATTCCCAAGTGATGACCCATCTAAGTCTCTTGGAATAATTCGTGTATAATACTTACTAATGTACGTATAATGCGGGCTCCTGATTTGGGACTACAAATTTCTGGAGAAAAATATCTCGTGTATAATACGCATTAAGATTTAGAAATTGTGGCAACTAAATTTTAGCCTAAACTTAAAATTTCAACTTATTCCCGGTTTGCCTCGACTAAAATTAAGAATTCATTCAAATTACATTACGAATTGAAAAAAACATTAATTAAATCCGACAGAATGATTAAATAATATATATATATATATATATATATATATATATATATATATATATATATATATATATATATATATATGAAGAAATATAGTTTTAAGGTGTGCTATATTTATGGGATAAAGTGCTCAATATCAGACATAGAGCGTATGTAAATATAAATATAAAAGTGAAGATTGAAGTCAACACTCTGAGGCGACAGGCTGTTTCATGCTGGACGCAATCGTCAGGCTGCTTGATATATATATATATATATATATATATATATATATATATATATATATATATATATATATCGATAAGAACGAATCAAGGTAAACCGCCAGAAAACCCACACAAGTGATTTGATTAAAGTGGTGAAGGCTTGTGCAGAACCATCCACACTTTTAACACTTTTAACTTTTTACAATGGTAGCCTTAGCATAGGATTTCTAAGGCTACCAGTGCTTTCGGCAAACTTCGCCATCGCTTGTGAACTGATCGAGGTATTCGACTGGATACGAATATTCGGGTTTACAGAGCTGTTGTATTTGCCATCCTTTTGTATGGCTCAGAGTCGTGAACTCCATACAGGTACCATATACGCCATCTGGATGTTTTCCATAAAAGCTGACTGCGTGCAATCTGTGGAGTTAACATTCAAAATAGGACATCTAACGTAACCCTGTTTAACAGGTGTAATATTGGAAGAATCGAGACTTTTCTCATACAGTCTCAGTTATAGTAGACTTGTCATGTCTTGAGAATGTCTGATGACAGAATACCCAAGATTCTAATGTACAGCCAGTTAGATCAGAGCTACAGGAATGTAGGACACCCATGGCTAAGATACAAAGACAAGCTGAAAAGCAACTTGTCAGCTATCAATATACCACATAACACCCTGGAACGCTTGGAGCGGGTAGAATGGAAATCAACGTATTTTAGTGGACTCAGCAGTTTTCAATCTGCTTGTCTGCATCATCTTCAAGAAGTGAGAGCAAGATCTAAAAGATCACATCTCACAATCCTCACTCTTGCTCCACGTGTGGCCTAGAGGGTCTTAAATGCCACTTAAGATTATCGCACAAAATTTCATAACTGAATCAACTAAGCTATCATATCCTCATACGTCGAAACCGACGGGAGAGTCTATTATTATATATATGGAGGGTGAGGCAAATCTGTGGGGCTATTTGAAATCAGTTGTTTATCAGACGCGCCTAAGAAATATTCAGGATCTTAAAGAAAAAATTACGTCCCCGTGTATGACGATAAACTACATCCGGGAGCAAGGCCTCTGATCAAAGCATTTTGAGGAACGTGAAACCTTATCTTAATTGCAGCTGTTCCCAGTTCCACCTAGGTTCCGGGGTTGTAGCGCCTGTTAGGATCCCAGCTATGGCCAAATTGTTACACCCCTAATGAGGTCAAAATGCTAATAAAATACTATAAGACATTTTATAGTAAAAATACCAGCAATACATTTTCATAGTCAAACATTTCACAGCTATACGTTTTTGAAAAAAATGAAAATGAAAAAATATTACCATGTAACAATACGATTTCCTTCACATCCTTAGGAGATAAGTCGATAAATTCTTTTTCTTTTTAAATCCACTTAATTCCACACACAGTCAGCATATTGTGGCCGTGTTCGTAGTTAATGTTATTGAGTGTTGGCTTTTTCTTTTTTATTATTAGGGCTTCCATTATTTTTAATCATTTTTTTATATGTGGATGAGGTTGTTATGCTTGTATTTTCTACCGATATGTTTCGGATGGAGTATTTTAGGTTTGTGTGTGTGTTTAAATAAGTTCTAATGGAGCTGTGGTCGGATAGGTGTAACGTAAGTCGTCTTGATAGGCATATAGTAATATGACCAATGTAATTATTTATGAATTTGGTTTGACCAGGAACACAGTTCCTTAAGATGCATTTAAAATCGTGATGATGGTCCTTTGTAGTTTTGATTTTTGCAGGTGTGTTGTTATTTTTGAAAATAAAACATCCCTATAACTCTAGATACTTACACACAACCCATAAAATCAGTTAAAAAGAAAAAATGAAGTCATCCTTGATAACGGCTAAAAGTATGGCCGAAAGCGCATAGAAATGCAGAACATTTCGACAGTTTTCACACCCTTTGTGTTCAGCAAAGAAATCACTTGTACGAACACAAGAAAAATTAAATAGAAATCTTAATCGCTGTACCTTGTCGGTCATCTTTTACGAAGCATAGTGACTATTTATGCTTATATTGCACGACTCTTCGGCAGAATTGAGTCACTGTCAGTCACTGTGTGTTTATCTAAATCTAAAAATAAACACGCTAAAATTCACCTTCATCCCTGCCGTGCGCCGACGTCTTAGTGGGAGAAGTTCCGACTGACGCAACTTCAGTCGGGTTTCGATCCTAACTAGAAGCAACCGGACGTCTAGCCACATTGATGAGCTGTGAAACAGCGAAACAGTATGTCTGTGGATGACAAATATATATATATATATATATATATATATATATATATATATATATGCGCGTTTGTGTGTGTGTGTGTGTGAATTATTAAATAATATGTATGTGTGTGAGCGAGAGAGAGAGAGAGTGCTTGCGTATGTGTGTGAATGATTAAATAATATATGTGTGTGTGAGAGAGAGAGAGAGTGCGTGCGTGCGTGCGAGGTGACATCGAAAAGTTTTCTCACTAGGAGCCCCTGACAAACTCTGTAACTGATTTCAGTCATTTAAAAGAACTGATGAATTTTATCGCGATGGTCTTCGTTTCTGTCGTGATTGGTTGAAACGAAACATCATCATCATGAACTGACACTTGACCGACCTTTCGAAGAAAAAGATTCGAAAAAGAAATGGAATTTAAAAAAAAAAAAAACTCAAAAGCTGATCGGTTTTTGTTCGAGGGCGTAAAAAGAATCACGTGCACAAAGATTAAATATGTGCATATTGATAACTCAAGATATACTCTTATATATTAATATTAAACGAATGTATTCACATAAAATCATCACAGGCAAATTACATTCAGATCTAAAAACCAGTCCTTTTGTTTACAGAAGGTGGGCTGTAAAACCATTATGTATATTAGCTCGAATTCTTTCGACTGAAAATCTTAATGTGACTGAATCAGAACTAATAACATATCCTCATGATAAAACATAATTCATTGGTTTAATAAAAGCGAATACACAAATCAGTAAATAAATTGTAGCAAATTTTATTGTTTTTGTCTCTTTATGAAATTGAACACAGAAGAAACTTGGGCTGTCTATTTAAAAGGACTCTATCTATCTATCTATCTATCTATTCTAATTCTATTATTATCTATTATCTCAATTCTATTCAAATCTACCCATTTCAGGTTTTTTCAAATCTATCTCGTTCTGTTCAACTCTATCTCATTTTATTCATATCTATCTATCTATCTATCTATCGATTTCACTCTGTTCTTATCTATCTATTTATCTATCTATCTCACTCTGTTCATATCTATCTATCTATTTCACTCTGTTCATATCTATTTCACTCTATTCATATCTATCTATTTCACTCTGTTCATATCTATCTATATATCTATTTCAACCTGTTCGTATCTATCCATTTCACTCTGTTCATATCTATCTGTCTATCTATTTCACTCTCTTCATATCTATCTATTTCACTCTGTTCATATCTATCTATCTATCTATCTATCTTACTCTGTTCATATCTATCTATTTATCTATATATCTATCTCACTTTCGGTGAAATCAAGCTCAAAGAATCGGTTCTTGTTCGCTCACCGAACTTAAACAACGTCGAGCCCGGTTAGTACTTAGTTGGAGGACCGCTTGAGAACACCCGGTACTGTAAGAAACCTCCTACATTCCGAAATATGTTTTTACTTTAAGTAACCCACAAAGGATTAATAAAACGTAAAATAATTATCTCCCTTTGTTCATAACTATCTATCTCATGTACATGACAAGGCTGGAGATAATTTGCATTACTTAAAAACGTTGGTGCTTACAGGCGTTAAGACGCGACGATCACATGTACCCAGGGAGTATTCACGGAGTACCCACA
Source organism: Acanthosepion esculentum (assembly GCA_964036315.1). Lineage (NCBI taxonomy): Eukaryota > Metazoa > Mollusca > Cephalopoda > Sepiida > Sepiidae > Acanthosepion > Acanthosepion esculentum. Next base: position 36,600,506 of record OZ038483.1, on the reverse strand, counting down.
GGGTTTGCTGCCTGAACTAGTCGGTATATGACACGTGTCCTTTTCAGATAACGTGATCCAGATAAGTTTAAACTTTTAACTCCAGCTTCAAACCACAAAATAATTTTTTAAAATAGTGCTTTCATGCAGAAGCCAATGCGAATTTCATTCCAATCCAAATACATTGATAAAATCAAACACTTGTGTAAAGTGTTTGATTTTATCAATGTATTTGGATTATGATACTGTAGAACGTAACTTCTACATTTCAGTATCTTCGCGTGAAAAGACTAAAATCTTGTGCAAGCTCAACAAAATGCAGCCTCCAGACTTAAGTCTTACAATAATCGTTTCTGATTGGTCAATATATCTCAAAGTCACGACAACGCCTACGTTCAAGTGTTTGAACCCAAAAGACCGCCAAAATCTTGAAACGTGCTCTCGAGTCTACCACGTGGTTCACATTACTTATAAATACTTGGCGACATCTCACGATCTCTTTTTTTTTCTGTTCTCACTTACAAGCAACGTAAGCTCTGTGGAGAATTTGCGTTTTCCCCTTTGGAAATCACATCCACACACGTTTTGGCACTATTTTTAAACCGTTTAATTCTCTTACAAGTAACACCACATCTTACTAAAATTCTCCAAACTCACACACCTTTTAATACATTTCACAGTTAGCAAGAATATTTTCTTCGCTCAAAATTCCAAGGACAAGTACATTTCAGCATTTCAAACACAACCGAATTTCTGTTTTGTACAATTGTTGTTGTGCATATATAAATTTCATTTACTTGCGCAACTGCTCTTATTGAATGAGTTTCTTCTTGTTTCATATTTTGTAGTTATTTGCGTAATATAAATTACTTAGGGCGATCTGGTGACCCCTACAATGCCACCATTCTGTCTTCTTATTTCTCATTGCACCTTTGGGTCGCTCGTATACAAAAAGCCACGTAACTTCAAACTAAGACATACTGACTTAGAAAAAAATATAGGTATTTAACAATCCTCTTACTGAACAGTGTATGTGACGAGGCTTTTTTGCCGCGGTTAATCGATTGATTAGTTTTTTTACGATTTATAAACCGTTTTGGAGTTATTTAGAGCTGTAATATTTTGCTGTAATATATTGTATATATATTCCGTAATATTGTATATAAAGTCGTAATATATTTGTGATTGTAAGAACAATTTTTTTATGAGGGAATATTACATTAAGAATTGTTTTGTGAATTGCAACAATATTTCTAGACAAAATTATTACTATTTAACCCATATCTGAAGTCTTTGATAAACCCGTTTTATTGTTTTATTGTTTTCAGGCACTTTCCAAAGGTTCCTCACGCAGTCCGATAGCATCAAAAATCACCTTCTTGACAAATTGACCGTTCTGAGATATTGACTATTATATATATATATATATATATATATATATATATATATATATATATATATATATATATATATATATATATATATATATATATATAATAGTCAGTATATATTATATATCAGGTAATTTAAACAGACAATGCAATATGGACTATTGCAGCTATTATTTGCGAATAATACCTTTTATGCGCCAGTGTAAGGGAAACAAACATCTTATTTCTCTGAAGGAGAGATAAGGTGTTTGGCTAATTTACATACTGGCTTAACAAAGGTGAATACACGCACATACGCAAACGCATATGGATACGCATATATAGACATACACACACACACACACACATATATATATATATATATATATTTACCCCCCCCCACTAATTACATCATGAAAATTGGCTTGATACTGAACAATAAGATTTATTTATCACAATTAGGAAAAAAATATTCAGAGGGATGTAGATTTTATAACCGATTTTACACGGCTTCACAAATGTTCAATATTCACTCCACCTGTGACTCAAAACACGTTAAGTCGGTCGTTCAGCTCCTGACAAACACGATGTAGCATGTCTTGCGTAACATTCTCCAGCGCCTCAGTGCGGACTTATCTCAATGACAAATTGCCAGGAAGATGGATCGGGCGTGCCATTGATAATGGCAATGTGCTGTTGAAATGGCCACCACGTTCACCTGACTTGACATCTTGGGATTCTTTTCTGTGAGGCTATGTGAAAGGATAGGTATATATACTCGCTCTTCCTACAAGTCATCGAAGAAAGAAAGAAAGAAAGAAAGAAAGAAGGAAACCCTGTAATTAAAAATGGATAGGAAAAAGCAAGCGAAAATTATCTTCATGGCACAACAGTCAGGATAACTTTCATAAAAAGATTCATACCTTTCCCAAGGGTATTACCACGTAAATGAATGCAACGGACTCGACTGGAATTCGAACTCGGCTATATATATATATATATATATATATATATATATATATATATATATATATATATATATATATATATATATATATATATATATATATATAAATAAAGGAAAACTTATCTTATCCTACGCGTTTCGTCCTCTGGTTGGCTTTATCAAGGCAAATGACATACACATTCCTTAATTCCCTGTTTCAGTTGAAATCTTCTACTTGTTATCTCAATAGAAAACATATTCCAAGTAAAATATAAAATAAAGGGTCATTTGTATATCTACCCAAATTATTATCCATCCCGCATTCTTGAAATTGTGCATAATGTTCGTCTTTGATGCTGTCCGTCGACAATGTAGGCAGAAAGGCGGGCGCCGTTTGATTGGCTTTGGTTGTAAGTTTGAGTAGAGGCGGATTAGATGGGTGCTAAATTGAGCTCAGCCAGTTGCGACGGCGACAACAGAATTAAACTATCAGTACAGAATTGTCCAATGATATGATGTCAGAAAGAAAGAAAGACAAAGAATGATAGAAAAAAGTAATGATGGAAGAAAGAGCAAAAGAATGAGCAGAAAAAAAAGAAAGAATGAAAGAAAGTAAAAGGATGATACAAAAAAGAAATGATGAAAGAAAGAGCAAAAAATTAAGGAGAAGAAGACAGAAAGGAGGAATGAATGAAAGAAAGAAAAAGGATGACAGTAAAAAGAAATGATGGAAAAAGAGCAAATGAATGAGGAGAAAAAGAAAGAAATAAAGAAGAATGAAAAAGGATGATGGAAAAATAAATTATAGAAGAAAGAGTAAAATAATGAGCAAAAGAAAGAAAGAAAGAAAAAAGAAAGAAAGAAAGAAAGAAGGATGTCATTAAAAAGAAATGATGGAAGAAAGTGCAAAAGAATGAGGGGGGAAAGAAAGAACGAAAGAAAGAAAAGGATGATAGAAAATAAAGGAATGATGGAAAGAAGGGCAAAAAATGAACCTAAGAAAGAAAGAAAGAAAGAAAAAGGAGAGAAAGAAAGAGAAAGGATCATAGAAGAAAAAATGGTGGAAGAAGGAGCAAAAGAATGTGAAAAAGAAAGAAAGAAAGAATGAATGATTGAATGAATGAATGAATGAAAAAGGATGACAGTAAAAAGAAATAACGGAAGAAAGCGCAAAAAATAAGCAAAAGAAAGAAAGAAAGAAAGAAAGAAATCAAGAAAGAAATGACGGAAGAGAAAAGAAAAGAAATGAAAATAAAAATATAGCAGGGGTGTAGAAAGGAAATGCAAAAGAGAGACGGAAAGAAAAATCTAAAATGGAGAAAGTGAGATGAATGAGAAGAATAAATTTCAGAAATAAAAAGAAAAATGAATGAACGAAAAGAAAGATATAAAATAGTGAAAGTCATGAAAACGACTTCAACTGATGTGTTTAAAAATGTGTTTCAAGAAAAAAGAACAACAAAAAAAAAGTTAAAAAACGATGATATTTATTTAGTACTCTCATTCGAATCGAAGCCTAATTCTCTGGTAAGTTCAACTCTGAACTGTAATTGTGAGCAAAGATTGAGCGAGACAGCTGGATCAAAAATGAATCGATGATCATTAATAATGAAAATCAGCGAGGGTAAGGTTTGTCGACAGTTGACATCATTATTGGCAAGATAAAAACGAAAGCTGGAAATGCGTAGACGTCGTTTGATTCAATTTAAAAGGCTCGAGCGAAATAACATCCTGTCGGAATAAAGATATTGAGTAACAGCCGGATGATGTGTGACATAACAGGTAAAGAGGTAGCGTAGCTGTGGAACTCTAATAGTGGTAGCCATGATAGGATTTAATACCATTAATACTGTAGTATGATTGTTGGGACCAGAAAAAATTAGCTACTCTGCTTCCGAAGTGATAAGAATAGTAATGATTTTATATTTATAAAATCCTTCTCTTAAAATTCTTTTAAAGAAAATAGGTTTCATAGTACACTAACTGTTGTCGCTCTTTCTACCAATGATGGCAATTTCCTTTATAACTCTTTGTTTAAGGTAGTGTGGAATGTCAACATCTTGATTATATCATTATATCCCCTTCCACAGTGTGCCCAAACCGTTGAAAACTGGTGACAACTGATGTAACTGAAAAAAAACAGGAAGAATTTCTGCACATTTCGTCAATCCACACGTCGGATGTTCATCTTTGAAAAGTACGATAACTTGACGCTCAAAACCAGTGAATTGTTTCGTCATACTCGAAGGGCAGAACAGAAGACGAAAGTTGTCTGCAAATGACCTTTAAATGATGCGTCACAAGATCGAGCAGCAGCTAATCAATCGTAAACGAACCAGAGTTAAGTAAATATACGAGAATCAAATGATTATTCAAGGTCGTGAATATTCAATAAATTTATTCAAGGTTATTCAAGGTCAGTTATTCCTGAAAGATAAAACAGTGATAATAAATTTGCCGCTTTTTTACTGGGCACCCCTGTAATTACATGTACAATCCATTTTAGGTGTTGCTACTGGCGAAGAGTTCAAGTGATGTTTACTTGCTTGATTTTGGTGCAATCTGTTCCTTTTGCTGACAACATACATTCTCTCTTCTTACCATTAATGACCAGGCCTTTCCTCTCACTTTCCTTTACTATTTTCTGTAGTTTCCTTTCTGCGTCTGCTATCAACGGTGTTATCTGAATATGTTGTTAAAATTATTGCCACCAATAATGAATCCCGGTAGGACTTCCAGATCTCTCAGAATTTCTTCACTGGAAAAGTTGAATAGGTCTGGTGAGAAGACACATCCTTGTCTTACGCCCCTTTCTATTTTCATGTATTTACTGAATTCATTCGCTATGCAATCAGTTTACTCCCAGTGTAAGTTCTGGATTATTCTAATATATTTCCCAAATAGGTTCGCTTTACTGAGGAGGTAAAAAAAGTTTTCGTATCAACGCTGACAGGTGATGCAAGCAAAGGACATCGAACAACGATGGTCAACACTTGTAGCACTCGAACTTTCAATCGGTGCATTGTAGAGCACAGACTGCATTTCATGTGGCTTCAGAGTCATCGACCAACAATGGGGCAGAACACTTAGACTAGGGTCAATAGTTATATATCCATCATATCCTCATAATCTGCACTTACTTCTTTCTCTTACAGCCATATAAAAAACTTCTTTCAGTAACCCTCTACCTTGAGTGTCACTTGGGGCTTGTATTGAGTGAACATTTTAGTAAAAAAAAGATATTGATACGATAGCATCTGCTATGGTGCGTAATCTGGACCAGGAATTATCACCGATTGATTTGTCTGGCACAAGGTCATAGAAAAAGTAATGGGAGTTTAGGGTGGTTATTTTTTAACGGCATATCAGCCCTTATTCGGTTATTTGATAGATTCGGTTTATACTCGAACCGAGGTACCCAACGTCTGTATGACAAATTGATTTTTAAGGGAGCAGTTCAAAAATGAGTTATTAACAGCGAATTTTTTCTAATGAGTTCGTGTGAGTATGAGTGTGTGTGCAAGTTAATATATACGGTCCATATACATTAGGCAAACATATAAATTTTTGTTTGTATGTATGCACATGTGTAAATACGTATGTACTATATATATATATATATATATATATATATATATATATATATATATATATATATATATTAGTGACACAATATTTTTATAAATATTGTAAAAATATAAAATTAAATGCTAATAGTATTGCGCATATGCAGTGTCAAGTTCTTAAGGAAAGTTACATTAGTGGCCTTTTAGGCTTCTCCGAGTGAACAGGAGTTCACTTTATGAATAAGAATTATATGTCACGGTGGGAGGGAGCACTGTATTTTAGAGAAGCTTAGGTGGGGCATGGCCAGAAGAAGGTAGCTAGCTGCACTAGATTAAAAAATATAGATATAGATCAAGTTTACATGTTAGACAAACGGTAAACCGAGTGGTAGAAAGCTGAATGAGGTCGGCTACGCTATGTATCTCGATATATCGGGCGCCAAACACGTACAATTTAAAGTATTATCGTTGTAGAATTGTCGCTGGCCTTTATTGTATTTCGTTCCCTACATATGTATGATGGCATCGATAAAAAAAATATATTTAGTCTGAAGGCATCCTATCGATGGGAAAAATGCGTAACAGAAGATTTTTTTCAATTTTATTATTCAGTTACCCATGTACTGATGTATACAATTGTAAATCATATTTCCCATACCGCAGTCTACCAGTATTTAGCGAAAAAGTGACCCGTTTGCGGAGGATTCTTAGCACTCTGCAGAGAATGAGATCGACATTCTGTTGTCCATACAGGAAATAAATAATTTATAGGAATAACATATTAACGTAATTTTCCAGGGCTTACGGCCATACCAAGTTCAACAGACCGATTCACGTATGATCACGGAAGTTAAGCAACGCTGAGCTTGGTCAGTACTTAAAAGGATGACTGCTTGGGAATACCAGGTGCTGTAAACTTGGATGTACGGGTGGTGTAATGTATAATGGCACGGAATTATTAATCGTAGAGCCGAGTTCTAATTCCCGTTGGATTCGTTATGTATGAATCCTCCTCTTCTCCCTTCTCCCAGCTATGGGTTAATTAGTAAGACTTGTGTCACTAAGTCCTTATTATCTCCCACCTACAAAAATATTCTTAAAATCTAAAAATATTTTCTAGTTTTAAATAACCTGCAAGGGGTTGATAAACTGTAAAAATCGAATTAATCTAATCTTCCAAGTAGAGAAAGCCTCGCTGTCTTGAAATTTAGCGTTCTTTTGTTTTGCTTGAGATAAAATTGTGTAATTGTGTAAATATTTCAACAAGGATGAAGGACCCAGTTGTTTATTTAACTTAAGTTCGATAGAATTTTAGTCATGTAAGGATTGAAATCACTACACTTTGTTTTACTTCACCATTTACATTATTCGGACTATTGTCCTCATCTTTGTTACCATATTTATCACAGCGTTTCGGCTCTTGTACACTCCGGCCTTCTTCCGGTGGTTAGAATGTCGAACTGAACCCTTTATTTCGCTCGCTGGGGTAGACTGTTCTAGTTCTGCGTGCTATGTCTAATCGATGTCAGTTATCAGTTATCTCCTGCTAATTCTCCTCTCCAAGTTCTCCACTGCCTTAACCAGGTATTGAACTCACACTCTTTGGGTCCTGTCACTGGATCTAACTAACCCCTTTATCCACTGTGTCATGTGTCCTTGAGGAATTTCTGAGTATTATAAAACTAATGGCTTCAGCAATCATTTTTACCAGTGCTCATATTGCAATTTTTGCTGTTATCGTTGTATGTTTTTTACCAGAGCTCATATTGCAATTTTCGTTGTTATTATCGCTTTTCTCTGGCACTCCTTATTGTTGGTTCCATATTGTATTCATTTCTATGCTTGGTCGGTTCAGGAGATTTTTGTGGCCTAGCATATGTGCTGATTCCTTAAGTTTACGAATTTTCCAATGATATTCTTTGTCTATGATTTCAACCTGATCCCCTAGATGGCGGTTATCTCCATTTTCTCTCCATGTGTGGTCAGCCACGTCTGATTTTTCCACTTCCCCTCGTGTTACAGCTTTCCGGTGTTCTTGAAGCCTTACCTTAAGGGGGAGGCCTGTCTCACCTTTATATTTCTTTCCGCAATGGGTTCAGTTTGACATTCCAACCACCTGAAGAAGGCTGGAGCGCAGAACGACCGAAACGTTGTGATAAATATGGCAACAAAGACGAGGACAATAGCCCGAATAATGTAAATAGTGTACATAATACCTTATCTCAGAAATATAGACAGATACTAATGGTTTTGCTTGTTGCTTTTTATGAAAAAGTGTTGTTGGGTTGTTTTGGGGGTTTTGGGGGGATATTTTTTCACTCCTAAAAACTTATTTTGTGTTTTAAAAAAAACTGCAGATCTAAAGAGCGGTTCTTATTAAAAGACACATGAATTTCATCATGAATGTTCTTCGGGTCCAAAGATTACTCCGTTTTGCAATTCATCGGTGGATCCGAAATCCAAAACTGGATGTGCAGAGCCTGGAGCAGTGATGTCACTGGAAGATAGTAGCTGTGATCGTTGCTAAAATTGCACGGTGTTGCAATTCTCTTTAAATAGTCACTTTTTGACGCCGAACTTCGATGTTTGCAACGTGAAACCCTCTAGCTTCTTTCTTTTGATCATGTACCCGTGGAAGTTCGCTTTAGTTGAGTCTTTGTACCGTTTCTTTGGTCGAACTTGATGGCTTCTGCAACATAGAAGCTCTCCGTACAACAAGCGTCTGAGAATGTGAGGTTGCACCATGCAGATGACGTGGCCAGTCCATCGGACTTCTGCCTTGCTGAGCATTGATTCGGTGCTGGTCGAGACGGCAGGGTCCAAAGTGTCAAGGTCGGCGATGAACGGCTGCGATGTGATACCAAGTATAAAGCGAAGAGTTCGCTTATGGAAATTGTCCAGTTCCTTGACGTGCCTGAGGTACAAGGTGCAGGTGTCGCATCTGTACAGGAGAGGAGAGGAGGGGATTATTGCGTAGTAGTTTCGTTGACAAGCGTATAATATACTGGTTGATCACTCTATTACGGAGCCTCTCCTGTGCTTTGTTTGCTTTGCTGATTCGAGCGTCAAACTCTTTTTTTCCAGTAAAATATCTCATGAACTTATTAATATATTTATACAAGGTCTGTCTGAAAAATAAGGGGAATGTGTGTGTTGTGTGAGTATGAGTAAAAAGGGGTAAGAAGATTGCGTTACCTAACATGATATCTTTGGAGTATATAACTGTAATATTAGCTTTCTGCAACCATTACATTTTTTTCGCATAATTTTGTTTACACCTCTTCGTTTTCAGGTACTGCAGCTACGAGACCTGAAGAACGAACGATGAACACTGAGCAACGAATAAACCTGAAATTTCTGGTTCGGTTGCGAAAAACTCCGTCACAAGCACTTGAAATACTTCAGCAACGTATGGAGATAAGTGTTATAGTCCGGGTTAGGACCAAGGAAGAACAGCACGAACACAAGAGTAGAAATTACGAAGATATATTACACGGAATAATAATAATACAAGATGTGGAAGGTGTTAGTATGACAGTCAGTCTGGTTTGGAGTGAACTACTATCGGCTCGACTCGATTCGTCTCTCTCTCTCTCTCTCTCTCTCTCTCTCTCTCTTGAGAGGCGTAGTATACATAGTGTTAGGAAGAGTTAATTCTGTAGTTATAGGTAAGGACCCATAACAATAAGAATGTCGCGCACACGTGTTTTTGAGTAGCACAAGAGGTTCAAACAGGGACGCGAGTATGTAGACGATGACTCCAGGAGCGGGAAGCCTTCAACAAGCAGGATTGGTGTTAACGTCGAGCGGGTAAGGCAGGTGGTGCGTGGTGATCGGCGGTTGACTCTCCGAATGATCGCAAGTCATCTGGGCATAAAAAAGGACAGCGTTTGAAAGATTAACACCGACGATATCGGCATGCGGAAAGTCTGCGCAAAAATGCTGCCAAGACTGCTGAAGGATGATCAGAAGGAGCGCCGCATGCAGGTGTGTCAGGAGCGTCTTCAAACTGAACCAGACTTGCTTCGTATCTCTGGTGATGTACGACCCGGAAACCAAGCACCAGAACTATAAGTGGAAGTCTTCGAAATCGCCGAGGACGAAGAAACAAGACAGTCAAAGACAAAACTTAATATCAAAAGTCAAAGTCATGTTGTTCACGTTCTTCGACGTGAAAGGCATCGTCCACAGTGAGTTCTTGCCAAAAGTCTAGAAGATCAATCAGCAAATCTACAAAGAGATCCTGCGGTGTCTGTTTCGCTTAGTGCGCGAGAAGAGACGAGAGTTGCGGCAGGACAAATCGTGGTTGCTTCACCGTGACAATGGCCCTGCTCACAATGCCTTGAGCATCCGGCAGTTCCTGGCCGAGAAGAGCATTGCCGTAATGGAGCAACCTCTCTATTGACCTCCTGATCTTCTTTTTTTATTTCAAGCTCAAGGGTATGATCAAGGGGATCCATTTTGAAGGCGTAGGGCCTATCAAGAGAGTCATAACGACGGAGCTGAGGGTCATCCAAGAGGAATTCTTCCAGCAGTGCATAGAAGCGTGGCAGAGAAGAAAGCAAAAGTGCTTTAGACTCGAGGAGGGTTACTTTGAAGGGAAAACCATGTAGCTTGTTGTTTGGAATTGAAATAAATTGTTAGTGACACTAATCCCGTTACTTTTCAGACAGACATCGTATAATATTAAACTATTACTTGTAAAAAGGCCAGATAGATATGATGAATTTTGTTATTGTTTACTTACAATAAATCTATTGATTATTTGTTCGGAAACAAGAAGTCTATGTTATTCATTTCTCCAAAAGAGTTCCAAGTTTGAAATTTCAATTAATTTTAAATATATTAACCACAACGTGTATTTAGCTTTACATACATTTTTCAAGCTAAAATAATGGAATATTTATGGATGAGCATAAGAGAAACAAATCAATCATATTGACAAGACATAAATACTTTTTTTTTCACAAAGAAGCAATTATAGGATAATAGATTTTCACTTTCCTCAAGCGTATAACAACTTGCCCAAAGTTGACCAGGTACTATTCAAAGCATAACTGTTCAAATTAGATGTATTTTGCATATTCCTATACTTTACCGAGCTGAGTCGACTGTTTACGGTTCTTCAGACCAGACAAAAGGGATATATTCTGCGCAACATCCCAAGAGATAACGAGCTGCTTAAAATAGGTATCAGACAAAGTTTAGATCAAGATGGAATCAGTGGCTGTCACTTTAATAAAGACGATCAGAATAGTAACGGGAATATTGATGACGACATGGCCGAACATTATATAAAGTATATATGTCTTATTCTCGGCTGGGACAGGATCTTATGCAGAACCCATTAAATAAAAATGCTCCACTGCATCCGATCTCGTGGCAATCACTGTCTATGGGCCAGTCAACAACACCCCCGCGTTTGTGCAACGCCTGGACTGCATCAGGTGGGGGGGATGCTACGTATTGCCAAAAGATTTACAGAGTAATTGAAAATTACGATTACACTAGTCGAGTAATTTCTCGAAAAAAAATTTTTAAATTACGTAATGGTCTGCTTTGTGGCTAAAGTAGTTGCGTATGTCCCACCCGGACCAGCAACAAAAGAAAAATAAAACGATAAGGATTTCAAAAATTTAATTCCAGCCTCCTAACACGTAAGACTGACGCAACACGATCTTTAAAATGGATTTTTCAGGTAAGGTAGCAAAAATGCTATGCATTTATACTAGAAACTTTTAAATTTGACATTCCACTTGACTCAGAAGATAAATAAAATTTTAAGATGTTTAAATACATGTATACTAATATCTTTTTTACGTTATTTTTTACACGATAAAAAGTCCAAAAGCCACTCAAGGTAGAGGGATACTGAATGGAAATATGATGAGGAAGTCAGTGCAGATTATAAGAATATGTCAGTTAAATAACGATTTATCCTTGATTTGAAGAAGTTAAGATTGTAGTTATCTGGGAAGTACCTTCAAAGTAGCAGTTCTTGAAAAGAAGCTGTATGAATGGATCTATTTTCTTATCCGAAGGGAATGAGGGTGTTTTACCCCTGGATACAAGGGGAAAAGAAAGTTATCTTCGGACCAAAAGGACAACTATAATGAAGTTCATTCGACTTTTAATAAGCACCACACATTAGATCTAAAGTGTTTTAAACACAAAATGTGTTTTTTTAGAGGTGGGGCAAAATTGAGCCAACACTCAGTCGGTTATGTGCCATGTGTGATACACACTTAGGCGATCATATATCATTCGATACAGGACTGACGAGGCAGATTTTTTCCCGCACTAGGTTGTCATTTCTTTCTGCGGTAGACCAGTTACCACCCAAGGTTACAGAACTCGGTCTGTCCTGTCATTTACCCATAGATGGGGGGGGGAGAGAAGAAATGGATTCATACCTTTCCCAAGGGTATTAGCACGTAAGTGAATGTAATGAATTCGACTGGAATTTGAACTCGGCTCTCCGATTACCTCAATCCGAGCCGCTATCCATAACTCCACCGTGCCAGCACTACTTTGACATAAAACAACAACTAGCAAGCCATTTATTTCATGTAGTGAGTTCAACAGTCACTGGATGTTACAAAACTGAAATTGTGTCAGACTAAACATGGCGGGTTCTAGCTATAAAGATCTGAATTGGTGGAACTAAGGAATGTAGCTCGTCTGAAAATTTTCCGTAGCAATAGCGATTGTACTGCAGATAAAGCAGAAATTCTCTTCCAACTGCACTCTCGATTTATCAGGAATTTCTTTGCTTGATTTCACCTAGAAGAGAGTCTCTACTGAGCGATCTGCTGCACATAACTTCATCCTATCATTCTAATCTAGATCCTCACAAAGCTTGCGGATCCGACGATATCCATGCAATTGTCCTAAAGAAATGTGCCCCTGAAGTGATTCATGTTATCTCCAAACTCTACAATAAATGACGCGCTGCTTCCTACTTTCCAGATTGTTGAAAATCCCCCTCTGTAGTTCCAGTCTTTAAGGACTCTTAGAAATCTTCTGATCCCTCGAATTATCGGTTAAACAATATTAGGCTATGGGCTAGGAGGGAATTCCATCACCCACCCAGCATAAACTTCCTTGGTATTTTCTTGTAGCTCAGGGTCCTGTTGTACCTGAATCAAATGTTAACTAGCAGTAAACTCATACCCGCTATAGTAGAAACATCCATTTGTACCCGCCTCCACCAAAGGATTTGGGCGGAGGGGAAACCTTAAAGCCAATAACATTTTTTGGATTGTCAAATTTCAATGAATTTGATATCGTGGTGTAGGGTTACGATCGTTCTATCACAAAATATTTTCTAGTAACATGTTTTTTTTTTGTTTAACAGGACGCAAGGCTACAGGAAAATATTAATAACTTTAGGGGTGTAAATAATTTTCTATATAATTATTGCATTTGAAATTAAGATATTTTCGCTATATAAATATAGCATACCCTAAAATTATATTTATATCATACACACACACGCACACAAAAGTGATCAAATCATCGATAGTGCGTGTGCATATGTAAGAGTGGACACTGAGATAAACACTGAGTGGCGACAATTCGTTTCATTCTTGAACACAATCTTCAGGCCACACACACACACACACACACACACACACACACACACACACACATATATATATATATATATATATATATATATATATATATATATATATATATATATATATATATATAACAAAACTCAAGCACAGTTCCTGGCACTTTTCTAATCAGCGACCATGCAAATATTCTGGACTTGCATTGGGCCAAACTAAATTCCATAAAATGCTAGATTTGATGAGTATGATGAGTGAAGTAAAATTTCGCAGTCTTTATTTTCTTTAGAATTTATTTTATTTCATTTTTTAATCATTTCACCCCCAAGCAAGGCAATAAAGCCACTAAGACACCACGGGTTACTGGGTTTGAAAACAAAAAGCGAAACATTATTAAGGCGATAGAACAATAAAAGAGTAATCTACGGAGCGTCTACTTAAATATGGGCATCCAATAACATTACATTTAAGTAATAAAATCTCTCTGATTAATAAATGGAAATCCACCACTTTTTTAAAAAATGCTTTGTTTATGTTAGGATACAAAACTGAGCAATTATGAATGTTTCGAGAATCTAAGAAAAGATTTGCATTTATAAGGGATTATTGAAGTTTACTTGATCGTCGAAGTACCCCGTGGCCTAAAAGGTCTAAAGCAGGTCGGATTTAATGACGGTTTCCCTTGACATGGTTCGAATCCTGTCGGAGTGCGCATATTTTCCTTTAATAAGAATTCTCGCATGTACAGACCGGTAGACGAAATAAATAAATACATTGTTTAATAACTAAACGGGGCGTCTACTCAAATATGGGTATCCACTAAAAAATAACGTTTAAGTAATAAAATCTATCTTTAGACAGAAACTTATTTCTTTGGCTATTCTATCCATTTCTGTGTTTAGTCATTTAGTCATCAGGCTACACTTCTTTTTTTATTTGCTTTCTTTTAGCGACTGAAATAATAAATTTGACAGCAGTCTATCTCCAGTTTTAGTTCTCATCATTACCTTTTCTTTTTCTATATGTAAGAAAGATTTGTCTCTCTTCGCTTTTCAAATAAACCAGAAATTGGACCTGTATAATCCGCATCTGTCCAGATATCTCTTGTGCCATTTAATCCGTTTCTCTCTTAACCTATTCCACCATTGAAAACCTGAATGCCAAACCTTTATCTGAGATAATATAATCCTATTCTTTTGTTAGTTTGCGTTGGATATCACAGCCAATGTTATTTTGAAAAATCTATTTTAAACCATTGCTTTTTTTCTTTCTTTTGCATTTATTGTAATAATTTCACCCCGAGCAAGCAATAAAAGCCACTAGGATGCAAGGTTTTACTGCGAGTGTAAGAAACAGAGAAGACAATAAAAGAACAGGATGTAAGAAGACATAAGATGGCGAGTGACGCTGCATTTAAATTTTTATAATATCGTATTTGACATAAAAACAGGAAGCCAAAAGAGAGTTCCACAAACAAGAAGTGCAGGAGAAGAAACTATTAGCATAGAACTTGCTAGCAATTTCGATAATGAAAGTATGAGAGCTAGCTGCCAATCCCGTACTGTGCTTAAATTCATGATGTCGAGGTAGCAGCGAGAAAAGAATAATAACCATGGAGATATTTATAGAAGAGACAAAGTGCAGCTACGTTACGCCGGCGAGAAAGTGCCTGAAGCGGAGATACAAGATACCAGTGTAAAGGGGATTTGAATGTTTCTCTCTGAACGATACAGCCACCTCTTGCGGAGATAAAACTGAATCGAAATGCGAATTCGACAGTCGATTCGGAATTAGATTCTGATTTTTAAAAATTCGTCGCATCTTAAGTCGATTAACTCCAACTGATATTTTTCTACCACTTACTCCACAAATGAATGAGATAACTAGTGTCCAGGTGTTAAGTTGGCAGGCCGGACAAAAATCAGGATGTGGCCTGGGGGGGGGGCAGGGGTTGCCGACAATGAAAAGAGATCAGGTCCGCGCAAAACCGATTATTATTGTTTTTATTAAATAAAGCCGATAAAATTCAATTTTTCTATTCAGGTATTTTTGTCGTTGTTGTTGTTGTTGCTGTTCACAAAAATATCTCAGTCGTTTTTATAACAAAACAAAACGGTATTTTGCTTAAACAAATTCAATGAAAATACACCAAAAATTTGTTAAACAAATAAAAAAGATGTAAATTTTATTAGCGAAACGTAAAAAATACTTATTTGAGAAATGAAAAATTTACATTTGTTATATCCTTGCCTCCACTTATACACTGCTTACTTCTCTTTATTCCTAAGCTGTGATCTAAATACTAAGGACGTTACCATTTCCAGGACAGAAAATGGCTTTATCTGAATAATTAAACAATTTAGTTATAGAATTCACTTATTTATGAAGATCAAAGAAAACTGAATTATAAATTTAAAAAAAAAACACAGTTATTATTAAAAGTTAGTTTTTTTAAATCTAAATATGCAAATTAATTATCTCTATTAAGCAAAACCCGCTAAGTTGTGCAAGAATAAGTGGGTAGATATAAATAATAATTATACGATATTTATTTGATATCGCAGTTTTACGTAATAGTTGAACGTACACACACTTCGGTGATAAATCCACTCAAGCTAGCCAATAAGAATTATTCACTCCTAATGAGCCCTTACTTTAAAACCTGGAATGTAAAATCTGAATACCAGCGCTTAAATTCGTTCCAAATCTGATGCCATATATTTTTACGATTCTGTTATTTTTCATATATACTACATTATTTTATTATGTATTTTCCATTGCTTCTTTAAAGTTATCGTAGATTGATTTGTCTCCCCTGACAATGAGGCCTGTAACCTTAACAGACACCACATTTTCATTATCATAAAAATTGCTTATTGATAACAGTATCAGAAGATGTCACGAAGAGATGGCCCATATCAGCTCACTCTACCCGCCAGTCCTAAGTTATAAATAGATTAGTTGTCATGTAATTGGAGGCGAAACCTCTAAAAACAAATTAACATCATATTTACTTTTTTGTGTGAGGCGTAAAACAACAAAAAATGCTTCTAAAAACCTTGCGCCGACCCAAAACTTTATTAAATGATACGATGTCGGTAGAGTAGGCTGGTTGCATCGAGTCGAGTTAGATGGTGCTGAGGTCGATTTGATCCAGAAATCGTTAGACAGTATGTATTGCCTTGTTGAGAATTCCCGAAAATGTCAAAGATTCAACAGTAGGGCAATTGGGGGAAGAAAGAATAGAAAGGGTATACGATGGGGAAATGGTGGAAGAGAAGAAACCAGAATAGA
The DNA here is from genome assembly GCA_964036315.1 of Acanthosepion esculentum. Taxonomy (NCBI): domain Eukaryota; kingdom Metazoa; phylum Mollusca; class Cephalopoda; order Sepiida; family Sepiidae; genus Acanthosepion; species Acanthosepion esculentum. The sequence continues at coordinate 36,583,774 of OZ038483.1, read as the reverse complement.
AAAAAAGAAAGAAAACTTTAGAAAGAGTAGAAAATTAATAAAAGAAAAAATGATAGATAGATAGATAGATAGATAGATAGATAGATAGATAGATAGATTTGAAGAAAGGATTAGGAAGAATAAAAGATAAAAGAAAGTAAAAAAATGAATGAAAGAAAGAATTGATAAAAGAATTAAAATAAGAATGAAAACTTTGAAGAAAGACAAAAGAAATATTTGAAAAAAATAGTAAAGTAAAACAAGAAAATAAGAATAAGAGGAAATGAAAGAAAGACTTGAACGAAGAATGAATGATCTGGAGAAAGAAAAATAAAGCTTTGAAAGAAAGAAAGAAAGAAAGAAAGAAAATGAAGAGAAAAATAGTTGACGGAAAAAGAAACAGGTGAAGAAACAAAAGAAAGAAAAAATAAAAAGAATATGAGAAAATAGACAGAAAGAAAAATGTGAAGGAAGCAAATTAACAGAAAGAAAGATTAGAAAGAAAAAAAAGTAATGAAAAAGAAGGAAAGAAAATGAGTACAAAGAATAAAAGTAATGAAAAAGAAGGAAAGAAAACGAGAACAAAGAATAAAAGTAATGAAAAAGAAGGAAAGAAAACGAGAACAAAGAATAAAAGTAATGAAAAAGAAGGAAAGAAAACGAGAACAAAGAATAAAAGTAATGAAAAAGAAGGAAAGAAAACGAGAACAAAGAATAAAAGTAATGAAAAAGAAAGAAAGAAAACGAGTACAAAGAATAAAAGTAATGAAAAAGAAGGAAAGAAAACGAGAACAAAGAATAAAAGTAATGAAGGAAGAAGGAAAGAAAACGAGAACAAAGAATAAAAGTAATGAAAAAGAAGGAAAGAAAATGAGTACAAAGAATAAAAGTAATGAAAAAGAAGGAAAGAAAATGAGTACAAAGAATAAAAGTAATGAAAAAGAAGGAAAGAAAACGAGTACAAAGAATAAAAGTAATGAAAAAGAAGGAAAGAAAACGAGTACAAAGAATAAAAGTAATGAAAAAGAAGGAAAGAAAACGAGAACAAAGAATAAAAGTAATGAAAAAGAAGGAAAGAAAATGAGTACAAAGAATAAAAGTAATGAAAAAGAAGGAAAGAAAATGAGTACAAAGAATAAAAGTAATGAAAAAGAAGGAAAAAAAATGAGTACAAAGAATAAAAGTAATGAAAAAGAAGGAAAGAAAATGAGTACAAAGAATAAAAGTAATGAAAAAGAAGGAAAGAAAATGAGTACAGAGAATAAAAGTAATGAAAAAGAAGGAAAGAAAACGGGAACAAAGAATAAAAGTAATGAAAAAGAAGGAAAGAAAACGAGATCAAAAAATAAAAGTAATGAAAAAGAAGGAAAGAAAACGAGAACAAAGAATAAAAGTAATGAAAAAGAAGGAAAGAAAACGAGAACAAAGAATAAAAGTAATGAAAAAGAAGGAAAGAAAACGAGAACAAAGAATAAAAGTAATGAAAAAGAAGGAAAGAAAATGAGTACAAAGAATAAAAGTAATGAAAAAGAAGGAAAGAAAATGAGTACAAAGAATAAAAGTAATGAAAAAGAAGGAAAGAAAACGAGAACAAAGAATAAAAGTAATGAAAAAGAAGGAAAGAAAACGAGAACAAAGAATAAAAGTAATGAAAAAGAAGGAAAGTAAACGAGAACAAAGAATAAAAGTAATGAAAAAGAAGGAAAGAAAAACGAGTACAAAGAATAAAAGTAATGAAAAAGAAGGAAAGAAAACGAGAACAAAGAATAAAAGTAATGAAAAAGAAGGAAAGAAAACGAGAACAAAGAATAAAAGTAATGAAAAAGAAGGAAAGAAAATGAGTACAAAGAATAAAAGTAATGAAAAAGAAGGAAAGAAAAAGAGAACAAAGAATAAAAGTAATGAAAAAGAAGGAAAGAAAATGAGTACAAAGAATTAAAGTAATGAAAAAGAAGGAAAGAAAATGAGTACAAAGAATAAAAGTAATGAAAAAGAAGGAAAGAAAACGAGAACAAAGAATAAAAGTAATGAAAAAGTAGGAAAGAAAACGAGAACAAAGAATAAAAGTAATGAAAAAGAAGGAAAGAAAACGAGTACAAAGAATAAAAGTAATGAAAAAGAAGGAAAGAAAACGAGAACAAAGAATAAAAGTAATGAAAAAGAAGGAAAGAAAATGAGTACAAAGAATAAAAGTAATGAAAAAGAAGGAAAGAAAATGAGTACAAAGAATAAAAGTAACGAAAAAGAAGGAAAGAAAATGAGTACAAAGAATAAAAGTAATGAAAAAGAAGGAAAGAAAACGAGAACAAAGAATAAAAGTAATGAAAAAGAAGGAAAGAAAACGAGAACAAAGAATAAAAGTAATGAAAAAGAAGGAAAGAAAACGAGAACAAAGAATAAAAGTAATGAAAAAGAAGGAAAGAAAACGAGAACAAAGAATAAAAGTAATGAAAAAGAAAGAAAGAAAACGAGTACAAAGAATAAAAGTAATGAAAAAGAAGGAAAGAAAAAGAGAACAAAGAATAAAAGTAATGAAAAAGAAGGAAAGAAAACGAGAACAAAGAATAAAAGTAATGAAAAAGAAGGAAAGAAAACGAGAACAAAGAATAAAAGTAATGAAAAAGTAGGAAAGAAAACGAGAACAAAGAATAAAAGTAATGAAAAAGAAGGAAAGAAAATGAGTACAAAGAATAAAAGTAATGAAAAAGAAGGAAAGAAAACGAGAACAAAGAATAAAAGTAATGAAAAAGAAGGAAAGAAAACGAGAACAAAGAATAAAAGTAATGAAAAAGAAGGAAAGAAAACGAGAACAAAGAATAAAAGTAATGAAAAAGAAGGAAAGAAAACGAGAACAAAGAATAAAAGTAATGAAAAAGAAGGAAAGAAAACGTGAACAAAGAATAAAAGTAATGAAAAAGAAGGAAAGAAAACGAGAACAAAGAATAAAAGTAATGAAAAAAAAGAAAGAAAATGAGTACAAAGAATAAAAGTAATGAAAAAGAAGGAAAGAAAACGAGAACAAAGAATAAAAGTGATGAAAAAGAAGGAAAGAAAACGAGAACAAAGAATAAATGTAATGAAAGAGAAGGAAAGAAAACGAGAACAAAGAATAAAAGTAATGAAAAAGAAGGAAAGAAAATTAGTACAAAGAATAAAAGTAATGAAAAAGAAGGAAAGAAAATGAGTACAAAGAATAAAAGTAATGAAAAAGAAGGAAAGAAAACGAGAACAAAGAATAAAAGTAATGAAAAAGAAGGAAAGAAAACGAGAACAAAGAATAAAAGTAATGAAAAAGAAGGAAAGTAAACGAGAACAAAGAATAAAAGTAATGAAAAAGAAGGAAAGAAAAATGAGTACAAAGAATAAAAGTAATGAAAAAGAAGGAAAGAAAACGAGAACAAAGAATAAAAGTAATGAAAAAGAAAGAAAGAAAACGAGAACAAAGAATAAAAGTAATGAAAAAGAAGGAAAGAAAATGAGTACAAAGAATAAAAGTAATGAAAAAGAAGGAAAGAAAATGAGAACAACCAATTTGGGGGTGACAATATAAAAAGAGAGCAATCAAGTAAAATCCGCAAAAGCAGATCAAGACACAATAAAACCATAACAAAAAAGAAAGAACATGAAAGGAACAACAAAAGCTTGAAATCAAATTAACAACATAAATAAAAATAAAGTATTTATATTCCTTAGCTGAAGTCCAATTACTTCAAGCAACGCTTTTATCCTCTGACGTCACTCAAAAAGTTCTGTTCAATAACTGGCCACAGCAAAGGAGAACACAAACTTGGATAGTTGAGTTACTAAAGGAAAATAACTGAAACTGAGATATCCAAAACAGGTATGGCACATGGAATGGGAACAATCTACCCCAATGGACTAAATGAATGATTTGGGGGCTGGGGATTCCAGCGTATATTACCTGCCCGGGGCGTACAACAGCCGAAACATCGTTTATATGACAATTAAACATGAGGACAACAGCCTGAAAGATGTAAATAGTGTAAATAGTTACAATACCTTATCTTAGAAATATACACAGATGTTAAAAATAAAGATAGATGAGAAGGTTTGAGAAGTAAATTACAGGCAAGAAGGAATAAAATGAAGAGGTTATTAAAAAATCAGACAGAAAAAGGGAAAAGACAAAAAGACAAAAAGAAAAAAGGCAGAAAGAAAAAAACAAAAAAGGCAAAAAGAAAAAAGACAAAAAAGGCAACAAGACAAAATGTCATAAAAAAGACAAAAAGGCGAAAAGAAAAAAGACAAATAGAAAAAAGGCAAAGAGAAAAAAGGAAAAAAGGAAAAAGACCAAAAAGCCAAAAGACAAAAAGGAAAAAATAAAAAAGGAAAAAATGACAAAATGGTAAAAAGAAAATAGAAAAAGTAAACAGACAAAAAATTAAAAAGCAAAACGAAAAAGACAAATAGAAAAAGGCAAACAAAGAAAAAGGCAAAAAGAAAAAATGCAAAAAGACAAAAAGAAAAAAAGGCAAAAGAAACAAAGATGCTGAAAAAGATGTAAAAATCTACGTTTTTCTTTTCTTTTGACAGCGTTTTTGTTTTATTTCAATGGATTTCTGATTAGATCGAATTGCATCCACTTTTCCTTCTTAACCTTATCAATCAACATAATCAGTAACAAGCAACAAAAAGTACATCAATTGTGTAGCGGTTGCTTATAAAGAAACAAGCTTTTAACTCTCCATGATAGTTTTGCGGGTGCAGAATGCTCAGAGAGAATTCATTACGTCTATAGATGAAAGCGTAGAATTGGGTATATAACAATCAGCTGACAGAGTGAGATAACGTAAGACAATAATGCTTCTCACTTGATATGTCTTCAGCCGCTTCACGACAAAGAAATCTCTCGTGAGACATCTCGTTAGTTCTCCCAAGTATGAGCTATAAAAGCAAAGAAATTTCCCGTCAGATCGCACCTAAACAATTTCAGCAACCAAGAAATTGTTCGTTGTTCCAAGAACAAAGAATATAACCGCGAGATATCTCGTCGCCGTTCCAGTACCAAAGACTTTTTTCTTTTCGTGAGATATCACGTTAGTCGTTTCAAGGAGAAAGCATTTTCTCGGGATATATTTCGCCAGCCAAGTAACTCGAATGTACACTTTAAAAGTAATGAAAAAAAAAGTTCCTTCCTTATTATTCAAAGCCAATTTTTCCTGAATTCTTGTACAAGTCAAATCCGTTGAAGTAAAGATGTCCTTATCAGATAAATCGATTGATTCATTTTGTGTACTTAGTCTTTCATTAAAAATGAATTAATCCACTTATGTAGTGCAGCAGCTAATGAAAAAAAGGCTTGGAAGCTATTAACAATGATTTGATGTCATTACTTACTCTATAAATGATACTTTAATTAAAAGAGAAAACAATTTACTAAAACGAAAATGTATAGAAAGTGCTTTAACCGCTAGATCATCCACGGTAAATTTGCGTCCAGATTCTTACAACGTTTCACCATATTGGCAGATCTTCTATTATGACAATGTGGGATATTTAATAACAAAAGTGATGTAAACATAAAGAAAAGGAATCTAAATGAAATCTGATATATGCCCAAAACACATATTAAAAAAAGTTATTTGTTAATTTAAAATCCTCAGTCTTTTTCACTCATGCGCATGTGCAGTTGCATTAACATAAAGATAAACTTAGTCCGATGAAGTCTTAAAGGACGAAACGCGTCACACGAAAACCTTTTCTACTTTGTCATACATCTTTCCGCTAAAATACTCTTTAAAGGAAGCGTTCAGAACTAGTTGTTTAACAAATATTCTAGATTTATTACTTTTTGTAACATAGGCAATTTTATTTAATTTCAATCGCAATGGAACAGACAGAATTTCAATCTCCTCATTGAATGTATTCACTTTTTTTCCCCACTAAATCTCTTCAAAATCTGGTCAGCCAATTCTGTACCTATATTCGAGAAGACGGTGTACCAAAGTTCATCAGAACAATAACCATGGAAATAGTTACAGAAAAGGCATAGGGAAACTAGTTTACTCCCATGGGAAAGTGGTTGAAGCCGAGTTGCCATTTCAAGACCAATAGCATTGCAGATTCTTCTTTAGATTCTGTCAAGAATCTCTAGATACATAGCAGTAGCACACGACCAGTTGTGGCAGCAGTATTCAATACACGGACGAATGGTAGACGTGTAAAGGTGTCGTTGTTTTAATACCCCTCCAATGGGTTGATAAACCTTAAAAAAACGATTCAATCAATCAATGTAAAGATGTAAAATAGATAATAGCGAGAATTTATTTTCTATGACGACACAGTGAACCAACTTTCCTAAAAGTAGGGCTAGCAATTGATCCAATATAATCGTTCCATTTCATATCAATTGAAAACGTTCGACCGAGAAAGAGATTAATATCAGGCATGATGATGCAAGGCAAATAAAAGGTCCTCTTATTTGATTAAAAGAGGGTAGTTTCGTTTTGGAGCGTTAAAATAAACAAGCCATTTTTGCCCCAGTTAACAGATTGAAGGTAATTTTCCTGATCAACTAGTGAGCAACTGTTGTTGTGTTTTGATAATATTTTTTTATAATTCCAAGAAAGATATTCACAAATCAACGACTGAACAATAATTCTACTTTAAATGATAATTTCCTCCTTGAAAGATTGACCGAATACAATCTTTTTTTTTTCTCATTCGGCCTTGTGTCGTAATAAGCTTAGTAAATAACGAAAATGAAAACAATTCTGAATCTGATGTTATATAAAAAATTTAAAAAAAACATTTGCTTGATTATTGAATGTGCAATCCGTTGTTCAAATCCAAAAGGTCATGGACAATTTCAAGTGTCGCAATTCAGTTGTTGTTTATTCCATCGTGGGCAATATATTAGAGAAAAAAAACATGGGTTTGGCAATTTTGGTAGCGTGAATAGAAGATTCTTGTTTAGGTTTGGTGACGTCAGGATCGTGACGTCATTTCATGGCTTGATTTTTTTTCTTTTTTCCTTTTCTTTTTTTGCTTGAATTGGATGATTCAATCCCCATAGTGGCAGAGTTACGGATAAAACAGAAACAGGTACTTATTTCTTGGTATGGGCTACTTCTTGACAAACAATTGATAATTCAAAAACATCTGACATTCACGAGATTTTCTGCAGGACCTTAAACAAAACAAAACTTGTTTAACGGTTTCGCTAGTTAACAATTACTCCGATATTAGTAAGAAAAAAAAGGGACTATTTCATATTTTATCTCATGAGACCGGTATTCAAAATGGTGGTAGTATAGTCCGCGGGATGATGTCGCAATCTGTTGAGAATGGTAGATTTGCTAACTGAGCGCAGCAAACTAGGCCGGAACTTGAACTCGTCTCGCTAATTACACTCTCCACGCAAATAATCGTTATACTAACTATATATAAATCAACTGATCTAAAAATCCTGTTTCTTCTTCTTCTATGTACCATATCATCTCAGGAACTAGACGATCATGACTCTCCACAACCTCCTATCCCTTGCAACACTTAGGAATGTTTCTCTTTTTGCCAAGTCTTCCACCTACCGTTCCAATATCCATTCAGACAACCTCGTTATACAAGTGAACCGCTACCTTTCTTTGTTCCTTTTTTAATGTGTCTTGTGAGTGTCAAATTCTCCAAACCTTCCTTTCTCATTCTATGTCCAAGAAATTTCAGTTGACTCTTTCTGAATCTTATTATAAGTGTCCTCTTTGTTTCCATTTTTCCTAAAACTTCTAAGTTGCTTATGCGTTCTGGCCATGTTATTCTCAGCATCCTTCTGTAGAGTCACATTTATGTTGCCTTTAGTTTTCTCTTCATCAGTGAGGACGTTTTTTAGCATTCACTACCATATAAGAGCGTTGATGTTGCATGACAGTTCATCAGTCTTTGTTTTATCCTCTGTTAACATCTATTCCTAGTGGGTTATATAATAGCGTATTTGTCACTGGCGCCAGTGGCCGGTGTTCGTGTACAGGTTAAACGCCAGGATATTGAACGTTGATTTTTAAGGTAACCATAATCAGAAGACTGGCGCGGGACAAATTTCTATTTCTCCCATTTCGTCTTCAGTCGTACTAAGTTTAGTGAATATGTTACAGAGAAATGTCTAATATATTATTATCTGGAATTACTTCAGAGATTTTGATTTTAACTGATTTTCTACCAAAATTATTCTCGGCCAGGAGTTGGTAAACTACGACCTGCGGGCGAAATTCGGCCTACCATGATAATTTCTCCTACCGTAGACTATATGGGATATGTAATTCTCTTGAAATAATGATCTTTATAGTACTTTTATTTTATTTATGGTACACTGAGGACATCCGATCCGTACTACAATTTAAAGTGGTCGGCCTGTAGTCCAGTAGCATGTTGAGAAGACCTATTCAAAACTGATGCATGCGTATTGTTCAGTCTTCATTTAAAGTCAATGTAGATGTTAGGAAGAATAAATTTCAAACATATTTGACTTAGTTTTGTCTTAGAAAAAGAATTTTATCATTATCATTGAGACTTCATCTTTCAAAGATTTGTATCAGAGTATTTATTATTGATGGAAAATATTAGTATAGTTTAAAATAAATTATATATATACATACTCGACTCTACCGTCGAATTCGACGTATGAAGGTCAAGCAGATCAGTTCTTAGGAAACCGACGGCCCGACACCAACACGTGATTTGATTATAGTGGTGAAGGTTTTGTGCAGAACCATCCACACTTTTTGAAGTGCAGAATACAGAGACCTGGTGCACTACGTGCCACAAGGTCCCCAAACGACCCTCCGCAGGTTTTGAATTCAGAGTTGTACTTCTCCTAGAACTCAGTCTGTCCTGCTAGGAAGAAGAAGAGAATTCATGCCGTAAGTGAATGTAATGGATTCGACTGGAATTCGAACTCGGCTCTCCGATTCCTCAATCCAAGCCGCTATCCATTACTCTCCTGTGTGGGTGTTCGTATAAGTTAAAGGAAAAACAATGAATAAAAAGACAAGAGAAAAAAACTATTCGTAGCCGACGCGTTTCGTCCTCTAAGGGACCTTATCAAGGCAAATGTCAAGAGTTATTTTGTTGCACGTGTTTATACACAAAGACAAGTATGTCATTGGTTTATCAAGGTTTTTAAACTTGAGAACGTTCATAAATATTCATCACGTGGTTGAGAGGTCAGTCAAAACGTGTGGGGGACATAAAGTGCCATAATTCAAAGTTTGGTAAAACACAAGTAAGCGAGTAATATTCAAGAAAATTTTCTTTGTTTCATTTTTTTAAATAAATGAATATTGTTTAAATTTTGAACAGATTGTTGTAGTTTGGGATGCGCGTATGTCTTGTACATCTTCAGAAACATGATGTAATGGATTTAACCGTTTTCTGATTTTTCAACATTTTAATGTGTGTTTTTTTAAAGTAGTAATTCTTTCAGAAAATGTGAGATTGGAAAGAAACCGGCCGTAGATTTATATTTTGATAAAATTCTATATATATATATATATATATATATATATATATATATATATATATATATATAGAGAGAGAGAGAGAGAGAGAGAGAGAGAGAGAGAGAGAGATGGAGAGGGAGGGAGGGAGGGATAGATTTAAACAAAATAAACGTCATTTTAACCTTAGGATCCTTTCAACCAATACTTTTTCAAATGCACTCGTTGGCGTAAAATAATGTAAATAATTAATAATGGAACTTGTCATTCATTTTATTACTTAGTTACAAATAAAATTTATTTTATTTTAATCGCGTTCCAACTTTCCCTCATCATTCGCTATTATTGTGTGTCTTGGTTGTTTTTGTATTTCGCCAACGATTGCCTTTGAGAAAGTGTTGGCTGAAAGGATTCGAAGGTATAAAATGTAGTCTATTTTGTATAAAACGGTGTTCTATTTCTGTGGGTACAAGTCTTTTTTGTTATATATATATATATATATATATATATATATATATATATATATATATATATATATATATATAGATAAAAGGCTCAAAGACTAATATTCCATGGTTATAATTTATTACATTGGAATCGTAATCACGATCCAATTCATCAGACCTACAAATTCAAAATTTTCTGAATTTGTAGGTCTGATGAATATGAGTGTTTGAGCCTTTTATATTATATTCTTGCTCTGTCCTGGACATTGAGCTCCACCTGGATTATATATATATATATATATATATATATATATATATATATATATATATATATATATATATATAATGACCCTTCATTGATATTATCGATATATATATATATATATATATATATATATATATATATATATATATATATCTGTGTGTGTGTGTGTGTTTTATATATATATATATATATATATATATATATATATATATATGATTAATACAAATATAAACTTTGCCACTTACCTGATTGATGTTATATTCACCACCTCTATCTAGAATTACAGAGGCGAACTTTTATATAATTGTTCAGTCCACTCGTCAGGAGATATTAGCAAATGTCTGCCAATAGTTTGGGGATATACGTATTTATGTTGAGTCATAACTAATTTCCGTTGTTAGGAGCCAACTGTAATTATAAATTTACCATCAAAACTACTAATCATTTTTTATTAGGTGCGTGCAAAAGGGTCCGGCATCTTTATTTTTTACAACTACATTGTTTTCTATTGTATCTTTTCTGTCACACATAATGAGGAACGAGGGCTTGGAGAAGTCAACCTTCACAGGACATACTGAAGGCAAGAGAGTTAAGGAATAAACCTAACGAGTTTGTGAAAATGGATGGCAGTGCAGATATGATAATGGAAAAAAATCTTGCTTAGCGCTACAAATGGCAGGAAGCTGTGGAGATCCTCCTTTCCCGTACCCTGAAGGGATATAGCACGTAAATGAAGATTCAGTTTCTGATTTTCAAAACAAAAAAGGACGTTGGGAATTCATAAATATTAATATTTTATGTCGATTTGTTTTTTTGTTTTTTCTTTCTTTTACCGTCACTTTCTCACTCCCTTTTTCTTTTGCAAATATTTTCTTTCTTTCGCACTCTCTCTCTCCCTCTTTCTCTCTCTCTCTCTCTATCTATCTCTTTCTATCTATCTCTTTCTATCTATCTATCTATCTATCTATCTATCTATCTATCTATCTCTTATTTTCTTCTCGCTCTCCTCTGTCTTTCATTTTCATTCTAATCCAGGTGTTCGATTCTGATTTGTTTTCTTTCTATCTATTGTCTTCCCTTTCAATTTGTCTATTTGAATCTAATTTAATCCGTTCTTTTTTATTTTTCGTCCAGATTGTTTTTTCCAATTTTCCTCTTTACTGAACCCCATTTCCTTCTGGCGTCAGTTTAACTTTCCGCTTTTTTTTTCTCCACATATCTAAACTATAATTATAATATTAATTAATATTATAATTTTGGAAAGTGAAAATTTCAGTGAAATATGTTGGAAAAATTCCAAGCTTTCATTTGAAATCAAGAAAATATGAACTTTATGCAAAATGTCCACGGTATATGGAAAAATAGAAGTCGTCCGTTTAAACTATAACCAGGATTATATTGGATAAATATCGACTCTCACATTTTACAGATTTCTTCTTTCACTTTCTTTTATCTAAATCTCTCTCTCCTTTTCCATTGATATTTAGTTTTGTTTAATACGGTACAAGAGGGAAAGTCTGAAGCACCCAGTGAGGATCGAACCCACTAAAGTCGTAATCTTCTTTTATCTGACATTTACCATCGGCACGTGAACGACTATGGCCGTCCACATCTTTTGTTGCTCGAAACAACTTTTGATTTTTACTATCACATTCTTTGTTCTTCTTCTACACAAACCCGTTACTCTCTGTTTGCTCCTGTTTTTCGAGCCTTCCATATGTCCTGTGAGTGTCAAATTCACTAGACTCTCTTCCCTCATTATGTGTCCCAGATTAGATATTATATAGCAGTTTAGAATTCTGTTCTTAAGATATCCAGGCACAACCAAACCAGGAGAAATCCAACTTTATGAGAAGTGTCCGTTGGAATGAATTAGTCAACGCGTTATGCAGTTTGCAGGTGGAATCATGTCGTAACAAGTGGAGCGTTAGAGAAAAAAAGATGAATAAATTTTCCTATAATTACAAAAGTACGCAGATGTAGGCTTTAAGAAGACTTTATTCAACTGAGAATACAAAGTTGGCGTATAGTGTCCTTTTATAGTCCCAGTAAACAGAAATAGCTCCCTCAAAGAGGAGAGTAACAAAATAAGGGAAGACCACTCTTGATTATTCATAAGATTTCCTTCCACATTTAATTATTTTCTACTAATTTCTTCCTCTATTTTTGTTCTTGTTTTTCATCTCAACATTTCTAGCTGGCCTCTTTCTTCGACTGTCTAATTAAATTCTGAGAATTTGGTACAAAGAAATGTCATCAGACAAGAATCGAACCCAGTAATATATAATCTTACGACATATTGGTTACAACGCAATTATGATCAGATACGATTCTTTATCCATAATATTTCTCAGCGTCTTTTACCCAATCTCGCTGGATTGTTGCCTACTTAGTAGTAGTAGTAGTAGTAGTAGTAGTAGTAGTAGTAGTAGTAGTAGCAGCAGTAGTATAGTGACATTATTATTATTATTATTATTATTATTATTATTATTATTATTATTTCGAACCGGTTTTTGATGTCTTTATCACGATGTTTCGGTTGTTGTAATCTTCGGACTTCCTCAGGAGTCTGCCACATTCGATAATCTTTCAGGAACTTAGAGTAGGGGTCTTTATCTAATCCACATGACTTCCTTTACCTATCGCATCTGTTTGATAAGTTTAGGTATGTTCAGGTCTCGTTCAAATTTCCTTCTTTCTTCCTAAAGTCTATTTTTAAAAAAAAAATTTTTGTTGTTGTTGTTGTTTAAACGTTAATGGCTACTCATATTTGAGTAAATGCTCTGTTTTTATTTATTTATTAAACAGTATATTTATTTTTTTACATCTACCAGCCTGAATATTTGAGAAATCTTGTTAGAAAAATATGTGCCCTCCGGCAGGATTCAAACTTGCTTCCCCTAGGTGAAACCGTCATTAGATCTGCCGTGCATTTGACCAACTCGACCAGGTATGACCTCTTGACCAAACAAAACCCAAATAGTGCTTTTGAACACATATACTGTTTAAGAATAAAAACAAAGCATCTACTCAAATATGAGTATCTATTAAAAATAACGTTTAAAAAAATAAATTAAACATCCGTTTACTATATATATATATATATATATATATATATATATATATATATATATATATATATATATATATATATATATATATATATATATATATATATGAGGAGACACGGTGGAGTAGTGGATAGTGGCTCGGATTGAGGAGTCGAAGACCCGAATCGAATTCCAGTGCTAATACCCATGGGAAAGGTATTGATCCTTTTTTTCTCACTCCAGCTATGGGTAAATAGCAGGACAGACCGGGTTCTATAACCTTAGATGGCAACTGGTCTAGCAGAAGGACAACTCTGAATTCAAAATCTGCGGAGGGTCGTTTGGGGATCTTGTGGCACGTAGTGCACCAGGTCTCTGTATTCGTCCCTTCCAAAAGTCTCGTTGGTTCTGCACAAATCCTTCACCACTATAATCAAAATCATTTGTGCTGGTGTCTGGCTCTTGGTTCCCAGGAACTGATCAGCTTGACCCTCAAACGCCGAATACGACGGGAGAGTCCAACATATATATATATATATATATATATATATATATATATATATATATATATATATATATATATAGATAGATAGATAGATAGATAGATAGATAGATAGATAGATAGATAGATAAATAGATAGTTAAACCTAGAGAGCCAGACAAATGTTTGTTTTCGACAGGCGTTCATGTTCTCGGCTCTTTCTTTTTTTTATAGCTTTTTCCCTTCGATATTGATTTGATTTTTTGCAAATCAAGAAACCGAAGGTTTTCCGAAACGAGTGTAGTTACTTATACTTATAAGATTACTACTAATAATAATATTATATATATATATATATATATATATATATATATATATATATATATATATATATATATATATGGTGACCCAAAAAAACGGGAACTTTTTAACAATCCAATAAAACCAAGAGTGATGGAAGAAAAATATTTAATTCATAGTAATTGAAACCTTAAAACATGTCATTTAAGAAACAATGATGGAATTTTCATTTTTTTTAAATTACGTCCTGTAGATGGCGTCCTCCTGTACGAATGCATTCTTGAAGTCTGCTGTTGAGATTCCTCATTGACTGCTGCAACATCTCAGCTGGGATACTGTGAATTTCATTCTTGTTAATAAAATGGCGAAATGTTTACTTGCTCAAGGTCACGTTTTTGGGGGTCACCCTCTCTCTCTCTCTCTCTCTCTCTCTCTCTCTCTCTCTATATATATATATATATATATATATATATATATATATATGACATCTTAAATACACGTTTGTTCCCACGGGAAAAAGAAAAACACTGAATTATCAGTGAAGAAATGAAATATGAATGAATAAGCTTTATTTGTATCTTTTTTTTCCGTATAAATTGATCCAGAACGAAAAAGAAATATGAAGAAAATCTTGTGGTAGACACGACGATTGGAATTTAAAGGTTTTCTCCTGTAGAACATTGAATGATTTTAACCCTACTGGTTTTGCAAAGGAAAATCTCTTCATTTATTGGGGCGAGGGAGGTGAATTATGCTAATATATATTCTTGAATCAGTTTGCTTCAACTACAAAATAATATACCATCAACCTCAACACCAACTGGCATTTACTCATACACTTTTAGGTAGGTGTATTGAATTACCAACTCTGTTTATGATTAATATTGCTCCTGATATATTCAAACATCCGCTGAGTCCGCTGCATTCACTTTCACACAAATGTTCTTGGTTAAGGCATCAATCCCCCTCTTCTACCTACTCACCTTCGTCCATGGGTTATATAGCTGGCTAGACTGTGCCCCCCGTTGGGTGACAGTCAGGTAATTGTATATTCAAAACTTCAGATAATGTAATGGTAAACCACTTCACAATCTTCCCGAAGACGTTATGAAAATCCGCATATAATAAAGAAACGAAATTTGTATCTGTGGAATGGGAGGAAAAAGATCGAGCGAGCGAGCGAGAAAAATATTTTAATTTGCATCAAATTATTCGGAAGGTACGTAATGTTCTGACGTGACAAATAGATATTCGAAGACAATGATTTCTTTGAAAATTTCATTTGAAAGATTAAAGATGGCGATTGCAAAGTGTAGGAAAGAGCGACGCTGAGGTAGGCGTTTACTTTATGCAGCGTAATGAATCGATAATGCCGCAAAAGAAAGAAACACTGGTTGGTATTGGAGGGAAATACAAGCTTGTCTGAACCTGTGTGATTTATAAAAAAAAGAAATTACATGTCACACATAAAGAAAAGTTTTGTTTGGTTTGTTTTACGGCATATCAACCTCAATGAGTTATTTAATACCGACAAAATAGCTGCTAATAAATATTTTTTTACAAAGTATTTCTGTTATTAAAACCTATTTTTACATTTACATCGTGTTTTGACCCCAGTTTGGAGGTTAACTATTTGCCCATAGTTGGGACCCTAACAGGTGTACCATCAAGGGTCAGGATGGGTCTGGGAACACCAGCAATTGAGGTGGTTCCACGCTCCTCAAAACCTTCTGATCCCAGGACTTGCTGTTGGACGTGTTTTATCGTCTTACCAGGGAAAGCGGATGTAGTTTATCGTCATACTCGGGACGGACATAAAACAAGAGAAACTTTTATTACGTCGAATTCTTAAATCATATATTCTCTTACGCGCAGATCCAGATAGATAGATAGATAGATAGATAGATAGATAGATAGATAGATAGATAGATAGATAGATAGATAGATAGTGTTTAATTGACTGAGATGAATGAGAACAGATAGATATATAGATAAATATTAATTGACTGAGATTAATGACAATAGATAGATAGATAGATAGATAGATAGATAGATAGATAGTGTTTAATTGACTGAGATGAATGAGAACAGATAGATATATAGATAAATATTAATTGACTGAGATTAATGACAATAGATAGATAGATAGATAGATAGATAGATAGTGTTTAATTGACTGAGATGAATGAGAACAGATAGATATATAGATAAATATTAATTGACTGAGATTAATGACAATAGATAGATAGATAGATAGATAGATAGATAGATAGATAGTGTTTAATTGACTGAGATGAATGAGAACAGATAGATATATAGATAAATATTAATTGACTGAGATTAATGACGATAGATAGATAGATAGATAGATAGATAGATAGATAGATAGATAGATAGATAGATAGATAGTGTTTAATTGACTGAGATGAATGAGAACAGATAGATATATAGATAAATATTAATTGACTGAGATTAATGACAATAGATAGATAGATAGATAGATAGATAGATAGATAGATAGTGTTTAATTGACTGAGATGAATGAGAACAGATAGATATATAGATAAATATTAATTGACTGAGATTAATGACAATAGATAGATAGATAGATAGATAGATAGATAGATAGTGTTTAATTGACTGAGATGAATGAGAACAGATAGATATATAGATAAATATTAATTGACTGAGATTAATGACAATAGATAGATAGATAGATAGATAGATAGATAGATAGATAGATAGATAGATAGATAGATAGTGACTGAGATGAATGAGAACAGATAGATATATAGATAAATATTAATTGACTGAGATTAATGACAATAGATAGATAGATAGATAGATAGATAGTGTTTAATTGACTGAGATGAATGAGAACAGATAGATATATAGATAAATATTAATTGACTGAGATTAATGACAATAGATAGATAGATAGATAGATAGATAGTGTTTAATTGACTGAGATGAATGAGAACAGATAGATATATAGATAAATATTAATTGACTGAGATTAATGACAATAGATAGATAGATAGATAGATAGATAGATAGATAGATAGATAGATAGATAGATAGATTATTGAGAATGAAAGAAACTGAGAAAACGTTAAGGAGGCTAGAGGACAATAATAAGAACAAGATTCAAGGAAATAGAAAATGCTGTATCATTTTTGTAGCTTATTGTTGACAGGAAAGCAATATGCCGAGAGAGAGTCTCCCCAGACGACAAATCCGAGAGAAAAAAAAATTATTAGAATAGAACGTACGGTTGCATTTAGCAATTTCAACAGTAAAATGAACCCTGGCTGCCAATCAAGTACTTATATAAATGAAGTCGAGAAGGGCAGCTCTGAATTCAGAACCGTCTCGAAAGCAACGTGAAACCACTCCACTAATTGATGGCAATTTAAAGCTAATAATAAAAAAGGCTATCTGTGGAAAGCCATGATCACTTGTTTCCTGAAAAGACATGAGATTAAAATGTAATATTCAACTGCATTTTAATCCCAGGTTAGAGTGCCCATTTTACCTTACTGTTAATCGGGAAAAGCTAATGGAATTTGAATTCGGCATGACAATTCAATTTTGCGCGCCTATAACCCCCATGCTAGATATATATATATATATATATATCATAATTATTTTTTAAAAATATGATTCCTTCGCTACAGAGGGCTTGATACCTTAATTCAATTTAATTTTAATAATTATATTGAGGATTTCGGCTCTCGTTTTTGAAGCATGAGAATTCTTATGTAGCGAAGGAATCATATTTTTTTAAAAATAATTATAATTTAAGCTCTACATCTGTATGGAGCACTGTTTTTTTTTAAATAAAAACAAAAATACTAAAGAAATCCGGATTATTTACCTAACGTGTTCTTTCCTATTTTTCTACATACCCGCACATATATATATATATATATATATATATATATATATATATATATATATATATATATATATATACAGACGTGCCGTCGCCCCTCTCTGTCTTTTCTACAAATACTTTCAAGGTAACTGCTCCGACGAGCTACTTTCGCTAGTTCCCAGACTGCATGAATTTAAGCGTGCTGCTAGGCTGGCACCACGGTTCCACCCTTTCACTGTCGAAACGGTTAAATGTGGCCATCTCTTCTGCTCCAATAGCTTCATGCCTCGCACTTCCCGTCTGTGGAATTACTTGTTTCCCTGATAGCCATAATCTCCAACTATTCAAATGTAATGTCAATCGACATCTCCAGATACCCTGACCTATTCCCTGTCCTTCTCTTCATCCTTTCCTCCATCACGCCTCTTTACTCTCGTCCCCACTCTCTGTAACCCCTTGCGTACTAGTGGCATCCCACCTTGCTTGGGGTGAAATGCTTAAAAAAAAAATAAAAAAATAAAATATATATATATATATATATATATATATATATATATGTGTGTGTGTGTGTGTGTGTGTGTGTATGTGTGTGTGTGTGTGTGTTCTAAATGAATTATTTTTCCATTTCTTAGAATTTGAATTATGAAGGAGCGGTCTACAGTTCATGTTAATTTATTGTTTCAAGCTTTCGAGTGAATTCAGACATTTTCAAGAATCGAAATCCAGTTTCTCAGAATCCGGTAAATGCACCTCATTTTTAAATAAGTGCTATATTTAACTTTTGAATGTGTAGATGTCTCATAAACAAAACTTGTCTAAATGAACACTTGCCTAAATACACCCAGGACATATATAGGGGGGGCACGGTGGAGTAATGAATAGCAGCTCGGAGTGAGGAACCGAAGAGCGGAGTTCGAATTCCAGTCGAATCCATTACATTCACATGCATGCTAATAATGCCTTTGGGGGAGGTATGAATCCTCTCTTTCTTCCCACAGTTATGAGTAAATAGGTTGGCAGAAAGAAATGGCAACCTACTGCGGGAAAAAAATCTGCCTCGTCAGTCATGTATCGAAAGATACATGATCGACTAAGCGTGTATCTCTCATGGCACAAACCGACTGACATATGTATGTATGTATGTATGTATGTACTAAGACATGTCTCATTAAAAATTTCAAATAAGTTTTATCTACTAATTTTTAATATGATCCTGTCATAATTACGGACAAGTTTCTTAGTATGCTTATTAAAGGAAGAAAAAAATGACGATGTTGATGCATATTTATTACTTTCGACATTAGCAAAATCTCATCATCAGGGTGAACGCAATATTTTTGTCTTAGAGAAAACAGCACTCTGATGATGATATTGTGCTAATGTCGAAAGTACTCGGTATAAAATGACGATGCATGAACATGGTAATTTTCTTTGGTCCTCTAATAAGTGTGTCTGTGTGTTGGGGGACTGTCTGTGTGCGTGCATATATACCTGCTACCGAAATCTAAATTAATAATCAAAAATTATTTGCTGGACTAACATTCCCTTTTTACAGAATGACACTGGAGTTGCTTGGGTAGTATATCTGCTAATTTATATTTGCGCGATTTTATATCGATCAATATATTGCATATTTTGTAAAGTTAGTATTAATTATTATATATATATATTAGTTAGTATTAATATATATATATATATATATATATATATATATATACACACACTCCGTGTCTATACAACTTGTAATTACATAGGCTCTATCTTGGATAGTGAGCATTTTCATCCTATAAATATAACATGCATTTAAACCAACCTTGGATCAGCCCGTAGTATGGTTTTCAGGCACTTTTACAAAATGACCACGCCTTCCTGACAAATCGACTACGGTGAGATTTGAACCTGAATCTCAATGTCAGAAAGCGGACGTTCTAACCACTGGGCCATGTACCTAAGCCATCCGAGTGAAATTGGGCAAACATAACCTTTTGGGATTTGTAGATGGCTGTGCTAGATAGGCTGTGACTGAGTGTTTCAGCGTGCTGGACTTCTTCAGACTGTTGATCACGCTACATAACGCGCTCTCTCCCCGAAACTGTAACTAAGGTCAGCTCAGTATAGTTGCAGTATAAACCACAGGTGGGCTCTGTGGGTGTTGAACAAACGCAAATGTGCCTGAATAGGCGTTTGCATAAGGGATTGGCTAGTCGCCCTAGTAGAAGGCTGAGAAGGTCAGACAATGTCAAGGGGGCTGGGTAAATTTTTACCTTTGGTCCGAGTGTACGCGCTCGGGTTTCCCACACTGAATTCGACCTGAGTGAGGAGACTGGGTAAATACCAATCCGTTGAAATCTGTCCGAGAGAGAATTCTAATGACGTCATGGCGAATAATCTAAGCACGACATAATATTATAACTTTAGGAATAAGTTACAACACACACACACACATATATATATATATATATATATATATATATATATATATATATATATATATATATATATATATATATATATATATGATATTATAATCGTTATGTATAAAAGAAAGTACTATAATGTAAATATTTTAATGGGCTATTTAATATACATAAAAAAATAAATTATATGCTAGAAAGGATGATATAAAAAACGACTTTCAAATTACTCGAATTGAATTTTGATAACATGGCTGATTCACTAATTCATCTACATGATTTATGGTGAATAAATTTACTATATATAAAATAAATTACTTATATATAAAATAAAATGATAATATATAAAATAAATTGATTCTATATATGCGTGTGTGTCTGTGAGAAAGAGAGAGAAAAAGAATTAAATAATCATTTGCATTTGGTAAGACGCTACTTTCACTGAATAAATATTGTTCCCTCGACTTTTTGATCGTTCATCATAAAGTTTTCTAGCATAATCATGTATCGTTATTAATATTCATGATGATACAAGTACGCCCTCTCAGAATTTGGGGAAGATATGTGTGAGAGAGTGAATATTGCGTAACAGGTGTGTAATTGGCCGTCGGCGTTCAATAAAAAAAATTATTTAAAAAAGATCAATCAAAATCTTTGACATATTTTTTATGCAGCTTGCATAGATTAAAATTATTGAGCAAATTCTTCTGTATATTTAGATACGACAGAACAAGTGAGACACCTCTGATAACATCGAATTGACTGCACGAACAATGACTAGACTGACATGCATCACTTTAAAACAGGCACTACACGCATACACACACGTGTGTATGCATATATAAAGTGTTGCTGGTGCAGATAGATAGATAGATAGATAGATAGATAGATAGATAGCAATTTAATAAAGTATAGCTTAAATGTGGGACAAAGCAGAAAGTATGGGGCAGTCAGTGAGGATCGAACTCACTATTTAGTCGAAATTTATCCAGCGTGACAAGTTTGCTAAACATTACACCACGTCGAAGTACCCATTAGATACATAGATAGATACATAGATAGATAGATAGATAATGAAAATATTAGTTATATATGTAGATAGATATTTTTGAACGACTGAAAAACTAATGAAATGTATGTAGATAGATGAACTGATAATGAAAAACTGATACTCTCTCTCTCTCTCTCTCTCTCTCTCTCTCTCTCTCTCTCTCTCTCTCTCTCTCTCTCTCTAATAGAATAATTAACTTCCTACCATATTCCCTCAGCCTAACAACTATGTTCCTGATACAAATTCAAATTGGGTAGGGGATGCACATGCACCTCCGTGCAACTTTCGTCACCCCCTACCCATTTCTCCCAATGAGTCTTTTAGCCTTCATGTATAGGTCACTCGCCGAGAAGATGCTTCTGACCTGAGTGAGAGTTCTGTTGCCCTGGACTTTAGGCGGCGTACATTCGATCTTCGCCTCGATCTTCGCCTCAAACTCAAAGTTAGAGGACAAAGGCCATCCCCTCGCCAACTTCCCTCATCTCACTGAGCACAGCCTCAGTAATATATTCATTTCAGCAAGGGAAGTCTCTAGACTTATTAAAATCCATGACCTCAAAAACGTCACTGACCCAGACAAAATTCCACTGTCTTCCTTAAAAATATTAACCCAGAATTACCCCCTAGCAAAGTTATTTAACTGCGTATACCTGGTCTTCAAGAACGTTGGCAATCAAATCTTTTTTAGGCCTTAATCAAAAAAGATGGCCGTCGAGCACCTGGATAGGAACAACCTCTTGTGCAACGAGTAATATGGGTTTCGATCAACCCAATCCACTGCTGATGTCCTAACTACCATTACACACATAATTAATGAGTCCTTGACGACACACATACCGCAAGGACCATAGCATTAGATATCTCGAAGGCTTTCGATAAGGTGTGGTCCAAAGGTTTGCTACAAAAGCTCTCCAGCTGTGGAATTACTGGACGGGTGTTCTCTATTATAAAATCCTTTCTAACAGGTAAATCCCTGAAGGTAGTTATTAACGGCCATTCCTATATAGGATCCAAGATGTAGGTAAAATGATCGTCTCCCTGTACCGCTCCAGTAAGTACCTGACTCCTCGTGCTATCATCTACCTTTATAAGAGCCAGGTCAGGTCGAAAATGGAGTACGGTTTCGATATTTGGGCTGGAGCTTCCCAGACCTCACTTTCCAGTCGTGATAGAGTTCAAAATCGTCTCCGAATCATTGTGGGAGAAAAGTTATTTTCCACACTCCAGCCTCTCTCTCACGGGCGGGATGTGACGAGCCTCTCGCTGCTCTATCTATGGAAACTACCATGGAAAGTGCTCGAACGACCTGTATCTCCTGCTTCCAAAAGGTTTGACCTTCACGGCTAGGACCCGCCATGCCACATAGTAGCAAACCACCCACATACCTTCCGTATTCCATCAGCAAGAAGTAAGTTTCACTCAAACAGCTATTCCCTAAATAATTCCCAGATCACTGCAATCATAACCTATTCAAGTCTAGAGTCAAGCGTTATCTTCCACTCCTATAAATATAAACTACCCCTTATCGTAACCCTCTACCTCGAGTGACTCCCGAGCCTTGTACATGGTGAATCTTACTGTAAAAAAAGGATAGATAGATATTTTATGCAAGTTTTGTTGAAAACTAAAGTTCTCTTTTTAAGATCTTTCAAATTTAACTTTTCTACGGTTCGGACTATTTTTCTGGTTTCCGGGAAGAATTTGGATATAATTTTTCTTATTTCTTCTGAGTAATTCTAGCCTTCATAAATTATCGTAACATTTTTTGTGTCTGTGTTGATAATGTATATTATGTTATAATATATTCATGCATTTTTCCTTACTGATTTTCTAGTATAACGCTTTCATGAATTAGTAGACACCATGTCAGTTTTTTTTTTATATTTACTAAAAGTAGACATACACTTATTTTGCGAATACGGTGTGTGAGTGCAATTGTAGACAAGTTCAGGCTGTCAACCAGAAACCATTCTTCCTTGGCCTTTGAGCTGGGATCAGAACGTAGAATCTGTTCTCACTTCCTCTTCTTACGTTGTAAGTTCGCTGTTGAAATTTCCTTCTCGTAGGCAGGTGAGCGAGTTGCCTATAGAGATCAGCCACGCCTTTGAAACGGTGTTCTGACAGTGTGGCTGGTCTAGGCAGATCGAAGTTGAAGTCTTTAAACCAACCTCGGCAGAGATTTACGACTGATGTTTAGATTCCCCGCAGCCTGTGTTTTGACAAAGGCGGAGATCACTTGAGAATATGTGTAAATGTTTGTAGTGATTTCACTGCGCTAATGTAACTTGTAGCCGCATTTTTGCTGCCGCGTATTAGATTAGCGCAATCAAATCATTACAAACTCGACGGGACCATTCTGTCAACTACCGATTACATCTTCTTGACATTTGGGCTGAGATCAGAGTGTAATAGTCATTTCCCAAGCGTAGCTTAGATGAGACACAAGGCCGAAAGTATGGGACACCCAGTTAGGATCGAACTCACTACTCAGTCGTAATTGTTACTATCAAAACAAGCCTGCTAACCATTACACCGCCTCAAGGCGCCCAAAGATCAGAGTATAATATACACTTTCATTTCCTCTTAAAGTGTTGAGATAATATGGTCTTATGGCACTATATGCACTAAAAAGGGAGGCTTTGTGTGACAGTGTTTTCTGGCAGTGATTAATTATTTGTCGTTAGCCTATATGTACACGTATTAACTTGTTCTTCTTTAGACGTCGTGCCTCCTCGGAACGTAAGCGATCATGGCTCTCCACAAGTCTCCTGTTCTTTGCAGCACTAAATAAATTCTGGCTTTTCGTTTTTTTTTTCTTAAATTCTTTTCCGCCATCCAATTTACTCAACCTCGTCAAATATGTTATGCGTTGTTTTCCTCTGTCCCTCTTGCCCCACAACCTGTCCTGTGAGTATCAGATTTTCCAAGTCCTCCTTTCTCATTATATACCTCAGAAATTTCAAATGTATCTTCCTGGTGTTAAGTATGTTTCCTTTTTGTTTCCATATTCTCTAAAACCTCGTTGAACCGACCCTGTGTCACATCCTGTCACCCCGGGGTGATGGTTAAATGCCAAGTGTGTTCTCACTTCCTCTTAGTCCCAGGAATTCCAGCCCTACGGCAGCACCTTTCCCACTGGACTAAATAAGGAGGGTTGGTGTATACAGCGTGTCAGTGGCCGCGGTGACTGGGCAGTTTTTGTTCTTAGCCTGTTTGGACGGTAGCCAACATTAAGTAGACCTTCTGTCGTATCCTACCTTTGTAGCGTAAATTCTGTACTCCGTCCTGTAATGTTTCTGCCTCCAAGCGGTTCAGGTTTTTTTGGTTTTTTTCTGAGGGAAGCTTAGATTCTACCGTTCGTCAGCAGTTTCCTCGCTACACTAAAGAGCGGGTATTTCTAAATACCAACACCAATTTGACAATGGTTGCTTTTTTCCTTTATATATATATATATATATATATATATATATATATATATATATATATATGTGTGTGTGTGTGTGTGTGTATCATTTAGTTCTTAATGTTCTTGTTATATATTTTCTTTTAATGTTCTTGTTATATATTTTCTTTTATTTCTGGTT
>OZ038483.1:36538878-36553878 GCA_964036315.1 Acanthosepion esculentum | reverse complement strand
CAAATTGTTTTAGTTGGTTTGGCTAATTTAAAGAGAAAACGTCGCTTGTTACCTTATGTGACGTTGAATATAATTACAGGGTGACCCCCAAAAACGGTAATTTTTTAAGTGCGTATTGCCAGACATGAGCAAGTGGCAACACTGCGAGACAGTGACCTTGAGCAAGTAAGCATTTCGCCATTTTAGTAACGAGTATGTAATTCACAGTATCCCAGCTGAGATGTTGCAGCAGTCAATGAGGAATCTCAACAGCAGATTTCAAGAATGCATTCGTACAGGAGGACGCCATCTACAGGACGTTATTTTTTTAAAAATGAAAATTCCATCATTGTTTCTTAAATGGCATGTTTTAAGGTCTCAATTACTATGAATTAAATATTTTTCTTCCATCACTCTTGGTTTTATTGGATTGTTAAAAAGTTCCCGTTTTTGGGGATCACTCTGTATTATCGGACAATTAATAAAAGAGTTCCACAAGCGAGAAGTGCGAGAAAAGAAACTATTACCATAGAACCCACGGTTACATCTAGCAATTTCAACAATAAAATAGTGAAACCTAGATGCCAATCTAGACCTGCGTTTAAGTCGAGGTGCCAGAGAAAAAAAATCTCATGAAAACAATCACAATGAAAATATTTATAGAAAAGACACAAGAAAGTTAATTTACGGCGGTGGAGAAACGACCGAAGCCGAGATGTTATGTCAGGACTGATAACATTGCTGATAACATGTCAATAGAAAGCATTAGACCAACAAGCCACAATGAGTTACTCTCCTGGAGGTTATCATCAGCCAAATAAGTCAGTCAGCAAATATTAGGTTGTTACGCATGAAATGACGCATTTTTTGGTTGGTTGCTGATCCGGTCGTCTAACGTAGTAACTTCTTTAGTATATAAAAATCTTGACTTATTCCTAACTCTTTGTCTTTCCAGATAATTTTTCTTTCAATATATTGCTAATCATAATCCCAATGAAAATGATTACAACGAAACAATGTCGAATATTCTTAATATGTAAGTACAAACTGGAAAAGGAACTATTTTTGCATCGAATCATTACATGCGATGAGAAATGGATACTCTTTAACAACATTAGAATCACCAAAACAATACCCAAAACCTCCACTACACGCTAAAAGTTAATGGTTACTGTATGGTGGTATTTCAAAGGGTTTATTCGTTTTTCGTTCTTGACTCAAGAGAAAACAATAACAGCAACCTCGTGTCGTGGAGAAATTTAATGTATGCAGGAAAATTTGAAAAAGAATCATATCCTAGACTTGTGAATTGGGATGGCCCAATTTTGCTGCACGACAAGGTGCGGCTGCATGCTTCTCCATCGTGTGTCCAAAAGCTGCATAACCTGAATTATGAAATTTTGCCTCATCATCCAAATTCACATGATATCTCTCCTACTGATTATCACTTATTTAAGCATTTTGAGCTTTTCATACGCTATAAACATTCTCCAATAATGAAGAGATCATCGAAACATTTGAACTGTTTATCGTATCAAAGAATGACATTTTTTTTAAAAGATGGGATCAAGAATTTAGACTTACTTTGGAGAATAGACATTCATCAACATAGTGCCTATTTCAACTAAATAAATTAGTTATTTATCATTTCAAAAGCTTTTTATTCATTTATATCTATAATTCTCAAAATGTGTGTGTATGTG
This sequence comes from Acanthosepion esculentum, assembly GCA_964036315.1. NCBI lineage: Eukaryota > Metazoa > Mollusca > Cephalopoda > Sepiida > Sepiidae > Acanthosepion > Acanthosepion esculentum. The sequence goes on along the minus strand of OZ038483.1, from coordinate 36,552,196 downwards.
TGTGTGTGATCAGATGTTGTTTATGCGTTTCCACAGTTTTCATCCAATTTCGATGATTTTTTTTTGTTTGATAGATAATTCTTCAGTGCCGGTTTTGAGTCCAAATTGTTGGCGACAATAGCTCTCCACTACGTTCTGTCCATTATAACTCTCAGCAACGTTTTACTATTTATTATCTGTTCTTGGATATATATCTTACAATAATATTATCTGTATCTATAATTCTCAAAATGAGTGTGTGTGTGTATGTGTGTGTGTGTGATCGGATGTTGTTCATGCATTTCTACAGTTTTCATTCGAACGCTTCTGTGCACGAGGCTGAAAATGATGATCAAATGACTCAACGGATGAGGATAAACGCCTTTTCAACTGCTGCTACGCGTGAGGCTGAAACAAGATTGAGAACGCAAAAGCGGCTCTTTTTAGGGCCACCCCCATTCAAATTGTTACCCACCCCCCAATTTGGGGATGTGCCTCAGTTGCATCTAATTGTTGTTACTAATATTGATTTTCGGCTGGGCTGACTGCTCCAATTGAACGGCAAACGTTCCCAGTAATGAAAGACCCGGTCAAAGACGGGTTATACTGCGAGTTTCCTATAAAGTGATTCATTTCATGTGTGACAACGTAATAATAATAGATAACAACTCTAATATGATAAGACTACAGTATATACGTACATTATATGTCAGAGGGTAGGTAAAAACTAATGACTGTTCCTCTTTAATTAAGACAGATTTAATAATCGCGAAACACACGGCATACCAAAATGAGCTAAAAAAGTCTCCGGGTTCGAAATCTAATCCTCAAAATAGTAACTTTACATCTCAACCGTGTGATTTCAGAAATTATGCAAGTGACTTAATAGTTAACCGCACTGAAAATAGAATCAGTGAACTGATTTCAAATTCTGAATGAGGCAACTGTGTTCAATTCGTATTGATACCATTGCGAAATGCACGAATTCCATCCAACCACCAGTTATAGATAAATAAAAGACAAAATTAAATTTTTAGCTTTGATCTCTCCTCGGCCATGTGTAAATGATAGAACAGACTGTATTCTTTATCTTTGGCTGTTAACCAGTCTAGACGGACAATTCTGATTCCAAACCAGAAGTGGATTTTTTAAGATGGAATGGTTCCACGTCTTAGATCAGGGATTATTAGTACCATCTAACCTAACAGAAGTTGTAACATGTTACTTCATGATGAGATTGATATCATTCACTTCACTCTCGTTGTCATGAGCAATTCTTCCCATGAAAATGGAGTTACAACCCATGGCAACACGACGATCTAATAGGTTAAAAGTTGTATTGAAACTTCAGAACACATCCGAGTGGAAGCAAACAGACAGACTCATCAACTTGAATTTTAAGTCTTTTTTTTTTAATAATAATAATAATAATATCATATCTCAGTGTGCATAAAAGCAAGCCAACACAAACCTGATTAATGATGACCGGAAAAAAATGATATCATCAAACTCAAAATGTAAAAAGCCAATTTTCTTTCCTGTTTCAATGTTTAAAAACTATCAAATGAACGTCTCGTAGATCGATGACAAGCGAGTTTACCTGACAGGTCATTTACTATGCATAGTTAGTTCAATCCTCATCGGGCACCCCGCTATTATCACTCAGTTTATGTATATCTGAGTAAATATTTTAAGGTCGCCTTTTCTACAGACGTCCAGACCATTTGATTTGGTCTATGCTACTTAATTTAACCGGGAAATATTTACTGTTGCTGGGCTTACGGCCATATCACGTTGAAACACAAGCACACGTACCATCACCAAAGTTAAGCAACGTCGAGTCTGGTCAGTACCTAGATGGGTGACTGTTTGGGAATACCAGGTGCTGTAAGGTTGGATGTGCTGGTGGTGTAATGAATAACGGCTCGGAATTGTTAATCGGAGAGCCGAGTTCCAATTTCCCGTTGGGTTCGTTATATTCACTTACGTGCAAATACCTTGGAAAAGGTATAAATCCACCTCTTCTCCCTCTAGCTATGGGTTAATTAGTATATTACTAAATCATTATTATGTCCAAAAAAATTCTTAAAAGCTAAAAATATTTTATGAATTTAAATAACCTATAAAGGGTTGATAAGACGTAAAAAATGAATCAATCAAGCCAAATCAAATTGTCGTTGTTATCACAACGTGTCGACCGTTGTCCCGATCGGTTTTCTTGAGATGTCTGTCGACGCAAATGATCTTCAGGGAATTTTGACTTAACTCTTTATCTATGCGAGTAGATTGTTCTCCTTCCGCTGACAATGACTAAAGAAATCTCGTCTTGTTCTTTTTTTTAGTACTGTTCAGTTATTGCTCACCCCTCTTTACACTGAGCCCGCGTCTGCAATACCGAAACAATAGTCGAGTAGATTAAAGCGTTGGTTCATGTATTTGGTAGTATAGTAATTGTTAGTTCAGTCCCTGAGCTGGATACTAAAGATTCAGACTCAGTAGAAACAGGGGCAACAATAATTGAGCAGTACTACATAAAAGAACAAGACGAGTCGATCGAGAGCGATCTACCCCCGTAGATAAAGGATTGAGTTCGAAAGACCTTTAAGGTTACCCGAATTGGTATACACTTAAAGAAAACTAGTAGGAAGCACAACAGCCGAAACGTTGGGATAACAGCAACAAACATGAGATCATTAGTATGTAAATAATTTGAATAAATACAACTCATACCAGGAATTTACCTGACGGAGAATGTTCGAGGAATTTCATAGAAAATACGTGTTTCTCCTATAGGAATCGAACCTGTAACCCTAATGTGAGCCTTCATTTGATCTGTCGTTTTTGGGGTTTGTTTTTTTTTTTCACCATTTTTCCATTTTCCCTCAATAACGTTTTTTGTTTACTTTATGAAGTCTCTTTAGTCCATTTTGAGATTTTTTGTGTTATTTTGTTTTTCCTCTGCCACAAATGCATTCCTTTCAGATAATAAAAACCAAGGCCAAAATTAACAGGAGATAACTGATAACTGACATCCATTAAACATGGCATGTAGAACTAGAACAGTCTACTCCAGTGAGCGAAATAAAGGGTTCAGTTCGACATTCCAACCACCTGAAGAAGGCCGGAGCGTACAACGGCCGAAACGCTGTAATAAATATGGCGAAACAAGTCAAAACAACTGTTTTCTTTCTGTTTTGTGGGCCGTTATTTGGAGATAGAATAAAGAAAAGATTTTCGTGAATAAGAAAAAAATAATTTTTTATTTTTTATTTTTTTGGTTAACATTTCGTGAAAATTGTTACCATAAACAAATATAAAAAAAATTAGTCGCCTGGTGGATATTCACCCAATCCGTCAGGAAACTAACGCTTCTATTCCCTGTCAAAAGAATCTGAGATTGTTACTGAGAACTCCATATCTCATCTAAAACCTCACCTTCGTAAAGCTGCAGGAAGCACTTAGACAATATAAGAATGTTCTTCGGTTATTAATATTTTGCAGGAGAAGTCAAAACAATCACAACAGTTCTTTGTTGTCAACAACTTGAATAAGTGAAGAGGACTGCATCACAAATGTTCACCTTTAGTCGATAAAATAACAACAAAACACATAGTTTAGTAAACACTCCAAAGCAAAACAAAATAGATGTACACTTTGCACAATTTTCACTTGACATTGAACTAGAATAAAGTTCTATGCGCGCCTGACAAACTATATTCAATAGGAAAAACTATTTTTAGCCAACGTATTTCGTCCTATGTTTAAACTCATGGCTAACCCTTAAGAAAGTCGTCAATCCATCACTTTTCTACAACATCTACAAATTAAACATCAATGTAAAAGGGGGTCGCTTCAACTTGGCTGATATCAAGTTCTAAGAAAAAGGAAAACCGTGTAGACAATTACGAGAAACTAGTTCACTATATTTGCCCAAAAGGCATAGAAATTAACAGATAATAGAAAAAGGAATCTGCTGAGAGTCATCATTGCCAATGTCATCAACGACATGATAGTACACACACACACATATATATATATATATATATATATATATATATATATATATATATATTCTGCTGTTTATACGTTATTTTATTAGATACAATTTAAGCAAATGCTCTCTTTTTTAAATAGACAATATTAATTACATTTACCTGATGGAGAATGTTCGAGGAATTTCTTAGAAAATACGTATTTCTCCTATAGGAATCGAACCTGTAACCCTAATGTGAGCCTTCATTTGATCTGACGTTTTTGGGGTTTGTTTTTTTTTTTTTCACCCTTTTTCCATTTTCCCTCAATAACGTTTTTTGTTTACTTTATGAAGTCTCTTTAGTCCATTTTGAGATTTTTTGTGTTATTTTGTTTTTCCTCTGCCACAAATGCATTCCTTTCAGATAATAAAAACCAAGGCCAAAATTAACAGGAGATAACTGATAACTGACATCCATTAAACATGGCATGTAGAACTAGAACAGTCTACTCCAGTGAGCGAAATAAAGGGTTCAGTTCGACATTCCAACCACCTGAAGAAGGCCGGAGCGTACAACGGCCGAAACGCTGTAATAAATATGGCGAAACAAGTCAAAACAACTGTTTTCTTTCTGTTTTGTGGGCCGTTATTTGGAGATAGAATAAAGAAAAGATTTTCGTGAATAAGAAAAAAATAATTTTTTATTTTTTATTTTTTTGGTTAACATTTCGTGAAAATTGTTACCATAAACAAATATAAAAAAAATTAGTCGCCTGGTGGATATTCACCCAATCCGTCAGGAAACTAACGCTTCTATTCCCTGTCAAAAGAATCTGAGATTGTTACTGAGAACTCCATATCTCATCTAAAACCTCACCTTCGTAAAGCTGCAGGAAGCACTTAGACAATATAAGAATGTTCTTCGGTTATTAATATTTTGCAGGAGAAGTCAAAACAATCACAACAGTTCTTTGTTGTCAACAACTTGAATAAGTGAAGAGGACTGCATCACAAATGTTCACCTTTAGTCGATAAAATAACAACAAAACACATAGTTTAGTAAACACTCCAAAGCAAAACAAAATAGATGTACACTTTGCACAATTTTCACTTGACATTGAACTAGAATAAAGTTCTATGCGCGCCTGACAAACTATATTCAATAGGAAAAACTATTTTTAGCCAACGTATTTCGTCCTATGTTTAAACTCATGGCTAACCCTTAAGAAAGTCGTCAATCCATCACTTTTCTACAACATCTACAAATTAAACATCAATGTAAAAGGGGGTCGCTTCAACTTGGCTGATATCAAGTTCTAAGAAAAAGGAAAACCGTGTAGACAATTACGAGAAACTAGTTCACTATATTTGCCCAAAAGGCATAGAAATTAACAGATAATAGAAAAAGGAATCTGCTGAGAGTCATCATTGCCAATGTCATCAACGACATGATAGTACACACACACACATATATATATATATATATATATATATATATATATATATATATATATTCTGCTGTTTATACGTTATTTTATTAGATACAATTTAAGCAAATGCTCTCTTTTTTAAATAGACAATATTAATTACATTTACCTGATGGAGAATGTTCGAGGAATTTCTTAGAAAATACGTATTTCTCCTATAGGAATCGAACCTGTAACCCTAATGTGAGCCTTCATTTGATCTGACGTTTTTGGGGTTTGTTTTTTTTTTTTTCACCCTTTTTCCATTTTCCCTCAATAACGTTTTTTGTTTACTTTATGAAGTCTCTTTAGTCCATTTTGAGATTTTTTGTGTTATTTTGTTTTTCCTCTGCCACAAATGCATTCCTTTCAGATAATAAAAACCAAGGCCAAAATTAACAGGAGATAACTGATAACTGACATCCATTAAACATGGCATGTAGAACTAGAACAGTCTACTCCAGTGAGCGAAATAAAGGGTTCAGTTCGACATTCCAACCACCTGAAGAAGGCCGGAGCGTACAACGGCCGAAACGCTGTAATAAATATGGCGAAACAAGTCAAAACAACTGTTTTCTTTCTGTTTTGTGGGCCGTTATTTGGAGATAGAATAAAGAAAAGATTTTCGTGAATAAGAAAAAAATAATTTTTTATTTTTTATTTTTTTGGTTAACATTTCGTGAAAATTGTTACCATAAACAAATATAAAAAAAATTAGTCGCCTGGTGGATATTCACCCAATCCGTCAGGAAACTAACGCTTCTATTCCCTGTCAAAAGAATCTGAGATTGTTACTGAGAACTCCATATCTCATCTAAAACCTCACCTTCGTAAAGCTGCAGGAAGCACTTAGACAATATAAGAATGTTCTTCGGTTATTAATATTTTGCAGGAGAAGTCAAAACAATCACAACAGTTCTTTGTTGTCAACAACTTGAATAAGTGAAGAGGACTGCATCACAAATGTTCACCTTTAGTCGATAAAATAACAACAAAACACATAGTTTAGTAAACACTCCAAAGCAAAACAAAATAGATGTACACTTTGCACAATTTTCACTTGACATTGAACTAGAATAAAGTTCTATGCGCGCCTGACAAACTATATTCAATAGGAAAAACTATTTTTAGCCAACGTATTTCGTCCTATGTTTAAACTCATGGCTAACCCTTAAGAAAGTCGTCAATCCATCACTTTTCTACAACATCTACAAATTAAACATCAATGTAAAAGGGGGTCGCTTCAACTTGGCTGATATCAAGTTCTAAGAAAAAGGAAAACCGTGTAGACAATTACGAGAAACTAGTTCACTATATTTGCCCAAAAGGCATAGAAATTAACAGATAATAGAAAAAGGAATCTGCTGAGAGTCATCATTGCCAATGTCATCAACGACATGATAGTACACACACACATATATATATATATATATATATATATATATATATATATATATATATATATATATATATATATATATATATATATATATATATATATTCTGCTGTTTATACGTTATTTTATTAGATACAATTTAAGCAAATGCTCTCTTTTTTAAATAGACAATATTAATTACATTTACCTGATGGAGTATGTAAATAATTTGAATAAATACAACTCATACCAGGAATTTACCTGACGGAGAATGTTCGAGGAATTTCTTAGAAAATACGTGTTTCTCCTATAGGAATCGAACCTGTAAGCCTAATGTGAGCCTTCATTTAATCTGACGTTTTTTTTTTTGGGGGGGGGGGGTCACCATTTTTCTATTTTCCCTCAATAACGTTTTTTGTTTACTTTATGAAGTCTCTTTAGTCCATTTTGAGATTTTTTGTGTTATTTTGTTTTTCCTCTGCCACAAATGCATTCCTTTCAGATAATAAAACCAAGGCCAAAATTAACAGGAGATAACTGATAACTGACATCCATTAAACATGGCATGTAGAACTAGAACAGTCTACTCCAGTGAGCGAAATAAAGGGTTCAGTTCGACATTCCAACCACCTGAAGAAGGCCGGAGCGTACAACGACCGAAACGCTGTAATAAATATGGCGACAAAGATGAGGACAATAGTCTTTATAATGTAGATAATGTACATAATACCTCATCTCAGAAATATAGACAAATATATTGCTTGTAATTTAACTATAAAAATGTATTGTTGATAATATTTTATAAAAATGTATTGTTGGTAATTTCACTACAAAAATGTATTGTTGGTAAGATTTTTAAAAAATTGCATGGCTGATATTTTTACAATAAAATTGTATTTTTATACTTTTTAAGTGTTTTGACTTTTGTTTGGTGTTTCACTATTTGCCCATAGCTAGGACCCTAACAGGTGCCACCACCCCGGGTCCGGGTGGAGCTGGAAACAGCAGTAATTAAGAGGTGGCTCTACGCTCCTCAAAACCTCCAATCTCCATCTCAGTATCCGGATGTAGTTTATCATCAGACCCAGGACTGATGAATGAGTCGTGCATTAGTGGATAGCCATTGTATATCATCGCTAATTTTGTAATATGCGAAGTCATTTTGTCAATCTAAATACTATTAACCTGAATGAAAAAAGAGTCGATTTTATATACTAGTCTGTGCACCAAGCAGCGAAATAATATTCAAGTTATGATTATTTAAAAACTCTAAACTTTTACTTGTGTAAGAAAGGGGGGCATTTTGTCTAAAATGAGCGAAATCTAATTTAGTATGTATTTTTTTATATGCAGAAAGATCAAGGCAGCTTCTTCCATAATAAAAAAAACATTTTCTACTTTCTAAGCAATAACTAGCATAAAATGCACCACTGGTTCTGATCTACAGTAGGTGAATTTAAGTTTTACAGAATGCGTTCTTTTACTGGCGAAGGACTTACGACTATGTCACGTTAAAAGACCGATCACCGATCTAAAAGTATTTTCTGGCTTTAAATAACCCATAAAATAATTTTCTGGCTTTAAATAACCCATGAAATATTTTCTGGCTTTGAATAACCCATAAAAATATTTTCTGGCTTTAAATAAACCATAAAAATATTTTATGGCTTTTAAATACCCATAAAAGTATTTTCTGGTTTTAAATAACACATAAAAATATTTTTTGCCTTTAAATAACCCATAAAAATATTTTCTGGCCGTAAATAACCCATAAAAATATTTCCTGGCTTTAAATAACCCATAAAATATTTTCTGGCTTTAAATAACCCATAAAAATATTTTCTGGCTTTAAATAACCCATAAAATATTTTTTGCCTTTAAATAACCCATAAAAATATTTTCTGGCTTTGAATAACCAATAAAAATATTTTCTGGCTTTTAAATACCCATAAAAGTATTTTCTGGTTTTAAATAACACATAAAAATATTTTCTGGCTTTAAATAACCCATAAAAATATTTTCTGGATTTAAATAACCCATAAAATATTTCTTGCCTTTAAATAACAAATAAAATATTTTCTGGCTTTAAATAACCCATAAAAATATTTTCTGGCTTTTAAATACCCATAAATGTATTTTCTGGTTTTAAATAACATATAAAAATATTTTCAGGCTTTAAATAACCCATAAAAATATTTTCTGGCTTTAAATAACCCATAAAATATTTTTTGCCTGTAAATAACCCATAAAAATATTTTCTGGGTTTAAATAAACCATAAAAATATTTCCTGGCTTTTAAATACCCATAAAACTATTTTCTGGTTTTAAATAACCCATAAAAATATTTTCTGGCTTTAAATAACCCATAAAAATATTTTCTGGCTTTAAATAACCCATAAAAATATTTTCTGGCTTTTAAATACCCATAAAAGTATTTTCTGGTTTTAAATATCACATAAAAATATTTTCTGGCTTTAAAAGGTAAAAAGCAAATCAATTAATCAATACACTAGCGTGAAAATGTTTAAGGTCATCTGCATAAAATGATTCTACACCTTTATTTTATTAAGCAGTTAAGATTTTTTAACACTGTGTTTTTATCATTAGTGTCTGTGTACCTTGAGGATTGGAAAATAAGTTGTTGCATTTTTGTAGGTTCCGTGTAGCAAATGACGCGCCGCTTTAAGCAGTTTGAAGCTGAAAAAAAGGCCTGTGGAAGATCTGAGATGGTTAAACCATAATATGTTAATTTCTCAGTAGGAATTGTTACATCTTATTAACATGAGTGTCAGGTTCTTTTGCAAATCATTTTAGTTGGACATTAGCTTGCTTTTTACACGACAACGTCGCTAAACCTTCTGCTGAAAAAGGATGAAATTTGTAAGTTCGAAAAGGAAGATCACTCAATAAAAGATAGTCAAGCAGCCGAAAAATTCCAGAAATAGTGTTCAAACCATCCAAAATGCGTTTGCTACAATTAGATGTGTTTAAAGTGCAACGCAAACAGCAAACGGGAAGATCAGAAAAATTCGACAAAATAAATGAAATATTGTGTAAGTCTGGATAGGTAATCAAAAATTAACAGCTAGACAAGTGACGAGTGAATGTTATCTTAACAGTAAGGTTTCAATTGATACGTAGAAAACAACATTAACGGGTGGATAGCAGAATAATCATCATTAACCAAAAAACGATGGTAGAAGAGAATTGATAAAAATTGATGGAAAACTATAACTATATTAGTTTATTACGGTCTAATCTTCTGACAGAATAAAAAGATGGAGCATTTTTTCAGCATGACGGGCTCCTTGCGACACATTACGTGAAACAAAAAAAAAGTTGTTTCTTGGGGATAAAGAACTTAGGGAAGACTCCTGATCACGATATAATTGAACCATTGTGGTGGAAACTGAAGAAATAAGTGCTCCAACGAAAAACATACACTCTCCAAGTGTTTGAGATTACTGTCAAGAAGAATGGTCAAAAACTTCTCAATGAGAAGATCTGGACATTTTTCATTCGATGTCACTGAATCGGGGCAATTATTTGAGCCAAAAGCAGCATCCCTATTTATCAAATCCATACTTTACCGTTTTTTACTTCTTTTAATAGTAACGGCAAAAATAGCCTTTTTCACCTAAGAAAAACAGAACTTACAAGGTGAAAATTTCGCTGTTGGCCCAGTATAGTTGCATGACTTTTTCTTCAGCGTCACTAAGCTTAAAATACACTATCATTCACTATACAGCTTTAAGACACACAGAGATCATAAAATGTACCGAGAAAAGCACACTGATAATCACTCGCGATTTGGGTAAAAAATTAACAAAAGTAATTAATTTACCAATACGGCTCAAATGTTTTGCGCGCTAGTATACAGGGTGGTCCGAAAGTCTTGTCACCCCCTACGAAAACGTATTGAGAACACCAGAACATGTAATTCGGCACGTGAACAGAATTCAGTTTATTCACTTTCGAAAAGGTCTGTATAAACGCCATCATTTTCGTGTGAGCCATCTGAAATAGAAAATTATGCTATATAGAGTGACAAGACTTTCGGACCACCCAGTATATCTATTTTTTTAACTGGGATAAGGTGATGCAATCATTACGGCAGGTTGATACGGCATACAAAGTAGCGCCACTTTCAATATACCAATCAGCTCCAAACAGTTTTGTTTACATTGTATTTCAAGAAGAAATTCTGACAAAAACTGAATACGGTAAATATATATATATATATATATATATATATATATTGCTTGTTTGTTGACACTTCTCATAAAGAAACTGCACTATCATCAATCGCGCATTACAATATGAACTAATCACACGTTTGTCAAGGTGAAAATTTTACTCTAAGAGAGTGAAAAAAAAAAGTTTTTCGTGCAAAACCTTACATGCTTACAGCACATGATTCAAACTTTCAATAAAATGGCGAAGACTTTTCTGTTCAAAATGAGGCTAACTGTGGCGCCATCTAGTGGTGTATACAAAACTCGGTGCTGACACATGGTCTTTTCCGCATGTTTATTTCTATATTTTTAAATCCTAAACAATCGTTTGCTTCCGTCATAAAGATTTTCAGTATTGCTACTTCATTGTTTGTTTTCAATATCTCTTCTGCGTCTCAGGAAGCCAAGGATTAAAAACAGCGAGAAAACTGAATAGCTATCAAAGATAATTAAAGATTTTTCTACTACGATGTTCTTTATTTCCTTCTGTTATGCTTATTTTTTCAAACCTGATCGCAGCAATGACGAAAGAATGTATAAATTCACCGCCGTAGGAAAAACTTTTCTGAGAGGATTTACGATAAGGATGTACAAATCCAGGTAGGATCACTGCATTAGAAAGAGAAGAAAAAAACAGGACGTTTAGATAGCGCAACGGTTGTCGATGTGGAAAATGGAATCGGTGAGTCGAGTTCGCTTCCGCACAAATGTCATTGGGAAAGGCATGAATCCATATCTCCTCTCTTCAGCTGTTTGAGAAATAACAGAGTAGACTGGGTTCTCTAGCCGTGTAGAAGTCAGTTTAAGAGGATGATGAGTCTGAATTCCAAACCGTGTTGAGGATAACGGGAAATCATTCCACTATCTTTCCCAAGAAGACATGGCGATTCACAGATAGAAAAAGGGAATCTTTTGAGAGTCATCATCGCTTACGTCCTGAAGGGACATGTCATTTTTTAAAGAGACAGAAACTTTCGAATCTCGAGCATGGTTAAGGATAGAGATCTGCTTTCTTTCCTTTGAACAAAACACGTAAATATTAAATACAATAAACAGATGCTTAAAATTAATTCCACATTCGATAAACTAAAAGATGAATTTTTTTTCTTTATATTACAAGTGCGTATTCTCATGTATGCCTGCTCATGCATAGAACAGATTGACAGCTATATGTACAGAGTGGGAATCGCTTGCAATTAAACACAGCTAAAGCTTGATAGACTCTTTGAGCAATAATTGTTAATACATCAGCAGTTGACCAAGACAAGGAAAAACCATATCGCTTATCAGTAGAGCCTGCAAGGTCAACCAATTCAGAGTTGATTAGAGCCTCTAGAATTTTGCCGGTAGTTAGAAGTGTCTGGGTTCTTAAAAACTGGCATAACAGGAGAGGATTTCCAACGAGCAGGGAAACAAGACATTTATTGTAGTTTTTAGAGGGAGCAGGAGCCAGTTCAGGAGCACATTTCGTAATGACTATTGCAGGGAAACTATGCTCTATGGATTCATTTTAGGGATGGCAGTAGAAAACATAGACGGTGTTATATGCATATCACTCAATAGAGACTCAGTTCTCAATGAAAAGTCACACAAAATATCTCAGATGAAAGTCAAGAATAGAATTTGAAGAGAAATTACGAGCAAAACATTCTGCTTTACACGCAGATATAGGTAGAATACGTATTCTTATTTAAGACATTATTACAGAAGCGCCAGTAGTCACGAGAACCAAACTAGTTAGAGACTACACATTACTTCATTCTGTCAGCAAAGACTTAGCTTCTTTGAGGACACGTTTACAATTACTATGAGCAGACACAAAGAGGCGTCTGTTGTAATCGTAACTATCACGTTGTACAGCCGGAAAAAGTGATTCCTGTTGTATTTAGCGACCGAACAGGCTGGTGTGAACGAAGAAGAAGAATGTAGTTTCACCTGATATTTCTGAGAAGGTACAAAAGTATCTATACTGGCTTTAACTCGAGAAGAAAACTCTGTGGCACAATTCTCAATAGGACGGTCAAGAATACCTAAGGAGCGTCTCGAAGAAAGTCACGAAATGAATCCCAATCAGTACGCTGGTAACAGAAAGAAGTCGTGTGAATAGGAGTTTACATTGCTAAGAGACGACTGAAAAGAAATATGAACAGATACTACTGCGTGATTCTAATTGCTAAGAGGACAGAGTTGTGATGCTCGATAAGAGCTAGGAGAGGAGGTAAGGAACAAATCAAGTAAAAAAAACAACATATATATCAGTATTATTAGAGAAACGAGTACGGAAATCTAC
>OZ038483.1:36491378-36536378 GCA_964036315.1 Acanthosepion esculentum | reverse complement strand
GGTCTTTCTTGCACTGTATATTTTTTTTTATTTACCGTGGTTTCCTTTGTTCTTTATTTCATACCTTCCTTCATTTCTTTCTTTTATTTTCCTTCATTTTGCATTTTCCTTCTCACTTTCTTTTTTCTTTCCTTTTTCTTTCTTTCTCGTATTTTCTTTCTTTTATTTGCTTTCATTCCTTTTTTCATTCTTTCTTTCATGTATTATATTTTTCGGATAAGTGTTCAAATAAGTGTTCAATAATTTATCTTCGTTATCTTTCTTTTATTTTCTTTCATTACTTTTTCATTCTTTCGTGTATTATACTTTTAGGATAAGTGCCAAGATCAACCAAAGATCAACAGTATCCCCTTTGTTATCATCCCATCAATTCACTCTTTCGTATTGTCAATTTCCATGTTTTTCTTCTCCAGACTAGATGATTGCATTTAATTCAGGACTCGGGTTTGTCTTTCTTATCTCGATCTTCTCTCTACAATACCTTTTATTTATTTTTATTTTTCATCATTAACTCTTTTCCTTTCAGATTCCCTCTCTCTCTCTCTCTCTCTCTCTCTCTCTCTCTCTCTCTCTCTCTCTCTCTCTCTCTCTCTCTCTCTCTCTCTTTTCCCTAGCCTACACACACACATACTTTCATAGTGCTCTGTTTTGGGGGTTCAATACTTGCCCACATTAATCCGTCGTTTGATCTGACGTCCTATACTACTCGGCTACAGAGGAAACTTTGGACTTTGCTAACCAGACGCTTCCTCTAAAACACAGGTTCGATTCCTGTCGAATGAGACATTTTCTATGAAATTTCTCAGACGTTCAGGCCGGTAAATGTAATCTGATCGTTTATTTAGTAGTTTGTGTTGGTCTGGGAAGGTAATTATACATATTTTTTCTTTCAGTCTGAGTTTACAGTTTTTAGATTGATTGTTGTAAGCTGATGTTCTTTTCCTTATTTTCCATGATATTTTCGTGTGAATTATCTTTTGTCATTAAGATATGTTTAGAAAGCATTGTGCCGTTTGTGTATTTACTATTTGTAAAGGATATTTTTGTGTGCGTAGTTTCTTTGTTTCCGGGGTCCTTCTGTTACTCTTACGTATATTTTTTCTTTGTTATCTGATGATTTTACAGTGGCTCGGTATATTACATTGTTTTGCAAGCAATTGCCGATGATGGGAAATCCGTTCTTTAGTCTGCAGTTACACGTGGGTTTAATTTGTTCAGGTGGCTTGTTGATTGTTTTCCTGTTGTGCTTTTTTATTATTTGTGTCATGTTTTCGGTGCAACTGTAGCTGATTTTTTACTGTGTTTTTGTTGAATGTCTTATAGAGAATGCTTGATGCAGGGAAGTGTTTGTGTATGGGTTTAATGAATATTTTTCCTACGTTTATTTTTACAACTGTACAGTGTGGGTATGCTTATTGTAATATCAGTCATTACCTTAAAAAGAAACATTCAGTATTCAGCACTACAGTCGGTTGAAACTTATAAAATCTATTAAAGTAATGTTTCAGCAAACAGCTTTATATAGTTCAGTAACTGTTATCTCTATTTCCGGTAGTGCTAGGTGTTTCCTTCCTAACCTTTTGTCTGAAGTAATAGAGGAAGTCAACATCTTATGTCATTATTTTCGCTTCAGTTTACATATGCTATCCCTTTTAGTTGTTGCTACTTCTGAAAGTCTTCAAGTGATGTGTTTTCTATTAGTTGGTAAAATTATTTGTTGCGTTTCTGCAATACGAGATCACAGGATTCGACTATAGATGGTCCTGTCTATGACCTACAGTTCTTAGGTTAATGTTTCGGTTTTGTAGCGTGCTGAACAAAACTACCCCGAGCATAGGCTACCTATTCTATGTTCAAGTTCCTTATCTCCTGTACGAAATTTGTTATAACTGATCCAAACACCGAGATATTTTAAATGTTTAGAGATTATAAATACTATGTTCTGAATTTCTGTGATGGATCCAAGAAATGCGCCATCATTGCTTTCATTCCAATTCCAAATAATAGTTTCTCCTTTTGAAAGGTTTATCGTGAGTCCTATGGGACACTTAATAGGGAAATACTAACTACGAATACCTGGCTATCAGTTTCAACATCTATATCAATTTCCTCGTGTAGCGCGTTCGATTTTTCAGTGTTCTCTTATTGTGGCCTTATGCCCGATTAAGTTACGAATAACATTGTAAATAAATATACAAAGGAAACTAGAAGAATTCGAAAATTCTCAGGTAAAAATAAAGAAGATATTTTTTGGTATCATTGATTATATTTGTAGAGAGGCCAAATTAGAAATAACTGATTGTTGAACTAATTGTATCTTACATTATTTGTTACTATTCTCCTTACATTTTCACAGGCTACCAACACTATTACAGGTGATAATGAACAATGTACGTCAGTTGATTAAGATTTTCATGGAGGTGCCGTTAATGGCTGATTATATCAGGACTTAAATTTATTGCCAAACAGTTTCACTATACGTACACACATACATACAAAATTTCTCGCTCTCGCTATATATATATATATATATATATATATATATATATATATATATATATATATATATAGAAAGAGAGAGAGAGATGTATATTGATCGTTATTTGGACACGGTGATTTCATTTCCAATGTCAATAGCCGTTACATTATCCACACATTCATATTTTGTCTCTCTCTCTCCTTTTCTATACATATTTATATGCGTTTATGTCTCTGTGTGTGTCTGTGTGATGTACGTGCTTAGTAAATATAACTGCTTTATATATACTTTGTAAATATATGCTTTATATATCTAACAGTCATATATATATATATATATACATACATATATATGTGCATGTAACTGCTTATATATTTATATGCTTAATAATTATATGTACCTGCTTTATAAATATATGCTTTATATATCTAACACTTATATATATATATATATATATATATATATATATATATATATATATATATATATATATATTTATATATATATATATGTACTTTATAATTATAAGTAATTATAAATATATATGTAACTGCTTCTTTAATATACAACTTTATATACATATATTACATATATATTTATAATTGCATATAATTATAAAGTATATATATATATATAAGTGTCAGATATATAAAGCATATATTTATAAAGCAGGTACATATATATATATATATATATATATATATATATATATATATATATATATATATATATATATATATATATTAGTTAAAGATCAAATGTAGATCAAATATGAATCCGAATCCGACAATATGATAAAATAAATACCAAATAGGAGACGCATCTCAATTTAACATGTTTCACTTTTATTAAAGCTTCCTCTGGGATTGAGAGAAAACCGACAATAACGACAAAAACTCTGATATTTTCAACTTTGTTTCGATTAATTCTCATTGTTCAGGCACGTATCACGTGCATTAACACCGTAGATAATTCTATATGTACGTCAGTTTGTGAAGATTCTTGTATGTCTCCGCGAGCATCGAATGGTAATGTACATTCGTAATTGTGTACGTGTGTTTGTTTTGTGGGAGTTCTAATGTATTTACTATTGGGCAGTCAGTCAGTCAGCGGAGTGTCACTTAACTCTAATCTATGGCTAATCTCTTTAAGCATGTATTCTTTGTATTAGATATTAGTAAGATTCTTTAAGAATGGATTCAAAGAAAGATGACGATGTAATGTAATGTTTTAGGCGTGTGTTTATAGATAGATAGATAGATAGATAGATAGATAGATAGATAGATAGATATGTAGTTTTCAAGAGAACAGCTTTCTTCAAATGCTTACCTGTAATAAAAAATAAATACTTTCTGTGTTTTTATCCTAAATTTCAGCCAATACAGGGCTCGAGAAGCATTCAAGCTAGAGGGTTACAGTCAACATTGTAATAATAAAGGATGTGCGTTATATAAATGGAAGTGGTGCTAAGAAATGAAGATTATGATGATAAGAATGAATAGCGACTGTCGCCATTTTTAATAATTTCACCCCAAGCAAGGCAAAAAGCCACTAAGATGCAAGGGTTACTGTGTATGAGATAATATCAGAAAAAAGAAAACATTATTATGGAGAAAAAAAAACAGGAAGAAAACAGAATAATACGATTGACATAGCATTTAAATTTTTGATAAACAAAATTTAGTGGAAAGCAAGAAAACCGGAAAAGAGTTTCACATTGCGAAAGAATAAATTGTTAGCATTTCAACTGTTGAAGGATGAGACCTAACTGCCAATCTAGTCGCACGCTTAAATTCATAAAGTCTAAGTACCAAAGAATGAGGGTCATCAGAATAATTATCATGAAAATATTTATAAAAAAGGCACAGAGAAAGCTACCTTACGGTGGTGAGAAAGTGACTGAAGTCGAGTTACCAGTTCAGGACCAATAAAATTGCAGGTTCTTCTTTGTATTTTATCAAAAATCTCTAAATACATAGCAGAAGCAGTACGCTAGATATGACAGCAATATTCAATACACAGACGTATGGTTAACTTATAAAAGCGTAGGATGGATTCTGGCGGGAAACTTGTCTACTACGAAACAGAAAAGCAACTTTCCTAACAGCAGATCTAGCAATTGATTCAATATAATCATTTCACCTTCGTCTCAGCAGAAAATGATAGCCCGACAAGGGGTCACTCGCCCGTTGGTTAGCATCAGCCTTGAAGAGGTCACGATTGAAGTGTTCAAGGAAGCAAACACGTGGGAATGTTCCACAAGGTGACAGTTCTTTAGAAAAACATTCCTGGCGGAAATATTTCTCTTACATTAAGAACACTGGAGAAACGAGGAAGATTCACCTCCGTAGAAGTGCCATGACGGGTCTTAGCTGTAAAGGTTTGAACAGATAGAATGATGCTCATCTGAACATTTGTCATGGAAATAGCAATTTGGCGTCTATACGAAAGAGACTATCTATAGTCCCACGAAACTAAGATCCATAGTTTCGCATGATGAAAAATGTTGTTATATTTATCGGTATTGTGATAAAACTTATTTGTTACAATAAATACTGACTGAGATCGATAAATAGATTATGGGTGAATGAGACGTTTTAAGATAAACTGAAAACTTCATCAAGGTAAACAAAGAATAAATGGAGATTTGCGTTAATATATGTATATGTGCGAATATATATATATGTGTGTGTGTGTGTGTGTGTGAGGGGTGTATGCGTACGTGTATGTACGAAAAGATGGAACCGACCAGAAAAAAAGATGTGATTAATTTGTGATTAAGAATCGATTACTCGATGTCAAAGCGCCGATTGATCGACTCGTGGATGTCAAGTGTGATAAATAGTTGATTCAAATTGGTCTACGGTGGTAAGTAACCGTAGATGCGTGATAATAAACAGGGAAAAGGAAGAAAAAAAATAAGAAAACGAAATAAATGTAGAAACAGGAGAAATAATAAAATCAAATTAAGTCTAACTTTTAGTCTGTTCTAGTTTCTCGTCTTATTTTGGAATAATAATGTGTACAAATCAGGATAGATAGATAGATAGATAATGATCAGATTGAGAGAGAAAGAGAGATAATGAACAGATTGACATAGATAGATAGATAGATAGATAGATAGATAGATAGATAGATAGATAGATAGATAGATAGATAGATAATGATCAGATTGAGATATATATATATAGAGAGAGAGAGATAATGAACAGATTGACATAGATAGATAGATAGATAGATAGATAGATAGATAATGATCAGATTGAGAGAGAGAGAGATAATGAACAGATTGACATAGATAGATAGATAGATAGATAGATAGATAGATAGATAGATAGATAGATAATGATCAGATTGAGATATATATAGAGAGAGAGATAATGAAGAGATTGACATAGATAGATAGATAGATAGATAGATAGATAGATAGATAATGATCAAATTGAGAGAGAGAAAAATAAAGAACAGATAGATAGATAGATAGATAGATAGATAGATAGATAGATAGATAGATAGATAGATAGATAGATAGTGATCAGATTGAGATAGAGTGAGAGAGAGGGGGATAATGAACAGATTGACATAGATAGATAGATAGATAGATAGATAGATAGATAGATAGATAGATAGATAGATAGATAGATAGATAATGATCAGATTGAGAGAGATAATGAACAGATTGACATAGATAGATAGATAGATAGATAGATAGATAGATAGATAGATAGATAGATAGATAGATAATGATCAGATTGAGAGAGATAATGAACAGATTGACATAGATAGATAGATAGATAGATAGATAGATAGATAGATAGATAGATAGATAATGATCAGATTGAGATATATATATAGAGAGAGAGATAATGAACAGATTGACATAGATAGATTGATAGATAGATAGATAGATAGATAATCATCAGATTGAGATAGAGAGAGAGAGAGATAATGAACAGATCGACATAGATAGATAGATAGATAGATAGATAGATAGATAGATAGATAGATAATGATCAGATTGAGATATATATATATAGAGAGAGAGAGATAATGAACAGATTGACATAGATAGATAGATAGATAGATAGATAGATAGATAATGATCAGATTGAGATATATATATATATATAGAGAGAGAGATAATGAACAGATCGACATAGATAGATAGATAGATAGATAGATAGATAGATAGATAGATAGATAATGATCAGATTGAGATATATATATATATAGAGAGAGAGATAATGAACAGATCGACATAGATAGATAGATAGATAGATAGATAGATAGATAGATAGATAGATAGATAATGATCAGATTGAGATATATATATATATAGAGAGAGAGATAATGAACAGATCGACATAGATAGATAGATAGATAGATAGATAGATAGATCGATAGATCGATCGATAGATCGATAGTAAAAAGAAAACAAGGGACAGACAAATTATTAGAGGTCTATCCTCGTAATCGAACAGTAATGGCCCCTGTCAGACAAACGCAGAATTTAACGTACCTGTTAACAATGTTGAATGCTTTTATTTCGAAGTTCGCATATCGCCCGGATCCTCAGTCTTTTGAACATGAGTAGATGTTTATCCTATGTTTCCTGTTTAAGATCGGGTTTTCGACTCCTTCTAAAGTCTACTCCAACTCTACACGTCTAACGTCTCTGTCTGAACTCAGAAATTTTATTTACTAATTATTTTTCTCCTCAATAGGAATAGATAGGTTTACCTATCGTCCAGTTCACACTCCTCCCCGCTCTTTTGAACAGGCGTCAACCTTTACCCCTAATTATTCTGTTTTGGATCAGGTATCCGGTTCCTTCTAAAGTCTACTTTTACTAAACACTTATAACGTCTATGCCTGAAATCTAGCATTTTATTTACTCATTGTTTATTTTCTCCTTAATGTGAGCAGATAGGTTCGCCTGTCGCTCAGTTCACACTCCTCTCCTGTCTTTTGAACAGGAGTATAGGTTTATCTCTTGTTCCCTGTTTAGAATCGGGTTTTTATAATCTTTTCATTCTCTTCCAACCTGAGTAGCTCCTTGCGTCTTAGTGGCATTGTTGCCTTGCTTGGGGAAAGTTGATTAAAAAATTAAAGCCAAGAAATAAGCAGCCAAATGTTTCCATTTCTCTGTGTTTCCCTGTCTTTTTCTTTTCTTAAGCTCGATTTACTCAATTCTAAACATAACATTATTGGACTCTTCTTGCTAGACATATATCCGAGCATAAATAATCCACGTTACGCCAATTATTATTTCGAGAGGTAAAATGACAACAACACCAAATAACAAATACTTGTCTCCAGGATGATCTGTTGACGGTGAATCTCGGGAGACCCGGCATTGTTTGCCCGTCTAATCTTTCATGCTGTCTGTTCAGCTCTTACGTTGCTGTTCCCGCTTGCGTCCGCGTTCAACCGCGCCTTTCATGATGATCTTGCAGAAGCTTAATGGTGGCGAGAAGAGATTCTTGTCGGTCCACGAGACTTTTGACCTTGCTCCGTATATAGTCATTGGTATTGTGTTCCCAGTAGGAGATGCGGAGGAGCTTTCTCAGGCATTTGTTCTCGAATGCCTGGATCCTTTTTCCTGTCTCAACCGAGGGATGGATACGACCAGCGATTTGTAGAGCTTGAATTTAGTAAGAAAGTTGATGTTGCTGTTCCATATCCTTTCCAGTCTGGTCATCGCAGCATCTCACCATTCAGTCAGTCAGTTAAGTGCCATCGATGATACACGTCTGGGCGATCATGTCTCTTTCGATTCATAACTGGCTAGGCAGAAGATTTTCCCACAGTAGGCTGCCATTTCTTTCTTCAGTAGACTGGTTGCCAAACAAGGCTATAAGACGCAGTCTGTTCTGCTATTCAACTCATTCTGGTTGTGGGATGATGGATTCATACCTTTCCCAAGGGTATGTGCGCGTAAGTGGATGAAACGAACTTGAATGGAATTCGAACTCGGCTCTCCGAATTCTCATTCCAAGCCGATATCTATGACACCACAACCAAGAAACATTCTTAATCACACATTCCTTTTCTTTCTCTGTCTCTTGCGAATACATAAAATTATATAGTGTTTATCTTTATAATATTCCTCAGTTAATAACTTGATATTAAGCGATATGCTATGTATTCTTTCATTATGGACATTTGAAAATCATATCCGCGTACTTTTACGTAATTGTCTGTTTCTTTATTAAACAAGTTAACAGGGCGATATTTGCATACGCCCGGTTAATGCGGACATGTACTGTTATTTTTTATATTTTTTATCTTTTATACGCTTATACACATCAATTTTATTGTAAAGAAATGTGCACATTATGGCGAATGCATGCATGATATAATACATGCAAACACAACCTGAACAGCTAATCAATTGGTGCGACTAAAAATTCTTTGAAGACATCTTAAAGAAAAGAAAATTGCGCCTGTGTACTTATGTTACTTGAACACAAATGATGACTTCTGAACTGGCACAAATAAGATTCAGATTTCAGATGGAATTTTGTAATAACGCTTACAATACTTAATTTACTATGTCGGGAAGGATGAAAGTAACTCCGAACAACATTCTTGAAGATAATATATATTCAAAAATTCGTATTAAATATCAAATATATATATATATATATATATATATATATATATATATATATATATATATATATATATATTGAAGAAGTAATGGATTTATTTTTAATATAACATTTTTATTATTTCAAAACGTTATAGTAGATACACGTATTTGTAATAGACGACCGAATTTTAGTTTTCGTCTAAACACTGTGTGCGGAGTCCGATAGACAAGAATAAAAATGGAGTGTTTCTTTCAAATACGAGTATCCACTATAATAATGTATGAAGTTATATATATATATATATATATATATATATATATATATATATATATATATATATATATATATATATATATGGGTGCGTAGGAGAGTGTTTAAAAAATTCACTTTCCAACCCGAGTTCTAATCTCATCATTGTCGCATTTTCAGGACGGTGATTTCCTAATGTTTTTTTCTGTGTGGGTAGGTGATCCTAGCGTGTAGTACCTATGGAAAATGCCTGAAAATTATAACACGGTGCGACCCAAACCTTATGAGTGGAATTGGGTTGACGAAACTGTTCTGAAGCCGTCGATGGTTTTTCTAGCACGAAGTCACAAGTCATCGTGACCGATCATGCGAGATTATACGCTTTCTCTACCACACACTATAATTAAAGTCTGTTCAGCATAGTTTCAGTGTGAACCACAGGTGGGGTTTGGGAGTGTTAAACAAACGCAAATGTACCCGAGCAAGAAGGATCGACTAGTCCAAAACCAATAATTTCTAGCAAAATGGAATGAGTAATTTGTTATGAAGTACAAAAAGCTTTTATTTTATATCCTCCATCACCCAAATAGCTAAACCTAAAAAGTCAAATTTGACCTCAGAGATCATTAGAGGTCATTGAAAATAGAATTTATTTTGTGGCCTTTATGATCTGTTTTGCAACCATTTATATTCTTAGTGTAAATTGGTACATAGTGTTAACTTGGACTGTAAAAGAAGATAGAATAAATGTTACTGATCTCCAATGTTATTGGATGTGAGCAGTGGTCAAACTGGTATTATAATATATTTTTTAACGAAACAGAAATTAAAATGTATTGACATTATCTGCATTGTTTGTAATAGTTTGTTTTGAGCCGCCTTGAAACGCGTGCACCATTCAAATACCTGTGTTTGACCTAAGGAATATTCGCCAAATCCTGTCGAGTAATTTCAAGTATCTCGGTAGTGGGTTTGATGAGTTCCTCCCAGTCCCCACAAGATTTAATACAACCATGATGCTTTAATTTATCAATCTTCTCATAAAGATTGCATACTCGTTTCAACACAACATTACAAAATTCTAGTCTGTTGGCATTATATATATATTGCCAGACGTGATACCAATATATATATATATATATATATATATATATATATATATATATATATATATATATATATATTTATATATATATATATATATATATATATTTATATATATATATATTTTTTGAATCTGTAGGTCTGATGAATTGGGTCGTTTTTACGATTCCAATGGAATAAATTATGACCATGGAATATTAGTGTTTAAGTCTTTTTATTATATCCTTACTCTGTCCTGGACATCGAGTTCTACCTGGATCATATCCTCTTGGGATTATTTTTATACACATATGTGTATGTGCATATATAATTGCATATGTATGTGTATCTTCACCACTAATATTGTCTATATATATATATATATATATATATATATATATATATATATATATATATATATATATATAGATATAACTGGGAAAAATCTGGCTTGTTAATTTTAACGCCCCTAAAACTAAACTTCTCTCCATTAATCCTTTGAGAGACTTCTCTCTGTCTTCCAACAACATGGCTGATGCTAACCTCCAGGAAAGTGACTCATTGTGCCTTCTTGGTCTAACGTCCTCAACTGAAATGAAGTGGAAAGGCTATATTGAATCTATTGCTAGTTCAACGGCTAAGTTGGTTTACTGTGTGATGCGGGACAATTTTTCTCTCCAGAATCTATTGTACATATCGATAAGTCCATCATTCGCCCATGCTTAGAACATTGCTGACATATGTTCTGCTACCCTATTTACCATGATCCCCTTAATACGATCCAAAGAAGAATCAGCAATATTATTGGTCCTGACCTGGCGGCTCGACTTCAGTCATTTTTCCACAGCCGTAAAGTTGCTTCTCTCTGTCTTTTCTATAAATACTTTCGGATGAGCTCTTCACTATGGTACCTAAACTTTTTTTTAATTTAAGCGCAGTACTAGGTTGGAGTCGAGATCTCATCAATTCACTTGAGCTGGCTAGATGTATCCGTAAGTTCTATACCATCAGTCTCTTTTCTCGCACCTCTTGCTTGTGGAACTCCCTTCCGGTTCTATGCTTCCCATCCAATTTAACCTGCAGACAATTAAATGCAATGTCAATTGCTATCCACTGTCCTCCTGATTACTCTTTTCTCTTCCTGCTCATTATAAAAGTTTCCGTTCCTATTTCTTCCACGCCCTGTAAACCCTTGTGTCTTAGTGGCTTTACTGCCTTGCATAGGGTGATTTCAATTAATATATATATATATGATATAACGATATATAATTTGGTATAAATTTATATATCAACAAACAATAGTTAGAAAAATATGACAAACTAGAAAATTTCTTGTTACGTGTTTCATCCAGTCCGATGAAATCCTAACGGATGAAACGCATCATTAGAAATTATCCAGTTTGTCATATATATATATATATATATATATATATATATATATATATACATATATATATATATATATATATATATATATATTATACAATAGGAATTAAGATTACATTAGGTTAATGATCATTTTCATCTTGTAAATTGAAATAAAATTTACAAGGATTTTTCAAACCAGTCAATGGATGATAAAATATTGAAATATTGATTTTTTTTTTGCAATATTGTATCATTTATTCTTTCATTCGCATTTTTTTCATTTCCCCTTTGTACATTCATTACGATGGAAGCGGGTGCTGCAAAGTTCTTGGCATAACTCACTTGGCCAAATCAGGTCAAAATTTCACTTTATTTATTTATTCTTTTAAAGATCGTTTTAGTGAATTTTTCAGCCTGGTCACGTAATTTTACTTAGCCGCCATTTCATCCACCCTTCTTACCAGTATATTTCTTCATTTTCTCCCTACGGATTATCTCAACCAAATTAGTGCAAGTTATGTCCTTTCTAAATCAATTATTCTGCCTTAGTCATAAAAATTAATCAAATTTCTATGGTCCGATCTATTGAGGACATTACTTTTCTGCGTCTTTGACTCAGCCTTCCCTTCTAACTCGCCAAATATCTCGCAATCAATCTGTTTATCTATTTACTTGAGTCTCGTTTTATCGATTTATTTACCTACCGAATTATTGTCTTCTAATCAGTATATATATATATATATATATATATATATATATATATATATATATATATATATATATATATATATATATATATATATATATATATATATATATATATATATATAATTGCTTTAATGCTTGCTCTTGGAAAAGTCGTAGATCTTCAAAGTTAAATAGCAAGACGACTGATGTTTCTTGCCGTGCCGAATTGAAATTTCGGATCTTTTGGAGTCATGAATCTTTTCCCTCCCACGCACATTTATTAAATAGAAGTGTTAAATAACAGGTTAGACTAAGCTCTTTTGGCTTACGGACACATCACGCTGAAACATCGGTTCCCGAACGATGACTGAAGTTAAGCAACGTCGAGGCTGGTCAGTACATTCGTGGGTGACTGCTTGGGAAGACCAGGTGAGTAAGTTTGGGTGTGCGGTTGGTGTAATAGATAAAGGCACGGAATTGTTAATCGAGTCGGCTTCGTTATATTCACTTACGCGCAAATATCTCTGAGAAAGGTATGAATTAGCATCCTCCGCCCCCCCCCTAGTAAGAAGTGCATTAGTATACCATTATTATCTCAAAAAGGTTCTTACAATCTAAAAATATTTTCTGGCTTTAAATAACATGAAATGGGTTGATAAACCGTAGAAAACGAATCAATCACTAAAAAAAAACGTGGTAACCAGTTGAGGACAAATAAAACTATTAATTAATAACCGTGAAGTAGGCGACAGGAAATCACTTTCTTTTCCAAGAAGTCGTTGCAAGTCACAATTAATAAAAGAAATCTGTGGCGATCCATGATCGGCTGCTCTCTGGGGAATATCGCATTTTAAAAAATCCCCTTCGAAATGGTCCATTTGTCAATGTACACAGCGATTCCTATACACTACATTATTCTCATCATCAACTGACAATTTATATATGAAGGACACATGGCCTGAAGATCGCTTAAGCTGTCAAACAGACATTCGTTTTGCAGTGTTGATTTCTATGCTCTCACTATTTATATCGACAAACGCTCTATACCTCGTATTGAATAAACTTCGCCACCTCCAGCCTGAATTTGACCTTATCGCAAAGAAAACTGAGATTGAAATACCACACTAGTCACTATCCTAACTTGAGGTGCGTGGAGACATAGCAGTTCACGCAGACCTGAGAGACCTCCTCAAAGCCGAAGGCTTGAAGAACTGCTCCCCTGGCAACAACCACAATAATATCTTAACAACAAAGCTAAAAACCAACGCTAACATTGTCATCAGACGAGCTGGCAAGCTAATACATACGTAATTTTGGATAAAGCTGATTACCACGAAAAATTACAAAACATTATCGATGACCGAACTAAATTCACCAAACTGAACAGAAACCCCACGGAGACCCTAAAAAGGTCCGTCAACGAACTAATAACAGCCCACAACGCGGAAGTCGGTTCCCTGAAAGTCAAAAAAATCATTGGAGACTACCAACCTGGATATGCATATGTAAATATAAAAACCTATGAACCTGGATACCCGCTACCACCAATCATTTCCCAGATCCAACACCTATCTCTGAGCTATCAAAAATTTCTGAACGACATCATCACTCCATACCTACCCACCAATTACACCATCACATCCAGCCACGAATTCCTCCAAATTTTAAAAACTACTAAACCAACCCAAGGTCAATTGACGTCGAAAACTTATTTACAAACGTCCCCGTCGATCAAACCATTGACATTATCGTCAATTCTTTGAATACTAATAATTCTATCCCTCCACCAGCCATCAAACCATTTATACTCAAAAATTACTACACACATGCACAACCAAAGTCCCATTCTATGACCATAATGACAACATTTACACCTAAACTAATGGTGTTAGTATAGGAAATCCTTTCGGTCCATGCTTTTCAAAGTATTATATGTCCCATGTAGAAAATATTATATTTAAACAGATTTGTAAACCTAAAATATATGTCCGCTACGTAGACAATATTTTATTTTAGCAAATAACACTAAAGAAATAGATACACTTAAGACCACATTTGAGAATAACTCTGTCCTTAACTTTACCTATGAACTTAGTCAAAAAAACAAACTCCCATTCTTAGATGTTCTCGAAGAATATAATAATAACACTTTTATAACCTCATTATATAAAAAACCCATTAGCAGAAACTCTTGCCAGCTTAACTTTAAAAGTAAATGCGCTCTCAGATACAAAATAGCAGTAATAAAAAACTTCCTAAAAAGAGCACACCAGAATTCATCCTCTCGACTACTCTTCCTTAAAGAACTCAATAATATAAAACAGACACTAATTAACAATGGCTTCCCTAACCCCCTTATAGACCACCAAATTAGACTATTTCTCCCCAAAGTAATCCCAAATTTATCCCCCAATGATAGTGAACATACAGTTAAAAATTACATAAATATTTTCTACAAAAACCAAATGCACATTAATTACAAACAAGATGAATCTTCACTTAGAAATATTATAAAGACATACACTACCCCAATCTACCCGAATAAAAAGTCAAATTAATTATCTACAATAAAAAATTTAAGACAGCTAACCTTATCCTTAAAAATAACAATACACCAGCTAAGTCAAACTTACAACGAACGGACATTATCTATGAGTTCAAATGCCCCTTAAGGAACTGTGTTTCTGATTAAACCGAATTCATAAATAATTACATCGGTCACACAACTACATGCCTATCCAGACGCCTTACCTTACACCTATCTGACCAGAGCTCCATTAGAACCCATTTAAACACACACACAAACCTACCCGACTCCATTCCAAACATACTAGTAGAAAACACAAAGATAATCACCTCATCCACCTGTAAAAACCATTAAAAATAATGGATGCCCTAATAATAATTAATTCTTAACAATATTAACTACGAACTAGACTACAATGGGCTAAAAGTCTTCGGAAAATAAAACATCTCTATAACACACTAAAAGCATACACATAACGCGCGCACCCAATTAAACTGAAAAAATAAAATCATCCTTGATAATGGCTAAAAGTATAACCGAAAGCGCTCGGAACTATAGAACATTTGGACAATTTCTACACACTCTGTGTCCAAAAAAGAAAGCTCTTGTGCGAACACAAAAATTAGATAAAAAGCTTAACCGTAGTATCTTGTCTGTCGTTTTTAATGAAACATATATATATATATATATATATGTGTGTGTGTGTGTGTGTAAAATCTTGTTTTGTGGTTAAGAGTTGTGTGTTTACTTTTGTGAACTGCAAGCATGATCTACATTTAAGTTAAATTTCCAATTTTGAATATGCAATGGCAGTTGACCGTCCTCACTTGGAAGACTGGAACAAAGCAGTCTTCCTTCTCCAATTTTTCCATACTTGCTTTTACGACGGAATCGGTAAACATTTACCTATCAGTATATCTATATTAATATGGAATAAATATTCATAGCGTTTTCTTAATTCCTAGCGCCTGAACACGTGATCTCGTTTCACACGTGACTGAAATTTATTACATACATATACTGGAAAATTAGATTTAAACGTCTCTTTCTTTCTGATTCAGACGTAGATTCTTATTTTTAAATTTTGTGTTAAAATTGAAAATGATGAAAAAAGAGATACACATTCCATGGCCATAACAGCGCTTAACATCCTAGGAAAGAAAGTGGTTTTCTAAAATAGTGACTCCTACTGCTATTAACCATTACTCTTCAAGTACGAATTGAGTTCTCCGGACCGCTGGCGTATTTCGTATAGAAGAAAAACGTTAAAAATTTAGTTCTTTTCAGTCGATGGCCTAGGGATAAGATATCTGTCTGATGTCAAATCAGTCGGGTTTCGATCCCGGCATGAAGCAATTGGACGTCTAGCCACACTGAGGTTCTGTGATACAGCGAAACAGTCTGTCAATGGATAACTTTATATATATATATATATATATATATATATATATATATATATATATATATATATATATATATATATATATATATATATATATATATATGTTTGTGTGTAAGTCTGTGTAAAATTTCAGATGGACTATATCTGTAAAAGGACAGTATGAATAGAGACAAAAGTAAAACTTATCTTAGCCGATGCGTTTCGGTCTCTGATCGACTTTATCAAGGCAAGTAATTGATTTTTTTAATAGATCTTTTCCAGTAGTGTGGCCATTTTAAGGGTTGACACAAATTATAACTATTAAAATTTCTTCAAAATCTGAACAACAAAAAGAAGCACTTAGACAACATTGAGAAAAAATTAACTTATTTTAATAGCTTGGAACCTTTTACTGTCTGGTAACGGGTTCAATGTGTTTCTGTCTCTCAGCATTTGCTTTTATTAAATTTTCAAATCTGCTCTTTCTCTTTGAATAATCCTGTATAATACACATACATATATCTATCTATATATATATATATATATATATATATATATATGTAACCTTGTGTCAAACCGAAACATCAAATTTTTTTGCTAGTTGCAAACTTTCAAAAGCAGTTACAAGTTTTGTTGTAGAACTGAAACGATAAGGAAATCTGATTTGCGCATACGTCAATTGAACGAGTGGAATTGGCAAAACTCTAGGAAATTTGTTTCAGTTCGTGTTCGAGTCCAGGTGTAAGGCATTTTTTTTATATGTTGATTTTCAAGGGAGCTAGTCAAGATCTATTTCTGAAGATATGGAGGATACGCAGCCTCGTAAACGTTAGGCTTAATCACATTCGCCTACTATAATGAAAGTCTCCTCCCATAATAATTATGTGTCAATCGCCTTCTCCTCTAATCACTTTTGATATGTCAGCTCTGAGGCACTGAGGCACATAGAAATTACGAGGCGCGTTTTTATCAGTCATTTACTTTGCGCTAGAGTCTGTTTTTTTAACAATAAAAAAAAAAGCCGCACAAAACTCACACGTTCTAATCTTTCATTATCTCTCCCTCTCTCCCTCTCTCCCTCTCTCGCTTTCTTCCCCCTCCCCCACACACAGCGACTCGACGAGAGAAATCGGCCAATAGAGTTAGAATTCCGGTCGAGTTTGTTCGTTACTTCCCCTATCGCACAAGCGCCCCCCGACCCCATGGGAGAGATAGGAATCCATCTTTTCTCCCTCACTCCAGCTATGGTTTAAATAGCCGGGCAGACTGAGCTCTCTAACTTTGATTGGCAACAACTCTAGAGATAGTGACTTGATGAAAACAACCAGCAGACTGGACCAAACGTAGGGATGTGTCGACCCATATATATATATATATATATATATATATATATATATATGGGTCGACACACACACATATATATATATATATATATATATATATATATATATATATATATATATATATATATATATACTAGCAGCATGGCCCGGCGTTGCCCGTGCTTGATTCAAAAATCGTACGACTCATACAGCAATCGCTATCACTTGACTTAAAATATTTTTGCCCTTCCTTGCCTTTAAAGGAGTGCCCTTTGCCGTGCTGATGTTGCTACATACCTTACTTCTTGCCTATCTCACACTGCGAATTTTTTCTAAGCTCTATACTAAACATTAAATCTGTTACGAAAAAAGAACTAAACAAAATGAACACAAAACGATCAGCTTTAAAAAAGGACTCGTAACTGGAAAAACCGAATGAAAAAAGAATGTTAACAACAAATATATTTTCACACCCAATCCAGTTCTGTGGAATCAGAAACAACGTTGAGTTTAAGCAAGCCAATGAGCCAGTTGGAGTAAAGTGCCATGCAGATTTTAATTTTTCCCATTTGTGACGAATGCAGCTATCGATTTTTTGCATGCTAGCATGCTAGTTAACATTCGTGTCAGTCAGCTGTTGGCTCTCACGCTGGCTAATAGAATCTTCCTGCCTATTCGTGGCAGCCAGCTATGGGCTCTCACCCTGGCCAGTAGAAAATGGTCGCAAAACTACATGAAAACTGCGGAAGAAGCATGAAAAATCGATTATTTCCACTATCGATGGGAGTTGGGAAATGCAAAGTCGGTGTTGGCCTCCCCGCTAACTTGGAGCATGTCCATGTAAATTTTGGTGCAAATCCGTCGAAAATTACACACACACACACACACACACACACACATACACACACACAAACATCCTGCATCCTGCCTGTTATATATATATATATATATATATATATATATATATATATATATATCGCATAACGATATATAAATTTTGATATGTCAAAAACAATTTTGTAGGAATGACAAAGTGGTGAACGTTTTTGTGTGATGCGTATCGTTCCTTAGGATTTCATTGGACTAAATTTGATACGTTGATATAACTGCATATGCTCACGAACGAGAGACGCCCGTAATTTTAAATTTAGAAAAAGAATTATGTGTTTTGGGTATATAATCAAGAAACAATTGGTCAGTTTCTTAGAACTAGTGAGCGTTGTGTTAAAACTGTCCGTACCTATACTGACGTTGACTTAAGAAAATCGAAAGCTTGAACCATATTTCTTGTACTTTTCTTTCGAAATGAACTTCAGACAATTTCTGACGGAATTTTCTCCTTTTCTGAGAAAGATTATTCG
Source organism: Acanthosepion esculentum (assembly GCA_964036315.1). NCBI lineage: Eukaryota > Metazoa > Mollusca > Cephalopoda > Sepiida > Sepiidae > Acanthosepion > Acanthosepion esculentum. The sequence continues at coordinate 36,517,325 of OZ038483.1, read as the reverse complement.
GAATTTGGAAAAGTCGATCAGTAAAATTAATCCACACAAAATGTCTGTTTTACTTTTAGTATTTTTCTTAAGGACTCTTTACTTCCTAAATACACATGCGCATTATTTGTTTTTGATTTTGTCGACTGCACAGTATAGTAGGATCAGTTGGGCACCGTCTGTGAGAAAAGAGCACCATGACACAATTTACTCCACTAGAAATTTGAAAACGTTGTACTGCTTGGCATTCTCACTGTAAGCTCCAATACAAACATTACAGAGTGTTTTGGGTATCAATCTGAGGACAGTGCAGGGGATTTGGAAATAGTTGGATGAGTCTAATGGTGATCACGATGGTACGGCAGCTTGGAAAATTCACTCTGTTCGTTCTGTAAGAAAAGAACTCCCGAATCTGTTGGTTAGGGCCTCAAATACAATACGGAGGCCTACATCAAGTGCCTTGAGGAGGTAGTGCTGCCCTGGGTCAAGAGGTTGGCTGCTGGAAGACCATGTGTCTGGCAACAGGACTATGCACCATGCCACACTAGTAAGTGAACCCGGTCATAGCTGTCAGATAATTTCTGTGACTACATCACCTCTTACATCTGGCCACCTAACTCCCCAGACTGCAACCCCCTTGATTATTGTGTGTAGGGTACAGTTGAGCAAGAGACCAACAAAACCTCTTGTAACACCAAAGATGAACTGAAGGCCAGGATTATGGCAGCATTCACCAACTTTAACAAGGAGACCATTTAATGGAACTAAAACATTTCGCTTATAAACTAGCCTTGATAAAGTCGGATTGACGAAACGCGCCGACAGTGACTGAGAAATATATTTTCCAATTGCCTCTTTTTTATCCAAATTGTCTTATCTTCAGAATTATTCAGAGAAATTTAACAATATATTGACGCTAAAAACTAAAACAAATTCTTAGTAAAATAAAAAAAAATTCCAAAATTCAGAAGAAGACTTACAAAGAAGAGTTCCCTTTTTACTATTTTGAATTTAATGTAACTAAAAAACATTTCGCTTTTAACTTGCCTTGACGAAACTCGTCGGCAATGACTAAGGTATATATATATATATATATAGTTACATTATTACATTATATATTAGACATATTATTTACATTATTTACATTGTTCGGTTGTCCTCAATTTTATTGCCACATTCACGACGTTTCGGCCGTTGTACGCTCTGGCCTTCCTCAGGTGATTGGAATTTTGAACTGAGCCCTTTATTTCGTCCACAACAATACCTAGAACAATTTACTACGGTGGACGAAATAAAGAGTTCAGTTCTAAATTCCAATCACTTGAAGATGGCCAGAGCTTACAATGACCGAAATGTCATGAATATGGCAATAAAGATGAGGACAGCAATCCGAATAATGTAAATAATGTAAATCATTACAATACTTAATCTCAGATATATATATATATATATATATATATAAATTAGAGGAGGAGATAGGAAACCATATATATATATATATATATATATATATATATATATATATATATATTAGAGGAGGAGATAGGAAACCAAATATTTTATGATTCTCACTTTCTCACTCACCTGTTATCTCTGTTTTTATCTTTATCCCTCCTTCTGCCTTGCTTTACACACACATATACATACACACACGCACACACATACATATATATATATATATATATATATATATATATATATATATATATATATATATATATATGCACATTAATATCTGTGTGAAGAGAGAAACACAGAAAAGGCTGGATTGGTTCATGTAAGCCTTTTCTTCATGCTCGGTTGCATTTCCCAAGCAATCGGTCTGAAATGCCGCTTCAAGAATCATAAGAATCCAAGTAGTGTTCATAACTCGTTGACTTTAAGATTCAAGGTCATTAAGCGCTTGAAACTGCGATCTGAAGCAGCATCGTTCCCTGTTTCTATGTTTATACCGATTGATTCGTCTATCTTGTGTGCAACACGTGAATATCTTGAACCCTAAAAAAAAGGAACAAAAGAGTCACGTGACATATCCTGCACATGGTTATACAGAAAAAGTCCAGCTAAAAAAATTTTGATTTTAAATAAATTAAACAACACGGACATAAAATTGATGATGAATATAAAAAAAAATATACGCCTCAAATATATCGATGCAGAGAATATCACGGATATGTGAACAGAACATCTAACGAGGAATTTTTAAAGATAACAGGAACGACAATGAATTGAAGCTAACAATCAGAAGGAGGCAGCTTATTTGGCGGGGTGGGGGCACATAACAACATCAGGATAAGTGGGACATAGAAATCCGTAGGAATTGCGAAAGATAAATTTCAGAAAATGTACTAAGCGATATTCACATACTCTTAGAAACAAAGAAGATTTCTGAACTGCTATGTAATATCTAATCTTCTGTATGGCAAAGAATGTAGAACAATCTCCTCGTGCCTTTAAGAAACTAAATAAAGTATTAAGAGAGAGGAAAATGGTTGAAGCCAATGGCAATTTTATTGAATAAATTTAAATGGGGGAAATGATTAAAAAATGATTTTAAAAAATTGTTTCTGCAGTTGTAAGTTTTCAAGTGATTTTTTTTTTTTTTTTTTTTTGTTATTTGGTAAATTTATTTGCTTGTGAATATGTAGGGCCAGTATATAAATAAATAGGATTAATTGATACAGCAGAATAGTGGCAAAAATCTTTTCTTGTCAGAGTTTATTTTGCACATTTACAAATCTACAATTCGGCCGTGCATTGAATACTGTTGCCATATCTGGTCTGGTTCTTCTGCTATTCATCTCGAGGTTCTTGACAAAATCCAAAGAAGGATTTGCAATGTAATTGTTCCTGACTTGGCATCTTGACTTCAATCACTTTTTCGTGATGTGGCTTTCTTTCCCCTGTCTTTTCTACAAATATTTTCATGGCAACTGCGCTGATGAGATTTTTTTGCCTGGTGTTCCAACTATATAAATTGAAGTGTGCTACTAGATTGGCATCTAGGTCCCATCCGTTTACCGTTGAAATAGATAAATTCAACCACCACTTCTGCTATAATAGCTTCTTTTCTTGCACTTCCCGCCCGTGGAACTCCCTTTCGTTTACTTATTTCCATGATAACTTCAAAAATTTAAATACAACGTCAATCGTCATCTTCTGTCTTCTTGAATCCCGTTCATCTTTTGTCCTTTCTTCACCCCCCCCCATACTCAGTCTTTTCTCTCACTTTCACGCCCCTTGCGCACAAATGATATTTCCGCCACTTTTTTTTAAATATACCTATGTATAATAATCTAATCCCTTTAACGTGAATAACACTGACAAAAGTTCACGGCACTTTAAATTTAAATCAGAACAATATCAATTAATTTAGCAAATATTCAGTAATTAATATTAAATTAACGAACAAAAACGGTTGAGTAGTTTTTGAAAGACTTAATTTCTTTTATGTTTCGATGACCTTTTTTATTTTTAAAATATGCAGACGGTATCAAAAATACTTTTACAAACTTTAGGGGCAGGTTCCTCAGACCAAAGCAAGGACAGAAGCCCATATAAACATATGTCTGCAAATCCTTTGTTGTTAAGTTATGAACTTTAAAGTTTAAGGTAGATACTGCTGAATGTGCAATGCAAGATCCCAAAACAATTTTTAAAAACTTTGGGGGCAGGTCCCTGACTCCAAAACAAGATAAACTGTCGATATAAATATATGTCCAAAAGGCCATCGTTGAACCTCAACACAGCAACTCATAACAAATGTTCAAAATATCCGTTAGCTTCTCAAACGCAGGCACCCGTGGGACTCTTTCAAATAATCCCTGGCCGTGTCGAACAGTTTCGCAGGCCCCTATGACACGTTGATGAAGCGTCTATGCATTATTAATGTCTGTTAAATAAGCCAATCGCTTTAGCCCCCCCCCTATAAAAATTCAAAGTATTGAGGTCGAGAAAACGTGCAGGCGATGGAACCGCAGTCCTCTCCTGCCTATTCATTGTTTATGGTAGATGTTAGCCAGAGCATCGCCAACAATGAGACTAAAATGTGCTGGGGCCGCATTATGCATGAACCATATGCGTTTTTCGTATTAGCAGAGGTTCATCCTCTAGGAGGGTCTGGAAGTGTGTTCGAAATAAAGTCCCTGTAGACAGCTCCTGTAAGACGTTCTGGGAGAACATACGAACCTACCAGACAGTCATCTACAATTCCAGCCCACACATTAATCGTAAACTGACGCTAGTGTCTAGCCTGTATTGCACCATGGGGATTCCGATCCGCCCACAAATGATGGTTGTGTAAGTGTGTTATTTGATCTTTTCCAAATGTTGCCTCATCAGTAAACAAGACTGAAGAGACAAACAACGGATCGGCAGTTTGTGCAATAAACCATCGGCAAAAGTTCTCCCTTGGTGAATAATCAGAGGGCGAAAGACCCTGCACACGTTGCAGATGATACGAATACAGGAGCTGCACTTGAATACCATCTATGCGGTACTATGAGATGTACGACATGCTAGGGCCACTTGATGTGTGTTGATACCTGGATCGTCACCGACACCCGTGGCCAAGCGTACGAGCGAAACTCGGTCTTCCTCGATACACAGTTTGTGGTGCCACGGATCCTGTCTCAGCAAATAAACAATAGCAAAGGTTGGATGACTCGGGTGCTTTCGGTCTTGAATCTGATACAGACGTGCAACCTCGCGTCCATTACCATTCGCGCGGCTGTATGTAAACATATCTATCTGTTCACGATATAAATATCCCGACATTGCTAAACTGAACACTTCTTCAGTTAACTCACTGGTACACACGTTAAACGTTGAAGACAGACTAACCACGAATGACAAATGTAACCTAGTCTAAATGGCAACACACCACCATCTACCGTAAACTTCCTTTAAACTTAATAACTCAAAAACGAAGGATTTGCAAACATCTGTTTATATGAACATTTGAACTTGTTTTGGTGTGAGGAACCTGTTCTCAAAGTTTGTAAAAGTATTTTTGCTATGGCTTGTATATATAATATCGGTTGCATTATGAGAAAATACCAAATCCTAAACTCCAACCAGTGTCAGCAAAAAAATAAAAAATAAAATTGATACCTGTAGCAAATGAACATAATTTTTGTAGCAAACAGGCTTGTCCTTTTTTTTCCCCCAGATGTTTTATCTACAATTTTTAAAACAGCAATAGAATTTTCCGGATATTAACTTTTAGCCAAAAGCAAACTTCAAGGACAGAAATGACGTAAAGGCCATCAAAGCTATTTGCATTGTACCGGTGGAGGTGGGTCACTTGCATGTCCGGTCTGCATCGGACTGTTTGTTTCACTCTGCGCCTACCTGCCACCAGGGAGAAGTTCATCTTCGGCAGTGAGCGCATTTCACTTGAGAAAAGGTCAGTCAAAGCTCAGCTCAGGATTTCCACGGCGAAAAACACAAAACACTGGAGTCCTTGAAAATCGGAAAGAGTTGATCCGGCAGGCATTAAAGAAAACAGTGAACATTGTATTGGTTTGATGCGAATTTGTTTTTGAACTTGATTCCAGACAAGATGAAGGGATGAAAAAAATACGGCCAATGGGGTTGGTTGGTTAGTTGTTTGGCTGGCTTTGTGTCAAAAAGAAGTCATTTGGTCGACTTGTTCTTGTAGTGACCTTTCGTAATCTCTCATTGTAGCCTTACCTGAATGCTGGCAATATCTTTTCACCGTAAAGAGAGTAATGAAGGGAGAGTCAGGTAGATGTTTATTTGAACTCGGTAATTCTTTTAAAGTGATATCTGCAACGATGTTGCAAATGGCATTTTCTATGATCGTATTGAGATGCAGACACATACACGTGCACGAAACACATGCGTTTTTGAGGGTTCGAGGTGTGCATGTGTGTGCACTTGCGTGTGTCTAATTGCATGTTGATGCATATATGCGTGTTGGGTTGGGGGTAAACAAACAGCAATAAGAAAAACAACAACAAAAAATGATTGGTTGTGAAAGGAAGGGCGAAAGCGAATACACCAGAAGGTGCAAATGCATGACGCAGTTGAATGTGGGTGTGTATGTATGTGTGCAGATGCATGCAAGAAAAAGAGCGAAAGATAATGAGCGTGTGTTTGCGCTTGTGTGTCTTTGTGTGAGTGACTATACACATGTGTGCGTACGTGCATGCGTATCTGCGTGTGTACATATGTGTCGAAAATGTGTCCGACGGAGGAAGTATGGATGATTGTTGAAATAAGAAAGAAAGAAAGAAAGAAAGAAAGAAAGATAGAGCAGAACTGAATAAAAGAGAAACAATGTATATGAGAGAGAGGGGGAGAAGGATAGATGAGTGTGTGGTCGCATGTAAAAGAAAAATTGCACCCCCAAAAAAGCGAGAAAGAGAAAAAAGTTTACATCCGTGAAATATGAGACAGTCAGAAAAATTTTAAAAAAACATTGGGGTAAGGATATTGGGATGAAGTTCCCGCTTAGTGAAATAAATCTGGGGACAGTTCGTAGATATATAAATAGATTTTACATGCATTTTATTGTGACTAGTCATTTTGTTGGCAGCATGGTTGTTTTTTGTTTAATGTTTAAATGGGTTATTAAATGCTAAAATCTAAATATTTTGTATACAATTTCTATTTTTTTTTTTTATATATAATAATACTTTATTGATAACAATTTTACTAATTAACCCATAGCTGGGGAAGGAGAGATGGATTCATACCTTTCCCAATTGCATAACGACCTCAAAGAGAATTGAAACTCGGTTCTCCGATTAACAATTCCGAGCCGTTATCCATTACTCCACCTACACATCCAAGCTTACAGCATCCGTATTCTCAAGCGGCCACTCATATAGACACTGACCAGGCTTGACGTTGCTTAACTTCGGTGATCTTGCGTGAATCGGTATTTAAACGTGATGTGGCCGTAAGCCGTTTGTCGGCAGGAACAGGTGACATAGAATATTTCACGCGCCTTCAAACATTTTTACTGTTGTTCACCAAATACAAAGCCCAAGAGTCAATCAAGATATAGGGATACTGAATGGGGTTGTTGTAAGGGCGTGAAGTGGGGAATTAAAATATGCATATGATGAGAATAGGTAAGATATATAATGATTGACCTAGATTTGAAAATCGTAATGATCGGGGAAACATCCTTAAAGAAAATGTGAGCTAAAGAAGGAATGTTTGGCTATTTAATGCATTTGAAGGCGAGCAGCATTTTTTTTTGACAAAAAAACAATAAAAGATGAGATTATTACGAATATAAATAATCAGTCAAATATCCGGATCCGAGAACGGACACCTGATAGACAAGACCCACAGAGAAAGATAAGGAGCCAAGCATCAGAACCGTAGGGGTCAAGTGAAAACAAACCTCTCTTTCCGCAAGGATCTTATTCTAGTACTTTTTCTTTGTTCATTGTCCATTCGGGATATTGGCCATCATGGCTCTCCATAATTTCCTGTCCTTTGTAGCTATTAAAAACTTGTGCATTTTTGCTATCTCTCCGCAAAACTGTTCCGCTATTCATACTGTTGTAGCATACCTACGAACGATAATGAATGTGTACCCATTCACATAAATACAGTAGTAAACACTGTATGTTGGTCTGCAGTTGGATATTTGTCTCCAGCTGTGCTGGTCAAACTCTCTGCCTCTGAGCAGAGAGGATCCCCAGAAGAGGCTATGTCGAAAGGCTGGGTGTTGTCTCAGGAAACAACTACCCGACCCCGTTTTATATAGGGTCTACGGGAAATTTCTGGCCGAGCCTACGGGCCCGGATACCCCACATTAGATTTGGCCTTGTGCCACATCTGACCGCGTGGGGCGGTTGGTACATATCCTGCAGTTGGAGATTCGTCACTTCTAGAAGTTGACTACTTCCTCTATGCGCCGCTGGCGAATCTTATGTGAGTTGTTCTTGTCCTAAGTGTTATCGTTCATTACCAATCTTCGTATGATTATTCTATTCAGTAACCTTCCCTAGGTTACAACACATACACTCAAGCTCGTCAGGTAGGTTGTGAGTTGCTTTCCTTTCTCTCTCTCTCTCTCTCTCTCTCTCTCTCTTACCTTCAATCTGCCCTGTGAGTATCAAATTTTACAAGCCCTCTTTCCTCATTATTTGCCCTAGAAATCTCAACTGTCTCTTCCTGATGTTAAGTATAATAAGTGTCCTTTTTGTTTCCATTGTCTCTAGAACTTCATCGTTGCTCACATGTTCGGTCCATGGTATTCTCTGCCTCACGACTCTTCTTCATCTGTGATGAGATTATGCTGCATTCACTGCAGTATCGGAGGATTAATATTACGTAACATTTCCAAAATCTTTTCTTTGCTTCTAACGATATATTTCTATTTCTTTATGCTTTGCTTAGCTATACGAAAAAAAAGCAAGGAAAGATTTTCCTTAAAAGAAATAGAATAAAAAAAATAATCCGTGCGTGCACAACAAAACATTAATATCTTTTATTGCAACCAAATGCATAAAATTATTGAACGAATTCGCCATGCAACTCTTCATAAAACAATATATTTCATCCGACAACCCGAGCAAAACTAGACAAAATTTAAAAAAAAAAGAACTGTCAACCTGATAATTACCAATAACAACACGCCTATGAAATCCAAACACCAGACCACCAATATAACTTATCAATTTCATTATACCGTTCTAGACTGAGATTCTAGTAAGAAACAAAACACTTCAAACACATACACTGGTCACGCAACAACCTCATTAAGTATAAGTCTTACAGAACAATTGAGTGATCTTAGTTCAATAAGGAAGCACTTAAACTGCTATACACAACTCCTCGCTCCTATATGAAACATCCTAATAAATAATACTGTCATTCTAATTTAAAGATAATGGAAGCACATTTTATAAAGCAGCTAACTTCACCCCTCAATGTTACGCGCTTTAAAATGAGCCACGGTCTTATTACTACTACTACTATAAAACACAGCTTAGAACTACTACTAAATTTATACAACACAGACAATAAATACAAAAAAAAAATCTACTAACAAAGAACACCTTGAAAATTACTAATGATTTAGTCGAAAGCGCTTGGGGCAATAATCACTATGAACGGTTTCTACACTCTCTTAGTCCTCATAAAAGAAAAAGAATGTAAGAACATAAGGAAAACTTAATAAAAAAATATTTTTTATAGGTCACATTCAGTGAGACATCTAACTGTAGGCGTATAAAGTATCACTCCCTCACCGTGTGTGTGTGTGTGTGTGTGTGTGTGTGTGTGTGTGTGTGTGTGTGTGTGTGTGTGTGTGTGTGTGTGTGACTACAGGAGTGATTGTGTTTACCCACGAACGGTTGTGTGCGGGTATGATTGTGGATGTGTGCTAGTGTTTAGAATTCATAACGAGAAATGACACCTTTATACATCAAATCGTATCTCACGTAAAATCCAATAGTTCCTTAAGATCGAAATGACACCTTTATACATCAAATCGTATCTCACGTAAAATTCAATAGTTCCTTAAGATCGAAATGACACCTTATACATCAAATTGTATCTCACATAAAATCCAATAGTTCCTTAAGATCGAAATGACACCATTATACATCAAATCGTATCTCACGTAAATTTCAATAGTTCTTTCAGATCGACTACCATAAGCAACTAAAAGTTTACTCAACAGATGTGCAGAATGTCTACAAATACTCTTTAATAAGCATCGAATTGTATCAATGGTCAAAGTACCATATGACCAACATGGTACGTAATAACATCTTTCCCGGCCAAGAAAATGCTGGTATATTAATAGCAACCAGTAAGGAAACGAACTAATTTGCAATGGTGTGCAAGATTAATGAGCCCATCATCGATCTACAGCCAGTACACTAAACGTTTCTTCATTGATGTTCATGCCAGTAGGCTTTATTATTTTTCTTTATTTGGCATATTCTTTACTATTAATATCCACCCTGATTATGTGTTGGCTTCGTCGTGAAAGCGAGTTCTGCGTAAATAATTGGATAAAGAAATTAATCAATCAATAAATAAAAGATATTAATAAATAAATAGATATATGTTCATAAACCCAAATTATTCATAAGATTTTTTTTCCTATAGATAATTTGGGTTTATGGATAGACTTTAATTTTTGACAATATTGCTAAAATTACAAATAAGCGCGCTTTTATATCTTCGTGCGACATCATATTAAAAATATATGTTGTCGACTTCGTTTCATACAGATAATAGCTTCGTCATTTTTGTTTGTTGATAAATTAATTTGTTATTGTTACATGGCAAAACTTTTCCTTTATTCCCAGTTGTTCAATCATGAGCACAGGTGAGTAATGTTTTCAACAGTGTAATTTGAGCTAGAACACCTGGCGTTGTTTTAAATGGACATGTCAATTTTACATCAAGAAATAGGACCTAATTCGCTTTGGTTATGATTAAGGGGTCAGACCTGATTCGTGCTTATATTAAAGACAGAAGAGAAAAGATGGTTGAATGACGGATCAAGTTTCTTCTATAAATATCAACCAAAGAACAAGTCTTATCTCAATTCGCCTGACTCCTCCAGACGACAGGAGGGAACTGATCGTGGCTGTTTCTCTAGGACCCTAACTAGTCGCTTTATATATGCATTCCATCAACAAAATAACATCAACATGACGTGTACTTTGGTTACTTTACTAGTTTACATGTATTGCCTTCATTTACTTATTTGTTTCACTGCACGGCAACCAGTATTATTTTTGTTTTGTTGAATGTTTAGACATGCCCGAAACAAAAGTGCTTTTTACTTGCTGAAAGTTTTTACAGCTGTTGAAAATAACCCACATCCAGGATTTATTTTGGAAATAATAACAAAAATTAGCTTATAAACTCGTGTATAGGTCGACCTGAATATGAGCTGATCCCTTTATTTTACATCTGAAAAATGGGTAAAAATCCAGACACCGTGTAGATCCCGGAGCAGTTAATCAATATATTATGTTCAGGTGGCACGGTTTCGTAAATTCTCACAAGGGAAGAATATTTTAATGAAGTTTTAACATTTTGATGTCTAAAATGTTTTTTTTTGCAGTTTTTTTTATTTACAATATAGTTTTTGGTTCGCAGCATAATTACACAGTGATCTTTTACCATTGTATTTATTCAATAAGGTACCCGTATATTCAGAACCATATATTGTACAACAGGAAAATAAAAGCTCATGCGAAAAAGAAACTTTAATAAATAAATTTCACAGATTGTGAGTAGCAAAAATATTATGTAAAATACTTGTAAAACCTAAGTATAACATTTTTTCGTTTGTAAAGCAATCCCTCCACATATTTTGGTGCTTTTTTGCTGCCGTTGGTGAAAATCAACAAAATATTAACCTTGACTCCATACCTATCCCCCATTTTATCATCGATTTTTTGTCACATATTTCTCGACTTATACACGAATATATACCGTACCTAGAATTTAAACCGCGGCTTATGTGCCCTTTCTCTTTTTTTTTTTTTACACAAGTTAGATTCACTTAACCCAACCACCTCTGCAAATGTTTATATCCCATCTTCAGTTTATTAACGATGAAAATGTACGTTTCTGCATTGATTCGAATTTGTTATAAAAATTACGGCTTAAAAAAAAAACAACCGAGAAAACTCCTTAAGCAGTACTGACTTCAAGAATAATTTTATTTTATCGCCTTTTGCCAGACTAAGATAAGGTTTTAAAAAATATCAGTGGCGTGTCTACCGATGGCTAACCAATTTGTCTCGCTGACCAATTCACTCGAGTTCAAATATTTTTCTTTGTTTCCATAATAGCATTGTCAGATGCTTCATCCACAAAGTTTCCTTGCATTATTGCAAATTTTTTTTCTGATTTTGCTTGATATTTTATTTTTCTAAGGGAATTGGAGACCCTATCAAGATTTATTATAGATAGTCGCAATATTCATACAAGATATGCAGATGACACTGCGTTGATAGCAGTCACAGGAGGAAAACTACAGGACTTGCTATACACGCTAGCAAAGGAAAGCAAAAAGAAAAGACTAAAGATTAATTATAAGAAGACAGAATGTATTTCAGTAAAAAAAAAAAAATCCCAAGATGCGAAATATGAATTGGAGATGTCAAAATCAACCAAGTACAGAAGTTTAAATATCTAGAATTTGCTTTAACAAATCGAAAATGTGACACCGAAATAGGAACGTGCATAAGATTTTTTCCAAAATATAAACAAAAAATTAGCGTTATTATTATCATTAACATTATCCTTAGAAATAAAGAAAAGAGTGCTGAACTGTTATGTAATATGTTATATAGGAATAAAGTGTCGCTATTGACAATTGAATTTGAACAGGCGATCCCATTATTGAATTAAGTAGACCACGTGACCATAGAGGAAACGCATATATGTAGGAAGTTGCTGACGACTAACGATCGCTATTTCTAATCTATCCTCTATATTATTCAGATCGTTATTTCTACTCTATCCTCTTTTACTATACGGACCGCTATTCTCTACTCTATTCACTAAACTACTTCTCCATTCAGATCACTATACGGATTACTATATCGAGCGAGTATTATCGAGCAAGTGCTATTAGTACGCGCATTATTCGGAGGCGTCTGACACTACTGCGATTACAAAGTCTCTACTACAACGGGCATTACAAAAGTGACAACAAGTATTCGCTGGCATCACAAAAGTGTCAACGAGTGTTCGTTGACTTCACAAAATAATATCAGTCCTCCTCTATGACAGTAAATGTTGGACGATTTCCTTACAGAACATGAGGCAACAGAGATGAGGTTCTACAGGAAGATGCTGAGAATATCATAGATGGAGTTCGTAAATAAGCCTTAAAATGTAAAAAGAAAATTTGGAACACATAAAGAGAAAGGGAATCTTGGAGAATTTGGCACTCACAGGACATATCGAAGTAACAGAGGAAGGCAGCGACCCAGACGAGTTTGTGGGTATTGACTGCGTAATGGGGTGGGGGGTTAAACACAAACGTTACTAAAAGCTACCAAATTATCGGAAGTTGAAGAGTGCCGTGATCGCCCACGTTCAGAAGGGACACGGCACATAGATTGTCGTAAATTGGATAACAGGTTCAGTTGGAAATTTCTCGAATCTTACCTGGATCGACAGACGCCTGAAAATGGTTGGAGAGCACAACGACTGAAAGATGATTATTGTTTTTAGTCATCAGTGTCTGTTTGGAAGTGTTACTAAATTAAACTGATTAATAAAGTCCTCAATTCTGGTGGGGGTCCACTTTATTGATTTTACTCTTAAAAAATATCTCCCATCATTCTCATTGATTTCGTCTTCTTTTCCCCCTTGTCGACATCCTTGGAACGGACTCACTCATTCACCGTACGAGGTGACTTCATTACGAGAGAGTACCAAAAAGTTGGATGTGTGTTGTGATATCATAGATATCGGCTCGGAATGAGAACATCGGAGAGCTAAGTTCGAATTCCAGTCGAGTTCGTTACATTCACTTAAGTTCAAATAACCCTGGCATCTGATATGAATCCACACCCGCCTCTTCTCAACTAGAGGTTGAATAGCAGGAGTGACTGCATCCTATAACCGTAGTGACTGCATCCTATAACCGTGGTGACTGTATCCTATAACCGTGGTGACTGCATTCTGTAACTGTGTAGACTGCATCCTATAACCGTGGTAACTGTATCCTGTAACCGTGTAGGCTGCATCCTATAACCGTGGTAACTGTATCCTATAACCGTGGTGACTGTATCCTGTAACCGTATCCTACCGCAGAAAGAAGCGGCAACCTCCCGCGGGAATATCTGCCTAGTCGGTCATGAATAGAAAGAGATATGATCGCCCAAAAGTGTATGACGTATGGCACTTGGACTGACTAAAAAGGTACTGATGCGACCCCTTTCACCAAGTGACAATAGATTAGGCTTTATTTGCAATTTATTCTTGGTTAGTCCATGAATCTTTAAGCGCTAAACTATTGTCGTTAACTTGATATTTTTTCTTTGTTTTCTCAGATGGAAAGAGGATTAAGAGATTATCATCACGGAACGGAAGATGGCAACGGTTATTCAGCCGAAACTGCTTATCTCCCCTTAATACTAATGCCCTTGATGAAATTATGAATCCATACACACGTTTTTGCTTGGGGTTTTTTTTTGTGGGGGGGCGCGTTCGCTATCGCCAGATATCCTGATAAAATCGTCTTGTCTCTGGGACGGACGTGACAAAACTTGTTTTTCATCTCCCTACATTTATTTTTGGGCCGAGAAATTTCACTCGCTCGCATTTTCCTTCCCTCTTACTTTCTTTCTCTCTCTCACCTTCTCTCTCTCTCTCTCACACACATTCTCTCTCCCACTTCCTTTCTCTCTTTCACTCTCTCTCACTCTCTCTCTCTCTCTCTCTCTGTCTGTCTCTCTTTCTCTCTCTCTCTCTCTCTCTCTCTCTCTCTCACTCTCTCTCATTGTCTTCTTTCATTTACATTCTTCGATTTTTCCTTTGACTTTTCCCAACTTTCTATTCGCCTTTTTCGGAGCCGCATTTTAGCTACACACACGCACACACACACACACACACACATACGCAAACATAAAAAAATCTTTCTTTCTCCCAGCCACTCTCTTCCTTACTTTCATTCTCTTTTCTCTTCCTTTCTCTCTTTCTTTTCCACCAATCTCTCCCTTAAATTTATTCCTTTTGTATTTATTTTTTATTTCTCGTTTCTCTTCAACTCGTCTTTCCTCTTTCCTCTCTCTCTCTCTCTCTCTCTCTCTCTCTCTCTCTCTCTCTCTCTCTCTCTCTCTTACTTCTCACCGATGGAATACGGAGGAAATGTGGATGCTTTGCTACAATATAAGTGGCATGGCGGGTCCTAACCGTAAAGGATAGACCTAGCGGATTCAAGGAATGTAATTCATCCAGCACTTTCCGTGAAAGTAGCGATAGAGCAGCGAGAGGCTTGCTACACCCCGACTGTGAGAGAGAGGAAAATAATTGGGTCACCCACAAGGACTCGAAAACGCTTTTGGGCTCTATCAAGGCTGGAGAGTGCCGTCCGCGCAGCTCCCGCCTAAATATGACAACAGTACTCTATTCTTGGCCTGACCCGGCCCTTGTACAGGTAGATGATATCACGTGGAGTCTGGTACTTACTGGAGTCGACCATTTTACCTGCATCTGTATGTACGAATTCCACTTGCGCTCAGGTGTGAGTTTAAGTCTCGGTAGTTTCTCAATTGGTGGAATGTAACTACTCTTGTTTTCAAGGCGCTGAATGTAACCAGCTCGTTGGGTAGTTCTTGTCACAGCTCTTATCGTTTTCTATCAAATTAAACTCGGTAAGTATCTAGGCGTTTCATTGTTGGCTACAGTTTACCGAGTTAGTTTAGTAGACCATTACTGCTATCTCGCGAGTTCGATCCCAAGCTAAGGGTTAAATAGTCGGGTAGACAGACCTTTATTTATTTATTGACGTTTCTGTTGTTTAACATATCCACAATCCTGGAGAAAGACAATGTCTTCAATAAACAGTTGACTAAATGGAATTTTTAACTCACACGTACAGTGTTAACAATTACTGTGGCGATAAATGTCTTCACAGAAAGCCTAGGAATAACAACTGACCATTTAAGATAACCTCACCTTTTTTTGTGATAAATCCGCCTCTAGTAAACTATTATGTTCAATCTAATTACAATTAACGGTAGAAAAAGTAGTAACAAAAGTTCTATTATGGTGATGCGATTGCTCAGTGAGGCTTGAGGTGTACTTGTCAAAATATTGTGACCAGATGGCATCACTATTTTAATCAGTTAGGCCTATTCAATTTAGTCAACTGTTTTATTCCAGTCGTTGTCTAACTTCAGGGGCGGGTGTCCGGTAAACGGTAGTCAAGCTTTTAATTTTTCCTTTTTTAATATATTGTATGTATTTATTTACTTATTTCTTTAATACGAATTTTCACCCAGTAGAATGTTTAAAAGTCATTTAGGGTAGAAGGTTTCGGTCAAGCTGGTACTGAACAACGCGGTGAGTGATATGAATGGAACAGAATGTTGTAGGAAGTGGAGATTATGACGATAAGGAGGAAGGTTGATTCATGACATGAAGCGTTCAGGGAAGCAGCCACGTGGGAGTCTGTTCCATAAAGTAGCTGTTCGTGGGGAATAACTGTCTGAATGGAACTGGTTGCTTACATTTGGAACACGTAGGAAATAATGTTGATTCGACTCCGTGGGGATGGCTATAAAGAGAGTTGGATAAAAATTTAAAAAGCTGTCTGAACGGATTTGCCTTCTTACATTTGGAACATGTAGGAAATGATGCCCGTCCTTGTTGTAAATTGACTAGGGTATAAATTAGAGAAGCTGTCTGAACGAAACTGGTTTCTTACATTTGGAACACGTAGGAAATGATGTTGATTCGACTCTGTGGATGTAGCGGGGCCTTTTGCTGTTGTAAAGTGAGTAGGATAAAAATTAGAAAAACTGTCTGAACGGAATTGCCTTCCTACATTTGTAAAGGGAGCAAGATAAAAAAATAGAAAGCAGTTACCCCACAGACACATTTGACGATGTCCAATCGATTGACTATTCAATTACTGTTGGGAATTGGTAAGCGTACTCGTCCTGGACATCATAATTATCCTGGAGTAAATTATGATCTTAATGAGTTGACCACACAAGTGTAGGATTTTGAGAAAATAAGTTATATTCAAGAAATAAGCCACTGAATTGTTACTGCACTGGTTTTCCGTGTCTTAGTTATTAGGACAATCTGATACATCCAGACTGAGTACTGAGTTCGATCCAGCTAAAGACACCTTGTTAGTGTTTTTTTTTTCAAATTACTAATTTAGGCTTAGTAAATAACAAAGTACTCTTCAGCGCGTGTCTAATCTTTCTCTTGCTAATCTGGCAAATGATTACCAGTGTGTATTGAGCCATTTTGAGATTAAATTCCACGCGTTTAATGAAAATGTACTCCTCTAAATTAAACTACTTATAGTTTTATTAAGCATAGCTTAGATGTGGCACAAGGCCGAAACAAAGGAGTACCCAATAAGGAGCGAACTCACTACTCAGTCGTAAATGATCTAGCTAGACAAGAGTGGTTTTCTAAGCGTATGTTAGATGTATCACAAGGCTGAATATATTCAGTCGTAATTGATCCAGCATGACAAACCTGCTAACTATTACACTACGTCAAAGTGCCCAAGTAATACTTATAAGTTTAATAAATGAGAAACGCTTCATGGTGGCGTGGATGTTTTACGCCTTTGTCTGACTAACCCAGTACTTAGTAGTGAGTTCTCACTTGTTACCCCATACTTGTAGATTTCCGCAAAATACTAATTTAAGATTAGTAAATAACAAAGTAGGCTTCACAGTGTGGCGAGGCTTAGCGAATTAGTCTGGTTGACTATTACTACTAAAGCATCTGTCCTCGTGTATGGCAGTGAGTGCTGGACAATCTCCTCAAAGATGAAGAAGAGACTTGAAGCAGCAGAAATGTAGTTCTACAGAAGGTTGCTGAGTATACCAGGGACCGAAACTTATACTTAACATCATGTTGTGACCAAGTAAATGGTTAAAGAAATAACAAACAAGCTTTGCAGATATATCATATATTAAACAGTAAGTACAACAGAAGAGTATTACACGACGAGTGAGTGCATGTCGTTTGTCCCAGCGTTCAATCTATTCGACTGTAAATATTTAACAGCCCCGCTCCACGAGGGATGTATGTGGCACAAAGCCGAGTTTACCGTGGGTTTTCCGATCCCGTAGGCTCGGCCAAATCAGAGCCTGTCTACCTCCCCAGACGAAACTTTGCCCTTCGGTAAAGCCTCGTCCGGGTTCCTCTCCGCCCAAGCCAGAGAGTTCGACAGATGAACAATCTATTCGACTGTTAATATTTAACAGCTCCCCCACGAGGGATATATGTGGCACAAGGCCGAGTTTACCGTGGGTACTCCGAGCCCATAGGCTCGGCCAAAAATATTTCCTTCGAACCCGCATAAGCGGGTTCAGGGCCTGTCTACCTCCCCAGACGAAACTTTGCCTTTCGGTAAAGCCTCATCCGGGTTCCTCTAAGCGGAGGCAGAGAGTTTGACAGTTGAACAATCTATACGACTGTTAATATTTAACAGCCACCCTCCACAAGGGTGTATGTGGCACAAGGCCGGTTTATTGTGGGTACTCTGAACCCGTAAGCTCGGCCAAAAATATACCCTTTGAACCCGCCTAAACGGGTTTAAGGACTGTCTACCTCCTTGGACGAAACTTTGCCGTTCAGTAAAGCCTCGTCCGGGTTCCTCTCCGCCTCGGCGGAGAGTTTGACAGTTGAACAATCTATGCGACTGTTCCCCCAAGGCCTTCTCTCCTACTAATCTTATAGTAGGCGGAAGAGTCCAACATAGACTCTTTACAGGGAGGACACCACAACACAAAAGGAAGAGACAGTTGAGGTTTCTGGAATACATAATGTGAAAGGAGGGCTTGGAAAATTTGATAGTCACAGGACAGATTGAAGGCAAGAGTGACAGAGGAAAACAATGTATAACATATTTAGTGAGCTTGGGTAATGGATGGCGGAACAGGGTTTAGGAAAAATAACAGAAAGACAAAATTTATTAAGAGCTACAAGGGACAGGAAGTTGTGGAGAGACATGATCGCCAACGTCCTGAACGGACACGGCACATATATAGAGAGAAATAACAAAGTAAGCTTCACAGTGTGACAAGGGTTAGCGAGCTAATCCGGTTGACTATTACTACGTAAGTAATGAGTTCGATCCCAATTGGCTGCACAATACACTAATTTAAGCTTAGTAAATAACAAAGTCCACTTCACGGTGGGGATCATATTTAGCATTCTAGTGCGGTGAATGATTACTACAGTGTATCGATTCCTGTTGAGACTAAATTGCAGACAATTAACGACCTTTTGCCAATCTAAAGCAAACAATATATTAGATTTGACTTTCAGATGAAACATTTCATTTGGTCCTTTCGTATAAATAGTTTAAAATAAAAAAAAATCTGATAATATTTTATTTGTCTGCTCTTGAACTTCGTTAATGTCTCCTTTTTTTCTTTTTTTTCTTTTTTTTTTTTTTCATTTACCGCTGAAAGCACTTATCTGACGATTTATCGATGTTGTTTACGTTAAGTTTTCGTCATTAGGAAATGTTCACCGTCCCAAACAAAATCCGGGCAGCAAATAAAAATGTCCCGGTAAGTCTGTATCAAATCTGTGTCTCTATATACGTCCAATTTCGACCGTGTCACACTGGCCTCTCTATCTTAGCGTATCTTCTTTAAGACCAACAACATAACATTTCCATTTACAATATTAAAGCATATCAACTGGGGAAAAAACAATCATTATTATATGAATACTATAATGCTGGGATTTTCCTACATTCTAAATGTTTAAAATGAATTCAATGACATAAACTACTTTAAAGAGATTCTAACCAGCTTCGGTTGATCTAGTATTGTTGCTTATTCCACTTTCCCTTTATAAAAACTTTTAAAAAAACATAATAAAATATGAATATATAGAACATAAATTTTAATTTTATTCTTGCAATTTTTTATTTCCTGGGAAAAACCATTTTTTTAAATAAAAAGCATTTACTAATTTTACATACTTATGTAAAATTAGTATGTAAAATTAGCAAATGCTTTTCTTTAAAAAAAAGAAAAGGTTTTTATGGGTATTCGTTTCAATCAATAATAATTTATCAGAGTTTATTAAGAAGAAAATGAGCTTAAAGAAACTAAAAGAAATATTTCGTATAAAAGCCTTTATTCTTACCAATATAAAAATACTGCTTAGTAGTAGTCTTAGTACAGTTCTACGTGTCATGAATAGCAACCGGGTTAGCTAGGTATAGCTCTTCCCTATGTTCACCAGTTTTTCTTTGTTCAAACTTGTCTCTCTAATTTGCATATACGATACTACATGTACAAAGCGTTTGAAAAATTTACAGAAATATTTCATACAAAGCTTTTATTCTTGCCAATAAAATAGAATAATTTATGAAAAAAATGATGTTTGAAAAATTTACAGAAATATTTCATACAAAGCTTTTATTCTTGCCAATAAGATAGAATAATGTATGTAAAAAATGGTGTTTGAAAAATTTACAGAAATATTTCATACAAAGCTTTTATTCTTGCCAATAAGATAGAATAATTTTTGAAAAAAATGGTGTTTTGAAAATTTTGTAAATATTTTTTTTTTAAATAGAACATTTAAAAGATCTCATTGATCTATTTTCTGAGAGAAGTGGATCAACCGCAACATAGTTTTAATTGGTCGTCAAATATTTGCGAAAAAACCTGACAACGAAAACCGAGGCAAAATCTGTACCAATGGAGGATCAAAACATATTCGAAGCGATAGTTTAAAAAAACAAAAACAATTTAAATGCTGTAAAACTCATATTTATATTATTTTGAAAACTCATTCACGTGCCTAACAAAATAACTTCAGGAGAAATTCGCGTGCGAGTATCTGAAGCCTCAAATTTTTCCCGTAGATTTCACCACGTGAAAGCTAGTAGCAGCAACATGCAGACGCTTCGGAGCGACGAGAGTTCAACCATTTTAAGGAACCAAATGTCCAAATTGTACCGAACTTGACGAACAAAAAGAGTGCCAGCAACAATAGCAAAGGTATATTCCTCGCCACATGCGAGTACAGTGCCATCTCAGAAATGGAAACGATGAAATCGAGTTACATGTTGAAACCGGAATCTTGTTTATCTAGAATTCAAATTCAGAAGAAAAAAAAACGGTTAGAAAATGACTAATAATAAATATTGATTGATAACATTTTACTTATCAGGCCATTAACTTATTCAGTTACTCGCTTGATATACATTGGTTGAAACTCTTCAACAGCCGAGGCATTGATGTTGTTTACGTCATAGATTCATTACTCATTAATTAAGAAATGTTTGCATCAAAATCAAGTTGAAATTGAATGGGAGAAAATGAATCTTAAGACAAACGCAATAAACAATATTGCTTTGACTAAACAAGAAAGTAAAACATATATATATATAGATATATATATATATATATATATATCATCGAAATAAAATGCCATCGTGAATTGAATAAAATGCCATTGTGAAAAGAAAAGGTTAATTTCTTGAAAACTGTTAATAAAAAATGGTCCATGCCGATTTTTCAATGCCTATCGAGTTTTCAAACATTTTTTACCAATTAGTTTTCACAATCTCGCCCTTTATGTCTGCCTTTTCATCGGGTTTGCCGAGTGTCGTAAACTGTCGTACGTAGCTATAAAGTATGGTTGTGCGTGTGGATGCGTGCGTTTCTGGATAGATAGATAGATAGATAGATAGATAGATAGATAGATAGATAGATAGATAGATAGATAGATAGATAGATAAAATAATGGCATAGATAGATAGATAGATAGATAGATAGATAGATAGATAGATAGATAGTATCGCTGAGATGCTTCAGCGCAACTAATGTCCACCAGTATGCCTGAATTGGTTTTCAAACTTAACTTGAAAATCAGAACTTCACATAGAGAATCCTTGTATACATATATATATATATATATATATATATATATATATATATATATATATATATATATATATATATATATATACACGAGGGGATAACATAAAGAATAAATAGGAAACGGTATAAATCTATCATGTTTCGCTTTTATTAAAGCCTCATCAGAGAATGAAATATTGAAAAAGAAAGAAATTCTGGTATTTTTATCATTGGTAGGAAAGCTGATGAAAGTTATAGAATCTCAGGTAGACCATATTAACATGTAAGATAATAAAACACTAATTTATTCAAGTATATGTGATATTCCATTAATCAATTATATCTTTCTATAGCCTATATCTTTTGGACTTATAAATAAAAACCTATACACGCTCTTCTATATAATTAATGCAAATGTCAGTGTGTCACTGTGTTTCACTTTTTCAACTTTACTCCTAGAGGCTGAAGCCAAACATTTTGGAATCGGTCCAACTCCGTGAACACATTAAAAATATTCCGGGCACGTAACGCTGAAATTTTGGATTCCCAATCTTTCATTACTGCGATTGTTTACAGATTCCGCCATATTGGCTTCTACAGATCAAATCTATTAAAGGGACAAAACTCTCTAACTTTCAATAACACATGTTCAAATGGAAAAATAATTCTTTTCTCAAATTACAGTGTTTCAAAATAAAATTGTCCATGTTTTCAACTTTACTCCTAGAGGCCGTAACCCAACATATCATACCATTTTGGAATCAGGCTAACTCCGTGACCAAATTAAAAATGTTCTGGGCTGGATCTGGACTCGCAATCCGGAAGTTTTTTGCGACGAATTTTTTTGTACAATAACAAATTTTATAACTCGGAAATACATTTGGAAATAATCGCAATTAATTCCGAAATCCAGCGAAAATCACCCATAAAATAATAATAATTGTATGGAAAGTAATGAGCTACGTACATCAAATTCTCGTTAAATTAAGTGGTGGCAGAAGAATTATCGTTAAACTATTAAAAGGTAAGCTTAAATATCAATGCAATGCTTAAATGCAGCGACCAATTTTGAGTTCTTTTGTAGTTTATTGTTGCCTATCGCATCCTATTCTCCCTAACTATAGCGATGAAGAACAAATCAAGGGATCTCCGCAAGGCGGCGTTTAAGCTAGTTGCAGCATTTAAGATAGCTGCATAATAAAACTTAACACTCCCAAAACAAGTTACTATAAATATTTTTAATAGGTACAGATATTGTAACTGAAACTTACATGACAAATTGAAATACATGTGTTAGATTTTAATATGCAAAGAAATATATTCATTATAAAATCAGTATTTACCAACCGATGTTGGCATTATATATATATATATATATATATATATATATATATTAATATATATACTAACTTTCCTTAATACAAGGCTCAAGAGCCACCAAGGTAGAATGTAACGGTTTTTTTACCGTTTCACCATAAGTAAAGTGATAACGCCACTAGGACGCGGGGTTGAGGAAGACAGATAACGATTGAATATATATATATATATATATATATATATATATATATATATATATATATATATTAGTTGTATTGATGTGAATTTGTAAACCTGGGTTTCACGCATCTGAGATCGTCAGACAAAATCAGAATTTGTCTGATATATTGCAAGAGCGTGAAACCCAGGTTTACAAACTCACATCATTACAACTAAGTATGTTAGCTTTATCACTAATATTAAGCGCTTTCCAATAAATATCGTGCGTATATAATATATAAATAATATATATAGAAATTACATATACATATATATGTTTGTTTGCATATATACATATATATATACATACATATATATATAAATATATATATATATATACATACATGTACATATATATGTGCATACATACAAATATAAATATATATGATTATATATATATATATATATATATATATATATATATATATATATATATATATAGATAGATATATAGATATATATATATAGCAAATATGTTTAGCCACACTAATGAGCTGTGATACAACGAAACAGTTTGTCTGTGGATGAAACATATATACGCCCGAGAAAAAATAAAATTCGGTCTAGCACTTTAGAGGTAAAAGAGCGAATTTATAAACAGTGACTGCTACTGCTGATGCAAAAGCTCTTCTATGAGATGAGAACGCCGAGTCACTGGCGTGTTTATTCTAAAGTAAATACGTAAAAATTCACCTTGCTCTCTGCCGGGAGCTGATAGCTCAGGCAAAAATCTCCGACTGATGCCAAATCAGTTGGGTTTCTATCCTGACTTGAGGCAATCAGATATCTAGCCACACTGATGATCTGTGATCCAGCGAAACAGTCTGACTGTGGATACATACATATATATATATATATATATATATATATATATATATATATATATATATATATATATATATAATAATAATAATAATAATAATAATAATATAAATATAAATACTCGTCTGGAAAAACCTTAGGTGTTTCGGATTGTAGATGAACAAACCAATACCCAATGAAAAATAAGGGATAAAAAAAGAAAGAACTAAGAACATGAAATTGAGGCGAAAACAATCGTCGAGAATCCAAGTTCAGAGTCCAAAGAAAAAAAAACCTCCAAAACGAGTAAAGCAAAAGTAACTAAGCAAAGTGCTCAATACACTAAGTAGTGCAAATCTAACTATGAACCTAAAGAGTCAGGTAAACCTACCTAGGTTTCCCCTAAGCGGATCGTCAGGGTGCACTGGCTCTTTGGGTTCATAGTTATATATATATATATATATATATATATATATATATATATATATATATATATATATATATATATATATATATATATATATATATATTGGTGTATTTGGACAGAAATCTCGCTTTCATACAAGTTTCATTAAAGACGTCTAATAAGGTACTGCGATGAAGATTTTTATTAATTTTTTTCATGTGTTCATATAAGTGTTTTATTTTCGGGTCATAAAGTGTGTAAAACCTGTCCAAATGGTCTACATATCCGAGCGCTTTCGTCTCTTCCATTAGCCATTATCAAGGATTTTTTTTTAAATTAACTGAATATGCAGGTTTTTATATATGTGTATCTACAGTGATGAGCATATTGACGAGGCACGAATGGATAGCGGCTTGGTTTGAGAAATCGGAGAGCCGAGTTCGAATACTAGTCGAATCCATTACATTCACTTACGTGCTAATACCCTTGGGAAAGGTAGGAATCCTCTTCTCTCTCCCTCCAACTATGGGTAAATATATAGCATTCGAAATTTTGACGTTTACTTAAGCACGAACAACAACCACTGACTTCGGAGAGAAATTCACAACAAACTCCTCACAAAGTTATTTAACTTATTCTATTAAAAGGCTAATAAGGATCGAACTCAGTACAGTAGGGATCAGGCCATCAAGGCGAGTTTGTTAACCATCACTTTAGATGTCTCCTCGAAGCTTCGTGTTGTTATTAACTGCTTTGGACGTTTATGTTAGTAAAAAACCAACGACTCGTGTAATTTTCTTACAGTACAGACATTGAAATAACAACGGCTGATGTTCCTTGATTAGTTATAGAACATATGTGTATATATATATATATATATATATATATATATATATATATATATGTGTGTGTGTGTGTGTGTGTGTGTGTATATATATACAATCGTACATATTGTATTTTATATGTCTGTATATAATACATGCACACAGTGTTGAGTATATCAGCCACAATTTATTTTACTGTAATTTTTTCGAATTCATTGTTCATTAATATGTTCTTATTTACACATAAGCTAAAAATGGCGATTTTTTTCAGTGGCGCCGCTGTTTGTTGATGAGAAGGAAATCAGAAAAATACCTTCACACACACAGAAATCAGAAAAATACGTTAATTAAAAAAGTGTAACTGTTATGCTATTCTCGCCATTATATTTGAATCAGTTATTGTAGTTGTTTTTTCTTTCTTTTTTTTTGTTATGTTGTTATTTTGTTGGTTCTGTTGTAGTTGGACTCTGAAGGTTTCCTTCCTCTCACAACAATGAAAATCAATAAAACGGTATATTTTATATGAATTTCAATTCCTTTGTACTTCATGGCCTGCTTTCTTTCTTTTCTTTCTTTTTTCCTTTTCCTTTTTATTTTCCCACGTTGTTTTCTCTTTCATCTCAACTATTGTTGTTCTCATTTCATTTATTTATATATTAACAATAACAATGTATCGTCTTCGGGGTCTGCGTCTTCTTCATAAAAATCACTGAGAAATCTGAAATGATTGGTTAACTTGATTACAAATGAGCAAAAGGTTATAAATCTGAAGAGAAATAGAAGGGAAAAGAAACAGTGAGGGAAGTTGAAACAAACCAAAAAAGAGTTTAACTTT
>OZ038483.1:36453878-36486378 GCA_964036315.1 Acanthosepion esculentum | reverse complement strand
CTATGATTTAAGACACAAGTTGTCATGCACGGTTGTACGGACATTCACCTTTGAAATCAACCGTTAACCCTGTAAGATACCGATCGAATCGATGGTTCCAGTGACCACTTTGAAGATTTTCTCGTCAGAAATTATAATAAAAGTGAATCCATGATTCTTTTTTTAACCTTTTCGTATTCCTGTCCTTCCTGGACTCCATGAAGAAGAATCTTGAGGTCCTGATGTATCATTCCAGTCTAAGGTCGTCATGCATGACCATTCTGTTCCTCTCTGTCCTTTTTCAGCTTGACAACTCTTTTATGCATGAATGTTATTGGGGCTTAAACAGTTTCGGTCTGGACTGATTGATTGATTTTTACGGCTTATCAACCTTTTGCCGGTTATTCAAAACCAGAAATCATTTTTAGATTGTAATAATGTTTTGGAAATAATAATGATTCACTGATACAAGTCCTACTAATTAGCCCAAAGCTAGAGTGGAGAGAAGATATGGATTCATACCTTTTCCAATGGTATTTGCGAGTATGTGAATATAACGAACCCGAACCCGACTAGAATTGGAACTCGGCTCACCGATTTCCAATTACGAACCGTTATCCATTACACCATCTGCACATCCAAGTTTATAGCACCTGGTATTCCCGGGCGGTCACCCATTTAGTTACGGACCAGACTCGACGTTACTTCGGTGATCCGTAATACCTTCACTCTGGAAAACGTTTTAATGAAGAGCTGATTTTGATTCTTGCTGGCACTACCACTGTCTGGAATCTTCTGGTTACCCATGTCTATGATCTTGATATGGTAGACAGTGCGCAAGGACACACCAACTATACCGAGAACGCTTTTAGAGTTAATTTGTTCACCTTACAACCCTTTTCTTACAGACGAAACGTTGCCAGACCCTCGATAACCTATCGCTATTCCTACAGCAAATCTTCAGGCGAGCTATATTCTAGTCCAAACCTTCAAACCTAGAGTCCCTCTAGTCCAAACCTTCACAGCTAAGACCCGCCATTTCAAGTAAACTGAGTCAACTCATCCTCATTCCCTTCGTATTCCATTAGTAAGAAGGCAGATCCACAGCTTCCTAGGCAAAACTGTTACTTTGTGGAACAGGCTCCCAAAAGGATTCTCCTTCGATCACTACGATCTTCATCTCGCCAAGCTTAGTTTCAACCATTATCTATCCTACATATCCGCATAATATACACCTCTCCTTGTACACGCTTACAACAGCCTCATTTAGTAAGACTCTACGTTAGAACGTTCGCTTCTGACAATGAGACCCGAGTTCGAATCTCACCATGGTCGATTTGTCAGGAAGGTAACGATTTTATCGATCTAGAGGAGGCGATCTCAGCGTGGAAAGTGCCTGGAAACCATACCACGAGTTGACCCACGTGAGTAAAATTGGGTAGACGGAACTCTTGGGGACGTCGATGGCTGTGCTTAGCACGCAGTCACAAGTCATCGTGACCGAGGCTTTGTTCGCGCTAGATCACGCTAGATAATACGCCTCTCTCCCACAAACTGTAATTAAGGTCTGCTCAGCATAGTTGCAGTATAAACCTGTAAGTGTCGCCTGGGCAAGCGTCTGCAATAGGGATTAGCTAGCCGCCTTAGTAGACTGGTATCCTCGAATACCAGTGGCCATTATTAATCTTAAGTGGCTCTTCGTATGCGTGTAGAAATCTGATATTAAATGGCTACTGCTGTTTCTCCTTCAACTCCACCTCCTCCCACTCTTCTTGGTAAATTTTTGCAATTGATACGCTTGCCAAAAAGGAACGTAGTGACTTACTTTCTCATCTTCGACAACGCTGCCGACAACGGAAGCAAGAACATCCTGTGTGCATAGTATAATACATATAAATCGAATTTACATGAAATGATACGAACATGTCTGTCCCTTGCTAAGATTAAACATAAAATATATTTGATTATAACACCACTGTCTTTCGTTCTGTAGTTGATAAAATTGTATTAATCTGCGAATTTCTCCTGCTATATATTTAGATATTCTTGATAAAATCCAAAGAAGAATGTACGATGTTATTGGTCGCTACCTGGCATCTTAGCTTCGGTTACTTCCCACTACCGTAAGTATTTGAATTACTTTCATAGTAATTGTTCTGGTGAACTTTCCTCTATTGCACGAATTGTACATATGGGAACTAGTTAGGACTTCATAGAGACATGAGGTATTATGGTGACTGTAGTAAGAATGATAAGTAAAAATGTGTAGTTTTTGGTGTAATGGATACTGTGGTATATTTGGGTCAGTAATTGTGGTTAGCTAGTTTAAAATAAGACAGCTTAAAGACCAGCCTTCTCCTATACCCACTTTTGGTCTTGTGTCATATTTTTGTATTTTTTCTAAATAAATATTAACTTCATCTATTGTACCTAGACTATGAATTTAAGCGCGTTACTAGATTGGCGACAGGGTTTCATCATTTTACAGTTGAAATGGCTAGATGTAACCGTAAGTCCTATGTTAATAGTTTCTTCTATTGCACTTCTCGCTGGTGGAAATCTCTTCTGACTTCTAGCTTCCCAGTCAACTTTCATCTTTAAAAATTTAAATGCAATGTCAATCGTTATCTTCTGTCTTCTTAATTCCCGAAAGAATCGATCTCTTTTGTTTTCTTAATTCCTGAAAGAATTAAGAAGACAGAAAATAACGATTGACATTGCATTTATATTTTTGAAGATCAAAGTTGACTGGGAAACAAGAAGCCGCAAGAATGCTCCACAAGCGACCTTGATGGACTTTTTATTTTTTTTTCTTCTATTCTGTATTGCATCATGGGTCCAAATTAAAAATAAAAATGATCTCTTAACTTTAACCAAAACGCAATGAGTTATTTGCTTCTACAACCTGACTGGCTGCTTCGCAATTTTTGTGTATTAATATAATATTGCAATCGCATAAAATATATATAATTTGGATGTGCGAGTATAGCAACATTAATCAGCGCTGAGTCGGCAGACACAGGTTCAATTCCAGTCTAGTTCATTGCGTTCACTTTTTCACTAATGCCTTTGGAAAAGGTTTGAGTCCATTTCTTCTCCATATAGCAAGGTAAACTCTAGCCTTGGTTGCTAACCAATTTAGGAGAAGTACTACTTTGAATTCAAACCGTAGAAGAAGGCAACAGTAAATCATTCAGCTATCTTTCCCAAGAAGTTATGGCAACTCACAGATAATAAAGAAATTGTACAGGCACGATTGCCTTTGGCTTGAAGGAACACGGTAATTAAATTACCGTGACAGACAAGCACATTATATTACAATATCGTGTGTCATCAAATGTGGAAACCCAACCTCGGGTTTGTGTCCATTCGAACTGCATTTAAACGAATTGATTTTCTTTCTATACTGATATTTTCTCCAACTTTTAATGATTCCAGCGCCAGTTCCACATTCTTTTTCATAAACTCCATCACCTGTAATCTTTTCCTAATAGCCTCCTACGTTATGTGGTCATTCTGTCAGATGGTAATTATCACTGGATTCAGAAATAGTAAATTAACACTCTCACTCCATCTCCTCCATTCCCTCCCACCATTGTCTCCTTTTCCAATAATTCTCTCTCCGCCTCTCTCTCTCTTCGTCTCTTTCTCTCTCTCTCTCTCTCTCTCTCTTCTTCCCTCCACTCCTGTTCTACCTCTCAGTTCTATACCTCTCAACCTTTTTTTCCTATTCTCCCTTCCCTACAATTCTTTCTATCTTTTCTTCCCTCCTTTCATTTATTTCTCTCTTCTTTTCTCGCTTCCTCCATTCCTTTTTTCTTCTTCGTTCTTCAGCCCTTTCTTCCTATTCTCTCTCTCTCTCTCTCATCCAGTTTTACTCTCCTATTCTCCTTCTATTTTTCTCCCTCTTTCTCCTCCCCATTCCCCTCTAACTCTCTCTCTCTCTCTCTTTATTCCTTCTCTCTCTTCCATTTTACACCTTTTTCTTTTCCTATCCATACTCCGTTTCTTTTCCTCTACCCTCTTTCTCTCTCTCTCCCTTCTCTCCATCTTTCCTCTTTTTCTTCACTTTCTGTTTGTATCCATTCTTTACTTCTCTTTCCCTCCCACTCTGATCTAATGTTGCCACTCCAATGTCTTCTGCTTTCTACAAGTGGAGTTCTTTTCCCGCTTGAACGCTACTCATCGAAATGACATTTAAGCCACGCCCTAATGCCCAACGTTCGCCGGCAATTAGAGACGTTTAATGAAATTATAATAAAAATTAAGATCGAATCAATAAAATGATTGTGACAGTGCCCTACTCTCCATATTTTTTCCGATTTGGTTTTGGCATATACCAGTGTTTCTCAACCTTTTTAAGCAATTGCACATGTAGGAGTAAATGAAAATATGACAGTGCACTTAGCAAAATTTTTAAAGTGTATACATTTAAATGTTATGAAATAAAACCATAGATTTTTTTTAAATACCTACTTAAATAAGAACTTACTTTATTTCAATGTTTCTATTCAACCATTTATGCAGCTTATTTAGTGTGAAACCTGTACCTGGTGTTTTTCGCGATTTCTTCAATATTTCGCGGTACACCTAAGAGGATAGCGCGGCACAATGGTGTGCCGTGGCACCGGCTGTTGAGAATCGCCTATCTGAGCCGTAGTAAAGGTTGTCTGTCGAGGAGAATGAAAATCACCGGTATATATGTAACGTAAGAAAAAGACAGTTGAAATTACTAGAGGAAAGCAGACATACAAAATTTCACGCCAACAGAACATATTGAAGGCTAGAGAATCTCAAACCAAGATGACATATTGCTAGAGAATCTCAAACCAAGGTGACATATTGCTAGAGAATCTCAAACCAAGGTGACATATTGCTAGAGAATCTCAAACCAAGATGACATATTGCTAGAGAATCTCAAACCAAGGTGACATATTGCTAGAGAATCTCAAACCAAGATGACATATTGCTAGAGAATCTCAAACCAAGGTGACATATTGCTAGAGAATCTCAAACCAAGATGACATATTGCTAGAGAATCTCAAACCAAGGTGACATATTGCTAGAGAATCTCAAACCAAGATGACATATTGCTAGAGAATCTCAAACCAAGGTGACATATTGCTAGAGAATCTCAAACCAAGATGACATATTGCTAGAGAATCTCAAACCAAGATGACATATTGCTAGAGAATCTCAAACCAAGATGACATATTGCTAGAGAATCTCAAACCAAGGTGACATATTGCTAGAGAATCTCAAACCAAGATGACATATTGCTAGAGAATCTCAAACCAAGGTGACATATTGCTAGAGAATCTCAAACCAAGATGACATATTGCTAGAGAATCTCAAACCAAGATGACATATTGCTAGAGAATCTCAAACCAAGATGACATATTGCTAGAGAATCTCAAACCAAGATGACATATTGCTAGAGAATCTCAAACCAAGATGACATATTGCTAGAGAATCTCAAACCAAGATGACATATTGCTACAAGATTCCACACCAACAAGACATATGTTGATGTCCAGAGGATCTCAAATCAAGAGGACATATTGAAGGCTAGAGAATCTCAAACGAAGATGACATATCGACGAATTCTATATAATGAGAAAAGAGGGAAGATTATTAATTAGTGAATTGTACTGCCTAAGCCAGTCTTTCTCAACCCTTTTAACGGCACATCTAGGAGCAAATTAAAATATGACAGTGCACTTAGCAAAATTTTTAAAGGGTATGCATTTAAATGTTATGAAATAAAACCATAATTTTTAAAAAATATATCCACTCAAATATGAACTTCAATGTTTCTATTCAACTATTTATGCAGCTTATTTAGTGTGAAACCTGTACCTGATGATTTTCACGATTACTCCACTATTTCGCGGGGTACCTAAGAGGATAGCGCGGCGCACTGGTGTGCCGTGGCGCGGTGGTTGAGAATCGCTGGTATGAGTCGTAGTATGTTCAAATAATAGAAGAAAACTTGGCGCGAAGCAATGACTTACAAAATGGTCTCGTATATTAACAAGTAGGTTCAATACATACTGGGTATTTCATATTTATGGCTTTGTGCCCAAACTATGCTAAGCTTAGAAAGTTATATATATATATATATATATATATATATATATATATATATATATATATATATAGGTTTATTAAAAGGAAAGAGTAGATTTTGAAAACTTAATAAAAACAAATACTAAGAGACAGAAACACATTCACATAAGAAAAGGTTCGAAGTTATTAAAATAAGTGATTTTTTTTCAGTCTTATTTAAATGTTTCTTCGTTGTTGTTTTTATTTCAGATTTTGCATAAATTTAAATTGTTATAATTTGTGTCAACCCTTAAAATGTCCACATAACAAGAAAAGTCATTTTGTATACTGCGATTTGTAAACTTAAAATAATAAACTTTGAACATGTTTCCTGTCTAGTAATGTGTTTCTCTCTTAGCATTTGTTTTATTTTATTAAATTTTCGAAATCATCTCTTTATTTTTGAATAACCATATATATATATATATATATATATATATGAAGAAATATAGTTTTCCTATATTTATAATGTAAAGTGCTCGATAACAGTGATAAGCGTAATTAAATATAAAATATAAAAGTTCACATTGAAGTCAACACTCAGGGGCTTCTGAGTGTTAACTTCAATGTCCACTTTCATATTTCATATATATATATATATACATATATATATATATATATATATATATATATATATATATATATATATGTATGTGTGTGTGTGTGTGTGTGTGTGTGTGTGTGTGTGTGTGTGTAACACTGTGTTGCAGAGACCTGCTCAGGCACATTTATGTTTATTTAACACCCACAGAACTCACCTGTAGTTTATACCGTAATTATGTTGAACGGACCTTAATTACAGTTTCTGGGAGATGTTGTATAATATGGCGCCATGAGCAGTTTGAACAAGGCCAGTACACGCTAAAAAATCTCTGTATGGAGGACATGTGACTTAAAACTAACATGACCATGCACGCTTGTATATATGCGTGTGTGTGTGTGTGTGTGTGTGTGTGTGTGTGTGTGTGTGTGTGTGTGTGTGTGTGTGTGTGTGTGTGTGTTAAGTCCTTAATATTATGTGACTGTTTTTCCCATGTGAGTCTTTAAATGTATGTGTCCCATTTATGACACATAGAAGGCAAGAGGAGTAAGGAAAAATAATTAGAAACGTATTTGACAACATTAAGCAAATGGATGTAGAAGGGGTTGTAGATAAGCAAATATTGCTGAAATTTACAAAGTAAAGGAAGCTGTAAAGAGCCATGACCATCCATGTCCTGAAGGAACATTACACAAACACACACGTACATTTGTTACATGCACTTTCTGGCAAATACCCTTGAGAAGGGTATGTATCCAGCTCTTCTCTTCGCGCCGTATCTATAGTGTAATAGATAGGGCTCTCTAGCTGTGGATAGTAACCAATATAGGAGAAGGACAGCAAAATGATGATGGAGATCACTATGACTACATGAATTTACAACAAAAATATTAAACACTATTTATTTATTAGATTGTTTATTGGAATGGTTGCTTAAAAATCGACTCATTGCCAATCGATTCGAACTTTATCAAATGGCAAATAATAAGGATTTTCTTAGAGTTGGTTAGCATATTTTTATAATTTAGTAATTGTTTATACATTTATAAATAAAAAATTGTTTTCATATTTGTTTCTTTATAAATTAGTAAATATAAACATTAAATTGTATTAGTTCTAATACAATTGTATTAGTTTTTAGAATGTTGTAAATATAAAATCATTCTTGTAAATAAAGAAACTAATAAATAGTATTTATTATTTTTGTTGACAATTCTCAAGAACAAAGAAAATGTATAAATTCACTTTCATATATTTAAGTTTTATTTCAATTCTAATCATCGCTTTTTAAAACAATAAATATTGCCGAGAAGTGAAGGTAGTTAAAATATTAGCGGTGTCAAGGAAAAAAAACGTCCTTTTGGCATACTGTTTTTGCGGTCTCAAAGGTTAAACATTGCTCATTTTATTGTGGGAGTTAAGGAGTGTGGGGTTAGGAAAACAATTTATAATTAAAACAACTATGCCAACAATAAAAACTGAAAGCTGTCACCATTTGAGTCTTGGAAAATTATGGTAGCCTACTATGATTATAATTTTTACTTTGAATATAAATATGCTATGCGCATGTCTGAAAAGCCTAACAATTTTTAGTCCAAATTCGCAATGAACTTTAAACGATATGTCAGTTGTCTGCCTAGAACATATTTTTATTGTAATTTTTTTTTCTTGTAACACTGAAAAATTACAAAATGTTTTACATACCTTAATTTCCAAATTGAAAAGCAAAATCCACTATTCTCCAGCTTATTGTCATTGAATTTGAATCAGGTGGTGCCATAAATTGAAGTTGAGATTTATGAGGACCTGTTTTTCTTACTGGGAAATCTTAACCTGGTCAAACACAGTGCCAGTTATGTGGGGCATTCAGTAAGATTCGAACTCACTCCAGTAGTAATAGCTTCCGAAATTAGATTGCTAAGCATTGCCACACGGCAAGACAACTTATTGCTATGTGCTAAGACTCGTAAAGTACAATGCCCAAATCCTATGTTCATATATGTCGCATTCAGAGACATTACTGCATCTACACATTTATAAGTCGATTTGTATCAACATATGTAAATGGAACTTTCAACACCGATATTTTTGGTTGAAATTATTCAAGGATGAAAAAATTATGGACAACATTTATCTTCCAATATAAAAAAAAAAACGTTCCTAATTTTAAAGTAAAGTACTGTGATACCCAATGATAAATATTTTGTCTTGATATTCGGTACGTCAAGCTTATTTATTGGACGCCGGGGAGGATCTATGTGAGAGTTTTCTGAAAGGCATCATATTTTGAAAAATTATTATGTAATGCAGTACTTTGTTAACTTAATTCGTTGTTCCTTTATGCTAAAGAAAAAAAATATTTCGGTTGACCTATGCAAGTAGATTATAAAGAATGGTTTCGTGACCAACAATTAAGCGACTGATTGACACACGTTGATATACGATAATGAATGTAACTGTTATTATTTCTCTTTTACAGTCTGTGCAAAATTTTATGTATGAATCAAATATTGTTTTTCTTTTAAAAAAATAAAAAGAATCGACAAAACAGCATATCCCTGGTCAAAAATGTTTATTTTCACAAATGCAGTAACAAACAATTGTTTTCTTTTAGTCATATCACCCCAAGCAAAACGAAAAAGCCACTAAGATGAAATGAGTTTACGAGAGTTAAGGAAACTGAGGAAACATTATTGAAAAAAAAAAAAGACAAATAAAAGAACGGGTTTCAATGAGATAGAATATAAAGATTGAAGTTGCATTTAAATTTTTGAAGATTTTAGTTTATATGAAAGCAAGATGGCGGTAGAGAGTTATATTTCATTTTTAAATATTCTTTGTATTTTTCGTCTTAAACAAAAAAAGAACAACATATTTTCCAACCTTTTCCCAGAGCAGACAATTAAAATGAACAACGAAATTTCTTTTAAAATGTCCGTATTTATTTTCGTTGTCATTTTCGAAAAAGTCTAATGCAATTTTTATGAACATATAAAAAATACGGCAAATTTGGACCTTCATGCCTGTAAAAAGGACGATTTTTCCATCGACATCGCTATTATTTTAACTATCTTCACTTATCTTCGCCAATGTTTATTGTTTTAAAAAGTGATAATTAGGATTATAGTAAAACCTAAACATGTGATGAAAGTGTCGGAGTTAGCTCCTGCTCAGGTTCCTTAATCCTTCAACAGGGGTCTCTCACCCACGAGTATAAATACTAGCTGACCCTTCTCTCTCTCTCTCCTTTTCCGACTCAGTCCTTGGGCCGCCATCTCGCGCGGAGGCGAGGGTAAAAACTCTCTTTTTTTACTTAGGCCAACATGTGACCTCTCACAGATACAGAGTTTCCCATATTATGGGAACACGCTAAGAACAATACACGTACGTACGAACACTCAACACAACACACAGACATAATTTCTCCATACAAACAATATGTAAACTGTTCATGTCTTTGTGTAACTCGTTATTAATATATATTTGTTTACCCATATATATCGGTCTTGTTTGTTTTCTTTGGACTTAATGTCCGACATTCTCATGTAGCTGGACCGGCTAGCAGGAAATCTTAACCCAGAGATATCTCTTCACATTTCACCCCCACGGTCCGCTACAAAAGTGAATTTATACATTTTCTTTGCTCTTGAGAATTTACAACAAAAATAATAAACACTATTTATTTATTAGATTGTTTATTTACACTATTTATGATATTGTTTATTACAATGGTTGGCAAAGAATTAGGTAATTATAAATGATTCGAACTTTATAAAATGGTAAATAATAAGGATTTCATGTAGTTGGTTCACATATTTTTAATAATTTAGTAAATGTTTATAAGTTTATGAATAAA
Source organism: Acanthosepion esculentum (assembly GCA_964036315.1). Classification (NCBI taxonomy): domain Eukaryota; kingdom Metazoa; phylum Mollusca; class Cephalopoda; order Sepiida; family Sepiidae; genus Acanthosepion; species Acanthosepion esculentum. The sequence goes on along the minus strand of OZ038483.1, from coordinate 36,475,894 downwards.
AAAAATGTTTTCGTATTTATTTATTTATAAATTGGTAAGTGATGAATATTCCATTGCATTAGTTTTAATTGTATGAGTTTTTTAGAATCTTATAAATATTTTGCTCTTGTAAATAAACAATCTGATAAATAAATAAAGTGTTAAATATTTTTGTTGTAAATTTTCAAAAGCAAAAAATCCATAAATTCATTTTTAGGTTTTATTAAAATTCTAATCATCGCCTTTTAAAGCAATAAACATTGCCGATGAGTGAAGGTAGTTAAAATAATAGTGGTGTCAAGGGAAAACAGTCCTTTTGCCAATTCATTTTTTTGCGGTTACGAAAATCCAAGTTTGCCAAAGATGCAATACATATGCATGTGCGAATAACGTAATGGTTATCGACACAGCCGTAGGCTTTTGTATTCACTAATGCCCTTGAGAACGGCATGGGACTAACTCCCACTAGTATGAGTTAAATCTCAAAGTAGACTAACTTTAAGTTCTCGTTTCTAGTACAGTACAGAATTAAAAACCGTGAAGACAAGAAACTACTCCACTATCTTTCCAAAGAAGTCATGGTAATTCACAGATAAAAAAGAAAGCTGTGGAGAGCCATGATTACCTACGTTCTGAAGGAATATATAATTTTAAAAATCCATATACAGACGCGTGCGTAACACTTTTTACATAGTGCACATATACTACACTCTGATCCTAGTGTTAGCTGTACCGATTCACATATAAATAATCAGGTTTTTTTACGGCACTATGCCCCTAATATACAAGTTTTACTTGCCACACACAAACATGTTCACAATTTCCAGAGCTTATCTAATCAAGTGTTTAAGAGAAAAGTACTTCTTTTTAGTGTCTGGGCATAGATGATCATGACTGAACTATCATGACGTCTTCGGAAATAGAGTGGGGTCTATTCTGCTATTTAACTCGTGACTGTGAGTAGGAGAAGAAATGGACTCCCGCCTTTCACAAGGGCATCAGTACGAAGTGAACGCAAAACAATAGGCCAGGATTTGAACTCGGGTCGCCGATTTCACTACGCTCACATCCTCAACACTATTCGCCATTCCGTCATTGAGAACCTCTCTTTATTCGGAATGTTGAATAGAAAGGGCAACAAAAGAACAAGTCATCCTTATTTCATTTCGTCCACATTTAATTTTTTTTTTTTCAATCGTAGGACCATTAACGACAGTGCGAATTTCAGCGTCCTCGGTCCTAAATATTGGGTGCGTGAAATTTAGAAACAAGACTTTATGGTCAGAGTTTACTTTTACAAGTATCGCAACATATAACTTTCTTTTTTTTTAAGATTAGTAGTGGTAGTAGTAGTAGTACCACCACCAATGATAATAATAATGCATTGATTTTTCTCGGGCTATTTTTCTCATCGTATTTGCTATGATCAAAAGGCTTGATTTTTAGAGAGGTGAATAGGCGCCATGACAAGGTCGAATTAACGACGGATAATTAACTGATACAAGTTATCTGCCTTAACATGGTCAGTGGAATAAAAACAGACGACACCAGAGTTTCTCAACCTTTTTAAGCAACGCCACACCTAGGGCCAAATGAAAATGTCACAGCACACGTAGCAACACTTTTAAAGGGTAGACATTTAAATGTTATGAAATAAAACCATAGATATTAAAAAATACACACATGAACTTTATTTCAATGTTTCTATTCAACTGTTTGTTAGCTTGTTTAGTGTGATACCTGTGCTTGGTGCGATTTTTTTTTGTTTTTTTTTTTTCGCGATTTTTTTTGTTTTTTTCAATGTTTGGTCGAATGTACAATAAGACACTCATTTCTTCAGTTGTACGTAGTCTTTCTAGCTTCTTATTTTTTTATGTTATTTAGGGTTGAGAAGCCTAATTTCATATAAATAAGTAGAAAAGTGCAATAAAACTGATAAAGCCTTTTTAGCTAATATGGAATATACCTTAAACCCAAAATGTATCAATGGGTGCCGTCGAATGTTAAAATAACATAATCGAAGACGAGTGAAAAGAATTATTTGAAAAAGTTTAATACTTGTTCATTTATTCAAATACTAACGCTGTACCGTTACTACTTGCGCGCGCGCGCACACACACACACACACACACATATGTGTGTTGCGGCACGGCGGTTGAGAGTCACTGGTCTACATCCATGTATTGAATAAAGGGTTCGGTTCAACATGAAGGAGGCCAATGAGTATAATGGCCAAAATATGATTACAACAACCTAGATGAGGGACGGGTCTGAATTTCTTCTTCTTCATAGTAGTAGTAGTAATAATAATAATAAGTAGTGATTTTCGAAGAAAACATATTCTATTTTAAGTAATTCTTGAAAAAGCAAACTTATTTACTAAATTTAACCCGCGTTCCATATCTCAAGAGAACTTCTATCGTGAATTTCATGACACCAAACATTTTTGTCAATACTTTAGAGGTTTGGAAAATACCGTATTAGCCTAGCCGGAAAAACAAGTATTTGACAAAGGTAGTCTGTTTTTAAAACTGTTGTTCAATGGATCTCATGTCAACCTCCAATCTTTATAGTTCGAGTCTTCGTTGCTCGGTCTCGCACAAATATAACGCACTGGACGATATGTGGATACTTTTGTTTTGGTGGTATTGTTTTGCTGTTGCTGACTACGAAATGTATTGTCTTATTAACCGCAAAATACAGTGAATACATTTTAAAAACTATTTATTTATTTTGCTATATCTACATATTTTTTGATTCCGGATAAAAAAAAAATGAAGAAGGTCAAAGATAACGTATTGATATGCAATAACACGACATTAGAAGACACAAGATCAAGACGGTACATGTCGCGAATCCCGTGACCAAATATGTACACGTCGTATTGGTGTGTATTTAATCACCAGGAGCACATATCTAAAGCGAACAATTCCCAAGGAAAACGGAGGAAGAAGGAGCATTTATGTAGTGTAAATGCGTATATTTGTCAATGAACAATTTTTTAAAAAGAAAACCCGTGAACAATCATAAATCCATGAAAGTCACTGAATTAATTTCTAATCAAAATGTTATGACATGTAAAAAAACAACTAAATCATTTTGGGGAAAAAAAAGACAACCTGAAACTCTGACATCAAGAATGGCCAAACTCTCGTACTGAAAACTTTGATGACCGTTTGTTATAATCGATTTGTATTTTAAAACAGAACGAAGAATGAGAAAATAAAACTTAGCTAAAGAAAACGATTCACAAAAGCAGACGAGATTTATTCACTCATTTCTAAAAATGAAACTAATTATTATTTCAAGATATTTTTGTCTTGCGCACGAAAGAAAAGTTCACAACCTTACCCTCACTTTCGTCTTTCCTCTTCCTCCCTACTTTCTGAGGTGTTATTTACGACTATCTTAACCTAAGAGAATCCTAGTCAGGCTTCTCAGAACGAGTAAAAGTAATCTTAGAAACCTAAATCTGATGTTTCACCGTCTCAAGTGGTTTAATGATGACATCACTTGGAACATAATAAGTTCAATTTTTTTCCGAGTAAAGTTATTTCGCTGTTTGCCAAATTTCTATTCTAGGAAATTTACTACTATACAAAGAATTTGTAGTGATGAAAATAAATATACCGTTTAATAAATATGAGTATCCACTAAAAATAACGTTTAAAGTGATCTAGGGACCTCCACTTTTTGGGCATAAATTTTCGACACCTACGGTTTAAAATTAAATTTTAAAAATGAAAAATCTTTCTTGAATATTTCATTTTAGCTTTAATTTCATAATTAAATTTATTATTTCCATTAAATAAAATATTCTGGCGTATTTCAGATAGAAATTATATAGATTGGAATGTCAAATTTAATTTCGATTTCTTAAAATTTTCTTAAAAGCGGCCATTTTCTTAATTTTAAGAAATTTGTACACAAAACAAGTTTTTCTATTTTAAAATTCATTTAAAAAATAAATATATATATTTCTGACACGTTATTTTAGTAAAATTAGAAAATTTAAAGTTAAATTAATCTGATTTGAAATAAATATTACTTACTTATAACATAAAAAAATATACAACCAATTATTAACGATTGATCTTGTTCATTTGATCCAACGTTTGATGGATTGCTGATAGACGAGGCGATGACAGCTACTATGGATGACCCCAATTGTCAAAATTTTAAGTGAACGCATATTTTTGGTTTTTAACTACCTAGTAATTTTTACAAATGAACATATTTTCCGCAATTATTTAATATTTTATTGACTTTTATTTACCTTTCGAAGATGCAAAAATAAAAAAAATTAAAATACTATAAAATTTTCTTCAATTAATTTTATAATTTAATAACAAATGAAATACCATGATTACTCAATTGAAGTATGTCCCACACTAACATAAATACATAAAATAAAAAATATTTAGCGAAATAGTAATTGAAAAAAGTAAAACTTAGTTTAAGCTTTAAACTTTTAAAGTTGGATTGAAATTTTGAAAACCTGTTGAAACGTAACTGAAGCGACATAATAAAGGGACAAACCTTTTAGATCATAATAATGACAATTTCAGTCTACCGTACATGAAAATAATGAACGTAGTAAGTAAAAAAATATAAAATAAAAAATTATTTTAAAAATAAAATAGCTCAACTAAGTTGATTAATCTTTTCAATTTTGAATTTGTAAATTTTGTTTCCACTTAATTATTATATCACATCCAAGAAATAGCCTAATAATCCAGAGTTTTATACGATTTTAAACTATTATAAATTATTATAATTAAAATTTAAAAGAAATGAAAAAATTCTTGTAAAATTTAATTATTCATCAGAAAAAAATTATTTCTTCAGACAATAATGTCCTTAATATTACTTATTTACAAAAGCAATTAAAAGTTTTTTCTAATTAAGTAATATCATAGTTTTATTGGATTCATTATTTTTCAATTCAGAGCAGATTTTCAGTTAGATAGCTCAAATTTGAAAAAAAAAAAAGTAGGTTATTTACAATCTCCCTAGACTCCTACTTTTAACAAAAAAAAAAAAAAAAAAAAAAATTTCAGGAAATAGAAAGGTTTTGTGCGAAATTTCATGATTTTAAATAAGTGGGGGGGGGGTAACATAAAAATATTTTTACCAAAATTTTCTAAAAACAAACATTTAAAAAATAATTGCATTCATTTGTGAATAAGTCCTGAAAATTTCATTAAAATCGGACAATTACTTGATTTTTACAAGAATTTCCAAGTCAATGCGTTTTCAACGGAAAAAAAGTGCAAAAAAACAAAAAAAAAACAATGTTATTTTCATGCCCCCGCGATGACGTAAACAAAAGAAAACTTTAACCAAAATTTCGAACGTGTTAGAAAGGATTAAAAATTTTCAAAAAATAATTAAAAAATACTTTGGTCTTTCATCTTAATAATAACATAAGCATTTTGACGATAAAACTTTATTTTCGTTAAGTTTGTGGCATTTTTCATTACGCTATCTGTTTTCCTGCGAAAAAAGTGGAGGAGCCTAGATAAAACAGACTAATGTAAAGAACTAAACTTTCCCAGAGTCAAAAACAGGAGGTTGCCAGTATTCACAAAATATGCCCATGCGCACTTAGAATTTAATAATTTATTTTTCAAAACTTTTTTCATATATTATTGATTAGACACTCCAGATTACAAATTAAAAAAAAAAAAAAAACATTTTTTAAATCTAATTACGTGGTATGAGCAGATTTTTATGGGCTTTGTATGGGGGACCAATTTACAAAACAAACAGGTTATTAATTTATTTAAGAAAATGGTGTTCGTAATATGGAGTGTTTAATCTATATTAATATTAAAACATTTAAAACGATATAGTTTCTGACCTCGGTGCCTATCCTAAAACTCCATCTGAAAAGTTTTTAGATAGCTATTCCTGGTAGAGAAATGATGCAATCAGCACATTTCGCGGATATACACCCAACTATTTTACTTGGCAGCAAATAAACCAAGGTAATGGTTAGTGATACAGTTTGTCGGAGTTAACTCCTCCTTAATTTCATAACTGTTCACTAGGACACGCTCTCCCTACACTATAAATACTGGGCGATTTCTTGCCTCGTTCTCTTTTTACTTTGCATGGGTGTGATTTTTCGTATCTGTTGTTATGTCTGTGTGAGTGCTTGGGATGAATGAATGTTTTTATATTGTTATAGTCCCGCATTAATTTCGTCTAGTTAACTGATGTTTCTGCCACATTTAGTAATTGTGGGGATTTTATTACTAACACGATTTTGTTTAGTTTCTTGTAAATAGTTATTTGTCTCATATTGTAATTACTCATTGGGGTTAATTTAAAAAACTTTTAAATTGTTATTTTATCCCCCCCCCCACAGACGATAAATTGTACATATGGGGTTTAGTTAGTATTTTCATAGAGTGATTGAGGTATTATGGTGGGTGTGGTAAGAAAGGTAAGTAAGAATGTGCTGTTTTGGTGCAAGAAATATTGTTAGTATGATTGGGTCAGCGTTTGTGGCTAGCTAAGTTTAAAAGTTAAGACAGAAGACCGACCTTTTCCCCATTCCCCACTTCGGCCTTGTGTCACATTTTCTGTTAATACAGAAATAAATAATCTTTTTACTTTGCATTTCAGCGGACACATTTAAAAAATGTGATCTCTCACAGAGATCTGCGTTTTGCCCACTTGTGGGAAAATGCCATGAAACGCATACACTCATACACGTACGTACGAACATTCATCAAAATACGAACTCTTTACGTTCACGCAAAAACACAAATGTTAATGTCTTTGTTCATTGTAAATTTTGTTGTTTAATACATATACTTGTTGTGTATATATATCGGTCTTGTTTGTTTTCTTTACATCTTCGGTTGGACTCAACTTGAGTCTGCCATATTCTTATAGTGGACCTTTTAATATTCTATCAGGAGTTACACACGTATTCCTAATTTATCAACACGTAAACTCCCGGTCCGCTGCAAGTTTGAGTATTGACTACTACGATATAAAACTTTACAATTTATTTTCAAATTCTGGTTTAGCTTTTAACCTCTTCGTCGTCATGGACAAGATAACTCCTACAACAGTGCGTTATTCTTATAACGTTATAATGTATATTTGGATGCGAACAGGTCCAAAGCACAGTAATTTCTTAAATATTACGAATTCGACATAATACCTGACATCTTGAAGAAATGATAAAGTACCCCATAAAAAATTCCATCAGAATTTTTATGAACAATATTCGATTGTTGCCATATCGTACACAGTCTTCTATCGACATTTATCACATTTGACAATGCAGAAAAATGAAACGAAACATGACATGCAAATGTAACTAAAAAGTTTAAGAGAAGTGCTGAAAAGTTCGGATCTTTTCTGTAAATTCACCCTAAATAATGTAAAGTTTCTTATCGCAAATATTAATCCCCACCCCAAGAAATTATGAATTTTAAATCAGAATTTGTTTTTTAATTAAATTTTTTGGCACTCTTTCAAATTATGAATTTTAAATTTTAAATTATGAATTTAAATTTTAAATTATGAATTTTAAATTTTTAAAATTTTAAATTTAAATTTTAAATTATGAATTTTAAATTTTTTAAATTTTAAATTATGAATTTAAATTTTAAATTATGAATTTTAAATTTAAATTTTAAATTTTTTATGAATTTTAAATTTTTTAAATTTTAAATTATGAATTTTAAATTTTTTAAATTTTAAATTTAAATTTTAAATTTTTTAAATTTTAAATTTTTTAAATTTTAAATTTAAATTTTAAATTATGAATTTTAAATTTTTTAAATTTTAAATTTAAATTTTAAATTTAAATTTTAAATTTTTTAAATTTTAAATTTTTTAAATTTTAAATTATGAATTTTAAATTTTTAAAATTTTAAATTATGAATTTTAAATCAAAATTTGTTTAACTGGCGTCACAATTCGAATTCTCAGAATGAAAGATTACCAAAAATCAGGGAATTATTCGCATTTTGTAAATGCGAATGATATTCGAGTTACTTATAGGGATTTTTTTTTTTACAATTAAAAAAAAAAAAAAAGAAATCTGTTTTTGGCTTGTTTATCGGCGTGAGCCCGAACGAAGGTCCCACAATTAGAAATAACGCACCCGAGTCGCCCACATTTGGGGCCATCGCAAAGGGTCAAATCAACCGGAGAGCAATGGAAGGGCTTCGCACTTTGAGAATTTGGTGTGAATTTTAGTAAATATAAATTCTTAATGTTTTGTGATGAATTAAGAGAAAAGATCCAAAAGTACTTAGCTTCGATCCACTTCCACACGCCGGCGTTTCAATAACCAAACATCTGAATACTGATTTGGGGGGGGGAGTTGGTCAGGCCAAGAATTTTTCAGAAATCGTAAAATTATTTAGAGCAGGCAATAACAAATTAAGCACATGTCACATCGACAACAGCGAACGTTTGAGCATAAGTGTGGCATAAGGTCATTATTCAATGTGAGTAGGCGATCTCTACTCTTATGTGATAAACAACACATGAAGTTACTTATTTAATATGGTCTTTGAACAAAAAATAAATAAATAACAGTTCGGACACGTTGGTAAAGCTGAAACTATCAGGGGGAGTATTCCGACCCCCCCCCCCCATTTAGATACAATGGGTAATTTCATTGACAGGGGTTCAAGTTTCCAGTTCGTAGAGACTCCGTGGAAGCTTTTAAAACTAACACAAAGAAAATGAATGTTCATCATTAAGAATAATTTCTTTTCTATGGCAAAAATGCACTTTTTAATATTCTGGCAATACAACGATTTTTAAGAAAACTATATTATTATAGGATCTGCGTGCAGTGTAATGCATATCGTCACGGAATGTAGAACTGACGTTCACATTCGCCCAATTTCCCTTGACAAAAAAAAAAATCCGTCTCTCCGCCCCCGGATTATCGATTAAATAGCAAGGTAGACTGGGTTCTTTGGGTGACAAGGTAGACTGGGTTTTTTGGGTTAAGAGAAAAAAACTTTGAATTCCAAATCGTTGAGACGGCAACAGGAAACCATTCCACTATTTCCCCCCTCCACCACCACCCCAAAAAAGTCATATCAATTCAAAGATAGGATCGGTGTTAGTATGATGTAGAATAATATCGTAACAAAATTGGATACAATAAGACAAAGTGTAAAGATTTTACAGACAACGCGTTTCGCCTCCGTCTGGTAGGCGTCTTCCCTTTCCTCAAAGGTTCCAGCGCACTTTCCTTATATACCGAGTTTGTCTCTTATTCCGACCGGAAGACGCCTTTCAGACGGAAGCGAAACGCGTTGTCTGTAAAAGCTTTTCTACTTTGTCGCCATAATTCAATGAGACTGAGTTGAAAAGCTTTTACAGACAACGCGCTTCACTTCCGTCTTATAGCCTTGAAATCAAATCAAATCAAAAGAACAAGCGTCACTTGTGTGGTAGAGAGAACCATTAAATTTATCTTATTCATCCAGACGAAGAAGCGCAGAAAAATATCGTTATAAAAACAAGGAGTGAATAAAGATTGTGTTTTGTGTGTGTGTTTTAATATAGTAGAAACAATCGACACCTCGTTGTTGTTGGTATTTTTTGTTTTTGTTTGGGGGGGGGAGGGTGCGGGGGTATTTTTACGCCCTGTCACTTCATCATCAAGTCAAATACACACGGCGATAAAAAGTGAACAGAACAAGCTAACAAGCAGGGGTTTCCATCCGTAAGTTAGCAAAGCCAGCTTTCATGAATGAGCAAGAGACGATAAGTAAATCTTTCACAACTGCATGGAAAAGATTATCGAGTCTCATGGCTTATCTACTGAACATTGATCAATTTTAAGAAAAACAGAAACTGGTTCGTGTTACAAGTCTTGTAGCGGACATTTGCCATGATCACTAAGACACTTCTTCGACTTGTAAAATCCGAGTTCTGTGTGTAATTTTTCAACTCTTATTCTTAAGTGATAGTTGCAGTGCATAGTCTGAGTACTGGCGATCTTTCATGGCCACTACTTCCCCAAGAGTTAGAACGTTTCTGTATTATGCTTGCGTATCACTTGAAAGCATTAATCCCTACATTGTCATTTTTACAGAAAAGACAAATAACGTAAGGAATATATATCATGATTCTTAGTAAGAAGGAATACGAAACGTAGGTTTATAGACTCTACTCAAAGACCAAATCAAATATGCCAGGATATTTTTCAGTGATTATAAAAGAAAAAGACAGAGATGGAAATAAAAGGAAGGAGAATGAAAAACATTATTTTCGAAAATTGTGTAACTTTTTTTTTTTCTTTAAAGAAATTAAACGGAACATATTTGGCAGAATGTAAGACGTACTTAAAAAAAAAAAATTACTCCACAGGAGAGTCGAGTCCACTCGTCGGCTAATTTTATCCACGTTCACGATTGTATCTAAAATTTTACCTTAAAAAGGTCACTTCTACTTAACCAGACACCATTATATTATTTACTCTGTCGACATCACTCTTACTTAAAAAGGAATTAGAACAACAAAGTACAGGCGATATTTATCGGTACCAGATGATCCATCAAATCTAAATATACCTCTATATATTCCTATCATGACCCAGATGGAAACTTCAGAAGAAATAGACGTAACTGAAATGTAATGGCAAAACACTAGCCTGGGGAACACGACATTAAGGCCGCAGAGAAATACAGGGTGTCCCCAAAAAGTTGACATCATTTTTCAATCTAATAACATAACCAATTCTCGCTCAAATGAACTCAAATTTTAACAAAATGTGTAAAAACTAAGTTGAATGTTTCATTTTTTTATAGGGTGAAGAATGACGTTTACTATAAATGAAAAGGCATTTTGCATTAGAATTTGCTCGAACACAAACAAGAATGTGTAACGTGCATTTTTGAGAAAATTCAAGAAATATGCACCAAAAAGAAAAGAAAAAAAAGCAGATTTGGATATGGCACAAAAATATTCAATGGTGCTAGAGAATGTTACGCAAGACATGCTACAGTGTGTTTGTCAGAAACTGGACAACCGACTTGACGTGTTTTGAGTCAGAGGTGGTGCGAATATTGCACATTTGTGAAATCAGTTATAAAAAATCTACATCCCTTTGAATATCTTGTTCGAATTTTGATAAATAAATCTTTTATTTTTCAACATGAAGGCTATTTAATTTCGTTTGCCTGGAAGCTGTAGTTACTTAGATATTCACATTTTAATATCAATTTTGGTAGGACACCCTGTATATCAGTAATACGAAGTGGCCAAAGAACGATTGATAAAGGAGTGAATATGTTAATACTGTGATTTACCTTAATGTTCGGCTACACTACTAGCTTGATTTTTATATACAAGAATGTTTTCTGCTACAGCTAACGTGCTGTAATGTACTGATAGGCTGCTTCAAGCATAACATACTTGAATACAGTAAAAACTTTTTTCCTGAATATGTCCTGCTGAAATTAGGGTGAGTCTAATGGACCCGTGTCTTTTTATGTTGTCAAATGCGTTATCAGGAGAGTAATAAAACTATTCTAATTTCAGATCAACATCAGATACCTACAATTAATTATTGTTCAGATTTTCTTTCTTTTTATGTGCCGTGTCTCTTCAGGACGTAGGCGATCATGGCTCTCCACTTCCTTGTAACTCTGAATAAGTTTCGTCCATCTGCTAAATCCCCCAGATCACGTTCTGCCATCCACTTGCTAAACCTGCCACGTATGTCATGCGTTGCTTTCTCTTGTCTCTTTTTCACTCCATTCGACCTGTATCAGACTCTCCAAGACCCCCTTTCTCATTACGTGTCCCATAAATTTCATCTGCCTCTTCCTTATGTTAAGCATAAGCCTCTTCCTTGTTTGCATCCTCTCTAAAACCTCATCGTTGCTCACACGCTCGGTCCATGATACACTTAGCATCTTTCTGTAGAACCATAACCTCCGTTGCCTCGAGTCTCTTCTTCATCTTTGAGGAGACCGTCCAGCATTCACTGCCGTATAAGACAGACGTCACGTAGCAGCTCAATATTCTTTGTCACCAAAGAAATCCTCCTGTCTCGCGGTACTCTGCCCATCCCAATCCGTCTTCGGATCTCAGCCTCGCACCTACCGTCCTCCGTCAAAACACTTTCCAGATATTTAAACTTCCGCACATGCTTGATTTTAGTGTCCCCGACATTTCGGGCTTATCCTTTTACTGATGGCCATGCATTCTGTTTTCTTGTAGGTTATGGTTAGTCCCTTCCTCTTTACATGACATTTTTGGAACCGCTGACATATCTCTTCTTTTAATACCATGTCCTTTCAGAATTTTCACAATTTCCTTTCTTTACACTATTTACATTGTCCAGATTATTGTCATCTTTATTGTCACATTCGCAACGTTTCGGTCGCGATCAGGTGAGAATTGTTTGAATTTCGAATCGAACACAGAATAGTCAATCTGTAGGCGTTTATGAAGATTGATTCGATGATTTTTATGTAAAAAAATTGGGTTTTCTTCGAATAGGACCGTCTTCTGCGGCTTTTATTCCCACTTGAGTCCAGCTAATTCTTTTGTTGGCTTTAGACAGGACAACATCGTAACTAGTCTGAACAATATGGAACACATTGGATAAGTCAATATGACTATTTGCAGCAGTGGATAAGGAAGAGGACTCCATCTTTAAATTGCGTGAAAGTGCCGATTACAAGAAAGGAGGTGTCCACTGGAGGCTTGCTCACAAATCCGTCATAAAACTGATTTTGAAAGCAACGGCTGGCTTGATGCTGAAATTGTTGAAGTTACGTAATTGTCACATCAGAACGTTAACATGTTCACAACCACGTGACTGTTTCACAGCATAAATTCAAACTGATCTTGAAATGTCTGGTTTGATGATGAAATTGTTTCTTTAGTATATGCGAATTGCCAGGTCTTCTTGGAGGAGATAGTGGAATGGTTTCCTGGCGTCTTCTCCTTGGTATTGAATTTGTAAATGACGTTTCAGATTGGCTGCCACCCAAAGCTACAGAGCCCTGTTATTTAAGCATGGGGCGTTATATAAATATTACCTACCATGTAATGGGGTGACCTTCGTACGTATCTGTTCAGGTTACGAGAACACCACAAATCAACTTGTTTTCATTAAGATCTTTAGTATTAATTACTTTCTATTTATTTTCATTAAAGTACGTCATTAAACTGCTTTTTTGCTGACCTACTGCGTATCAGCCTTCCAGAAACAGGTCAAAGTTTGTTTTTTTTTTTTACAGGGGGCGGAGGTAATCAGTCGAAGCTTGCCTCGTGTAGGCATTTACTCAGCTTCACACAGAGACGGGAAAGGACACAAGGCACAGAAGACGAATTTTTACTTAGATATTAGGTTGAGTCATAAGTAATTGCCATTTGTAATAACGAATGTATCATCCTAACTAATAGTCATGCGTGGCAGTTAAGAACACTAATACATAACAATATGCAATGCAAAAGGTTAACTCTCCACAACTGACCCCCAAAACTGAGCTCTATGGAAGAAAGGTAATGTTGTGCGTGGGGTGAGATTGTCAGGGCATTATTCATTTAGAATTCTTAAAAACGCAATGAAACACTAAATGCACATTTAGACGGTCAGCTATTGCAACCAAACTTTGGCCAAAAAGCTCCTTGCATGTGTTAATAGGAAAAATGTTGCTCTTCTGCATAGCAGCACAAGGCCGCATATAACACAAAGAGAAAAAATTGGAACTCAGTCTGTTCTTCCATAATTGCCTAACCTTGCACCAAAAAATTATTACTTTTTTTTTTTTTTACTTTTTTTAATTGTAACAAAACACTGATCGGGGAAACTTTTTCTAATGAAGACCAGATCCAAAAATTTGTTGAAAACTTTTTCGCATTAAAAGTAGCAGAATTTTACACATTTTTTGATTCTGAAGAGCAGCCCAATAAGTGACAAGTCATTTCAAATAAAAAAAAAAAAAAATCAAGTTCAATTACATTTTATTCTAAGAAAAATAAGTTGATCTATATATAATATTCCGTGACTTCCGTCTGTCCGTCAATCGCTCTAAAATGGCCATACATTGACCGATCGAAACAAAATTTTGGATAGAAGTGCAAACAGGTAACAGTTGGTTTTATTGCATAGCTTAATACAATAAATTTTCATTCATTTTTTTAAAAATAAAGTTTTATTATTTTACATACAAAATACTCCCACTATTTTAAAAACAATTTAGTGATTAAAATAATAAATACTTAATAAAAATGAAATATTTATGTAAAAAGAGTTTGTAATTCTCAACCAAAGATCTTAGCAATAACTTTAACAATACTAAATACTGGTGGGGATTTTAACATGTGTCAACATATTGCAAAAAGAATTCTAGTAAAACGAAAGCGGAAATTATTTATAACTCAACCTAATATTTGCTGAATTATTGTAATGATATTATAAATCCACTCCCCCCCTCCATTTCAGCAGGGGTATTAAAAAAAACAACATTTGGATGGTTCATCAAATGTTACAGGAATGTTGTCCTTTTGACCCAGTTCATACAAATTTATCTTTTCATGCATTTATTATACATTTATGAAAGAAAGAAAGTGCGTCTTATATGCCATAAAATACAGTATTGATAAAGATTCAGTTTTGCATTTATTTATAGACGAATCAAATTACAAATGAATGAATAAAAAAAAATCTGAGAAAATTTCAGGATGAATTAGTATCAGAATTACAAAGAGGAAGCCATGTTCTTTGAATATCTTGAAAAACATGTAAATTGTATTTAGAAAATTCTTAAGAGAATAATAAGATTAGGGTTTGTGTAAGAGGAAAGAAAAAATTGAGCAAATAGTTTTATTAAAGTGGAGTGGATTTATTAAGAACCAAGAAAAAAAAACAACAAAAAAAACAAAAAAAAACGAAGAGGCACATTTAAAATGGGAAGAAGAATTAAAAAAAAACATTAGTAGAAAAAACGGATTAAAGTAAAAGAAAAACAAAAGGAAAAAAAAGAGTGGGAAGAAAAGAAAGAGAACAGACAAAAGGTTAAAGAAAAGAAAGGAAAGGAGGAGAAAAAAAAATCTATCTATCAAGCAAATTAAACGAAGGCTTTAAGCCATAAAAATTCAAGTTTTAACTTTTGCAGTGGATTTTGATCATGAAAAATATTTTGCTTTTTCTTATGCAGTGGCTTATATATAAGTCCTATTCTGTCAGTATTCCTGACCACCGACAATCCATTCTGTATTCATCTTTAATGCTCACTATATAAATAGAGACAACACTTGCTAAAATGAATTTTAGGTAATAAAAAAAAAATTTAAAAAAAAAAAAATTTTTTTTTTCTAACAGCCAGAAATATGTATTTGGTTAGTTCAGAAAATATCTAAAGCTAAGCAAGGATGTGGTGGAGTAGTAATCAAGCCTCCAGGGGCAGCAATAAGAAAAACTAAAAACTTTCCTACATAAATCTGTGATTTATTTTTTTAATTTTATTTTTTGCTCTTTTGATAGAATTTGCTGTCACTATATATACAATAATAAGAGTGAATTGAATTTTTTGCATAAAAGTAAATCTTACCTTGTGATTTCACACATTATATATATATATATATATATATATATATATATATTGCAAACATACATCCACATGCATAGAAAGCAAAAGAAATAAAAGTCCTAATGAACTAAAATAAACAGAGTTAATTAATAATTTATTTATAGAGGTAGAGTTTGTAAGCAGCGCTGATGAAATGTGTGAAAGAATGCTTAGTATCTAAAAAGTTGAGAAATGCAAAAGAAATCAAGGGTGAAGTTAAAAAAAGAAAAAGTAAAAATACAAAACAAGAGATCAGATCTGTGACAAGCAGTATTGTCCAAAAAGTTGTAAAAAATAACAAATAAAACTGAAGACAATTTGGCAGAAGAATGAGAAAAACATCACAAACAAATATAAAAATAATTCTAATAATAAAAAAAGTAAAGATAATAAGAACGTTTCAAATAGATGTTAATCATAGTAATAATGAAAAAAAAAAAAAAAAGGAAAAGTGTACAATAATGTTAATAATAATGATTATTTTTAATATACACAATTTCCGGATAGTTATAAAAAAATCAGTTCAATTACAAATAATGCAAATATTACAACAACTGGGGAGGAAAATAGTGTGTGTTAATGGTGGTCAAAAAACAAACAAAAAAAACAAACAAACAAAAAAAAAACATGTTTTAATTCATCTGAAAATAAAAATGTATACTAAACACAAAAACAATGAAAATTGACGATCAAAATATGTTCACAAAAATTATTTTTTTCTTAAAAAATAAAACCAAGAGAAACATTCTCAATTTTAAGAGAGGCACTCAATATTTCTTTTCCTTTTGCTTAACAATCACTTTTGTTTAAGAAGTTAATAGTAAGAATTGTCTTGTTTGAACTCATTACTAAATTATATCGAACAAAATAGAAAACCACAGCACTTAAGGATTATGCAGTGAAGATCTTAAGTGAGAACAATCATTAGAATCTGAAGATCCTATATATATATATATATATATATTATATATATATATATATATATATATATATCATATTGAGTGCTGGTATTAATAAAATAGTGTTTGATGTAATATAACAGAGTTATAAAAGTATGTTGATAAATATACCTATTATTCCTCATGGATAGCACAACTCAGAGTTTCATGCACAACGCCATCTTCAGGTGCTGAGTAGTGACTGGCAGTTACGCAATTTAAATTATAATAAAAATATCTGGTTAACACAACACTGGCACAGACCATATATTATACAGGGATTACTGTTTTTTTTTGTATAAAAAAAAAAAAAATTTTAAAATAAAAATATTATATATATATATATATGGTATTAAACTAGATGGGATTTATATTTAAAATAAACAAGGAATGCTTTTATTTTATAGTTAAAAATGTAATGATTTTTTTTTATAAAATACAATTAATCCCCATTTATTTTAAATATAAAATATAATACCTGTCTAGTTTAATACAATATTTTTTCTTTTTTTTTTTTAAATAAAAAAAACGCTAACCTATGTATAATATATGCACTGCGCTAGCATTGCTTTAAACAGATATTTTTTAAATTATGTAATGATCAGTATCTACCCAGCAGCTGAAGATTGCATTGTGCATGAAACACCAAGTCATGCTGAGGAATAGTGTGTGTGTGTGTGTGTGTGTGTGTGTGTGTATAGTGGGTGGAAAAAAAAACTCCCTATTGAAAATTGCTTATAACTCTTGTTAATATCACATTTGTATGAAGCAAAATATACTGCAATCACTAAAGTAATAGAATTTCATTGCTAATACACCTGTTTTTATTTCAGAGTGACAAGTGTAGCCTAGAATTGCACATCACCTGACATTGCACGAGTGTGCTCACAGCTAGCATCCTGTTACAAAGTGTGACAGTTTGTGGTACAGGCACAGAGATGGTGGCACAGTGTTCGTGGACCTCATGCTTCAGGAGATTGCCAAAACCATCAGAAATCATCATTTCAAGCTGATCAGTACAGCATGTGTGGTAGATATGCAGAGAAGTGGTCGTCCATCAGCATCCACGTTGGAAGAAAACGTGCAAAAGGTACAGGAAATATTCTGTACTGTACTTCTATCATTAGACTGTTCAAAATAAAACACGTTTTATAAAATAATGACCAATAAGTTATTAACAATTTTAAATAAGGAGTTCGTTTCCACCCACTCTATATAAAATCAATTAATGGATTCTTTTTTTGATCAGTTAATATTTCTTATTACTAAAAAAGTTATTTTAGTGGTTTACGTGTTTCATTTGACATCTGTTTCTTTCCTAATAGTGGAATTAATGCCTACCGGCCTAGATCATCAAAAGTTTTATGATGTGCCTCTGGGTTGACTCTGATAAGACTTTCGATGATCTAGCTGGTAGACATTAATCCCACTAATTTGCAACAATTCATTTCGTAACTATAGAAAAATTAATGAGCATTGGAAGAAAAAGAAAAACTGGCATATTGTTTTTTATTGCCTGCCCAATTTTTATGCCTTCTTATATTTACATGAAACTTTTACAGCAGCAAGTTAATGGGTTTAATACAAGCATGAAAGAAAGAGACAGAAATCACAATGTCATAAAACTAACTGTTCATCTGCCTCTTTTAAGCAATAGCCTCTCAGAAACTGACATTTCAATTCTTGTAACACGTTTTGTGCAAGCAGCGTGTTTTTTTTAAAAAGCAAACATTTATTGGTACAAAGACGTACTATGACAAACCTATTTACATAAGAAAAGTGATTTTAAGAGCAAAAAATTTTTTTTTAAAATCTTTCTCTGAGCCTAAATTTTACAAAATGTCAGTCTTTTTGTCTT
Organism: Acanthosepion esculentum; assembly: GCA_964036315.1. Taxonomy (NCBI): domain Eukaryota; kingdom Metazoa; phylum Mollusca; class Cephalopoda; order Sepiida; family Sepiidae; genus Acanthosepion; species Acanthosepion esculentum. Next base: position 36,457,535 of record OZ038483.1, on the reverse strand, counting down.
TCCAGATCATCTACTCGAAATGGTAAATGGAAGCAAAACATTAAAAAAATAATAAAAATAAACAAAAAAAAAAAAAAAAAAAAAAAACAGTGGGGGTGACAATGAAATACCATTACAGTGGTATGTCTAGGATTCTATCTCTACTACTGCAGTCTGAGAGGATGAAGTTTTCTTTAATAGAAAAAAATAAAAAAATTGTATGATTTCACACTAAATCTATGCCCTAGTGATGGGGCTATATTGGAAAATATACATTTAGAAGATATCAGTGATTATACAAATTTGTCCATTGTTAAAATCTAAAGTCAACTTTCTTTTAAGGTTTTAGTGAAAAAAAAGATAGAATTTTAAAAAAAGATTCATATTTTTGCTCTATAATTTATAAAATTTTGCTGTAAAAATGATATATTTTTTAGTTCACTCTGTATTTGCACTTGCAAACTCAGAATTTAAAAATATTTTAATAGCTTGCAAGATATTTTAGTTAAAAGGTAATACATTTTTGTCAAATGATTTCTATATTAAAAAAATATATAAAAATGAGTGAACATAAAAAAGTAAAAATTTACAAATATTTTCAAATATTTTCAAATTCAGAAGAAAGATGGTAAAATGGCTGACATGTGATAACAACAAAAATAAGGAGACTAATCAGAATATAATAATTTCAAAGTCACCCCACTAAACTGTTGACAAAAGACATTTAGACTAAAATTTTAACCAACAACTTTAAAGACATTTTTTTAATACATAAATAAGCACAAAGATAAAATTAAAAAAAATTAAATAAAAGGAATACTTGTTTTTACATTTAAAACTTAATAGGCAAAGTACTGGCATCTGGGCTAAAAGAGAAAAGGGTTTTATATAAAAAAATGAAAAATATAAAAATTGAAAAAAAAAAATTACCCTGTTTTAAGCTAAATCTAAATTTGCATTCACAAAATAGAAGTGTTTTAGTAATGATCACATTATGTATGAAAAAGCAAATTGATGATAAATTCATATGAATTTAATCTGAATAAGGCACAAAATCAAAAGCACTCACAATGCTTGTTAAAAATTTCCATTATTTATATGGAAGCATCTGACATCTAAACTCTGAAAAATCATCTGATGTCAAATGATTTGAAATTAGAATTTTAGATATTCTTCAAGAATTAGCTTTTTTTCTTTCTTTTAGTTGAAATGAGAATAAATATTTTCTTTTTTTTTTCCTTTTTTTAAATTAACCAATTTTCAAGAATTCAATATTTTTTTATATCCTTGGCTATCAGATTGTAAATAAGCAAACTATATATATATTTAATGTAATGATCAGAAATAAATTGCCAAAATAATTTTTTTAATTAAAATAAAAAAAAAAAATCAATAATTTTGTAAGTTATTATTTAATTAAGAATATGATCCAAAATGTCTTATTAAAAATGTCTGAAGAAAAAAAAAAAAAAAAAAAAAATATAAAATTATTTTAAAATAATTTTTTTTTTTTAAATTTTTTTAATAAAAAAAAATCAATAATTTTGTAAGTTATTATTTAATTAAGAATATGATCCAAAATGTCTCATTAAAAATGTCTGAAAAAGAAAAAAAAAAAAAATTATATAAAATTATTTTAAAATATGGTCGCAAACTTAAGTTTTAAATGATTTACTTTAGAAAATTGACATTTAACAAAAAGAGTTTTTTCTTTCCTCACATATCATTTTGCATATATCTTATATATATGCTGATCAAAAAGATCAGCAATCATCTCTTGATCAGTTTCTGGCATAGATAAGCTAAAAAGTAGCTGCAAGAAGTGACAGATTGCTGTTATAAAATACTTCAATTTAGTCCCCAAAGCAGGGAAAGTAGTACTATCAGATACTGTGATAAGGAATTAAACCATTGCAGAGAGACCAGATAGATCTGATCAGCCAAGCATATATATTTGTTTACATTCAAATCTAATAAAACAGATTTGCTATAGAAGTGTATTTGCAATTGAATCCACCCGAGCAATACAGTGGCTTTCATGTAGTAGTGACATGCTTCGAAATTAGTAATTTTTTCATTGAGACGATTGAATTTTGATAGCATGACAATCACATTTGACCTTTAGAATGCCCAGGAGACTTTTCAGGCGATTCTTGACTCTAATGACGAATTTGAAATGGGAGGGGAGAGGAATAGAAGAATTTAGTTCCAATGAAGACTCAGAACTTGAAAGCACTGGCAATAGGCAAAGTGCATTTATTTACAATATATTTTACATTTTTCATATTCAGTTTCCATGGTAATAACCAAAACTGGATACTCAGGAGTAAAAATGCCTCTACAATGGAAACTGAGGATAATCCTACTTGAACAAAAATAAAGGAAATAACTTTGTAAAGAGTTTACACAATTTAAATATGAATTGCATTTAAACTGGTAGAATTTAGACAAATTTAGTCTGGAAAGGGTTAAAAATTTCTCAGAAGAATCTTAGTGATCTTTCAAAGGTCAACTGTGTTACAGACGTAAAGAATTTATCATGTAACCAGAAGAGAGGTTTAAAATAAATGATATAAAAATAAGGAGACAAACGAACCTTCAAGTCTAGGGGTAAGGACAATGTAATCTAAATAATTGTAATTTATCGCCAAAGGATTCTTCCAAACAGTACTTCCTAGGTTGAAAAAGGTCCTGGGAACCAAATTCTTAAAAGCAGCATCAGAAGTTTTTCAAATATGAGATTACAATGCTTGCACCTCTATAAAAAAAAAAAAGAAGCTTTCACGAAATAAAAGTTACTCGTTACTTGATTCTTATTCTTTACCTGTACGTTTGGAATGTCCTGCTGAATACATTATGAAACATTTCTATTTGAATTTCCAGGATAAAGAAGAGTTATCCTTTATAGTCAGACTAATATCCTCATCTTGATCATTATCACAACATTTTAACCATATTGCTCTCCAGACATCTTCAAATATCTGTTGATCTGGGTAATCATTGGGGAATTTCAAACTGAACCCTTTATTTAATATATGGGAGTAGACTGCTCTAATTCCACTGTCCACATCTAAGGATATCTTCTCTTGTATTTTTTTCCCTTTTCTTTAGTACTGTTCAGTTACTATGTGTCTCGTATCCACCAGATCAGAGTTAATTGGCCTGTGAATTGAAATCACAATTACTATGCCACAACTTGTGAATTTGGTGATATAGGGCATTCTTGGTGGAAATAGGGTGAGCAATAACTGAGCAGTACTAAAAAAAAATGAACAAAACTGAATATTCCTAGTCACGTATACAAGAACAATCTAGCCACTTCATGTGCTACATAAAAGATTCAATTAAAAATTCCTTGAAGGTTACCCAAAAAGGCCAGATGGGACAAGAAACAAAATGTCACGATAGTAACAACAAAGGTGAGGACACTAGTCTGATTGTAAATAATGTAAATTGTGTAATCGAAAAAGATGTCACTTTATGAATAAAAAGCTTATTAAATTTTTCCTAGCAAGGCAAGAAATTTTTACAGTTCTTCTGAATGAAGATCATCATATCACATGAAATTTTCAGCTTTTAAATAGCACCAACACAACTTGAGTAATATAGTTTTAACATCTTTGAATCGACTTACCTCACTCATAAAAGGTGTCAATACATCAATTAATAAGGATTTAC
>OZ038483.1:36433878-36448878 GCA_964036315.1 Acanthosepion esculentum | reverse complement strand
GGAGCTCGCATAGCAGGAGCCTCGATCACTAAGGTTGCTGAACTGTTTGGTTTTTTCAAGAGCTACCATATCAAGAACTATGACGCAATTCAAGAAATGGGGCAAAACCTCTAGCAACTGTAGCAATTCGGGATGGACTTGCAAAGTTACTGACAGGAACCGACGTGCATTGAAACGCAGTGTGGCAAAAAATCATCGGATAAATGTGGCCAAAGTGACTGCTGAGTTCAATAATCATCTGAATAGTCCAGTATCTACTAAAACTGTTTGTCGTGAGCTCCATAAGGCTGGATATCATGGAAGAGCCGCCGTAAGGAAACCTCTTCTCTCCACTCGCAACATTCAAAAGAGGTTGAAGTGGTGCAGAGATCACAATGCCTGGTCTGCAGACCAATGGAAGCAAGTCATATTCTCAGATGAGTCCAGTTTTTCACTTTTCCCAACTTCAGGGCAAGTTTTTGTGTGAAGGCAGCCCAAAGAAGCTTACAACCCTGACTGCCTTCTTCCAACAATGAAGCATGGAGGTGGATCGGTGATAGTTTGGGCCACCATATCATGGAAATGTCTCAGTCCAATAGTTGCCCTGCATGGTAGAATCAACAGCAATGATTACCTGAACATTTTGGGAGATCATGTTCATCCAATGGCCAAGACTTTATTCCCTGATGGTGACTGCATCTTCCAAGATGATAATGCTCCAATACATACCGATCAAGTTGTTAAGTTAAGAATTGGTATGAAGAGCATGAAAATGAGCTAGAACACATGGAGTGGCCTCCGCAATCTCCAGATATCAATATTATTGAACATTTGTGGTGTCTTTTGGAGCGACAAGTTAGGAGCCGCTATTCTCCACCGTTGTGTCTTAAAGAGCTGGAACAGATGTTAATGGAAGAATGGCTGAAAATTCCTCTGGATGAAGTCAGGAAGCTGTATGATTCCATTCCTAGATGTATTAATGCTGTATGTGAGGCTAAAGGAAGACCAACTCCATATTAAATAAATTTTCTTTGAATTTAACAAGTGTTTCAATTATTTTTTCCAACTCCTGTAGATCAAGTGCTGGACAAATCCTGAGTGTTCAGCAGATTATTGAGGGCATCAGGGCAAAGAATGTACAGGCCCCCTTATTTTTTGTATATTTTTCAAAAGCCTTCAATTCTGTACATAGAGTAAAAATGGAGATCTTTCTGGCATATGGCATTCCCCAAGACAGTAAATGCCGTAATGTTGCTGTACAAAAATACCTTTGGTTAGATCCCGAGATGGAGACACTAGCTTCTTCAACATTAAAACAGGGGTCCTTTAGGGCAACACCCTTGCAACTTTCCTCTTTGTTATCACCCTTGACTATGTATTGAGAACTTTTCTCAACAAACATCATCATCATCCAAGACTCAAGTCAATATCCTGTAAAAAAGTTGACTGATATTGACTATACAGATGACTCCAGCTATCATTACCAATACCACAGTTCTCCTACATCATCTAGAAAATGTTGCCAATGATGTTGGACTATGTCAATGCTTCTAAAACTGAATTCATAGGCTTTGACTAGCAAAGTTGAATACAAACTATCTCAGGTGAATCAATAAAATCTGTCAAATATTTACATACCGAAGAAGCAAAATAAATTCTACTGAAAAAGAATGTGAAGATTCACAGTGTTAAAGCCTGGACTGCCTTAAATAAAATGGATGTAATCTGGAAAACTGATCTACCAGACAACTTCAAGTAGAGATTCTTTCAAATCACTGTAGAAGTGATGTTAGTGGATGGTGCCAATGCTTGGATATTAACTAAAACCCTAGTTTAAACTTAATGGAACCTACACTTAGATGCTGAGATCTATACTTAACATCTCTTGGAGGTAACATCCAACTAAATCACAGCTCCATTGACCCATCCCTGATATTTTTTAAATCTTACACAAACACAGAATGCACTTTGCAGAACACTGCTGGCAAACAAAACAGGAACTCACAAGTGATCTACTGCTCTGGACATTGAACAAGACAGGTTGGTCATCCAGCAATCACCTACATTGACTAGCCATGTTATGACACAGAATGAACTTCCAACTTTGATGCAGAGTCATGATGTTTGGCATGATAGACTCGAGCTAGCTCGACCAAAAAAAATAAAAAAATAATCCCACTTCTATTTTTAATGAATAACATACAAACTGAGTGGTGGCAAAAATTGTAAAAATCAGTGATTAATCAAAATGTTTCTCCCTACAACCAGAAAATATTTAATCTGTTAGTACAGAAAGTGGATAGGCAGCCAAAACATTGCCAACACAAACACAGTCAGCAACTAAAATGCTGCTTTAAAATACTCATTTCTCGACCCCTCCCCCAGCCACGACTGATACAATTTGCTTGGTTACTATATATCTGATTATTAGAATGAATGCAGACCAACACATTTATTTAATCCCACCAAAGATATAAGTTCCACAAACAGCTGGGTTTGTCATATGAGATTTACATCAGAAAAAGTCTGAATCAAATTTAATGTCCATCAGAAACCTTAACCTAAGAAAAGTTGATCTGTGGTGACCCCAATGTGTAATGAGTTCACCCTAAGAGATACCAAAGTATTTTTTGTATTCAGTGTCAGCTCAGAATGTCAAAAGATGTAGGAACCCTGAGAGTTGAGCTTGAAGGTGACCATAAAACCACCAAATGCAGAATTTTGCCTCAAACAAAGACAAAGAAATCAACCAGTTGAACTTAAGATGTATACACACAAGACAATCGGACAAGTAATATAAATGCCCAACCTGCAAGGGAAGAAGCAGAATCATTTACTAGTTCTGATGTGCATAACTTCATAATGCTAATTTTTTTTATTTTTTATTTTTTATTTTAAAATGTTTCAAAGAAAGTTAACACTTACCTGTAAAAGGTTCGTGCAGAATAGTGTTTCCACTGTAATTTGGCGAATTTACGTCGACCAGCTGTGACCAAATTGAACTCCTGAAGGTAAAAAAAAAAAAAGAAAAGAGTGAAAAACATATGACTAAGTGTCAAACTGGAAGATTCATAGCATTTGGATGACCAAAACACTGACCACATTGAACTTCTGCTCAGCTTCCTCATTTTCATTCTGACAATTCCGCCTGTTACGACGATTGTACTGGTTGGTGTTCTCAGTACTTTTGACTCGAGTCAGAACTGCAGTAATCTGACAAAAAAAAAAAAAAATGTTTTGTAAGTAATCATTAACAATTTTATATTTTATTGCAACCGTCAGACATTTGCAAAAATACATATACATAAAAGACAAAATAGATCTGAGAAGCAAATATTTTATGAAACTAAAATTCCAAGATTAAAAGAGAAAGTTATATGTGGACATATGGGTGCATATACATCTCACCTTGATTCCTACAAAGGATGTGGACCCCATGACATCCCTGTAATAGTCAATAAGGAGTGTGCTCCCAAACTAGCCCCTGTTCTCTCTAAACTGTATAATAAATACCTCGCTGTCTCCTGCTTGCTGGAAGTCATCATCTGTTGTTCTAGTTTTTAAGAACTCTAGTGAACCATCTGACCCATCCAACGATCGGCCTATTAGGCTTCTGCCTCTTTTTGGGAAACTCCCAGAAGCCGTAATCAAAGCTGAACTGGTTCATCATCTCTCATCACAGGGCCTTTTCTCAGGTAAGCAATATGGCTTTCATTTCTTTAGATCAACTGTTGATATACTAACAATAATTGAGGAAAGAGTCTATAATGTGCTCTAGATAAAAACAATGAAGTCCAGCCTGTAGCATTGGACATCTCAAAAGCCTTTGACAGAATCTGACATTCAGGTCTTCTTAACAAGCTGAAAATCTACAGTATCTCTGGGCACATTTTTTGAGCTGATGCAATCATTCATATCAAATGAAATGAAAACTGTCCTGAACAGCCTCTCGTCTACATCCTTTTGTACTAACGCAAGTGTCCCCCAGGGCTTCATCCTTGTTCCTACACTGTTTTTAATCTTCATTAACGACTTTCTTGATAATATCAGCACTTAACTTGGCATCAATGCTGACAAGACTACCATTTACTCCAGCCTCAATTCAATAGTAAGGCTGATCAGTCAGGCAAGGTGAAAATGGCAACTGATGTACAAAATGACCTCAAGACGGTCGTTAACTGGGGCAAAAGATGGCTTGTCAATTTTAACACCTCCAAAACTAAACTTCTCTTCATTAATCCTCTGAGAGACCCCCCTCTGCCTTCCATCAGCATGGCTGATGCTAACCTCCAGGATAGTGACTCATTGCACCTTCTCAGACTAACATTCTCAGCTGACATGAGGTGGAAAGACTATATTGAATCCATTGTTAGGTCAGCTGCTAAGGAAGTTGGTTCACTGTGTCAGATGAGACAATTTTTCTCTCTAGAATTTATCTTGCATAGATATCAGTCTACCATTCATCCAGGCTTAGAATATTGCTACATTATATGGTCCGGTGCCCCTGCTATTTTCCTGGAGCTCCTTGATAAGATCCAAAGAAGAATCAGCAATATTACTGATCCTGATCTGGCGGCCCAGTTTCAGTTGTAAGATTGCTTCTCTGTGCCTTTTTTTTATAAAGGCTTTCATGGTAATTGTTCGGATTAGCTCTTCGCTATGGTACCTAGACTTTATGAATTTAAGCGCAGCAATAGTAGACTAGCAGTGAGATCTCATCAATTTATAGTCGAGCTAGCTAGATGTAGCCGTAACTTCTATGCTAACAGTTTCTTATCTCACACTTCTTGCTGTGGAACTCCCTCCTGGCTCCATGCTTTCCAACCGCCTTTAATCTACAAAAATTAAAATACAATGTCAATTGCTATCTACTGTCCTCTTTACTGCTCTTTTCTCTTCCCACTCATTATTAATGTTTCTGTTCCTAATTCATCCTCACCCTGTAACCCCTTGCATGCTAATGGCTGTACTACGTTACTTGCGGTGATACCAATTAAAAACAAAAAAATTTTTAAATAAAATATAATCTCCACACATATATACTTTGCTAAATAGACAAATTGTACCTATTATATCTTTTTTTTTTCTAACTGATGGATTAATTTCCATATTAGGACTGAATTTATGAAGCAACTCTTCACAGTTCAAGTCTATTTATCAAGTATTTCAAACTCTTCACTGACTTCAATCACTGTCAAAAATAAAAGTCAGGTAATGACCATGTTCCTCTATTTTAAATATGATACATTAATTTAACTTGTTTAATATCACATGAATGTAGTAATATTTTTAATCTAAATGTTTATAATGTCATATGCATGTAGAGTTGGCTGCTGAGAATTTAACACATTAATGTCCACCATAAAATTCAATATTTATTATTAAACCTAAAAGAAAAAAATCCGGTATTAATTACAGGTATTATAGTAGTAGTAATAATAGTAGTAGCAGTAGTAATAAAAATAATCTGGTATTAATTATAGATTTCTACCTATAACCCATTAATGCCTACTGTCCCAAAAAATAAATTTAAATACACAATTTGTCTACTCTTATTTGAAAACAAAAAAAAATGTTTAAGCAAATATTTTCTACCCAACTACACCCATGGCCCCAAAAGTTTATCGCTTTAGTCTTATATACCAAATTGATGTATCTGATGTTTGCCAATACTACACTAATGTTTGCGCAGCTAACATTACCAGTACTTGTTGATTGACCAATTTGTTTAACTCCGCACCAGTACTTGAATCTGATCAAACTCAATAATACTGTAATATTAAATGTAAGTAAGAGGCAGCCTTATATGTCATTAAATATAATGTATGTATAAAATACGTTTGTGTATCAGAAATAAATGACAGTTAACATAGTAATGACTGAGGAAACAAAGACAAAGGAAATTCCAATTTTGCATGCATGCATACAAACATGCATCTATATATATATATATATATATATATATATATATGTATAAATAAACCTAATAAGCCAGGCAAACATACCTTAGTTTCACCTAAATGGATCGTCAGTGCAATGCTGGCCGAAAATGTCTAAGTAGTGGGTAGCTTTTAAGTTTATTTGTATATCAAGGAAAATAATGGAACCGAATATATAGCATAAACCAAAAACAACCATGACCACATGAAAAAAAAAAAAAAAAACCTATTCTAATAACTAGCGTTTCCTATGTCTACACCTACTAAGAATTTCCGATTTTAGATTTAATAAATTATTGGGTTCTTTATAGCCAGCAATAGCTAAAATTTCCTCCGTGCATAGGGAACAAAATTTATCACCTGCTTTATACCTGTAACATTTTTTTAATATTTCCCATTTCAAAATGGGGTCCTTATTATCTTCTTGTTTGACCTTCCATTATTGAAGCTACTAAGGTGGTTATAGTATTGTTTTGAATTTATTCTAGGTGGATCCTATGTAAACCTTAGGGGTTTTATCGGTATTCTTCGATTTATCCTCATATATTTTTACTTGATAAACCACGCACTCTTGCTGGCATTTGCCCTGGAGGGGGCAGGCTTCCTTATTCCTACAATTACACTTAAGGGGGATGGTGCGTGGTTTGTCTTTAATTTTTCTCCTATTATATCTATTAATTAAACTGGTCATTTTAGGCATACAGCTAGTTTGACATAGTTTTTGTTAAAGATTTTATGCAACGTATTTGTTTGTGGGAAATTCTTTTTAAGTAATTTAAAAAATATCTTACCTATATTGGTTTTCACCGCTAAATTACATGGTGGGGGGGTGGTAAACCATAATATTTTTCTAGATCTGTTTTTATGTCCAACTTTGTGTTTTTGGGAAATTATTCGTACCGATATATTCTAATTTACTACTGTGTCCACTACTCCTTAAGGCTTGTTCATAAATTAGTTTATTTTCATTAAAAATATTATTATTAGAGGAGTTAGTGGACAATCTGTGATTAATACCTTTAGGTATTTGTTTCAAAGTATGTCTAGGGTGGTTGGAACCTACGTCGATATATTGTGGGTACTGATTATTTTTTCTATATGGTGAAACTGTACCGTCATGTAAGTCTAGCATAATGTCTAAGTAGTGGGTAGCTTTTAAGTTTATTTGTATATCAAGGTTAAATTCAAATTTTTTAAACAACCAGTGAAGCTTCTTATGAATTACGTTGCATTTTCTAGGGTTACTTTTGTCTACAATAATTAACCCATCGTCCCTGTACGGACCATGGTTGTTGGGATCGATATACTTGTTTAAGCTATTAAGTAGGAGGCATCCAACTAACTCACATACCTCTGCACTATCATATGCCCCCGTAGGATTGTCAAAGTCACACCATTTTCAATCCATAATACGTTATTGTGGAATAACGACGACTTATGGCAATGTTTAATAAGGTTAATTTTATCACTAGAAATTGGTATATATTCTTCAGCTAACAGTAAGGCTTCATTAATGGTTTTTTCAGTAATCGATGGATAGAATTCTTTTATATTGTATTTTATGAAAGAACATCTGTTATTTTTATCATAATTTTTAAACCATTCAATGCAATCATAAGTGGAACGCCATTGGTTAATGTTTAAGAATCTTCTCTAAAAGATTCACATATGTCTTGCAAGATTATTTTACTAACCTTACCCAACTGCGTTTTAGTCGGGTTTATAAGTCGGCATTCGAGATTATTTAGGAAGTTGTCTTTGTGATCTTTAATTGTAATAAAACAATTTTTTATGCTAATTTTTTCAATTCTGTTTTCTAAATTAAACTTATTGGCCAGTGTGCTAGCCTCTTTATTAAGCTCAGTTTATAGATCAGCGGGGACTTTTTTATAATATTTAATTACTTCTATATTAAGCATATTGCTATATTTCTTGGGGCTTATCTTATATATAAACTTAGATTTATCTGCTTTAACGAAAACTTTTTTGCTATTTTTGATATCTTTCAGATCTTTGTTAATTTGCTGCTGTATATTATTGGTAACCGTTCTATACTGTATTGTTTTAATTAATCCGATTAAGTCAGATTCAAAGTTGTCTAGTTCTTTGATATGGGGTTGGTGGGTATAGGTTTTAAAACCATACAACTCAGTGGTTCAGTGTCTATTCTGGTTATTATTAAAGAAGAAATAAGCTTTCCATCTCATATTAGCTATGAAGGATTCTATTTTCTTCAGTAAAACTAATTCATAGAAATGTCGGTCAGCTAATGGTATATTTTTAAAGGAGTAACTTACGTCTACCAGTTCCATAATGGTTGACTTTATAAAGTGCTCAATAGGGCAACCTAGAGCTAAAATTAGGTAAATGATGGTATTTGCTTGGAAAAACCTTGGGTATTTCGGCTTGTAGTAGAACAAACCAGTACCCAAGGAAAAATGAGGAATAAAAAAGAAAGAACCAAGAACATGAAACTAAGGTGAACACAATCATTCAGAGTTCAAGCTCAAAGTCAAAAAAAAAAAAATATATATATATACACACATACACATTATATATATATATATATATATATATATATATATATACACACACACAAAGTATTGTTAATCTTCCTTGATGAAACCAAACTTTCTTGTACCTTTTCCCAATCCCTCATCATGACAAAGAAAGTTTGTGCACAATTCACTTTATTCGAAATGATGTATAAACTCAATCAAAATCAAAATGGCTGCTTTAACTATTATCCATGATGACAGTTGCTAAGTAGATATAATGAGCACATAAGTGATAACTGAATACTCCTAGAATATTAACAGACCTGTTGAATCAGTTTTCAGACTATAATCACACCTTAGCAGGATTAGTAAACTAGAATCAAGAAATGACAAAATGCTGATATTAATTAATTTGAACAAAAGATCAAATGCCTATCAAAAACCCTATTGCTGGTTGCCCAACTTAAATGCTTCATGTCTGAGGGTAAAAATCAGCAAAACTCCAACTGAGGATATTTGCATAATGAAGCTTAGAATACCATAAAACAAAATTTTTTTTTCATCAAACAAATTTATATATATATTATTAAATCTGTTAGATGAACAAATATATATTAGACAAAGTGAATAGGTTAATTTTGTTTATTTTTAAACCTTTGCCATCAGTACAAACCAACGTCATGCCCTTCATACATTTTCTTTGAAGGTTATTCTCCTAACTTAGATCTCAATCATTTCACTGTGATAATTCACTGAATACAGATTATAAATGCATCGCAGAAATTAGGATTTGGAAGTAATCCTTTTTTGAAGTAGACAACAATGCACCAGACAGTTTGCCATTGCATTTGAGTGGTAAGCTTAACTCATTTCTTGAAGTTTGCAGTTATTATCAGCTGTAAAAAAAAAAAAATTAAAAAAAAAAAAAAATGGGTTTCTTTTTTTTTTAAATTAATGTCATTTGATGCCAATTTGGCAGGGAAATAATAAATGACAATAAAACTGAGGTTAAAACACTAACAAAAACACAAATAACAATAAGTTGCAGAGATTTAAAATCAAAAAAATATTGTGTATGTTAGTGTCCAAAATAAATTAACACCTTCCCCTACAATTTTTGATAAAACATATAAACCCTTCCCCAGCATATATACATCTTTACCGAAAGTTTTTTTTTTTCAGACATTGACGAATAAACACGTCCAAAACATAATGTTCAAAAACCAGCTACAGACGTGTTTATACATTGATCTTGAGTCTTTTTATGGTCTTCTGAGCTTGAAATGAGTTCAATTGTCAACTCATGTCTGGTAGAGGTGTTAGCTACCACTTGGATACTTCAAGGTGTCTAAGTTTCTTAGTTGCTATACTAAAAAGAAATAAAAAATTTATTTCTGTAAATGAAATGTTTTTCCCAAAATAATTGGCAGGGAAGGGGGTTAAAGGAATTTAAGTGATCCCATAATCAGAAATACGAGTGACGTTTTTCTTTGCATATTAACAAAGCAACAGCAAGTTGAAAGTTATTGGCTCAATCTAAAACAGACATGTTTTTTTTTTATAAAGAATAGGTTATTACTTTTCCAATCAATTTTGATCAAAATGAAAAAAGTGAAAAATCTTACTGTATTTCCAGATAATCTGTAGAAGCCTGTCAGCATGCTAGCATGTCTGGACTTGATGTTCAGCTTAGGAATGCATACAGATGGTTCTTCAGGGCTAGACATCATCACAATCTCACCTGGAGAATAAATCAAGGTGCTAAACACTCTGGAAACAGGATTATATATTCAATTCCATTTGTCAACTTTTATGTTACAATAATAATCCCATGTTATTCTTTGTTTTCAGCACAACTCAAAGCTTTTAGCACAATACTGCAGATGTCCAAGCCAGACACATCCATCACAAGAATAGAGTAAGCAGCTTGTGTTAATGGATCTTTTTAATAATGCAGTAGATATGAGGATGGGTGCATGGCTAGTGTTAGAATTCTGACCATGAGAACCGGGTTCAAACCTAACCATGGTTGATTTATCAAGGGGTTGACATCTTGGTAATATCAGACTGGGAAGATGATCCCAGTAATGCATGACTGTTGGTAAGTGCCTGAAAAACCATACCATGGGTTGACCCAAGGCTTGTTAATGAACTAAGTAGGCAAGATGTTGATGAAAGCTAGCACAAAGTTTCAAGTCATCGTGACCAAGGACCCAAGTGTACTTGTCTTATTTAACCACTGATCCTGCCAGATTGTATGCTCTGTCTCAGAAACCCCAACTCAGGTACACTCAACAGAGATGTCTGCAATATGGATTAAGCACCCTAACAGACATTTCATACTTGGAAATGACTAGTTTGTCATTACATGAAGAAATACAGGTGGTGTAGGCTTTATAGGCAATAATGGCATCCCAAATTTCCAAGAACTGGTGCTATACACACAAATAATCTTTAGGAACCTATTCTGCTCATTTTCTTTTCAATCTGAGAATGGAAACAAATCACTTTATATAGTATTAATAAGAAATAAACCATTTTGATAATTTAATAGAAAACATTTATTTATTAAGATATTTCCAGATTAAAATTCTGTTCTCATCATATTTCTGTTCAGAAGTATGATGCTTTTGACTCTAGCTGTGTTATAGTTTCTTAACCACATTCAATCTGAATCGGTGCAGTCCAATGATCCGATGGAAGACCTATCAAATTTATAACTAGAAGATTTGACACATTTTTAACTTCAAGCTTTTTTTTTGTTAGAATAAATTATGTTCATGACAGAAAACCCTCTTTCAGTCTCCACAGAACTTACAGCAATGGTATTAATCATATTTTTAGCTATTATATATCGGCTATTAATATATAAGATTATTTTTGGATAATCCAACAACCAATTCGCTAAGCATTTATAATTTTAAGAATTGCTTCATGTGAACTGGTAGGATGCCAGCACTGGTTATAGGTACAGAAAATGGAATTGGCAGGCAAAGTTCAAATTCCATCCAAGGCAGTTGTGTTCACTCTAATGCTCTTGGGAAACAAATGAATAACATTTCTTGCATTAAACCTTGGTCTGGCCATTTACTGATCCTGAACCCTATCTTGCTACTAGATCCTGGAGGAGATGGTGCAAGTGTGAGTCTGGACCTGTGCAACTCCTTAAAGGAATCCTATTATCATCCTATGGTATGAGTAGCAAATGGGTAAAATCTTATACCATTACAATATGCAGTAACTAGGCAACAGAGCAGCCTTTCACAAAACATTTTAGCCTGGAAGAACCCACAAGCTAATTCTCTTGTCTGAACAAACCTTTATAATCAGAGCTTCATGTATATATTTTTATAATTAGTTTTTACAGAAACCTTAAGTTCTGAGTAGCCTCTACAGAAAAATGCTACAATATGGGATAATTAAATTTAGGGAGAATTAGATTGATTTCAACATCTTAATTGTTAACACCATATGAAATATCACAAATTCAGATATATTTTATATTTTTAACTGTTAAAAAAAAAAATTATATTTTTACATTTATGCACAAAATAAAGCTGATTCTAAATGACAAGTAAAAAAAAAAAAAAGGACATTTTTTTTCCAGATCATTTCACCCCAAGCAAGGCAATAAAGTTACTAGGGCACAAAGAGTTACTTTGTGTGAGAGAATATGAGAAAAAATAAAAACATTATTAAGGAGAGAGAACAATGAAGGAACAGGAATTAAGAAGACATAACAATCAAAATTGCATTTAAATTTTTGAAGATCAAACTTGACTGGAAAACAAGAAGCCAAAAGAAACTTACAGTTAATCTATTAGACACAAAATCAAATGTGAGTTAACTCCCCTTTCTGAGATACGGTTAAAGTTTAGGTACAACAGATAAATCCAACTAATGGTTAATAAGACATTTTAGTCTGGGCTTTACACTTTAAATTCCTGTAACCCCCAAAATAGCTCATGATATTCACTAGTGATCACACAACTTACAAAGTACAAAAGCTTCCAAGAGACATGATGAGAAGGGCAAACATTTACATTAGAAATGTAAGCATGTAAAAACATTCAAACTTACATCTTTAAAACTTTAATAATACAATTTTTCTTACTTTGTTAAAAAGTTTAAGATGAACATTCATACACATTTTTGTTCAAACTTTGTAAAAAAAAATAATATACTTATATCTGCAGAGTGTTTGGAAATTTCATGGTGCAGCTGTAGAAGATTACAAAGTAATTCATATATTTAATATGTTCACTGTTGCATTGTTATAGCATCATTGCTTGGCTGTACAGGCCATGTCTACTGAAGTTTACAAATAGCACTAAGTGCTAGTTAGTTTATAGCAAAAACACTAGGAACTGGAATTTCCCGTTGTCTTGAAAGTGTATGTATACATCAACAGCAGACAATATAAGTTTGTAAAAGCCCATAAGTATGTACATAGCAGTGAAAGTGTTAAGTAGTAACTTATCAGGTTGTGAATTTGTAAACACTTGATAAAAAGACACTTTTAGTCTTAATTTTCAATAGCTTCACAAAAGTTAGTTGATTGTTTTTGCTTAACAGCTCTACGGGTTATTTAATGACGAAATCTAATTTTTTATATTATATTACTATATTATTATGTATTATTATATTATGTTATTATATTATTATATATTATTATATATTATTATATTATATTATTATATTATTATATATTATTATATTATATTATTATATATTATTATATTATATTATTATATATTATTATATTATATTGTTATATATTATTATATTATATTATTATATATTATTATATTATATTATTATATATTATTATATTATATTATTATATTATATTATTATATATAATTATATTATTATATATAATTATATTATTATATTATATTATTATATATTATTATATTATATTATTATATATTATTATATTATATTATTATATTATATTATTATATATAATTATATTATTATATATAATTATATTATTATATTATATTATTATATATTATTATATTATATTATTATATATAATTATATTATATTATTATATATTATTATATTATATTATTATATATAATTATATTATTATATTATATTATTATATATTATTATATTATATTATTATATATAATTATATTATATTATTATATATTATTATATTATATTATTATATATAATTATATTATTATATTATATTATTATATATTATTATATTATATTATTATATATAATTATATTATTATATATTATTATATTATATTATTATATATAATTATATTATTATATTATATTATATTATATTATTATATATAATTATATTATATTATTATATATTATTATATTATATTATTATATATAATTATATTATTATATTATATTATATTATTATATATTATTATATTATATTATTATATATAATTATATTATTATATATAATTATATTATTATATATAATTATATTATTATATATTATTATATATAATTATATTATTATATTATATTATATCTTATATTATTATTTAATGCTGAAATCTAAATATATTGTATGCAATTTTATGCCTTCAGATACAGATTTTGTATATAATTTTATACTTTCAGGGTAAACATATGTTTGTTAGATATATAGTTTATAGATAAAATGCACTGTTGGTAGTTGTATTATAAAAATGTACTGTTGATTTGTTTGGGTGTTCACTATTTGTCCAATAGATGCTGCCAGTCCGGGTCAGTGTGGACCTGGGAACAACAACAGTTAAGAGGGGGTTCCACACTCTTCCAATCTCCTAATCAGAGGCCTTGCTGCCGGTTCTAGTTTATCATCATACCCAGTACAAGCTTCACAGAAGATGATACTGCTCAAAGGAAAAAAAAAAAAAAGATTCCATTTCTCTGCTTAGATGGTCTTCTCTTCATAATACCTTAATCCTTATTTATTGTAATACTTGAGAAATTACAAAGAAGATCCTGTTGTCCTTCGACAAATACAAGTATATATTAAGCTTTCTTAAACTTTAAACTTAGACATGAATTTTGTCAGTGAAAAGCACTGATATAGTTCTTCCAAGCCAATACAATCATAAGATAATTGTGATAGACATTGTTCATGGAGAAGAGTTTTGAAGTATAAAAAAAGCAGAAACATTCAGGAAAGTACAAATGTATATATTATTGAGGTGTCAATAAGTCCATAGCTCAATGTATATTATAAGATGAATTTTTGCATCATTAAACTACAGATTTACTGATACATAATTAAGACAAAAAAAATTTAGGCATATTACATTAAAAACTAAGTAAAAAAAAAAAAATATATATATATAGTAAAAAAAACTTTTTTCATCATTAAGTTACATATTTATTTATATATAGTCATACTCACCACTAGGGAAAAAACGAACAAAGCGATAATATTCTACCAAATGCCAAGGCTTGTAAAAGTGATCAAGCCCTTTCTCACCCTGTCGAATGTAAGAACATTTACTGATGTAGCATCCTGAAGAATAACAGAAAGAAAATTTAAATGAACATTACAACAGAATTCAGAACAAATAAATTTTGTTGGAAATTTGTGA
>OZ038483.1:36401378-36423878 GCA_964036315.1 Acanthosepion esculentum | reverse complement strand
CCTAGATATCTATGTATGTGTGTGTGGTGGACATTAATGGTTTAGACTTAATAAAAAGAAACTGTCCTCCTTCACTTCAATTAAGTAACCGTGATAAACAAAGAAATTGGTTTGCCTGGATTAAGATTCTTACATCTCATAGATTGGTTGCCAACCAAAGCTAGAGAGTCCAGTCTGTCCCAATATTGGCCCCCCCTAGCTAGGCAGGCGAAGGGATGATTTCTTACCTTTCCCAAGGGCATTTGTGCAAAAGCAAACAGTCTTGGATGGAATTTGAACTTATCATAGCAACCCCACCTTCTGCTCCAAGAATCATTAGATACATACAAATCTGCATTCCATCTAATATTGAAGGTGTGTATATTTTCAGTTTAACACCTTATTTTTCATGTTTGGGATAGGCAAAGATGCCTTCCAAAAGCTAAGCAGAGTATTAAGAAACAGAAAAGTTTTGTTTGAAACGAAAGAAATAGTACTGAACTATTATGATATCAGTCCTCCTATATGGCAGTGAATGCTGGACCGTCTCCTCACAGATGAGGGAGAGATGAAGCAATAGAAATATGGTTCTACAGAAGGATGCCTGGGACCAACTCCTTGATTCTATGCCGCCGAGATTCAAATAACGGGGATTATAGGGCCTAGTACCATAAATGTGAGAAGAGGAAGACATTTTAAATATCCCAAAACAAATGAAACATGAAATAAACACTTAATTTTAAATTTCAAAACCTAATTTTTTTGTATTTCACTCTTTGATTGGATGTCCTCCCGGTGTAGATACATAGGGGGCCATCACACACCTCTCCCTCCCTTCTGCACACTACTGATGCTGAGGATACACACGGACTGAAGATGTGAGTAACGACAAAGTTTTAGAGAAAAAAGAAACTTATACTTAACATCAGGGAGAGACAGTTGAAATATCTGGGGTATATAAGGAGGAAAGAGGGCTTGGAAAATCTGGTACTCACAGAACAGACTGAAGGTAAGATGAACAGAGGAAAACAACATTTAACCTACTTAACGAGCATTGAGCAGAAGGTTTAGGAGAAATAACAAAAAGAAAAAATTATTAAGATCTACAAAGGGCAGGAAATTGTGGAGAGTCATGATTGCTTACATGGTGAATGAATAAGGGACATAGAAGAAGAAATCATTACTTAATTTTTTTTATGAACTGATACATCTCAGGTATTTAATGATGATGCCACAAAATTTGTAAAATATAAACCTCATATATAATGTCACTCCCAAATTTAATATTTGGTATGTTTTTGTTTTGTTTTATAAACACAAACAGATTGAATAATGCTTAAAATGAGAGCGATGATATTTACCATTGTGCCTCACATGAGGTTTTTGATAATACATGTTTCTCCAAGAACCATATTTCTTATAGCTGCGGCAATTTACATCCTTAAAGATTCTGAAGAAGATTTGGAAATAAAAATAGACATAAATATCAGATGATGAAAGCAGTAAAGTATATTAAAGGAAAAGAAAAAAAAAAGGTAATTTCTTTGGCCTGAGAATAAATCATTAACATCTTTTCTGGAAATAAATCATTATTAACATCTTTTTCATTTTTGAGCTGAGAAGTTAAAGCTTGTAGATAAGACCACACTTAACTCCTCAGCCCACAAATGGAAAAACGTTAATAATAAACAACTGAGAGAATGTTAAGTATCTTCTTTTTGATAAAGTTAAATGGTATGCAGGAAATGTTGACATTTTCTCAAAATATTTCTATTTTCTGATAGGAATCATAAATGACAAAAAAAAAAACAGACTTAATGTCAACAATTCTGCTAGTTTTTTGCAACCTTAAACTTATGCTGTTTCTATATTATTTTGTTCATTTTAATATAAATATCATTCAATAAAAGGCTCAGGAGCAACACAAGATAGAGGGTTAGTCAAAATGGTAATGATAAGTTGGATGTGTGATATGTGTGAAAGAGAAAGTGGTAGGAAGTGAGGATAAGGAGGATAGATAACAATTGATCATTGTCAAGATTAAAGTAAAGATTATACTAAAGGAAGCAAGGATACGGGAGTCTGTCCCACAAAATGGCAGTTCTTGAGGAAAAAACTATTTCAGCAGAACTTCTTTTTTATATTTGGAAGATGGTGGAAATAAGGATGATTTGATTCTGTGGAAGGGACACGGCACATCCTAGCAGTAAAGGTCTGAAATTGTGTTACTAAAGAATACAGATTTTCTGAACATTTGCCAAGGAAATAGTGATAGAATAGTGATTGGTTTGCCACATTTGCATTTGTGGAATAGAAGCTGCAGAGTGAAAACTAAATTATCCACCACAATAGATGATAAAATATAGTTTTATGGCAGGCTTTATTTATGGGTTAAAGTGCTCAATATCAGAAATGGAGCATATGTAAATATAAAAGTGGACATTGAAGTCAAAACCAAGAGGTGACAGTATGTTTCATGCTAAACACAATCGATGACCTGAGGATTGCATTTAGCATGAAACAGACTGTTGTCTTTGGGTGTTGACTTCAATATATATGAAAAAATAAAGAACAAATAGGAAATGTATATCATTCTAACATGTTTCACTTTTATTAAAGCTTCATCAGGGATTGAGAGAAAACAGACAAAAAGAAGAAACACTGGTATTTTCAATTATGTTTGGGTGACACATGTCTGACCAATAAGAACTGACCCAAACATAAGTGAAAATACCAGTGTTTCTTCTTTTTGTCTGTTTTCTCTCAATCCCTGATGAAGCTTTAATAAAAGTGAAACATGTTAGATTGATATACGTTTCCTATATATACTTTATTTTTATTATCCCGTTGGATTCTGATCCATGTGTGTGTGTGTGTGTGTGTGTGTGTGTGTAGCAGCAATCCTTCGATTTTGGTCTTATCTGATTCTTACAACAATAAACCATGCTAAATGTCAGATATTTTCTGAAGTGATATAGTGAGCTGATCATTTTTCTAGCTCTTTAGCAAGATCTGTCATGTTATCAACTGACTTTAACACTACTCATCCAAGCTCAAGAAGCCTCCCCTACCTGCAACTAAAACAAAATTTTTTTCGGGTGGCAAGGAAAACATTTGACAATAAAAATTTGGATTTTACAATTTTTGATTTAAAATTTGTTTTAGCAAATTTCAATACTCATGCTGTTACACATAGAAAAATCAGTAACAAATTGCCAGTTATCAAGAAATAGTGCAAACATTACTGACAACATAGAGCAAATCTATGTACAAGGTAAATGTATTGTGGGTGATTTTTCTCTGGAAATGCACTGTGGGTGATTTTACTATGTATTAAAAGTAAGGAAAATAGAGATTGCCAAATGGTCAAGAATTAATGCAAGTACAAGAAACAAGATAGGGATGTTTATATGTATAATACTTCTCAGATCAATAGTTAAAAATGGCTTCAAATGAATAAATCTTAAAGATGATGATTCTTCATCAGACAGGTGCTACAAAATCACAAACAAAGATCTTTAGCAAATAACAAAAACCACATCACTTGAATACTTCCAACAGAACTAACAACAAAAATGGGTAGGAATCTATAAAATAATGATATAATCTACACTACCAAAACAAAAGTTGGAAGGAAACTCCTATTAATATTAGAAAGAGTAATAATGGTTGACTTGAGAAATGTATTTGCATGAAAAAACTGTTTTAAGAAATAAATTCCATCAATTTCAGTCAACTATACACCAATTTTTCAGTCGATGAATGACAACTAATTTTTGTATGGAAACAGCTAATTTCACAGTTACCATTGTTCAATGAAAATCTTATTAGTGGCTAATTTGGTTGACTTTTGCAAAAATATTATATGGGGAAAAAATGCTGAAAATAACATTTATTAAAAAGAAATTAGATCTGATTTTTTTAATATCCATTTTCTTTTTATATTTCATTCATTGATGTAGATCAAACAAAATGACAGAATACTGACTTGGTGCAGACAAGCTTCCATAGCTCTTCATCGCGAGCACACAAATAAAAGCCACGGCACACCTTGAATGGAAAGAGAAAAAAAAAGAAGGCATATTATACAACATCCAAAGATATTCATTTTTATCATATAAAATAATGTTAATTATTATTAACAAGTAGTACTTATTTTCTGATTTATTACTGACTGTCGATAAAAACCAATAAATAAAATGAAAGAAATACTAGTTTAAAAAGAAAAAAAAAAAATGACCAAGTGTGATTGTAAATTGATATGTAAGTAAATTATTTATCCATCTTTTTCCAACATTTAATTAGGAGAAAAGAAAACTAGTCAAAAATACCTTAAATGCTTCAAGTTATGCAAAAAACAAAATTTTGGACAAATTTCAACACAAAATAAAGCAAAATCATTCAAAGAAAGCAATACATTTGTGTACAAAAGAAACGTGATTCACGTGGAATAAAATAGGCAATCTAATAAATGACAAGATTCACTATGTGCTGAACAGAATGTTTCTCGTAAATGTAGTTCTAATGGACATTGACATTTAAACCAACAAAGAGAAACTTGTTAGTTAGTTTTTCTTGTTCCTTATTGGGGCTCATTTTGAAGCCACATCCAAACAAAAGCTGACCAAATGTGGCAGAGGTCATATTCATTCACACATGCAAATAGTAGGCATTTCAGCAGAAATCTTGATTCACAAGTAGTCCCTAGCCACATGTATACACACTTTTAGGATACTGCCATCTGGTTTGAATTCAGATTTTCCTTATCCTAGAATGTTTGCCACCCAAGGCTCTAGGATCCAGTCTGTTTGGTTATTTTACCCATACCTGTGGGGAGAAGAGATGGCTTCATACTTTTCCCAAAGGTATTAGCACATAAGTGACTGTAATGAACTTGAGTGGAATTCAAAGTCTGCTTTCTGATTCCTCAATGCAAGCCAGTAACCATTATTTACTCCCCGATGCCTTCCCTTAAGAGAAATTTATGAGATGGAATTAGATTATCTTTACATATATATGACAGCCAGTAGCAAAGAGACAATAAAAAAGTGGAGGGAAAAGCAGATTCCTACATGGTTCACAACCAAATCACCACACGACCCAATAAGACAATGAAATTATTTCAACATTGTCCAACCTACATAGACATTGGCAACTCTAGCATCATCTCTAGTAGTAGTTTTTCCAAACATTTGCAGTCTGCACAACACCGTCTTTCTTCTGAATATTGGTTCACATAAAGATACATTTCAAGAACACCTGATGACAGTCAAACTCACAACAAATGGCTTTGCTACACTACATGCTCTCCACTTTTAAAAAGGGAAGTAATCAGCAAGAGTTTTCTCCCTTGGTATCAGCCATTTTTTTCTATTACTACTACTGCTAATACTATTATTACTACTACTACTACTAATACTATTATTACTACTATTATTACTACTACTACTATTATTACTATTACTACCACTATTACTACTACTACTACTACTACTACTATTACTACTACTACGACGACGACATTGGAGTTGAATCAATTCAGAATTGATTATCAAATTTAATCATTTAACACATCACAATGAATTTTAGCAAATTAACACCTATAGGAGCCCTCTACCATTAAACACTTGTGCTTTGCTAACAAATAATAGCAAACAAGCCTGTACTTTTGTTATCTTAAACAAAAAAATCAAACAAATATAGAAATATTCTAATCTCTACAAAGACCAAGTCTGCAACCAAAATTGATTTTATTCCATTTAAAATTCAGAATATGTTTTATTTCATAATGCCTATGTTGTAATCATGAGTTTCACTAACCCAACATCTGGATTAAATTATTAATTCTGCTTCAGAATTTGAAATTAATACAGAAAGACTGGCAAGTAATCTAAACAATGTGAATCCCATTTAAAGTAATTTTAAAAGACAGGTAAGGGTCAGTTCAAAGACTGTTTAGGGTCAAGTTCAAACTTTGAAACTTTACAGACATTTAAAAAACAAAAAATAAAAAGTTAATTAATCTGGTAAATTCATCCCTGAAGAAACTTACAGAGCATTACAAATTTATGTAATGTTTTACTTACTGCAAAATTTCCCAGATACAAACAGCCAGTGATGACTCACAATTCTATTCAATATAAAAGTGAAACTATAGTCATGAACAATAAGCAAGAATGTCTTTTATTTTAAAGGATCCACAAGTGTTTAAGCAGGATGAAGAAAAAAAAAACATTCCACCGAGCCAAATAAAACTGTCATCCAAGATTGTCATGCAAAATTGGAGCTTGCATCGAGTTTGATCGGTTATGATGTGAACTGATGAAAACTTGCAGCTTGCAATTTGATTGGTGGGCCCGAGGCATTGCAGGCCATGATCAAGCATCTATTGCTGTTGCCAGAAGTTCCCCCCACCCATACACACACTTTTCTGAGAGACTATGTTTACATGGTTTCATTTCAATTGTGGCTAAGAGCCTGCCCAGATTAGGATTATTGCTAACAAAAACTTTCTTGCTCATGTTATGGAGCAAGGGTCAGTCACAGCAATATTTACCCCAAAGTGAATGTTGGCTCCAAACCAACTAGGAATGATTGCAAAATACTTTCCCTTCCCCAATTTATAGGCAGAAGCACATAAATACTTGCTGAAATTTTTAAACATAAATATTAATCGATAGGGAATTTCTTCCTAGCCAATAAAATAGGCTGGTTCTTGGTTTCATCTGACTCAGTGCTGGTCTGTCTTGTCTTGAAGTCAGAACGCTACATTCACTTATCCAAATAGGCTTCTGTGTGTCAACCCCAATTCTTAGTTTGTGAACATTTTGCCAAATTACTGTTGCTTTGCTTTATTACTGCTAATTTGCCTTGTGTATATTGTTTGCTTGCTTTATATTATTTCTTTTGCCCTATTCTTTTATTTTTCTTGTTGTTTATTGCAAACTTTATCAATTTTGTTTGTTGGGCAGTTCTATCATTTATCTAAATCTAAACATGGGCACTCACTCTACAGTGAAAATTTCCCAAACACAAAAAACCCTGAAAACTTGCACTTCTGTACAATACGACAGAACATGCAAAAGTTGAGACACAGTTAGGAAGCCACCATTCAGTTTTATAGAAGGCGAAGCACTTACCTGTGACAGCTGCTCTAATGATCTTGTGTCAAGTTCAGTGGATACAACCCACTTAAAAATATACATCACAACTTCCACAGGCAATGAAGAGATGTGGGTGCCCTGAAATGAATTTTAGTTTAGTTCACAAAGTGAAACTAAAATCATGAACAATGAGTAAATAGACTTGTTTCTGTTTTTTTCCTAAATCAGAATCCATGAATTTGTTTTTGTTTTTAAATTCAGTAGAATAATAAAATTAATGAGACTATGGAAGGAAAAAGTTTTCAGTCAAACCAAGAATTAATAGGAGCAGAGTATAAATTAGTATTTAGATACTAGTGTTTTAACTAATTTTGGTTCCAAATCCAGATGTAAAAAGAGAATGGTCAAGTTTGTAACTAGTACCCCCACTCTGTAAAAAATATCGAGAGAGAGAAAAAGAAAAAGAAAAAAAAAAAAAAAAAAGAGAACAAGACAACCCAGCTGTGGGAAGAAACACATACTGCACAAAGCAAACCCTAATCTATAAGCAACAACATAAAAGTGTCTGAAAAACGTTCTAACATCAGGATTTTAAAACAGACTCTTGAAAGCTGGGATACAATTCAAGCCATTTGTAAGAAAACCCCAAGATTACACTGTCTGGATATCTCTTGTTGAGGACATATACCTCCAAATAGATTATCAAAATCTTTAAGTATAAAATGCAGAACATCGCAAACAGGATATTTGATAAGTAAAATCTGAAAGGTTATCTTCAATAAACCTTTAGGTTAGAGGCTTTACTTAACAATTAGAGTTGAACCAACTCAAACTCTCAAAACAAAAGTATAATGATTAGAGTCCAAAAAGTATATAGAAAAAATATTTTTATTTACATGTTGCAAAAATATAAACAACATCTTTGCTGTTATTATCACAACGTTTTGGCCATTGTGCCCTTTGGCCTTCATCAAGTGCTTGTCAATCCTGGTTACCTTCAGGAAATTTCAAATTGAACACTTTATTTAATCGACTGCAATAGATTGTTCTCAATCTGCTGACCATGTCTTCTCGTTCTTATTTAGTAATACTCAGTTATTGTTTACCCCATTTTTACAAAGTTCATACTGCCTGACCCAGGGATTGAACACACAATTACTGTCATTCATAAATTAATGTTTTATAACACAAGGCTATTGTCCTATGGGGCAATCCTGAGTGAATGAGTGAAGAACTTTAAGGTTTAAACCTAACTTGTCAGCTGATGAGTGCTGTTGTTGCTCCTGGTCAAACTTGACTGCACAAACTGAGGCTTCTCTTTTCTACCGCTGCTGCAGCAAAAGCTTTGCTGTCAATTCTTAACAACTACCATATTTTATTTATTTCTATACCAGGCCTAGCATAAAAATAAATATTTTCTTTTGTATCTATTCATCTGGAGTCAACCTGCATTGGGAGTATTCAATATCCTTTAAACATTAATGGTAAGAATGCAATAGTTTTTGATATAGAATTGTGTGCTTTGAGGTTGGACTTAAAAATTTTCAATGGGTTAAAAGAATCAATTTAGATGGAGGGATTAGAACTCCACAGTGGAATTTGTTGGACTTGCTTTTTACACAATATTAGCACAAAGCATGTAAGCAGACATCTAAAACGTAGAAACGTCGTCATCGTCATTGGCTTTACCTCGTATCCAAAAGTTTAATTTCTTCTTTGCTGATCCTTCCTTTATGATGATGGCATTGATGACTAAAGTTGCCACCAACATGCAGGTTCGGGACTAGAAGCTTCCAGTTTCCCCAAAACCTGCTCCCATCATCCATTCCCTGTCATTGTTTGGCTTTGCAAGAGTTGATTAGAGGTGAAAGAAAATCAAAGTAGAAGAAAGTGCTGAGGACATGAATTTGTTCAAGGTGGATCTTGCCAGGAAGGCGACCAACACACTTGTTTTCATGACCTTCCTCTGCGGCACATATGGAATGAGACATGCAGAACCCTTTTATGGAACTGCAACAGACTGCTGCCGACTTTGTTATAATGTTGAGTGGTGCTTTCTGTAGCATGTCCATCATGTGTAGCCCCCTTCATTTGCCAATTCAACCATTGACATCTGTTGTAATTGTCAATACTTGTTCCACTGTTGGGGTCTCTGGAGCAAGGTTGAAGACATGACCCAGACTAAGTGTGACCAACTTAGAAACACCAAGAAGTTAAAACAAAGCCTTACCCTCTGTTCAGTTGCAGCTTGACAAATGGTGTTCTGCGAAGCCTGCAATTGATTCAGTTGGTTCTGCAGACTTTCTTCAAGGTCTTCTACTGACGTACTGCAACATAATGAAAATGCACAGTCAACCCAATGCAGATAAATGCCAACAGTAGACATGCAAGTAATTACAAGTAGGAACAGTTGATTCTATAACAGCTCCTAATAATTTCATAACATTATCACAGACATTTTCTCGCTTTAACATCTTTTAATCAGCACAACAAACAAAAAGGAAATATGTGTGTGTGTGTGTGTGTGTGTGTGTGTGTGTGTGTGTGTGATAAAAATATACTTTTAAGGTATGCTATATTTATTGGTGAAAGTGTTCTATATGATAGAGTATATGTAAACATAAAAGTGGACGCCATCTTCAACATACATAACCTGAAGATTGTGTTCAAGCAGGAAAAAGACTGTCACCACTTGGTGTTGACTTCAGTGTCCTCTATATGTGTGTGTGTGTGTGTGTGTACTAGCTTAAAAGCCGCCCTATTGGGTGGCATTTAAGCTAGCTTCTACGGAGGGCTCTTGATTGGGCCTTCATCACAATGGATAGGGCGGAGTAGATGTGAGAGGCAACAATAACGTACAGAAGAACTCAAAATTGATCGCCGCATTTAAGTATTGCATTAATATTTAAGCTTACTTTTAAAAGCTCAACAATAATTCTTCTGCCGCCACTTAATTTAAAGACAATTTGATCTATGTAACTCCTTACTTTTTGTACAAACAATTATTTTTTATTTCATGGGTGACTTTTCCTGGATTTTGCAATTAATTTAGATTATTCCCAAATTTATTTCCAAGTTATAAAAATTGTTATTGCACAAAAACAAATATTTGTCAGAAAATGTTTATGTAAAAAAAAATCTCCGAAAACAATCACAATAATGAAAACTTGGGAATCCAAAATTTCAGGATTGGGGGTTGGGATCTGGCATGTTTTTAATTTGCTCACAGAGTTGGCCTGATAACAAAATTTTATAATATGGTGGCCTATATAAAATTAACAAGTGAATCCTGTTCATATTTAAACATCCATGCAGAATATAAGCAGAAAAGTGATTTACCTTTCACACCAGAATTGTGGTGAGAAAAATTTTAAATGGTTCAAACAAAGACCTTGTGTAATATTTGCCTCTTAAACAACTATTATCAATATAGATATACACTTGTTTAGACATGATAACAAATGGTGGCAGACTGAACAGTGTTGTAGTTTCTTTATATCACAAAATTTAAAGCAAAAATTTACCTGAAGCATTCTGTGCTTCAGCAGAATAGTAAAATGAATTTATAAACACTAAGCAGAGTACACAGATACTACACTGATCCTAGGTAGAGGTGGAGCACTAGAAAGCAACAATATAATTGAGACAAAGCACATAGATAACTCTTAGGTAAAAAGAAGTGACCCATGAATAACCCGTTTTGATGGGCACTATGCTAGTTAATAAAAGTTGATGATGCTTCATCTAAGAAATTCAAGATATTGGAAAAGACCTCATAGAGGAATAAAATCAGAAAAACTAGTGATAGAAATGAATTTCAATTCTAAATTAGAGAAAGATTTGAAATTCATAACAAACAAGACCTATGCAATAGCATCCGCTTAATCTGAACAGCTTTGTAATTAGGGGAGATAACTCTTAAATAACTTTAATTTGTTAACATAGTAAAAAAAGAATCCAGCAAACCATTTGTTAAATAAGCTAAAACTAGTTTAAATTATTTTTACAACTATATCAGTTATAAAAGTCCATTTTTGTTAATAACTGAATATAAACCTGGAATATAAATCTAGAATTACAAGAGCCATACCAAAGAAAAATGGTTATCAAGCTGGTCTTACAAAGATATTACAACTGAACAGAAATCAATCTTTATTGCGTACCCCAGATTTATGCCCTTGTGCTAAGTTTCATAAATACCAATTTTCTGTCAAGTATTAAGCTATCATGATCAAAAATCGATTCTACTTGATGCAAACTTACCAAAAAGATAGTAAAAATATTGATCAATCACAAAGGTTTGATGTACCAGAATTATTTCTACAAGTCTATAAAAACCAAGAGCTCAAGTTGAATGTACTCACTTGCTGCCAACAGATGTTTCACTCACTTGCCTTTCTACAATTTAAAAAAAGATTTATTATTAATACATTAAGAATTACACATTCAGGTGAGGTCTATTTACTATTTATTTATTTTTCAGTCCTTGCTTCTTTCATTTCAGTTTCTTTTTATTACAATAATCTTCAGTCATTGATAAACAGCACAGATTGGAAATGTTGGTTGCTAAAAACATCCACTCACCAAATTTATAGGAAAATCATACAGATGCATGCTGGGATTTCTTCATAACCAATAAAAATGAAACACTCCTCAATATTTTTGTTTTGAAGTCAGAATGCTAAAAATCACTTGACTGTAGCCCTTTTGCATGTGAACACCATTCTTTCTATGTTAACTTTTTGCATTATTACTGTTGCTTTGTCTACTTTTGTCTTGCATATATATAATATATATATATATATATATATATATATATATATATATATAATTTGCTTAGTATTATATTACCACTGAAGTTTTTTTTTCCCTTTTCTTAATGTTTGATCAATTCTGTTTTGCTAATTAATTAACATTGACTAGTTACTCTACAGAAAATAAAGAGGAAACTAATTTTTTTGTTTTTTAATTTCCAATCTAATTCCTGGGCATGTCAAAAAATAAGTGGAATTATATTTGATAAGGCCTATGTCTAGGATGATCAAGGTCTAAAAGGTTAAAGTACAAAAGGAGACTGAGAATTAACAATGTAACTATGTTTCTTTTCTTGCCCATGGAACTCTCTTCCCGCTTCTTGTTTTCCAGTCAACTTTGATCTTCAAAAATTTAAATGCAATAAAAAGCAAGTAAAATTAGAATGAAAGCAATAAAAGTTGAAAAATGATTAATAATTGATAATAATCTAAGAAATTCAAGAGAAAACAGGTCTATCTGCATTTTAAAAAAACTAAACAGATTTCTTTCCAAGCTGAAAAATAACAATTGTGATCAAGTGGTGCAATCTGATCTGACAATTTTGTCACTGTGGAAACATGGAAATTTTATTTCAAATATTTATTTGCAAATTATAGATTTAAAGATAATGAATATAAATAAGGTTTGGCAGTCCATCACATCACATACAAAAGGTTGCTTTGTGCTAAATAAATTCTAATAATCTTTAAGCACATGTAAAAGATTATGGATTAATCTAAATCCTGGGCATGACAAAAAATAAATGGGATTATATCTGATAAGGCCGATGTCTAAGATGATCAAGGAAGGTCTAAAGGGTTAAAATATAAAAGGAATATGAGAAGTAACAATTTAACTAAGTTCTCTGTTAACAGTTTCTTCTCTCACATGCGGAACTCTCTTCCAGCTTCCTGATTCACAGTCAACTTTGGTCTTCAAAAAATTTAAATGCAATCTCAATCGTTATCTTCTGTCTTATTTAACCGTTCTTTTATTCTCTCTCCTCAATAACTAGTTGCATTTTAGTGGCTTTATTGCCTTGCTTGAGGGGAAATGATTAAAAACAAAAAAAACACAGCAATGCTGTCTGATCACTAGTCATAATGAATGGATCCCCCATCATGGAGTCTCTGAGCCTTGAGAGACAGTTAGGCCTTAAACTCACCCCTGACCTCAAGTGAAACTTGTACATATGATCCATTGTTGAAAAAGCAGGAAAAATGGTCGGTTCCCTGTACCGCTCTAGTAAGTACCTGACTCTTCGTGCTATCCTCTAACTTTACAAAAGAGCCAGATCAGGCCTAAAATAAAGAACTTGTCATATTTAGGCAGGAGCTACCCAGTCATCA
The DNA here is from genome assembly GCA_964036315.1 of Acanthosepion esculentum. Classification (NCBI taxonomy): domain Eukaryota; kingdom Metazoa; phylum Mollusca; class Cephalopoda; order Sepiida; family Sepiidae; genus Acanthosepion; species Acanthosepion esculentum. Next base: position 36,410,653 of record OZ038483.1, on the reverse strand, counting down.
CTTTTCAGACTTGACAGGGTTCTGAAAGCATCTCAGAATCCTTGCGGGCAACATTTTCCACCCTGCAACCTCTCTCTAAGACAACACTCCATCTTATTGCAGGCATATTTATCCATGTTTGCCTACAATTGTTTGTAAAGGTTCATTGATACCTTATAATAGGAATTACACAGAATGGTTACAGACATATTTTTATGTTAAAACCTTTTCCTGGGTTATTTCTAGGAAATTTGAGACCTGAACAGGAAAGGGTCTGACTGTATATAGGAAACAGATAAACTCTTCCCAATAATATATATCATTATCCCAAAGGTAATAAAAAAAATGGAATTTATTTGTTACATCAGAAAATCTATAATAGTTTGCTCCAAATTTCACAGGCAATAAATATAACACTAGATTCAATTCACATAAGAAATGAAATTGAATGAATGAAGAAAACATGAAAATTCATCTAAGAAATGGAATGCTTATTTAATGAGGCTGAAGACAACATGAAAATTCATCTAAGAAATGGAATGCTTATTTAATGAGGCTGAAGACAACATGAAAATTCATCTAAGAAATGGAATGCTTATTTAATGAGGCTGAAGACAACATGAAAATTCATCTAAGAAATGGAATGCTTATTTAATGAGGCTGAAGACAACATGAAAATTCATCTAAGAAATGGAATGCTTATTTAATGAGGCTGAAGACAACATGAAAATTCATCTAAGAAATGGAATGCTTATTTAATGAGGCTGAAGACAACATGAAAATTCATCTAAGAAATGGAATGCTTATTTAATGAGGCTGAAGACAACATGAAAATTCATCTAAGAAATGGAATGCTTATTTAATGAGGCTGAAGACAACATGAAAATTCATCTAAGAAATGGAATGCTTATTTAATGAGGCTGAAGACAACATGAAAATTCATCTAAGAAATGGAATGCTTATTTAATGAGGCTGAAGACAATTTGAAAATTCATCTAAGAAATGGAATGCTTATTTAATGAGGCTGAAGACAACATACAAATCAAAAGGGACTAATATTTTTCACACAGATTTGTCAAGTGTTTATTCAGAAGTAATGAAAGAAAAGAAAACTAACGTCTTGGCTTTTGGCCAGTCAAATTCACTTGAAACTCAATGTCAGGAACCAACTGTACTGCTTGCCTATAAAAGCTTACAGCTGAAATATACAAAAGATAATGTATAAAGAATAAACTTTTAAATATGATATATAAATATAAAAATTATGAAGAGCAAATAGAAAAGAAAAAAATGATATTACAATTGATATATAGAAGCATTTTTTTTTAATAAAATAATTATTTTTTTTCATTAATTTATAAAAATAATTAAATTAAGAGATTGTGACATCTATCAGACAGATGAAATTTAAATTTTTATTATTGCATTATTCCAAAATTTTAACACATCAGCAGATAGCTATTAATGGCAACAACTGAGTATAAATAGTTATTAATTAAAAAATCAGTAATTAATGTATAATACTATCCATAACTACATGTACAAGAATGTCATTTTTGATAAAAGTTAAAAATATAACCCATAAATACATAAAAAATGTGTATATAGTCGAAAATTCCTTTTTCACAATATATCTATTTGTGCTGTTATAATGTTTATTACCTAAACAATAATAATACTGAATAAATTGTTTCTAAACATTATAATATATTTAATCACATCTCCCTAATAGCTGTCGCGATCTGTAAAATAAAATAATTATCATTTTTTATTAATTTAGTTAAAGGATTCAAGGGAGGTAAGAGACTATTTTGAGCTGGAATTATACAAAAACCTTTTAGCACATCAATATCGATATAGATTAGAAAACATTAACCAGTATCTTTGCATTAAAAACTTTTCATTTTGTATGATAAAAAAAAAGTTGTATTTTAATTAAAATGATATATAAAGTTATTTTACACTCGAAAATGTTTTTGCTAACCATTTACAAAGAAATCTCCTCAAATAGAGTTTTGCTAAATACGTTTCATCTAATAAAATACAAAAACCTACCATCATACAAATTCCCATTTTGTTCAGCTTTAATTCCTTCTAAATAGAACCACTGAGCCTAAAAGATAGGAATGAAATTCTCGGTTATAAACAATAAGTATGAAATAAAACCACTGTCAAGGAAAATAGGAATAAAAATAAAATACATCAAAATAGACAAAACTACTATAATAGAAATTTTGTTTTTAAAAACCTTAAATTTTCATTGGTGAATAAAAACAATCCTTTAAGAGCAAACTAAGACTACTGCATTTAACAGCATACAGAAGTACGGACAAACACACACACTATATATATATATATATATATATATATATATATATATATATATATATATATAGGTTTTGTTGAAAATGACTTACAAGGTGCTGTAGTTGAGTTTTTAAATAATTTCTAATGTGTTTATATTTTTTTCTTTTCAGAAAATAAATTATATAAAAATTGTCTGAATGTTTTCGAAGTTTTTTTGGCTATACTTTTAGCCGTCATCAAGGATGAATTTTATTTTACTTTTAACTCAATATGTAGATTGTTTTCTGCATGTATCTACAGTTATAGGAATGTTTTATTTTTATAACACGGTCAGCACATTGTGGCCATGTTCATAGTTGATATTGCATGTTGGATTTTTCATTTTTGTAAATAATGATTCCATTATTTTTAATCTTTTTGTACATATGGCTGATGCTATTATATTTGTATTATCAATGAGTATGTTACAGATAGAGTTTGGTAGGTCTCAATGTGTATTTGAATGAGACCTAATTGAGCTATGGTCAGAGAGATGTAACATGTTGTAGTATATCCAATGTAATTATTTACAAATTTGGATTGATCAGGAACACAGCTCCTTAAGGGACATGTAAATTCGTAAATAATATTGGTACCCTGTAATTTGGATCTTGCAGGTAAATTATTATTTTTGACGATGAGGTAAGCAGTTTTTAATTTTTATAATAAATAATTAATTTTCTTGGTTTTGTCAACTAGAGTTGTGTATTTCTAAGTGAAGATTCATCTCGCTATGCATTTCATTTTTGTAGAAAATGTTAACATTAACATTCTCTACAAAAATCAAATGCATAGTAACTATAAAAATTATACAAACACATGAGAAATTAATAAAAAAAACTCAACCACAGCATCTTGTCAGTCATTTGCCTCACATGCGATCATTTTTTTTTTACCTGTCTTACAAAATTTTCCTATGAACATTATTCACTTTTTAAAGATATTCCTTTTCAAAGAACACACATACAGACTCTTGCTTTAAACAACTTTGCCTCACATGCGATCATTTTTTTTTACCTGTCTTATAAAATTTTCCTATGAACATTATTCACTTTTTAAAGATATTCCTTTTCAAAGAACACACATACAGACTCTTGCTTTAAACAACTTCGCCTCACATGCGATCATTTTTTTTTTACCTGTCTTACAAAATTTTCCTATGAACATTATTCACTTTTTAAAGATATTCCTTTTCAAAGAACACACATACAGACTCTTGCTTCAAACAACGTGGCCACACATGCGATTTTTTTTACCTGTCTTACAAAATTTTCCTATGAACATTATTCACTTTTTAAAGATATTCCTTTTCAAAGAACACACATACAGACTCTTGCTTCAAACAACGTGGCCACACATGCGATTTTTTTTACCTGTCTTACAAAATTTTCCTATGAACATTATTCACTTTTTAAAGATATTCCTTTTCAAAGAACACACATACAGACTCTTGCTTCAAACAACGTGGCCACACATGCGATTTTTTTTACCTGTCTTACAAAATTTTCCTATGAACATTATTCACTTTTTAAAGATATTCCTTTTCAAAGAACACACATACAGACTCTTGCTTTAAACAACTTTGCCTCACATGCGATCATTTTTTTTTTACCTGTCTTACAAAATTTTCCTATGAACATTATTCACTTTTTAAAGATATTCCTTTTCAAAGAACACACATACAGACTCTTGCTTCAAACAACGTGGCCACACATGCGATTTTATTTACCTGTCTTACAAAATTTTCCTATGAACATTATTCACTTTTTAAAGATATTCCTTTTCAAAGAACACACATACAGACTCTTGCTTCAAACAACTTTGCCTCACATACGATCATTTTTTTTTTACCTGTCTTACAAAATTTTCCTATGAACATTATTCACTTTTTAAAGATATTCCTTTTCAAAGAACACACATACAGACTCTTGCTTCAAACAACTTTGCCTCACATGCGATCATTTTTTTTTTACCTGTCTTACAAAATTTTCCTATGAACATTATTCACTTTTTAAAGATATTCCTTTTCAAAGAACACACATACAGACTCTTGCTTCAAACAACTTTGCCTCACATACGATCATTTTTTTTTTACCTGTCTTACAAAATTTTCCTATGAACATTATTCACTTTTTAAAGATATTCCTTTTCAAAGAACACACATACAGACTCTTGCTTCAAACAACTTTGCCTCACATGCGAACATTTTTTTTTTACCTGTCTTACAAAATTTTCCTATGAACATTATTCACTTTTTAAAGATATTCCTTTTCAAAGAACACACATACAGACTCTTGCTTCAAACAACTTTGCCTCACATGCGATCATTTTTTTTTTACCTGTCTTACAAAATTTTCCTATGAACATTATTCACTTTTTAAAGATATTCCTTTTCAAAGAACACACATACAGACTCTTGCTTTAAACAACTTTGCCTCACATGCGATCATTTTTTTTTTACCTGTCTTACAAAATTTTCCTATGAACATTATTCACTTTTTAAAGATATTCCTTTTCAAAGAACACACATACAGACTCTTGCTTCAAACAACGTGGCCACACATGCGATTTTTTTTACCTGTCTTACAAAATTTTCCTATGAACATTATTCACTTTTTAAAGATATTCCTTTTCAAAGAACACACATACAGACTCTTGCTTCAAACAACGTGGCCACACATGCGATTTTTTTTACCTGTCTTACAAAATTTTCCTATGAACATTATTCACTTTTTAAAGATATTCCTTTTCAAAGAACACACATACAGACTCTTGCTTCAAACAACGTGGCCACACATGCGATTTTTTTTACCTGTCTTACAAAATTTTCCTATGAACATTATTCACTTTTTAAAGATATTCCTTTTCAAAGAACACACATACAGACTCTTGCTTCAAACAACGTGGCCACACATGCGATTTTTTTTACCTGTCTTACAAAATTTTCCTATGAACATTATTCACTTTTTAAAGATATTCCTTTTCAAAGAACACACATACAGACTCTTGCTTCAAACAACTTTGCCTCACATGCGATCATTTTTTTTTTACCTGTCTTACAAAATTTTCCTATGAACATTATTCACTTTTTAAAGATATTCCTTTTCAAAGAACACACATACAGACTCTTGCTTCAAACAACGTGGCCACACATGCGATTTTTTTTACCTGTCTTACAAAATTTTCCTATGAACATTATTCACTTTTTAAAGATATTCCTTTTCAAAGAACACACATACAGACTCTTGCTTCAAACAACTTTGCCTCACATACGATCATTTTTTTTTTACCTGTCTTACAAAATTTTCCTATGAACATTATTCACTTTTTAAAGATATTCCTTTTCAAAGAACACACATACAGACTCTTGCTTCAAACAACTTTGCCTCACATGCGATCATTTTTTTTTTACCTGTCTTACAAAATTTTCCTATGAACATTATTCACTTTTTAAAGATATTCCTTTTCAAAGAACACACATACAGACTCTTGCTTCAAACAACTTTGCCTCACATACGATCATTTTTTTTTTACCTGTCTTACAAAATTTTCCTATGAACATTATTCACTTTTTAAAGATATTCCTTTTCAAAGAACACACATACAGACTCTTGCTTCAAACAACTTTGCCTCACATGCGAACATTTTTTTTTTACCTGTCTTACAAAATTTTCCTATGAACATTATTCACTTTTTAAAGATATTCCTTTTCAAAGAACACACATACAGACTCTTGCTTCAAACAACTTTGCCTCACATGCGATCATTTTTTTTTTACCTGTCTTACAAAATTTTCCTATGAACATTATTCACTTTTTAAAGATATTCCTTTTCAAAGAACACACATACAGACTCTTGCTTTAAACAACTTTGCCTCACATGCGATCATTTTTTTTTTACCTGTCTTACAAAATTTTCCTATGAACATTATTCACTTTTTAAAGATATTCCTTTTCAAAGAACACACATACAGACTCTTGCTTCAAACAACGTGGCCACACATGCGATTTTTTTTACCTGTCTTACAAAATTTTCCTATGAACATTATTCACTTTTTAAAGATATTCCTTTTCAAAGAACACACATACAGACTCTTGCTTCAAACAACGTGGCCACACATGCGATTTTTTTTACCTGTCTTACAAAATTTTCCTATGAACATTATTCACTTTTTAAAGATATTCCTTTTCAAAGAACACACATACAGACTCTTGCTTCAAACAACGTGGCCACACATGCGATTTTTTTTACCTGTCTTACAAAATTTTCCTATGAACATTATTCACTTTTTAAAGATATTCCTTTTCAAAGAACACACATACAGACTCTTGCTTCAAACAACGTGGCCACACATGCGATTTTTTTTACCTGTCTTACAAAATTTTCCTATGAACATTATTCACTTTTTAAAGATATTCCTTTTCAAAGAACACACATACAGACTCTTGCTTCAAACAACTTTGCCTCACATGCGATCATTTTTTTTTTACCTGTCTTACAAAATTTTCCTATGAACATTATTCACTTTTTAAAGATATTCCTTTTCAAAGAACACACATACAGACTCTTGCTTCAAACAACGTGGCCACACATGCGATTTTTTTTACCTGTCTTACAAAATTTTCCTATGAACATTATTCACTTTTTAAAGATATTCCTTTTCAAAGAACACACATACAGACTCTTGCTTCAAACAACTTTGCCTCACATGCGATCATTTTTTTTTTACCTGTCTTACAAAATTTTCCTATGAACATTATTCACTTTTTAAAGATATTCCTTTTCAAAGAACACACATACAGACTCTTGCTTTAAACAACTTTGCCTCACATGCGATCATTTTTTTTTTACCTGTCTTACAAAATTTTCCTATGAACATTATTCACTTTTTAAAGATATTCCTTTTCAAAGAACACACATACAGACTCTTGCTTCAAACAACGTGGCCACACATGCGATTTTTTTTACCTGTCTTACAAAATTTTCCTATGAACATTATTCACTTTTTAAAGATATTCCTTTTCAAAGAACACACATACAGACTCTTGCTTCAAACAACGTGGCCACACATGCGATTTTTTTTACCTGTCTTACAAAATTTTCCTATGAACATTATTCACTTTTTAAAGATATTCCTTTTCAAAGAACACACATACAGACTCTTGCTTCAAACAACGTGGCCACACATGCGATTTTTTTTACCTGTCTTACAAAATTTTCCTATGAACATTATTCACTTTTTAAAGATATTCCTTTTCAAAGAACACACATACAGACTCTTGCTTTAAACAACTTTGCCTCACATGCGATCATTTTTTTTTTACCTGTCTTACAAAATTTTCCTATGAACATTATTCACTTTTTAAAGATATTCCTTTTCAAAGAACACACATACAGACTCTTGCTTCAAACAACGTGGCCACACATGCGATTTTTTTTACCTGTCTTACAAAATTTTCCTATGAACATTATTCACTTTTTAAAGATATTCCTTTTCAAAGAACACACATACAGACTCTTGCTTCAAACAACTTTGCCTCACATGCGATCATTTTTTTTTTACCTGTCTTACAAAATTTTCCTATGAACATTATTCACTTTTTAAAGATATTCCTTTTCAAAGAACACACATACAGACTCTTGCTTTAAACAACTTTGCCTCACATGCGATCATTTTTTTTTACCTGTCTTATAAAATTTTCCTATGAACATTATTCACTTTTTAAAGATATTCCTTTTCAAAGAACACACATACAGACTCTTGCTTCAAACAACTTTGCCTCACATACGATCATTTTTTTTTTACCTGTCTTACAAAATTTTCCTATGAACATTATTCACTTTTTAAAGATATTCCTTTTCAAAGAACACACATACAGACTCTTGCTTCAAACAACTTTGCCTCACATGCGATCATTTTTTTTTTACCTGTCTTACAAAATTTTCCTATGAACATTATTCACTTTTTAAAGATATTCCTTTTCAAAGAACACACATACAGACTCTTGCTTTAAACAACTTTGCCTCACATACGATCATTTTTTTTTTACCTGTCTTACAAAATTTTCCTATGAACATTATTCACTTTTTAAAGATATTCCTTTTCAAAGAACACACATACAGACTCTTGCTTCAAACAACTTTGCCTCACATGCGATCATTTTTTTTTTACCTGTCTTACAAAATTTTCCTATGAACATTATTCACTTTTTAAAGATATTCCTTTTCAAAGAACACACATACAGACTCTTGCTTCAAACAACTTTGCCTCACATGCGATCATTTTTTTTTTACCTGTCTTACAAAATTTTCCTATGAACATTATTCACTTTTTAAAGATATTCCTTTTCAAAGAACACACATACAGACTCTTGCTTCAAACAACATGGCCACACATGCGATTTTTTTTACCTGTCTTATAAAATTTTCCTATGAACATTATTCACTTTTTAAAGATATTCCTTTTCAAAGAACACACATACAGACTCTTGCTTCAAACAACTTTGCCTCACATGCGATCATTTTTTTTTTACCTGTCTTACAAAATTTTCCTATGAACATTATTCACTTTTTAAAGATATTCCTTTTCAAAGAACACACATACAGACTCTTGCTTCAAACAACGTGGCCACACATGCGATTTTTTTTACCTGTCTTACAAAATTTTCCTAGGGAACATTATTCACTTTTTGTTTGCACAAACATTTTGTTATTCCAAGTAAATAAAATTTTATCGTTGTTGAATTCAAACAAAACAGAGAGTTTCTTTTTTTCTACCCAACTCATTATTTATTTATTTATTCAGAACTCTCAATGCTTTTGTATTTTAGCAATATTGAAGTAGACGGTGTATAATTGAGAATCTTGTAGGATTCCTAGACAAAATCAACACCCAGCGGCTACAGTCTGTTTCATGCTTAAGGCATGGCTTGAAGATTGTATTTAAGCAT
>OZ038483.1:36338878-36398878 GCA_964036315.1 Acanthosepion esculentum | reverse complement strand
AACCATACCTTTCATATAAACACTGCATTAGACCAAAAAAGAAAATATATAAAGTTCACCTTCTCCAAATAAAAGATTATTGCAGTAAAAATGAACATATTAAAAACAATATAATAGGGAAAACAATGTGCAAAAAAGGAAAAGTATATAATTACTACAAAGAGAAATCAGAAAAAAAGGTAACCAGTTATTGTTCCTCGCTATTCAGAGCTCAATCATGGAATAAAAAAAGTATGCACAATTACTAAAATACAGGGGGAATATTAAAGATGTTACGTATAAAAGGTAAATAAGATTCAGACCCACAGACCACTTTTCCTGATTACAGAGGGAGGGCTGCAGTGACTTAATATATATAGTTTTCAGGACTTTCAAATGGAACTTCTAATACACTTTACTCAAAACAGAGAACATGTCTTTGGTATAGGATGAGGCACACATGAGATTTTACTTAAGTGTTCAGTTATTACCGACCTGTGGATGTATTGACATATTTTTATTTTTCCTTGCACTCTGTTTTCCAATAACATCATTCTCAATGTGCCCATTTTTAATACAATAAAATTTTATTCCTCCATGAACATATTGACAGATTAGTGTAACATCATTATCTTACATGTCTATTCTCCCCACCTATTTGTTGTATTACGTTTTTCAAATAATATACATAAACAAAAAGTGAACAAGTGCTGATCAGAGAAGTAATTTTATCCCAACAGATGCAAAAGTATGTTGTCATATTATTTTTTTTTTTTTTTTTTTATAACAAAAGATTTTTTTATGCCATGTCCCTTCAGTACACATGTGATCATGGCTCTCTACATATATCTTTTCTCTATTATCTAAGAATTACCATGCATTCTTGGGAAATATATATGTCGGTTCTAACTGCTTTCTCGTTGGTTTGAAATTCAGGTTTCCTTCACTTAAACTGGTTACTACGCAAGGCTAGATAGCTTAGTCTACTCCTATTATTTAACACATAGCTACAAGGGATAGTTGGATTCATGCCTTTCCCCAAGAGCATTTGTATGAAAATGAATGCAACCAACTTAACCACAATCTAAACATCACTTACCAATTCCACTTTCTGTACTGATGTCCATTACACTTCCAGCAAATCCTATAACAAAGGACTGTAAAGAATTTACTGTTAGTCAACTCATTTTACAAGCCAATGATAGTTTGACTCTCAGTGAGTGCTCTACTATTGTTGCCTTGTGCCAGATCAAAGTAACATCAACAATATGATATTAACCACTTGCCTTATTTTTGACTGTCTCCATATTGTCCATACTCCTAAGAACTCGGTCATGATTAGTATCGGCACTGCTGCCTGGGACGGCTGCTCCATTGGACGATTCTTCAGAGTTCTGGCTGACCAGAAGCTCCTGCTGCCACCGCATCCGAAACTCATCCAACTGTCTTTCGAGGCTCAAGGCTTCATCCATCTCATTGACATCATCATATTCTGGCGGCTCTTCCTCTTCCTCCTCTTCACCCTCGGACGCTTCAACATCACTGGGAGACGGAAATAAGTTTTCTTCTTCCTAAAACATAACAGCAATTCTTTAAGCATGTTCTGTACAATTTGAAATAAAATATAAAAGTCAATATTATAAAACAAGTAAAGGGAGAATGAATTATAACTTATGCTGCTTCAGTTATTACCATAAAGTTCTGACCAATCCCTTCTTTGGTTTTCTTCAGGAGTATAATCATAAATAAGCAGCACACTGTCTAGTATAGATATTTTTCGCAGCATAGGAAAAATTGATGACCAACCCCACATATAAAAATATGGAATCTCAGGTGTTACAAGTTACTGAGAATAGATTTGCCAGTCAGTATATACATGGTTTCTTTTCCCACTATTTTCTAGAAAAAAGCCCACAAATCTTTCTTTATGGATTATATACCTGAAGAAAACTGGAGAATGGAATAATCAATCTCTTATGATTACAAAAAAAAAAAAAAAAAGTTTTGTAGTCCAAACAACTGATGAAAAGTTTGACAAATTACCCACAAAATTGTTTGTTATTCTTGTTTAGCTGCATTCTGTTGTAGGAAAGTTGGCTTAAATTGTAATTATGAACAGGGAAGATTAAAATTATGAGTATTTGAGGTGAGAAAATTAATTCTGACATCAACTAACTCATTATGAGAGCACAATATTACATTTGCAACTAACTTTACTAAAACACTCTTAGATAACTAATAAATCAACCATAACAATATTAATTTTTGTCTGATTATAAGAATGTTCACAATTTCTATAATTATTTTAAATAGGTTTACAGTTTCTAATATCTTACTTTGTCATTTAAAAATTTTATTGGAACATGAAATTATTAAAAAACAAATAATAGAAAGACATTTTCAATATCATAATTGCTTCACACTTTGTATATGTGCACATAGAATTTATCAGTATTTACTAACCTAAGAACAACAGCGCTATTGTTTATCAAATTCAATCTCAAGAGAAAAATTCATAAGCAAGCAAGAATACTTAAGTATTGCACAAAATTCAGAATAGACATTTACATGTGAATAAATTTATTAATGTGCTACTACTTGATATCAAGAATTATAACAACTTCTTGCCTTAAAAACAATCTTCCAGAATTTACTCTAATGAACATTTTTTAGTAAAAAACAATCTTTGTTATAGTTGTTGTTTACTGATATATAAATGTAATAAAACTGCATTTATTCAAGAAAATACCACACTTATAAAATATCTAATCTAGAAAATTATACACACACAATTTTATATGTAGAGCATAATGTTTTAATGATATTTTTATTAAAAAATATTTTACATTGCAATATGAAAATTTCTATATTTCGTGGCTTAAAATTTTTATCTCGTCATCTGGCAATGTTCGGTAAAAAAAGTTACCAAACATTGCCTGATGACAAGATAAAAATTTTAAGCCTCGAAACATAGAAACTTCCATATTGCAATGTAAAATATTTTTAATTAAAATATCATTAAAATATTATGCTCTACATTTGTATTGAGCACATTTTTTAAAAATGTAAATGCCCTGACAACTGTGGATTCTAAATCTGTTTGTTCTTTCTCTTCATTTGAAGATAGAGATATATGATAAAAATATAGTTTTAAAATATGCTATATTTATGGGTAAAAGCACTCAATATCAGAGATGGAATGTTTGTAAATTTAAATATTAAAGTGAACGCTGAGGTCAAGACAAAGCAGCAACTGTCTGTTTCATGCTTCAATGCAATCTTTATGACCTGAAGATTATGTCGAAGCATGAAACACAGTCACAGTTGCTTGGTCTTGTCCTCAGTGTAATTATATATATATATATATATATATATATATATATTTAAAGACATTTATGATATGTTTAACTTTTTTTTTTATCTATAAAAAGAACGTTAAACATATCATAAATGTCTTTAAATAAATTGTCGGACATTGTCCAATTCAAAAATACTCCAAAATTCGCTTGACGAGGAAATGGAACTAATGTCTTTGGTTTAATAACAAAATTAAATTCATGGGCTTTAGCTTCCATTTCTGAAACATGGTTATCACTGTGTAGTGAAAAAAACATATTTTAAATCAATTAATTTATAATATATATATATATATATATACACACACACACACACACACACACACACAGACAGACAGTCAGAGGTTTCAGTGATAATGATAGACAAGGCACAGTAATTAAGCTTTTGATTTTTTTCTTGCATGCATACAAGGGATTTAGGGGATGATATAGAGTGTGTAAGAACTGCCCAAATGATCTTAGGATCTGAGCACTTTTAATTAATTTATTAGTTATTATCAAGGATGATTTTTGTTTGTCTGTATGTATAGATTTTTTTCCAGCAATAAAAATGATTTAATTCTCAAAGTCAGAATATTGTGGCCATGTTCATAATTAACAGTATTAATTGTTGATTTCTTCTTTTTTATTATTAAAGCTTTCATTATTTTTAAGCATTTTCTGAAGTTAAATTCCTGTATTGTGTTGGTGTTTTCTATGGGTATGTTGCAGACAGAGATTGGTGTATTTAAACACTTTATATAAATTTTTTTTTTTTTTTGAACGATAAAAATTATTAAAAAAAATTAATTAAAATCTTCAGACATACTGGGTTGTAGATTAATATTCTTATGCTTTTATTATTATTATTTCATTTATATTCCTCGACTAGTTTCGGCCAACATGGCCATCATTGGGAGAAAAAAATGTTTCTGCTGGCTGGTGGCAGTAAACTACAGAAATGAATGTCTTGATGGAGAAAATGAACTTTTGTCTGTAGTTTTCATTTGTTTTTTTATCTTTTTAACATGAGTTTATTAACATTCCTTGTGTTGGTCAAACAGTCTCTTTTAAGTTGTCATTTGAGATAAGAGCTATGTTCCCTTTTCCCTTATATATATATATAATGATAAACAAATGGATACTCATATTTGAGTAGGTGCTCCATTTATTTATTAAACAGTATATTTATTTATTCTTATCTACCAGCCTGAATATTTGAGAAATCTTATTAGAAAAATATGTGCTCTCCGGCAGAATCTGAAACTGCGTTCCCCTAAGGGAAATAGTCATTAGATGTGCTTTGACCTCTCAACTACAGAGTGCACTGATGGCCAAGCAATGTTTAAATAGTGATTTTTCTTTGACTCTCAAAATAAACATATCAGCTCTTATTTGAGTAGATATATCTTTCTAATAAGAGTTCTTGAATATTCAGGCTGGTAGACAAAAATAAATAAATATACTGTTTAATAAATGAACGAAGAGTCTACTCAAATACAGGTATCCACTAAAAATAAGGTTTAAGTAATAAAAATTTGTCAGATTAGTAAATAAAAAATTCATTACCTTCTTTATAATAATAAACAAAATAATAGGTGAAAGTGCCAAAACAAACCCTACCAATATCAAGCCTGCTAAAAAAAAGAAAAAAAGAAAAAAAAGAAAAATAATTAAAATAAAATAAAATAAAAGAAACAAATATTTACCTAAACATTATTTTTTACTGCATATCCATATTGGAATAGACGCTCTGTTTATTTTCATCTATCGGCCTGAATATTTGAGAAATCTTATCAAAGAAAAATATGTGCTTTCCAGCAGGAATCAAACCTGAATCCCTCTTTGCAGGAGAAACCATCATTAGATCTGACATGCTCTAAACAAACTCAGCCATGAAGTGCATTGCCAATCAGACAGAATTGAATAGCGCCTGCTGATGAGATTTCACAAATATTCAGGCTGGTAGACAAAAATAAATAAATATGTGGTTTAATAAATAAACAGCGTCTACTCAAATATTACATTTGAGTGATAATTATCTGTTGGATGAATAAATAAAAAATTCATTATTTCTTTAGAAACTCAAATATTTACCTAAACAAAAATCTACAGTGCTCAATGTCTGTAGACTCCAGAAACAGGAAACTAAATCAAGACAGATGTAGTAATAATAATAATAATAATAATAATAACCACCACCAGGAATGCATCCAGGGACATCAATTTAAAACCGGACCTCTGAGTTCAGCTATCAATCTTCAGACAATTAAGACAATTAAGTTTGATCTAAATCATCTGAAGGTCATGAGTCGCTTGAAATTTTATTGTTATTGTTTTAGATCAGTGTACCTGGTTCTTTTTTTATACATCAATTTACTAAAATTACTTTTGGTATTTAAGAGTTTGATTTCTGTTTTAATTATACTCAAAACTTCTGTGTTGTTATAAAGCTGACTGATTGATAGATTTGTATTTTTATGGCTAATCAACCGTTACAAGGTTATTTAAAGCCGAAACATTTTTGGATTGTAAGAATTTTTTGGAGATAATAATGATTTTCTGATACAAGTCTTACTAGTTAACCGAAAGCTGGGAGGAGGATAGGTGGGCTCATGCCTTTTCTAAGGGTATTTGCACACAAATGAATATAACAAACTCAACTGGAATTCAAACTCAGCTCTCCAATTTCCAATTCTGAGCCTTTATCCATTACACCACCTGCGCATCAAGCTTAGAGCACCTGGTATTCACCGAGCAGTTACCCATCTAGGTACTGATCAGGTTCAACATTACTTAACTTCAGTGATCAGATGAGAATCTGTGTTTCAAAGTGATATGGCCATAAGCCTTGTTATAAAGTAGATGGTCTGCGCAACTATTACAATATTATACTAGAAATTCTAGTTTAATGTTTATAACTAGTTTACCTTTACTATCGAAAATTGACAACAATTTTGCAACTGCATTTTTTTTCCAAAAGTAATCGCAAATTTAATCTATATAATTATTGTCACATGTAAAGAAAGAATTCTGCTTTTTAAATCATTAAAAAGTAAAAATTTTCAAATAGCATAAAACAAAATAAAAAGCAATTAGTTAAAAACCTATTATCACTATTAATGAGATATTCCATTGCTTTGGTAATAAGTTATGTTCACTTAATGTCATAAAGTAACACCTCGTTTAACCATAGCAAGAATATCTAATTAGTAAGAGGAGAGTCTTCATGCTCAATAAACAGAACTACAGCAAAATCATTACTCTTTTCTGGGAGCAGCTATAAAGCAGTTCAACACTATAGAGAATTTATTTCCAATGTATCCAGAAATTAGTGCGTGAGAAAGAAAATTCTTTTCTTAAATTCCATAATTATTTTTTACCTTGTAGCACTATGTTCAGCCAAGATCATGCGCATACAACTTTTAGCTTCAATAACAGTAACTGTGTGCCCCCCCCCTTTTTTTTTTTTTTTTTAGTATGAAACACAGGGATAAGTATATGATCCTGAGAAAGTTTATTGAACTATCCAGTTTATAATACACTAATTAGAAAAGAACTGACAATCAAATTCTGTATAAAATAAACAATCTGGTAAAGCTTTGTACTGAGTTTCCTTATCTTTAAACAATGAGGACATTAAATAGAAAAGATTTTATTGATAATTTCATCAAAGATTGAGGTCTATCCCTTTTTTCTGCTTAGGACTGAGTTTCCAGTTTCTTGTAAAATCTTATTCTCTTTCACTCCAAGTAGCCCCTAATCACCTTGCTTGGAGTGGATTAAAAAATATATCTATCAGAGTATAAGATGTAGGGAGATTTTTCAAGATTTTTTTTTTAAATGTGCCTTATATATTAAGAAATATTGTATTTGTGTACAAGTGCAAAATTAATTATTACTAAAATTACTTTTTTTTTTTTTTTTTTTTTTTTTAAGCGTATCACCCCAAGCAAGGCCGGTGGCCACTATCACACAAGGGGTTACAGAAGGGTTGGAGGAAGAGCAGATAGGAGTGGTAAAGGAAGGGATGTGGAGAAAGAGAAGGACGGAGGGTCGATCGAGGTAGGGGGGTTACGGGAGATATAGAGCGAGAGCAGATAGGAATGAAAGATGTCAGGAAGTGGATAGATCAAGGCAATTGGAGATGACGATTGACGCTACACTTAAACCGTTGGAGATTGTATTTGTCAGGGAAACAGTAATAGGGAAGGGAGTTCCATAGGCGAGATGTGCGAGACATGAAGCTATTGGAGTAGAAAAGACGTCTACACCTAACAGTTTCAACGGTGAAGGGGTGGGAACGGGATGCCAGCCTCGTAGGACGCTTAAATTCACGAGGCTTAGGGTACTTAGTTATTCAGTGAATTTATAATAAAATTGTTTTTTGCATTAAAAAAGGTTTTTTCTCATTTGAATTTATATTTTAGTTTGCATTCTGCTGTTTAAAGTAAAAAGGTAAAGAATCTACAGAAAAAGAATTTCTAAATTTTGTAATCTTTGGAGTGCCTGCTATTTTTTCTATTATTGGAAAGAGCAACATAATGCAGCTTTAAGATTTTGTATAGATGCCACATAAGTCTGTCAAAATTGATAAAGATTAAAATTTATAAAAATGAATCACTTAAACAATATGTGCAAAAAGAGTTTATACTGCTACTATCAAGACAGATGTTATGTACAATGCATATAAAACATTCAATTTAATAGGGAATCATAAAAATTTACATTACTAAAATATAAAAATTATTGTTATAACTGAAACTAGCATAGTACCCATAAAAAATAATGAGGTTATTTACATACACTTAAGCACTTTTGTCTAGAATCGGAGTATCTGTGTGCCTTGTCTAGAATCAAAGTGTTGTTTCCTGGCCCTCTGCTAGGGATCGTAGTGTAGTATCCATGCACCATGAAAAGTATTAAAAACACACACACATAAAAAATTATGGATATGATATACATCATGTTTTATATATGTGGATTCTTAAATCAGTTGCCCCAAAACTTATATCAGCTATTCAGCTCCCAACTTATCATACTGATTGTAGAGCTAAACAAAGCCATAAAATGGATCAACTGAAACCGTGGTGTAACAACAAAAGCAAGAAAAAGAACGAGTCCAAGAGTAAAAAAAGAAAAGATATTGTTGGAATAATAATAACTCATCACAAAGTTACAGGTGGTGTAATTATCAACTATTGTACCAATGTGTTTTTTTTTCCTCTTTCATAGGTTCTTTCTTGATGGCATCTAGTTCATTTTCTTTTATCTTGCTTTTTAAATGAATTTTTGTCACAAAAGTACTAGTGAGAAGTAATTTTAAGCATTAAAATAAACATCACAAAAATATTTGTGATATCTCACTGCATATTCCTGCCATATCAGTTAACCATTCAGTGTCATTAAAAAAAAAGAAAAAAAAAAAGAAAAAAGGCATCCAAACAAAAATCTCTTTCCCTTTTGTTTATGCCAGCTTTAACTGGCCAATTGAAAATTTAAATCATGTTACTAATGTACACAAGGCAAATCTCATCTGAAATCACGTTACCATGAGATTTCATTTTAACTCTATAGAGAGATATTTAAAATTTAAAAGATTCTCTTTCTTAAAACTATGGAAAAGGATTTTGTTTTGCACATTGCTTTAAATCATATGTACTTTTCTTATCTTTTTAAAATATTTTGATATACATATACCTTTTTTTTTGTTTATAACATCTTTCAGTAAATTTTTAGAACTTTATAAACATTTTATTAAAAGAAGCAAATCTCTTTTAATCATTTCACCCCAATTAAGGTAATAAAGCCATTAAGATGTAAGGGGTTACTGAGAGTAAAAGAAACTGAGAAAACATTATTGAGTAGAAAATACAATAAAAGGACAGGATTCAAAGACATGATGATTGACATTGCATTTAAAGTTTTTGAAAAGTTGTCAGGAAAAGAAGCTGGAAGAGAGTTTCACAGGCAAGAAGTGAGAGCGAAGAAACTATTAGAATAGAACTTACAGTTAAATCTAGCAATTCCAACAATAAAATGATGAGACCTAGCTGCCAATCTAGTATTAGGCTTAAATTCATGAAACTGAGGTATCAAAGAGGAAACTTCATCAGAACAATTGCCATGAAAATATTTATCAAAAAAGGCACAGGGAAGCTACATTACAAGTGGGGTGGGGAAATAATTTAAACTGTTTGAGATGCTTTAAATACACTCAAAGAGAAAACCGATAAAAAAAACTTGCAACTTAGATAATCATGCTTCTTTTAGATGCATATGGATTGCCAATTACAATGTAGGTTAAAATGACTTCAAAATTCATTAGTATCTGTGAAGTCATTTTTATTTTAGCTGGTTCAATTTTAACTCTTTACTAGTTATGGGTTTCATATAAATATTTCTATTCTGAATGAAAATCTCATGGATTTTAATTAATTTTTCCCTTTTTCACCTTATTATAAAAAGATAAACAAGTAACATTAATACTTAAACTAGAACCTTTCTTCTAGGTAGAAGGTTGAGAAAAATAGATTTTCAGTTTAAGAAAATGCCAGGAATGTGTGAAATATACAAGAACAATAGATTCACAAACTTCACCTTCAAATATGGTCTGTAGAGTATATGGAATATCCTATTATTTTGAAATAATTTTGATATCTTTTTCTTTTAATATTTTTATGCACAAAATACTTAAAAAAGAAAAAAAAAGTCTTATGTATCATTGATCCTATTAGGTCTACAATGATAAGCAGTCAACCTATTATATTTACACATAAACTATCTCTGCTATTGAGCACTTTTACAGACAAATATAGCATACCTTACAAGTAGGTACCTCCACAAAAAAGGGGGGGGAGTCATATTTGAGGTTTAAAATTAATTCTTAAAAATGAAAACTCTTAAGATCAGCCATGCTGACAAATCTCAACACAACAATTTTCTTTATTCAA
This sequence comes from Acanthosepion esculentum, assembly GCA_964036315.1. NCBI lineage: Eukaryota > Metazoa > Mollusca > Cephalopoda > Sepiida > Sepiidae > Acanthosepion > Acanthosepion esculentum. The sequence goes on along the minus strand of OZ038483.1, from coordinate 36,388,611 downwards.
AAATATTTCAGAAAATTAAAATATACTTTTCTGGAACTTTATTTGATGAAGATTAACCGATTTAAAGTTTAATTAATCTAAATAAAACAAATATTACTTTCAGTTTAAAATATTGCAGAAAAGCATTTTTTACACACTGAGTTGGATATTGACAGATTTATTGATAGCTCATCGTTTGACATTTTTAAGTAAAGGGCACATAACTGTAAAAATTGAGGATCTCCTATTAGATCTACAATGCTATGTAGTGAACCTGCAATCCAGTGAGACGATGAACAAAAAAAAAAAAATACAAAAAAGGCTAAGTTAAATGAATTTTACAAATGATGCTCAGATGAAGAGATATTCTGCTTTAAAATCTTTTGCCTATTTAAGTGAGAAGACATTTTCAAAGATGGAATATGCGAAATCTATACATAGGTCAGTCATAACCAATCAGCAGTTCGATTTCAATAATTCTTCTTCATGTGCCATGTCCCCTCAGGATATAGGCGATTATGGCTCTCCACAATTTTCTGTCCTTTGTGGCTCTTAATAAATTTTTTCCTTGTGTTATTTCTCTTAAACCCTGTTCTGCCATCCATTTACTCAAACTCATTAAGTATTTTACGCAGTGTTTTCCTATCCGTCTTGCCCTCAATCTTTTGTCCTGTTAGTTCTCATATTCTCTTATGCACATCTGTGATACATATTCTTTCTATTTCTGTAAATGTTTTGTTAGCATTTGACAAAGAGAAGTACAAATTTTGAACTATGGTATGACTGACTTTTATCTCAGAAGAATTTCATAATTTCTGTACGAATTTCTGGGATGAAAAGTTAACATTATTTACACTATTTACATTCAGACTATTATCTCCATCTTTATTGTTGTTATCACTACATTCAGCTGTCGTGCCCTCTGGCCTTCATCGGGTGCATATCAATCCAGATAACCCACAGGGAATTCCAAACTGAATGCTTTATTTAATCTTCAAAATTCTGAGTTCAATCCCATTGATTGAACTTGCAATTATTATGTGACCAAATTCACAAACCAACTTTTTAATCTAATCGGCTATTATTCCCTGTCGGACTGGGCAGTGTCTACTTGGACTTGATGGAAACAGGGTGAGCAATAAATGAGCAGTACTAAAAATGAGAGAAGATATCCCTAGACATGAGCAGTGGAACAAGAACAGCCTCCCTTTGTAGATTAAATAAAAGAATCAGTGCGGAATTCCCTGTAGGTTACACCACTCAACATATTCCTGATGAAGGGCCAGAAGGCACAACAGCTGAAACATTGTGATAAATAAAGAATTTCATCATTCTTATTGATTTTTCATCTTTAACACAATCACTAAAAGAGATACAGAGTTGGACTATTTATAATGAAAACATTCTTAAAAGGTTTTAAACAAACGATTTAAAAAAGTATAAGTACAGTTTCTCAAAAGATCTCTGAAGTGAAGCTGTCTCAGAACTGATCAGGACTTATACATGACCATTTATGAACAAAAACAAGTGAAATCAATTTGTGGTTTTGTGTAAAACTAAGTGGAACTTAATAAATAAAGACAGGCTGAGAACTTTTTTTTATGTGTCTGGGGTCCCTGTAAATTCATGCAGAGCAACTTTCAACACTGATTTCAAAACTTGAAACTGTTCCAATAAGTCTACAAGACAGCTCCTGATTCTTTAGAAATACATAAACAATAATTTGGTTTGATATTCTAAGTGATGAAGGACACAGAGCAAACAAAAAGGGCTTCAATGAAAATGATTTCAACTCACAGAAAAGCAAAGGTAACATAAAACCAAATATTTGATTTGATTTAATTTTTTTCTAATGGTTTGTCAACCCTTTGCAGGTTATTTAAAGCCAGAAAATACTTTTAGATTATAAGAATTTTTTCTTTGAGATAATAATGATTTAGTGATACAAATCTTACCAATTAACACATAGCTAGAGGAATAGAGGTGGATTCATACCTTTCCCAAGGATCTTTGCACGTAAATGAATATAACAAACCAAAATGGAATTGGAATTCTGTTCTTCGATTAACAATTCCATTATGACACCTGCACATCCAAGCTTACAGCACTTCATAGTCCCCAAGTGGTCACTAATCAAGGTACTGACCATGTTTAATGTTGCTTAACTTTGGTGATTAGACAGGAACTGGTGTTTCAACATGATATGGCCATAAGCCTATAAAACCCAATAGTTCATATACAAAAATATATATAGACAAACTAATACATGAATGGTCAATTGAATGAAATTAAGCTTAAAATACATAAAAGCACAGCAGATTGCCCAACTACTGCCGAGTTAAACATCTTAACAATTGCTGGGTATGCTTTACAGACAGATAAATTGCTTCTCCTATTATCAGCTGATATAAGCATTTGCCTTTCAATAATTAATAGTTAACAAAATTTAAATTAAAATTAAATATCAATTTAACTTTTCACTTTTGCATGATTTTTTTCTCAAAATTCATACCTTACTTTGTGTCTGATGACAAGCAGATTTAACAAATTATATATAGAATTTTATCAGTTAAAATATAATCCTTGAAAATGGCTAAATGTATAGCCGGAAGCACTCGGATAAAAAGAAAATTCAGACAATTTTTATATAATTTGTCATCTGGAAAGAAAAAAATTATTTGATCACACGAGAAATTATATAAACAAATTGAATAAAAGCACCTTGTCAGTCGTTTTTAATGAAAAGTGCATGAAAGGAGGATTGCTGCCTAAATACACAAATATATATATATATATATATATACCAAAAGTAACGTATTTAGGAACATCATGACAGTGGAATGAACAATAAACAAAAAATAGTAAAAAAATAAAAAGGAACAAAGTGTACCAAAATATATTTAAAGATTAAGAGTAATTTGCAGTGGAACAGTAGTCAGCAAAATTTTCTCCCTACCTTTTTTACAGTAATGAGTTTCCTTTTCACCAAGTGCTCTACGACTGTTGTCTTGTACCAGGCTTATTAAGCTTAGTTAATATCAAACTATAAAGAATTGCTTTAACGCAATAATGGGTTGTCAGTTTTTATAATTTATTGTTCTCAGAACATCATGAAATAACTTATTTATAAAATAATTTTTGATAATGAACCAAATCTAAAATATTTGGGGGTATTTGATTATGTTTTAGAGCAAGAATATGTCTATCCTGAACTTTTTGCATCTGGCAGAACCGACCACAAAGATTACGATCTTAACTATTTCTAAGCTAAAGGTTGTGTTTATATAACTGTTACAAAATGAATGTTTTTTTTAATCATTTTATCCTGAGCAAAACAATAAAGCCACTAAGAATCAAGAGGTTACTGAGTGTGAGAAATAAAATAAAATAAAAAAAAATAAAAAAGAAACATGCTATTAACCTTTATCATTCTGTATGTGAATTCATTTGCTGTACAAAAAGTTTATCCTGCCACTGAAGATGACTGATCCCTGAACAATAATATTTGAATTTCATAGTTGTGTTGTCATATCCTGCTATGGCAACAGAAAACAACTTTGAGTGAAATTAACAATGAGGACACTGCAATTGAGAGACCTTGAAAAAGAATGCTGTGAAAAGCGAAGTAATATTAATAAGTGCTAAAGGTTAAGGAGAGAGGACAATAAAGGAACAGGAATTAAGAACACAGAAGATAATGATTGACATTGCGTTTTAATTTTTGAAGTTGACTGGGAAACAAGAAGTGTAATAGAAGAAATTATTAGCATAGAACTTATCTAACCATTTCAACTGTAAAATGGTGAGATTTTGCTGCCAATCTAGTACTGCACTTAAGTTCATAAAGTCTAGGTACCATGGAGGAAAGTTCATCAGAACAATTACTATGAAAGTATTTACAGAAAAGACACAGGGAAGTTATGTTACAATAGTGGGAAGGTGACTGAAGCCAAGATGCCAGGTCAGAAGCAATAACATTGCAGATTCCTTGGATTTTATCAACAATCTCTAAAATGTGGTAGCAATATTGAAAGCAAGGATGAATGATAGACTTATAAATATATAAGATAGATTCTGACAAGAAAAATTGTCTAGCACAACATAGTAAACCAACTTTTCTAGAAACAGATCTAACAATTAATTCAATATGATCAATTTTTTTCAGCTTTTTTCTATTTGCTAGGAAGGATTATATATATCAGTGTGGACATAGAAATCAACACTGCATGGTGACTGCCATCAAATGTTTACAGATGTAAAAAAAATTAAAAAAATTAAATATATATTTTTACTAAGAGTTTCTAAAAAAAAAAAAAAAAAGAAATAAAAGAAACATTTAAAAAAATAATTTAATTCATTTGTGAATAAGTCCTGAAAGTTTCATTAAAATCCAACAATTACCTGATTTTTGCAAGAACTTCCCAATCAATGTTTTCACCACAAAAAGATGCTCAAATTTTGTATACAAATATATTGTCATCCATTAATGCAAGATAAACAATTTTAACCAAAATTACTAAGTTTATAAAAAGGATTAAAATATATAATTTAATAATCAAAAAATCCTTTGATCTTTCCTTTAAATAATAACAAAGATTTTGCCGATAAAACTGTTTTTATTACATATATTTTATCATATAGTGTATCAAAAGTTACTGTACCTTAATACTAGGTACCTCAACAAAAAACACAATACCTAAAGTTCAAAATTAAAATCTTTTGTGAAGCTTTTATTTTAGTTTCAATTTCAAGCTAATAGATTAAATTTAATATTTCCAATAAGCAAAATACTTTGCCATATTTCAAAACTTATTACAGTGGAAGGATTTTTTTTTTTTTTGCTAAAATATCTGATTATCGCCCTTTTTTAGTCATCTTTCATCACAATATAATTCTCTTTATTAAAAAATCTCCCAAAAATAAAATATACTTTTCTGAAACTTTATTTGAGGAATATTAGCTGATTTACAGTATAATTAATCTAATTTGTTATTTACTTTAAGTTTAAAATATCACAGAAATGCATTTTTTTTAACACAGAGGTAGCTTAAACAGCTACTGCTGTGTTAAAAAAAATGTATTTAAGATATTTGGGTGTTGACAGCTTGATGTTTATCCAATGTTGTTCTACAGGGGGGGGGGGGGGGCTTTATCCATAGAAAATAATTGAACAATATAACATGAGCACCTTTTTTTATATAATTTTCAAGTACTCCATAATCTTAAAAATCATTTTTTCATCATGGTACGCTCTTTTTCAGCAAATTAGCGAAGGTATATTTAATACGATAAAATAAAAACACAAATTTAAAAAAAAATTAAAACCAAAAATGTATATGAAATGTAAAAAACAACTGTTTGAGCTGAAATATAATTACATTTATAAAATAATTATAAATATAATTACATTTATAAAAACTGGGAAAGTAAATTTTTTTTAACACTAACAGGACATAATGAAGGAAAGCAAGAAAGAGGACAGCAGTGAGTTTAAATTGATGGAAGAAAAAAAAGGAGTGAAATAGATGGTAAAAAGGCCAACCTTACTGAGAGCTACAGAGGAAAGGAAGTTGTGGAGAGCCGTGATTGCCAACATCTTTAAGGGATATAGCACATAGAAAAACTTAGAACTCTATAAATTGTGTGCGTTTTCATATAATAGCATTCTAACAGCAAATTAGAGATAACATATAGAGATTTTTTCTTGGATTAAATATGTTAACAAAAAAAAAAAAAAAACATTTTTTTCATGTTTCCTATATCTAAAGAAATAATGAATATTTTTAATTGAACACTTTTATTTAGGTACCTCCATTAATTTGTGATAATTATGGTTTAATGAATTTTAAAAATTAAAAATCTTTCTTGAAGCTTTCATTTTAGTTTTAATTAAAAGCTGAAGAATTAAATTTACTATTTCCAGTAAGCAAAATACTCTGTAGTGTATTTCAAACAGAAAATTACTTCAAATGTTATTATATTGGATACTGGTATTTGAAATAGATGTTCCATTCTTATTTTTATTTTAAACTGTACATTACATCTAGTCTAATAAAAATGGGACATCTATTTCAAATACAAGTGTCCACTATAATAATGTTTAAAGTAATAAAAATGTTTCCTATATATCATTTCTAAAAAAAAAAAAAAAAAAAAAAAAAAATCCCCAAAATGAAATTGATCCAATAAGGCATTAATGGGAAAACCTCAATGGCTGGTTAAATGATTTTATGACATGTTACTCCTTCTCACTTTCATGGTAAGAAGAGAATCACATATGAAATTGAAGTAAAAGCCTTTCACAAAGCAGAACATAAAATATACAATCTTAAAAATCTTTTATGCAGATAAACGGCTGCTGTTAATTAATGATCTTAATTATGATTAACATAAATACAGCTAAGAATAAGATTTTTATTAGTAAAACTATTTGACAAAATGTAAGTATATACAAGTAATAACTGCTTCTGAATCATATCTCCTCCTATTGATTTTGTTAAATTTGAAAGATTTCAAAAGACAGATTTTTTTAAGATCTGTCAGACAGATTTTTAATGAACAAACATTTTTCTACATTTACAAGAAAGGGGAAAAAATATTACAAATTGATAGAGATACAGCTGGGAGAGAAGTAGGTGTTGAAAAATGATCTTGACAGGTTTTTAGTGAGTAATGTCAGCTAGATTTCTTTTCACAATATGGTGAAATTTTCAAACTAACCCAATGTCAAGACAACACCATCAGAATATCAGGTTTAAAAGAAAAAAAAAAAAATTATTTATAGATCTAGAACTTTGCTATATAGATCCTATTCAGCACACACAAACAAATACACACACACACACACACACACACATATATTAAATTCTTATCCATTAGAGAAATTTCTCATTTTTGAGAATACTTTGAACAAGAATGACACTTAAACAAAATTGAAAATGACTTAAAAATCTGCAAGCATGTTTAGGGAAAAATAATTATATAATGTGCCTATATATAGATTTTTTAATAGTAATGATGGTACAACTAAAAAGAAAAGAAAAAAGAAAAGAAAAATGAAAAGAAAAATGAAAAGAAAAAAAGAAAAGAAAAAAAAGAAAAGAAAATTATTTGATGTATTTTTCACACTAGTCAAACTTTTTTCTTTTATTTTTTAAAATCATTTCACCCCAAGCAAGCTAACAAAGCCACTAAGACACAAGGAATTACAGAGTTTGAAAGAATATGAGAAAAAGAAAACATTATTATTAAGCAAAGAGAACACAAACAGGAATGAAAAAAGACAGAAATTAATGATTAACATTGTATTTAAATCTTTGACGATCAAAGTTAACTGTAAAGCAAGAGGCTGGAAGAAAGTTCCACAAGTGAGAATTGTCAAAGAAGAAACTTTTATACTTTCATCTATTACAGTTACAACTTCTGCAAGAAAAAAAAAAAAAGAAAGAAAAACAAAATGCTCAATAGATAACTGGAGCTACTAGAGTGATAATAATCAATAAATAAAAAAAAACCAGGACCTTGACTTTGCAAATGAACAGGTAGGAAAATATAATTGGGTCATTGATTTTATTTAATGTAAAATTTTGTATGGGGAACCCAGTAAGGATTGAACTCACTGCTCAGTATTAACAGCTAACCATTACTCCACACCAAAGAATAAGATGGTCAGTGGTCTTTGTCAAAGTGTGCTGCCTTTGTCTAAGCTGGGTGCTACAGTAACATTGTTAGCAAGCACACACACACACACAATATTCTATGTCAATCATTGTGACATGCCAGTGACAAGGCCTATGTCAATATTTCCAGCAAGAGTGCTGGGAAATGGATTTTATTACATTCCGAAAAGTAAGGGTAATTCAAATTTGGTTTGTCCGGTTCTGTGATTACATTTATTGTCATCACACACCTCCTTGAAAAGGCTCAATTATAGGTTTCAAATCAATGCAATAATATCACATTGTAAGTATTACAAAAAGTAAAGACAATTAAGGATGTTATAGCTCTGCTATCTTTAAGTGGGATCCCAGAGTTTGCGTTCCTACTTAAAACGCTTCTTCCATGACAGACATGAACAAGTAAATGAGTAAAGCAGAAAGCACATCTAACTTACAAAGAAGAAAGAAAACATTTTCTTAAAAGGGAACAAATAAAAGAGAGAATAAAAAAAATGTGTAGCATACCTCCTCCTCCAACCCCCTTGGGTTGAGTTGCCACCCCATAAAAGGCATTTTATGGGTTCGTATTCCTACACAGTGAAGTAACAACTGCTACCAGTTACAAAATTTGTCTAAACTGACATGTGTAAGTAAGAGTTAGAAATAAAACAAGGTGCAGTACGGGTGACAAGGAAATTAATACTCCACATGGTGTTTTACAAAAAAGTACATTCGTTTAATTATACTATCAATTTGCTAAGAACAATTAAAGTACCGGTTTTAACCATTAATGCATTGTGTATGAATAATACATTAGTACAATTGTGACAGTAGCATACATGAGTGCATCTCAAGAACATAAAACTAAACTAAAAGTGTTGATTTAAGAAATGGACTTTACACTATTGAACTTTTAACAAGGAAATGTATCATTGATTTCTTAATCTGTGTGCAGAGTTAGAGTAGGACAAATAAAAAAAGAAAACAAAAATGTTATTTCACACACTGGTTCATATTAACATATATTTTGAATGTAATGCTAACACTCTAGGAAACACCACAGACTTCCTAAAATAAAAAAATAAACATATTTTAAATAATTTAAATGGCTTCTTTGAAGTTAAATTTTGGTTTTATTTGAAAGATAATAGCCTAAAGATAATCTGTAAGAAAAGGAAAATAAATTTCCATATGTAAATAAAATTTTTAGACATTTTTAAAAGTAACATTAGCACATTTACTCATTACTGATCAACTAATCGAACTGCTGAAAAAAATGTAAAAAAAAAAAATATAAAAGTCTCTTAAAAATCTAATATTTGTCCGAGAAATGTGTTTCAACATAAGGATTAATTAACTGAATTTTGTAAAAATAATGTTTACTTTTAGTTTAAAAAAATGAAAATGTTTATACCTGTGATGTCATTAGTCAACAATAGTAGGTTTCTACTACAAACTTCAAAAGTTTGCAGAAAGTTTTTACAAAATTAAAGAAATATGGAACACCAGCAATGCAATAATAAAACAATTGATATTTATGTTTAAAAATAAATTATCTTTAATGTTATATAACCAATAGCTTAAAATGTATTTTTTATTCTATACATTATGAAAATTAAAATGAATAATTTTATTTTTTATATTACATTAAAAGTATAAAAATGTTATACTAATTTAATTAAAATTAGTAAAATGATACTTTTAAATTTAATTCATTGCTTTTATTTTTTCATCATTTTCTTACTTGTTTAAAGTTATAAAATACAGGATGTTCCAAAAGTCAACTACATATTTTTTTTTCAGAATTTAGATTAATATAGTGAAATTACCCATCTTCTTATTTTGTTAATATTTAATTTAAGTAATGAAAAAATAAAATAAATGTATGAAAAATACCTAGGTAACTTTTGGAACACCCTGTATTTATTTGCACCCAATAAGTTTTGTTACTCTTAATTATTCTTAACATATATTACTTTTCTGATAGGGAAAAGTAGTCAGTCAAAGGAGGTAATTCAGAATTATTTCTTTTTTGAACTTCTGTACAAAAAAATAATGCAAGTGTTGCAAAAATGAAAAATGTAATTCTTTTAAAAACGTTTCACACTCAAAAATTGCATTAAACTTTACATTTATTGATGCTTCAAACATGTCTTTATTTAATAGTAGCTACCTCTACTAATTTTCGATACCGTGGTTTAAAATTAATTTTTATAAACGTAAAAGCTTTATTGAAGCTTCCATTTTAGCTTTAATTAAAAGCTAAATTATTAAATTTACTATTTCCAGTAAGAAAAATACTCTGGTGCATTTCAAACAGAAATTATATTGATTGGAATCAATTTGGTTTCTTTTTTTCCTAAAATAACTGATTTGTGCCCCTTTTTTAGATATTTTTCATCACAATGTAATTCTCTGTATTAAAAAATATTTTAAAATAAAATATACTTTTCTAAAACTTTAAGGAATATTAGCTGATTTAAAGTATAATTAATCTGATTTGAAAAAAATATTTACTTCAAGTTTAAAATAACAGATAAATGGATTTTTGGAACAAACATTAGCATTGATTTTTAACTGACAGCAGCCATTCTTACATGATTAGTGAGCAATAATAAGTGTTAATAAGGTGTTGAAATGTTTGTTGTTGTTCTATGGTGACTTTATCTGTTAAAACATAATTTAAGAAAATTATGGGTGAGCCCCTTTTTTATATAAATTTGAAGTATTCAGTAATTTTTAAAATGTTTGAAAATATTCCCTGTTATCTTATTTCAGGAATGTTAACTTTAAGTTTACTATAGTTATCGTTTTTATTTTCTAATAATGTTGTTTGTGTATGGTCAACCATACTTTCAAAAATATAATATTTTATATACATAAGAAATAAAATTTTTAAAATCTTTGTGCAAGATAATTTGTATTTAGCTATTCATTTTTTGATTTAGTAAATATAGTTTTCACAATATCATCTAATCAGATGAAAGTAATGCAAAACTTTAAAAGATTTATAAATTATTATAACTTAAAAAAAAAAAAAAAAATCAAAACAATTCTTGTAAAAATTCATTCTTCATCAAAAAAATTTTTTTCTTAAGACAATAGTGTCCTTAATAAACCTTATTTATGACAGCAATTAAAAGCTTTTCTAATTAAATAATGTTATAATTTTATTACATTTTTGATTTAATGATGTGATACAGATTTTCAGGAAATGAAAAGTAGCTTGAAAAAAAAAGAAAAATTTGATGATTTACATTCTCCAAAAAGTTCTGCTTTTAACTCATGAAAATTTAATTTCTCAAAATTTCATGAAATATGTAGAAAAAAAGTTTACCAAGATTTTCTAAAAAAAAAAAAAAAAATTCAAAAATAATTTCATTCATTTGTGAATAAGTCCTGAAAGCTTCATTAAAATCTGACAATTATTTGATTTTTGCAAGAATTTTCAAAATCAATGTTTTTTTTTCAACTGAAAAAAAAAAAAAAAAGAAAAAAAAAGGCATTAAAGAACTCTTGCTACAAACAACATTGCGATGAATTTGAAAATCACACTGGAAAGTTACAAGTAAATTTTTAAAAAATAAATATTTATCATGAACTTTTTCTTATCCAATATAAAGAAAATAATGTGTCTCATCTAATTAAATTATGCAAGCACCAACCCTAAAAAGAAATCAATTTTTGAGTTTTACTGAATTATTTTCGAGAAGATTTAGGACGAATTTTGGTATGTAACACACTTGAATTGATATTGTATAAAGTTTTTGCTGAAATAACATCATCAGAAAAAAAACTATATATATTCAAACACACCCAACCAATAAAAAGTACACACAAGATATAGAAAGAGGGGTGAAATAGACCCCAAAAAAATGTTTCCACAAAGTTTTCTAATAAAATGACCTATTCAGTATACAATTTAATTCAGGTACCTCTACTAATTCAGTATAAATTTTTGATACCTAAGGTTTAAAATGAATTTTTAAAAATGAAAAACGCATCCTTATTTCTTTTTAGCTTTAATTGAAAGCTAAAGATTAAATTGACTATTTCCAGTAGGTAAAATACTCTGGTGAATTTCAAATAGAAATTATATAGATTGGAATGTCAAATATTTGCTTGATTTCAAAAAATCTGTTTACTGTTTTAACAAATTTTAAAATAAAATTTAATTATCAATTTTAAAAATCTTCCAAAAATAAAATATATATTTGTGACATGTTATTTGAGTAAAATTAGCAAATTTAAAGTTAAATTAATCTGATTTGAACTAAATATTACCTAATTATAGCATGAAAAATAGTATACAAGCATTTCTTAATGATGGGTCCTGTTTTTCTCATGTCTTTATTGACATTATCAATAAGCTCTGAGGTGTTGACAGCTAGTATGGATGACCAGAATTGATATAAATTTATAAAATCTAAGTGAATGCATTTTTGGGGGTTTTTAACTACCTAGTAATTTTTAGAAATTAACATATTTTCAGCAATTATCTAATATTTTATTGACTTTTAGTTAGTTTTGAAGATGCTTTATAAAAAAATAATAAAATTTTCTTAGATTAATTTTAAAATTTAATAATCAAGATGAAATACCATAACAGAGGTAACTCAATAATTTATGACCCACACTAAAATAAATACATAAAATAAAAAATACTTTGTGAAATAGAAATTAAAAAAATGTAAAACTTACTTTAAATTTGAAAGTTTTAAAACTGAAGGGATCATGTTCAAAACCTATTGAAACGTAAGCAATGAATAACAAACTGGAGACAAGCGAATTTCTCTGTAAAAAGAGGACAACTCTTAGAACACATGACCTTTTCATAATAATGTTACAAATAAACTACCAGAGATGAAAAACAGGAATGCTTAAAGTAAAAAAAAATGTTTTTAAAAGATTAAATTATTTTAAAAATATTGGTGCAAAACAACTCATATTCAGCTTTTCAATTTTCGTAAATATAGTTTCCAATTAATTACATTATCACCTAAAAGAAATATGGGAGATTTTTAAACAATTTTTAAATTTTGATAAATTATAATAAAAAAATTTTAAAAACTGAAAAAATTCTTATAAATATTCATTCATTGAAAAAAATTTTCTGAAGACAATGTCTAAATATTTACAAAAGCAATTAAAAGGTTTTCTAATTAAATAATGTCAGTTTTATTAGATTTTTTTAGTTTACCATTCGAACCAGATTTTCAGAAAATAAGCAAAAGTTTTTAAAAAAAACTGGATGATTTACATTCTCCAAAGAGTCCAACTTTTAACTAATAAAAAAAAAAGTTTGGACATGATTTAATTTCTCGAAATTTCATGCAATTAAGTAAGTGGAGTATAAAAAAAAGAAAAAAAAAAAAAAATTATTTTTAGCAACATTTTCTAAACCAAAAAAATTTTTTAAAATAATTTCGTTGTCTTGAAAGTTTCATTAAAATCGAACAAGTATTTGATTTTTGCAAGAATTTCCAAAGTGTTTTTCGCTGGAAAAAATGTTTTAACAAAGTTGCCATACAACAATAATGAGCACGTCAACACCTTGTCAAATGATTTACAAGGTGTTGATAAGCACTTAATCGCACTACTGTTTGTTTTAAAAATATATTTCTGTTATAAACTTAAAGTAATTTTTTTTTCCAATCATCTTAATTAAACTTTAAATCAGTTAATATTTCTCAAATAAAGTTTCACGAAACTATATTTTATTTTTGAAAGATTTTTAAAACTCATTTATTTTAAATCTTCTTAGGTATTGACATTGATACCGAAATAGCAGAAGTACCTATAACCAAAATTTCGAACGTGTTAGAAATGTTTTAATTTTTTTTAAATTAAAAAATACATTGGTCTTTCCTTTTAAATAGTAACATATAAATATTTTGATGATAAAAGTTTGTTTTTATTAAGTTTGGGGGATTTTTATTGTGTTTTTAGTGAAAAGCAAATGTGCCTAATTTATTAACACGTAAGTCTTGAAAATTTTATTTAAATCGGATCATTCAATGATTTTTTGCAAAATTTTAAAAGCGGTATAGTGAATTGTTGCTTTAATTTTGAAAAAAACACTTCCATAGTGGTACCTAAGATACCTACACACTGAAAGAGCGTGTAGGTTAAAGAAGAGATTTAAAAACAAAAGAAAAGGTAGATTAAATACAAAAATGCTTCATTTAACACACTGCTTCATGACAATCTGTTAAATGTTGTATACAGTCGCGGCCAAAATGTTCAGAACGGCATTGTTTTCGTCAGAAAAGTAGGTATAAGTTTTTATCAAAGTTCTATTATATTCTATAATTTTCAGAGACAATAAATACGATATTAATTGTTATTGTCTGAGATTTTGGTGTAATTTGAGAGGATAGTACAAAAGTTATGGATGATTTAGTGATTTACTGCAAAACCCATGGCGGCCAAAATGATCAGAACGGTTGCTTTTACTCAGTGTTTTAGTATATTTAACTGGCGAACTCTAATTTTTTTAATTTGTTTACGTGACAGTTCATTTACTAAACATTAGTAAGAATATCTGCAGTGTACTTTGTAAATATAATGCCATTTACTCCGCTACCAATTCGCCAGCAGATTAAGCTTCGAAAGAAGGATAATTTAAATATTGGGTATATTGCAAAGATTGTTAACAAGTCAAAAAGTGTTGTTCACGGTATTCTTAAGGTCTACGATGATTGTGGTTCGTGTGAAGCAAGAAAGTCTACAGGTAGGCCAAGAAAAACGACCAAGAGAGAAGATCGTGTTATGGTAAAGTTGGTTAAAAAGGACAGATTTAAAACTGCTGCTGCTGTTTCTCGGAAAATGAGCATTTTACTGAAGAAAACTTTATCTCGAAAAACTGTGTCTCGCCGTTTAGTTGAACACGAACTACAAGCAAGAGCACCTGCAGTGAAGCCACTGATCAGCTCCAAGAATAAAGTGTCGTCTTACCTTTGCAACCGAACATGTGTTGCAGTCTCAAGAAAAATGGCAAACAATGCATTTCAGTGATGAATCTAAGTTTATGTTATTTGGCTCAGATGGGAAAGGTACATTCGTCGAAAAGTCGGTAAAAAATTGTCGCCTAAATGCCTTAAGACTAGTGTTAAATTCGGTGGAGGAAGTGTCAAGAGTCAGGCCTGCTCAAAGCCCAGATCTCAATCCTATTGAAAATGTGTGGAATATTCTAGGAGAACGTTCGAAAACCAGAAATCCTAAAACAACTGAGCAATTATGGAATGCCCTTCAGGAAGAATGGAATAAGATCACCCAGCAAAAAATTTAAAATTTAATTTCCTCATGCAGTCGAAGATGTCGAAGTGTGATTGAAGCTAAAGGACTTCACACTAAATATTAAATAAATCCAGTATTCTCTGTCATTTTCGATTATTTTGTTATTTTTTCAACCATTCTGATCATTTTGGCCACCATGGGTCAATGGGTTAAATCATCCATAACTTTTGTATTATCCTCTCAAATTACACCAAAATATCAGATAATAACAATTAATATCGCATTTATTTCTGTAAAAATTATAGAATATAAAACTTTGATAAAAACTTATACCTACTTTTCTGACGAAAACAATGCCATTCTGAACATTTTGGCCGCAAGCTTGCAACTATAGCAAAAATCCGCTTAAAAAATGGAACAGCAATGATAATGATTGAAAGTGTTCAAATGTTTTTTAAAGGTTTCATAGAGTACTTTCTTTCTCTGATATATAAAATAAAAAAATCAGTTGACAATACAATGACAATGTAACTAATTAACTTTTCAAACTCAATTCTTGGCGATAAAGCTGAATTTTAAACCAAAACTTTTTTTATCTTTTTTTTTTTCGAATTATTTGAGATTGATGCAAAAAATTCACAGCATTATTTACTTTGCACAATTAATCATAGAAATGTAAATGTATTCAACGCCTTGTTTGTCTGATACATATACACACGGAATTTGACAAATTGACATGAGAATTCTGAAAATGAATTAGAGAGTAGGAAAGAGAATGCTTTACAGTTAAATAACAATAGATAGAAGAAAAAAAAGTAACTTAGTAAGGAAACTATTCCTAATCTAATTTTGTAGACACTCCAACAACAAGAAAAAAAAGCGGGTTATACAAATTAGTTGGCGGGTAAGCATCAGAGAAGAAAAATGCATTGCAATGAACAGAAAGTATGTGTTACACGAAAAAATAATGCAATAGAAAAATAATGCCAAGTTGTTTTTATGTTAGATACAGATATTAAATATTCTGGTCCACCTTTCTAATAGGTTGGTAATGATGGATTGATTCATTTTTTTACGGCTTATCAACTCTTTGCCGGTTATTTAAAGCCAGAAAATATTTTTTAGATAAGAATTCTTTGGCGATCGTGAAACGTTTTTTTTACCCATAGTTGGGGAAAGAAGAGGTGGATTCATACCTTTCCCAAGGGTATTTGCGCGTATGTGAATATAACGAACCCAACTGGAATTGGAACCTGGCTCTTAAATGGATAATGGTTCGAAATTGTTAATTCCGAGCCATTATCCATTACACCACCCACACATCCAAGTTTACACCACATGATATTTATTTAATGGGTTGGTAAATAGAACGAAAAATGGATTCTTTTTATAATTTAATAAGGCAATGAATTGAATTTTTCATTTTCAATAAACAAGCAGAACAAGCTCAATATAGTTTTAGAAAAGATCTGACAGTAACGTTGAAAAACAACTTCTTATTTTGACTTCATTTGTTGTACCGGTAAGTTTTATTAAATATGACATCTAAAGAAAAAAAAAATCAATCTTTTATTTGTCTGTTGTAATATATTAAAAAAAAAAAAAAAAAAAAAAAAAAAAAAAAAAAAAAAAATCGCTGACAATTTTTTATCCTACTAAGCTTTAACGCTTTCACTGATTTTAACTAAAACAGCAAGCAGCAGAAATTTGGGGCACCACGTGGAGAAAAAGTTTACGCGACGAGTTTCGTTGGAGGTGGGGAGGGGCAATTTATTTTAAGACAGATAATAATATCTTGTGTTCATTTCTTTGTAGATCAAGGACACGGGGAAGATGCATAGACGAGACGTCATAGGTAAGATGCCTCACGAATCACAGGAAGCAAAAATAGAAAACAAAAAGAACACTGTCAGTGTGACTTGCTCAGCTATTTAGTTTTAAGGTAACCTCCACGAAAATACTAAAAAATTAGCATGCCGTGATGAAAACATGCGCCAAACGTAATGTAAACAATAAACATAGTCTTATGTCGTTTATGTTTAAGAAGAGGAAAGATCAAAGTATTTTTTTTTACTCCTTTTATTTAAGTACATTCGAAATTTCGATTAAAAAAATCTTGTTTTTCTTGCGTCAGCTGATGTACTATAAATTAGCATAGCAAATTTTAGCCACTTTTTTGCGGTGAGACACATTAATTTGAAAATTCTTGTAAAAATCAAATTGTCTGATTTTAATTAAATTTTCAGAACTTATTCACAAATGAATGAAATTATTTTCGAAATGTTTCTATTTGAAAATCTTGATAAAATTTTTTTTTTCTTTTTACATGTGTTTCACCCCCTTTTGTAGGTTCCTCCACGCGTCGAAATCGCTATAAAAAAAATAAAAATAAAAAATAAGAGGGGAAGGATTAAAGTATTTTAATATTTAAGTTTTTTACTCATAGAACATACGAAATTTTGATTAAAATACCTATTTGTCTTGCGTCAGCGGCTGTACTAAATAACTAAAACTTCTAGCATAGCCAATTTTAGCCACTTTTTTTTCGGTGATAGACACATTAATTTGGAAATTCTTGCAAAAATCAAATAATCGGATTTTAAGAAATTTTCAGGACTTATTCACAAAAATGAATGAATTTTTTTCATTAAAAAATCTTTATGATTTTTCTTCATTAGAAAATAAATAGCATCATGTATTTTGTAATTCAATATTTCCAATTTTCCAATAAACAAAAAATTTTTGTTTATTGGAAATATTGAATTGAAATTAAAACGAAAATAAAAGCTTTAAAGAAGATTTTTCATTATTAAAAATTAATTTTACTTACGGATTTGATATTATGAGTCTGAGAGAGATATTATTTCCTAAAAGAGATTTTTTTCTGAATGGACTAATAAGTTGTGCTCAGCTAAAAGTACAATGTAGAGAGAGACAATTCAATTAATCTATAAACAAGACTACAATCAAATTTGGAGGAGAATTCGTTTTTAATGTTTCAAACAATTTTACCACAAAACACTGATTTCTCCTTTCTTGGATGTATTGTAAACTTCTTGAACAAGATTCATGGTACGAGCTCTCCTTTTGAGTTTTGATAAAAAGCAGATTTCGGAAACCGATACATATTATTGTTCTTCAAATTAACATTAAATTAAGTCTTTTTTAAGTGTTTTGTTTTCTTAATTTAATACTTGAAATAAATTTACATTGGATTTCTAACGCTATTTTGCATTTCGAAATCATGATCGAAGCATACAGAACAGGAAGGCTGATAATGAGTTGCATTCAAAAAGTTTACTTCTGGTGTAAGGGAGATAAATTTGGTAAGTAAAACTTGTTTGAAACGCTAAAACCGACTGTAACCCAAATAAATTTGTAACTTTGTATAATTTATTTTTTTATGGATGTAACAGGCTATCCATTTACATCGGAAAGAGAAACCTGGGAGCTGGGTTGTAACTCGAGTAGAGTTATTCACTTACGCGCGCGCAAATCTTGACAAAGGTATGAATACAATTTTCTCCTTCCTCCCCTCTATGGGTAAATTACCAGGTCAGATTGGGCCCTATAGCCTTGGTTGGCAATCTTCTAAGAGAAGGAAAACTCTGAATTCAAACCAGCCTCTCTAGGCGAAGCCCAACCGTCTCATTCAGAGGGTTAAACAGAAACTTAAAGCAGAAGCTTGTCAAGCAAGCAAGATGCACCACAGATGCTATATGGCTTCAGTACATAAGGTGCCTCTTTTACCTTAATGGGCTGCCTAATGTTAGTTTCGTTTGACAATCAACAAAAAAGCAAAGATTCGTTTTTAAAAATTGTACTTTTTTAACTTTTGGTTTTTCAGAAGAGGAAGATTTTTAAAATTACTATACTGCAGTGAAAATACTGCACTTTTCGCAACAATTTCGTCCAATGTGACTAGCTGAAAGAGTTTCTTTCATGTAAAAAAAAATAATAATTTAAAATAATTCAGAAACTTAGTTTTGCTGTCAGCGAGAAACGACTATGTGTCTTGCAAACAAACCTGTTTTGAATTTTGTTTTGTAATTCGTAATTTTTTTTCTTGGCTTAAATTGGACTTTTTTACGTGCATGGCAGAAAAAGTTTAAAATAAAATAGGTATGTCTTTATTTTTTTATAATCATACTTTTACTGCTATATTAATTATATTTATTTACACGACACACTGCCTATTTCTAGTGATTCATAAAGCTTAGTCGTGAATTTCCATTTCAAGTGCGAGTTAGCCCCTAAGCAGTCCCTTTTTCTTTCAGGCTTTTTAACACGTGAAAATCTGGCAACAGTTCCATTACCAAACTGAAACTGTTAAGAACCAGAAAAATATTTTTCACAACTTTCTCCAAAACAATCACGTTCAAAAGAAACAGAATTTCACTTGAGGTTTAGTATTTTTGTGTTAGTGACACACAACAAAACAAAATTATAAAAATAGTAATTTTTTTGTTTGTGCTTTATTTTTAAACGTAAATTTGGAATTTCACTTCTTTTAAGCCCCCACATTCCAATCACAAGAACCTTTTTTTTGTTTATATTGTTACGTAGATATTTTTACTATTATTATCTACTAAAAAAAATTTAGATATCAATTTTTTAATGTTTACTTCAGTTTTACTTTTTTTAACCACAGAAGAAACGTTAACTCATCGCAATCCTTTCTGCATACAAAGATTTTTTATAAAATTTCCACTAACATCACTGTTTGTTATTTTTTATTTTTTTTGTCGCTCAAAACAAAAGTAAAAGAAAACACTTTCATTTCAAACTCATAGCTATTCGTACTCCTACAATGAGGAAACATACCTTCTGTGAGTTTTTAAAAGTAATTTTGTTAACAGTAACTACTTAAAAAAAAATAAATTATAAACAAATATTCTCAATGTGATTGCGAGTGTTAAAAAAAAAGGTGTAAACTGGAATGAGGGCGATGGATGAAGGTTAAACGTTTAAAAATGAAATGCCACATCGTCAATAAACTTTTGTTGTTGACACTTTTAGTATCAAGCCCCGAGTTTTCTAAAGTGTAAATTGTAAAACAACATATGGAACTTTTTTATATTGATTTTCAAAACCAAAATTGCCTTTTTTGCCTTCCTTTATTCTGCAAAAATAAAATTTATTAATTAGTTTACTTTTTTTTTCTTTTTTTACACCACTTATCAAAATAGCATTTTTTTACACGTCAACGTGACGTGAGTGTGCAACGAATTTGTTATTTTCATGTCCAAACTGAAATACAGTTTCGCAATAAATAAACAAACTGTTTGAGGCACTTTATATTTTTTTAAATTTAAATTTACTAATTTAACGTGAATAAAAATATATGAGCGTATAAAAACAAATAATAGCCAATGGTGCAATATGATGACTGAATAAATTAAACAGCTCAACAACATATTGTTACGTTTGCATTTTTTATGAAACTACAATAAAAACAGAAAAATTGTCTAAAATAGAGCCTTTACACAGCATGACTGGACCTTCGACAAAACGTGATGAACCACGCCCAACAGACTAAAAATTTCTTATAAACAAACTTAAGTTGATAATCGAATAAGAACACACGTGAGGTTGATTAGAATCTATTTACAACAAATAGTAATTAGTTAATTAGTAAAGTTTAAAAGAAAAAACAAATTTCTTTGAGGATTATGTTCTTAAAAAAAGAAATAGATTTGTTTTCATAAGATTTAATGTTTTTTCTGATAAAAAAAAAAATCTAACAGTCGCTTTTTGTAACTTGAAAAATAAAAATTAATTTATTTCCTTATTCCAAAAGGTGCCAATTTGAAAAATTTGAAACTTAAAAAACAAAAACTAAAACAAGCATGGAACATTGTTTTTTTGATTTTTGTTGTTTTTTTTTCTTATGCTAATTTTTGTTTATTTGCAATACTTTTTCCAAGATTTAAACAGAAATTATGCTTTCTTTTTTTTACCTTGTCCAAATACTGAAACAAGGATATTTTGTTATAACACCACCTATTATTTTCTAATTAATTTTCGGAAACCTTTTTTCACAGTTCATTTTAATAACCACGCTACTTAATGATAGAAAAAGCATTTTTATATATACACAACAATATACATTTATTTTCAAACATGATCTGACTGATTCCCTGTTGAAAATATTTTATTGAATATTAATCACAGAAAAATCGAACTAAAATTATAGTGAAATTTGAAATTTATTTGTCAATTTGAGATCCAAACTCCGCTAACCGTGTTTTAAACTGTCAAGTTATGAACTTTTTGATCGACTCCAGATGAACAAACGTCTTTAAACATGGATTTTAAACATACTTTTTATTTAATTTAATATATTGCTAAAAAAAATAAATATGTAAAATTTACATATTTATGAAGATTACAAATCGACAACCATCAAGCAAATAAATGTTGTCAAAATATTTTTACATTTGTTTTACATTTTAAATTTTATGTCTCACGTCACGACAAAATTGATCGCATCTGTCGTGAATATTTTTGTCCGTGATTGAATAAGCAGATTTACTATATAAACAGTAAAAATAAATCAGTGAAAAACAAATTTTCATCACAACTGTTGAAAATGTTTGATTGTTCCTATTTTTTTAATTGATACGATTGTAGAATAGTAATAAAGATATAAACAAAAATGATGAATGAAATCAGTAAAATCCTTATTTGAACAAATTCTATATTAAAAAAAAAAAAAAAGAGAGAGAAGTTAAGTATTTTAAAAATAACAAGTAGGATAAAAAAATAAATAAAAGGCGTAAAGACTGAAAAACAGAAAGTGTCCTAAAAAATCGGAATTTAATTTAGTTTTTTTAACGTCTACATCAAAATAAGGGGCAGGCTTATTTAAACAAAAAAAAAGGTGAAAAAGTCATTGTCAACTTTAACTGAAGAAATCATTTAATAAAAGTCTATAATAATATATGAAGTAAATTGACAGTGATGTCATAGTCTGTGTAAAATAGTGGCATAAATAATAATAATATTAAAGAATTTACAACAAAAACATAGACAGCGACATTGGCGTGTACTCTTGAGTTAGTTTCAATTTTAAGACTTCATTGTTTTGTTATGAAAACACTATATTACGTGTTCGTTTTGTTACGGAGGTTATGCCAGCTGGCGAAGAGGGCAGTCACTATATTTGACACGGGACACTCACCATTCTACAATCTGTAGATCAGTTCAAACGGTTAGTTCACGGAAAGAATAGCAAATCACAGAAGAACACTGGTATTTCTTTGCCCTCTGCACAGCTGCCATTTTGTATATCCTTAGTACCGAGAGAACCCGATACGAACCGCAAGGGCCGTAACTCTGATCGGATTTTGACTGTTTTATTGCCGTGTGTTGCGGGACAGGTGTCCCTGCTTTTACTTTGTTTGATTTTTTTCTGTCTTAATTGTTTAACAATTAAAAAGTATTTGATTTAAAAATGTTTTGATTTCTGTATTGCAGACAAAGTTCTAAAAAACTTTTGGTAATATTTTAAATATTTTTACTTTTTAAAAAGGTTAGAAATCAAATTTTATATTTATGACTTTTTTTTTTTCGTGAACATCCCTAAAACTTTATTTGTTTTTTTTTTTTTAGATTAAACTTTTTTTAAATAAGTAAATACTCTTTTATTATTAAAAGACTTTTCGTTCTTTCATATTCTCCCTGATAAGCTTCTTTTTTTTTTTTTTTTTTTTTAAAGAAAAAAAAGCATGAATACTAAAAAAATTGTCTTCTCTTTTGTCGGGCTTAAAAAATAATTGAAAGTTGTAAGTATTCATTGAACTGCACTACCTCATCGATCAGAATATGATACGCGAGAGTTTGATAGCCATCCAAAAATTGCACATATTCCTTCTTTGGAACGCCTCAGGTGCCAAGTAATGACCCTTGCCCGCTCTCGAAAGAGAGACAATACTTGGGTGACGCCGCCTTAAGACTCCAGCACGTAATACTGATTTTAAATACCTGGCTTGGCCTGATTTTTTTTTTTTAAGTATGTGTTATGAACGTGTTTTCTCTTTTAATGAGACAATGCTAAAAAAAAAAAGTTGTCTAGAAGATTATACAACATTGTTAATAAAATATAAAGTAGCCTTTTCTTTTCTTGGGTAAGTTAAAGTTTTGTTTTTGGAAAATAAACAAGAAATAAATGATTTTTTTTATCTAAGTTCAGCATTCTTCCCAGAGTAGGAGGTAAATATTTTTGCTTATATTTAAAAAAAATTATGCTTATTTTCATTTTGTCTCTTACATCAAGTATCAACTTTCACAAAAAATTGCAGCTTCTTCAAAGGCTCAAAGCATTTGTAAGCTATTGTTCTTCTCGGCATTATTTTTTTAGCTTTAAACCTTGTTAATTAAATAACGGTAGGCGTCATTTAAGTTTTTGTTTATCGTTTCAATTTCGATATATCATACACTGAATTACCTCCCTTAAATTTTTTAGAACTAACCTCATATTCTGAGTCCTTTTGTATTTTCAACTCGTACACATTCATCTGAATTTGTTTAGGCATCACCAAAATGCGTGCAAATTTTCCATAATGAAAGCAATAATTTATTATTAAAAATTTTCCGTACCTCATTAATGAATGAAATTTATATTGAATGGGTCATTATTTAAGAAAACTTTGGAAATATTTGGTTTGATGATTTTAACCTTCCTATTTCAATCATATGTACTTTTAATTTTTTCCGTTACATAAAGAAAAAAAACCTGAAGATATTTCAGTAAAAAAACAAATGAAATATCAACTCAATAACATACAGAAACTTCGTCCTGTAATTTACCAAAAATAATTTTTGTTGAAAAATGAAAATTTATTTATTGATACTTTGCATTTTATTTTTAATTTTAAAACAATTAAATCAAATTATTTCATTTCAGATTTGACTAGAAAAGAAAATCTGCATTCGATATTTATCCTTTTGAAAAATTACTTGTAATTTTTGCAGTGCAATTTTTAAATTCATACTAACTAGTAACTAGTTGTTATTCGCAACAACAGATCTTTTATGAATTAATTTAAGAATTAAAGTAAAAAAGACAAACGCAAATAATGCTATTTTTCAATGAGAGAGAACATTGATTTTTTTTTTCATTTTTGCAACTTAGATTTTTTTTTTTTGTACGGAAGTTCAAAAATAAAATAAAAAAATCAATAATTCTGTGACTGCAATCAACACTTTCAAATTTTAAATTTAAAAACAGAAATGAATAGAACTTCATTGCATTGGGTGCAATTTTAAATAATTTTATCAGCCAGCTAAGAAAAACAAAAAAAACAAAAAATAAAAGCATATAAAAATAAAAATAAAAGCAATGAATTAAACTCAAAAGTATCATTTAAATTGTTTTTATTTTAATTTCTTTCTTCATATTGTACCATAAAAATAAAAAATAAAAATTATGGAATTTCATAAAAAACCTTATATTCTTAAATTATTGGTTATCTATGGCTAAAATTTATTTTTTAAGCTTGATACCAATTTAGAAATTGTAGTTGTTTTGGTCATTTGTACATTTATTTTAAATTTTACGTGAGCTTTGGAGTGACAGTAGAAGACTACTCATAATAACGAACCTATAACAGCTTGTAGTGGAAAGTTTGGTGTTACCATTTTGGTGCTGACGACCCAAATCAATCCATACAATTTTTTAATCTATGAATATGTTAAGCAAAAAAAACAAGACACATTTGTGATAAAAGACAAAAGGCAAATATTTGAATAACAAGTAAATTTCAATATATTTTTGTAATGAAAATATTTTACAAAAATGTAGTGAATTTTTTTTAGGTGAAATCTTGTTAGTTTTTTTTAACTCAAGTTTGGTGAAAGATTAAATTTTGTTAATGAGTTCTGATTTGAAAGGATGTTTGTTAGAAGTGTTATTGAAGATTCTGTAAATCAATTGCAAGAGAAAAATTTACATTTAAGAATTTACTGTTCATGTAGGTAGTAAATGTTTGTCAAGTAGAATGCAGTTTTGTGATCAAAGAAGTTATCTTGTTTTGTGTAATACAATGTTCTAAAATGTTGAAGTAAAGTTGATTTGTTAGCAGGAATTTGTTTATTCAATTAGAATTTTATATGAATTAAGTGTGCACCTATGATGTTCAGGGTTAGTTGATGTATTTTTCCTCACACAAATTTGCATGGTTTTAGAATTAACTAAAGGAAATAATTAAAATTATTAGTAGGCCAATGAAAGTCGTTTGTTAATGACCAGTCTTCTGAAGATCATAATATCAATGGATGTGCTTCTAAAGTCTCTCTTCTTGATCCTATTTTTTTCTGCTTTATATTAACAAACTACCTAAGAACATAGATCTCAAGTAAATATCTATGCAGATGATATCACGGTTTATGGGTATAACGCCAAAAATATATATGGGTATAACGGCAAAAATATATATGATCTGGCAGCTGATCTCTCCTCTGACCTAGTTCTAACAATTTTAGACAATGGCTTATTCACATAGAATTTTAAATGAATTAAGTTTACATCAGGGTTTCCTTATGTCTTTGCATTGCAAAACCAAATTTGCATAATCTCAGAACCAATTATACAAAATAACCTAAAAGTCATCATCAGACTAATTTTGCCGAAAAAGAAAAAAATACATAGTTTTTTTAACTGTTGGTCATATACTTTCATTATTTGTATATAAGGAATTATTATATTTTGTAAATTTACCTTTTTGTCTCTGGTTGTAAAATTTATAACTGACCTGTAGCATATTTACAGTTTATTTTTGTATATTATTTAAGAATGAAAATAAAATATGTGCTTCAGTGACATTTTTTTTCAATAATGTTGTGGCTTTTGGACTGATGACTGGTGAGGTACTACTGCAGGGTTAAAAACTGAAGTAGGAGATACAATATCAACACTACAACTAATTTCTTTCTTTCTTTCTTTTTTTTTTCTTTTAGCTATTGTTCACCCAATACAAGGCCCAAGAGCCACTCAACATAGAGGATTACTAAATTAAGTTGTTTTAAGGGCATACAGAGTGGGATTAAGAGGTGCATATTATAAGGATACGTAGGGTAGATAGTGCTCAAATTGAAGATGTTAATATTGTAGTGGTTGGGGAAGTATTTCCCTCAAGAGGCTGTCCCATAATGCAACAGTTTTGGGAAAGAAGCTAAGTGGAACTTCTTCCTCACCAATGGAATATGAACAGAATGAGGATGAGTAAACAGTGGTCTGACAGGTTCTAGCTAGGAAGGACTAGACAGGTGGAACCAAGGACTGTATTCCACCCAAGCATCTATCATAAACATGACAGGAGAGTAGCAGTAGATTAGCTATGTTTTGTCTGTGGGGAAGTGTATAAGGTGGAAAACCACTCATCACCAACAAGGCTTTGCAAATGCTTTTGAACTCTGTTGATCTTGGAAATTGAGAACTGGCAAATTTCAGCCCAGATGGCTAAAAACACATGAGAATTTCTTTCTCAGTTTTTAATATTTTACAAATTCTCAAGAAATAATCTTTACCAACACAGACTGTAAATAAATAAATTTTTATTTTATTACCAAATTTTTATTTTTAGAATAAATTTTGTTTGCACATTGATAGATATTTTTCATACTATCAATGTTTTCATAATAAAATTGGTCTGAGTCAACAGTTGTTGGTATAATTTTCAGGATAGATTTATATTTGTATGATCAACATACCATAGGAATTTCAGCTATTAAAACTCTTACTTCTTAACTGTATTTACTAAGAAAATATTTACAGTAACCTTTTTTGTTATGTGAAATGTTATTGTAGTTTGCCATGATAAACATGCTAAACTGTTGCATAATATTAGTCCTTCTCTATGGCAGTGAATGCTGGATAATCTCACAGATGGAGAGACTTGAGACAACAGATGTAGTTCTACAGAAGGATGCTGAGAATACCATCAATGAAGCATGTGAGTAACAGGGAAGCTTTAAGAAAAATAGAAACAAAAAGCACAGTTATACTTAAAATCCAAAAGAGAGAGTTGAACTTTCTAGGACACATAAGAAAAGTGGGCTCGGAGAACTTGACATTCACAGGACATTGAAAGCAAGAGGGTCAGAGGGAAATGAGTAATCTACGTAATGAGCTTGTGTAAATGGATGGCCGAACAGTGGTAGGTATGGTAAGAAAACAAACCTTACTAAGCACAACAAAGGATTGGAAGTTGTAGAGAGCCATGATCACACATGCCCTGAAGTGACATGAAGAAGAAGTGATTTTATAAAGTTTGATGGTTGTTCATCATATTCTAATTCATGGAATCCCTCCCAGCCCCTGCCAGTATTAATCCAATAGAAAACTTATGGTCTATCATTAAAAGAGATGTATATGAGAATGGAAGACAATATTCAAATATCTTTGAGAAGTAATAATACTAACATCAAAACAATCAGTCAGTTATGTGCCATGCGTGATACACACTTAGGTGATCATGTATCTTTCAATACGTGACTGATGAGGCAGAT
Organism: Acanthosepion esculentum; assembly: GCA_964036315.1. Lineage (NCBI taxonomy): Eukaryota > Metazoa > Mollusca > Cephalopoda > Sepiida > Sepiidae > Acanthosepion > Acanthosepion esculentum. The sequence continues at coordinate 36,361,225 of OZ038483.1, read as the reverse complement.
TTTTTTCCCGCATTAGGTTGCCATTTCTTTCTGCAGTAGACCAGTTGCCATCCAAGGCTATAGAACCCAGTCTGTCCTGCTATTTACCCATAGCTGGGGGAGGAAGAAGAGGATTCATACTTAGCACATAATTGAATGTAATGGATTTGACTGGAATTCAAACTCGGCTCTCCAATTCCTCAATCCGAGCCGCTATCCACTACTCCACCTTGCCTCCCTCAAAACAGTAGAAAAGTTTATAAAATCAATAAGTGGAAGACTAATGAATGCCATAAAATTTTAATGAGTACTTATTAATATGTAAAATAAATTAATTTAGGGATATGAAATATTCTTTTAATCAAATTAAAATTCTGACATGGTGCTGTACCAATTAAATTATTTTTTTCATGGCCAATATCTTCTAGATTAATTTCTAAATAAAAAAAAAAGATTCATGTGGAACATTGTATATTAAAGCTAATGCCTCCAGAACAAGCTATTGATATCTTCAATTAGTGTTTAGTGTATGATCCGAGGACATCCAACACCATATTCTATTGTCTTCTGGGGAAGAGATGTGCACCGCCAAGCCATCTGAAAGCCCACTGAAAGGATCATGAAGAAGAATCAACATCCATTTCTTCTGCCCTCTACTCTCCGTGATGATTAAAATTTGAGGGACTGATGATCATGAATTAGGATAGGTATTAAAAGCTGAAATCTGCATGATGTTTTAGGTGAGGTTGGTTAATTAAGTATATCAACTCTTGTTGAATTATTTGATATCAACTAATTCTCACAAAAAAATGATAGATAGGTAGACATAGGTACCGTTTATACTGAGGTCAGAAAGATAGATATGAGTCCAGTTTACACTTCAGTTTATAAGTATCGATCTTGTTGTGGGGTCTGAATGTCAATGTTAGACAAACCCCGCAAACATTAAAATTGAATAAGTGACATAGGCCAAGGCAAGGCTAACAAGAACAAGGAGTTTAGATAAAATATGCTAAAATTTATTGTTGGCAGGAAAATACACTTGAAGAATCCAGATGTTTCAAATGCCATACGTGGTTGTGCTGGTAGTTGACTGTTGATCTTACATGCATTGACAGTTGATGATGACCAGAGCAACTTGAGTGGTGCCAAAGGTTGATAGACAGTTGGTGTATTGGATTGGTACTAGCTGGCAGATGTAGCCCAGGAGGGTTGAAGATGAAGACAAAATCACTTGGGAGGTGTCAAAGGATGATAGAGAAGGTCGATAGATAGTGTGTTGACCTGGTACTAGTAGGCAGTCTTAGTCTAGAGTAGACAGTTGAAAACTCAGAGATCTGTGAGATGATGAGCAACAGGGAGTGAAACCTGAATCGCCAAGTGGATTGGTAGAAGATGTGGTCGGTGGGAGTCAGTTGCTGGTGATTGCTGAGGATCACTGGTCACTGCTGTGTTTATGGCGTAGGTGTGTTACAACAGCGCAGGGTTTTGACGCTACTTTCGGTTATAATGAAAGTCATAAAAATTACTCTAGGTTATGAAGTATAATGTAATTGGTCATAATAAAACTACGAAGAGGAAAGAAATAGCATCAGTTTTGGATAACCAGTGTAAAATGTCTCTGAAATTATGTACAGAATTAATAAGCTCGCACAAACTGTTCAAGGTTAAATTGAAAGTGTCCATTTGCTGGAACAAAAATAACAGTAGCATGTCGCTGTGATAACCCAGAAGAGGACCCATTTAGAGGTGGGGGTGTCTTACCTTTCTATTGTGGATGCAGTTGGTGTATTCTAGGCCCGACCAATATGGCATCCCATATGGTATACTGCTCATACAAATATATTTTGAAAATTTTACCAACATTAGTTGGTTCATGGCAACCATATTGTGAAAACAGATGGCAACCAGTCTACCACAGAAAGAAATGGTAACATACCGTGGGAAAATCTTCTGACTACTCATGAATCGAAAGAAACATGATCACCCAAGTGTGTATCATGTATGGGACTTAACTGACTGTGAAAATATTGACTTGTGCAACAAAATCTGACGTGGTACAGTACCAAATTTGGCCATTTTTTTTCTTGAAATGTACCAAATTGCAACACAGATTCTATTTTGATTCTTCTGTGTGCTGTGTCTATTCAGGACATTGCTCTCCACAATATCCTATCCTTTGTAGCTCTTAGTAAATTTTGTCTTTTTGCTGTCTCTTCTAATCATTCTACCAACCATTTACACAGGCTTGTTAAGTAGGTTATGCACTATTTCGTCTGTTTCCTTCAATATGTTCTGTGAGTATCAAATTTTCTCAGCCTTCTTTCCTTATTATGTAACATAGAAATTTCAATTAGCTCTTTCTGATGTCAAGTATAAGGGTCCTTTTCTAAAACTTTATCATTGCTTACATGTTCAGTCCGTGGTATTCTTAGCATTCCTCTGTAGAACCACATTTCTGGTGTCTCAAGTTTTTTCTTCATCTATGAGGAGATTGTTTAGCATTCACTGCCATATAGGCAAATCAATATTACATAGCAGTTAAGTACTCTTTTCTTTGTTTCTAATGAGATTTTCCTGTTTCTTAATACTTTATTTAACTTTTGGAAGGCATCTTTCACTATCCCTATGTACCTTTGTATTTTGGTGTCACATTTTCTCTCCTCCATTAAAATATTTCCTAGATATTTAATTTTTTGTACTTGCTTGATTTTGGCATCTCCAATTTGTAATTCACGTGTTGGGCTGTTCCTTTTTGCCGACAACCATACATTCTGTCTTCTTGCAATCTGTGTCGATACACACTAGATATAAAGGATGGTTGGTGATACAAATATATCCTGAATGAAGCAGAAAAAATAATAATAATATTAATGCATACTCTGGATAGTGTAGTACGTGGCTCACCTCAGATCAGACAGAATAGACATTGCATTCTGTTATAGAATATTGCAAGGGTGTGTTGAGGTTGGGGGAAACACCTAACTGATTGCTTTCCCAAGATCTACGGAGTAACAGAATGGAAAGAGACAGGAGGAAACAGAACAACAATGCCTCAAAAACCACAGCATATGCAACTTGAGGAACAAAAATGTCCTCAGGAATGACGTCACAAGACACCAAGTCTCACCAACTGCTGACTGCTGGTTTTCCCATCTCTTTTATTGACAGGAGATAGTTAACAGAAACTCAGAGCTATACAAGTTGCAAAGAGGCCCATACCTGGACATGCCATGCTGTTCTGCTGTTAACAGGGAAAACCCAGATGTAATTGGTTTTGACAGACATGTCTGCACACGATTTGGGACCTCTTTTATGTCTGCACTGATGCGTGTTCCACCACTCATAGATATGGCAGCTTGGAGTGTGTCTCTTCTGTCAAGTGCTTCTCTGAAGGGGGTGCTAGTTAAATCCTCCACCTCATCCAAATATGATTCTTCTTTCATGGAAACATCTGGCCTATTCACACTTACAAGGATTTCTTCCTCACTTTCAGACATATCATCTTCACTACTTATTGAAGATCATGAACTCAGGGAAGGACGAAGGTCTCTGACATGGCATAGCATTCTATCCACCAATACTGCACACTAATAAGTCCAGTAATTAGTCCTTTACTGAAAGTTGTTGTACAATGGTTGTGTGGGGCCTTTATCCACACAGGGTCTCCCACCTTGTAGACTTTGTGGCCCACCTCAGACATCATTGAAAGCACTGAATCAGTCCCTTTATGCCAAACCTCATATCGGGAAAACCTGGATATAATTGGTTTTGACAGACATGTCTGCATACAATTCGAATTCTGTTTTGTATTTGTACTGACTCTCGTTCACCATACACATGGTGTGATATCAGAGAAGTCACATGCCGTGTTAACCTCACTGCTGAGAGCAGGCTCAAATGATTGGCCCAGCTGCATTTGCTATACACACATGAGAAATATCCACATAGCACAGATATACAAATACCGACTACAGCAGTAAAGAGGATAGTCTCTCAGACAATGCATATGAGAATGTAAGGTCCATGTTTCAGATGAGGAGCCTGAAACTGCTCACATACATTGGCTAACAGTAATCAACAAGGTCAGGAGTTGAATAAAATGTATACTACATATGGCAGTATTAGTCTCATGCTATCATAAGCAGGTACAATTTCATCACAATAGTATCAAGTAAGATGCATCAGATGTTGGAGTGCAAAATCCAATCATATGATCTAGTATTAGGATCTGGACAGGAAATGATTCAAAAACATCTTTAAAGCTTATCAAGTATAATCATTTATTATCATGTGTTGAATTGCAAATCCAACCATGTGATCTAATATTAGGACCAATACATACAATCATTTATTTAAATTCCTTGAGGTTTCTCCTATGTATTCTTTGTGGCAATTATTACAGGTGATAGAGTTAAAAAAAAAATTAATAAATTTTCTGTGTTGCTGCACCTTTGTGTGCATATGTAGTTGCATCAACTTAAATATCACTTTAGTCTGATGAAGTCATAAAGGACAAAACATTTAGCAATGAATTTTTTTTCCACTTTGTCATAGATTTCCCTAAAATTATTCTTTATATATAAAAATTGTTGGCTCCAATCTCTGTCAGGAATAACTGCAAAACACTTGCCCCTCCCCAATATATAGGCAGAAGTACACAAAAGCACGCTGGGATTTTTTTCCTAGTCAATAAACTAGGTCAGTTTCAGTTTCATCAGACTCTGTCCTGAAGTCAGAATGCTACATTCACTTGTCCTAACTTGCTTTTGTGTGTCAATCCCAATTCTTTAGTTTGTGAACTTTTTGCCATATTACTGTTGATTTGCCTTGAATATATTGTTTGCTTGCTTTATATTATTTTTTGTCCTGTTCTCTTCTTTTCTTTTCTTATTGCTTATTGAAAAGTTTGTCAATTCTGTTTGTTGGACAGTTCTGTTAGTTTGCATTTGACCATGGCTACTCACTTATTTTGACCACCTCTACTCACTCCACAATATTATATATTGTTTTCTCACGTTTCCTAGTCCAAAAGCAAAACTGATTCCAGCTCAGAATAACCAAGGATCTAGAAGATTCTCAGCTCTTATTCTAGATAGAAAAACATAATGGTTCTACATACAAACCAAAGAAGAGTGCAAATCTACAGCAAAAGAAAACTATAAGATCATTTGTAAAACGTTCATATAAAGGTCATTTCAAAAGAATAGTTGTAAGGTAATATACTTTCCCAGTTAATTACTGTGATTAGGAGAAAACCTAAAATCATATTTAATATGAGCTACACATACAAATGAACAGTGTCTGGATAATTGAGGATTAGATAGATTCGCCTATTGACCAGTTCACACTCCTTCTCCGTCTATTGAACAGGAGTAGACATTTATCCCTTGTTTCTTGTTTTAAATTCGGTTTTCAGTTCCTTCTAAGTTCTTCTAATTCTCTTTCACCCCCAGTAAATCCTTGTGTCTTAGTGGCATTATCACCTTGCTTGGGGTGAAATGATTAAAAAGTATACTGACTATGGAAAATAGAACTGGCAAGCCAGGTTCAAATTCCAATTGAGACAGTTTGTGTTCACTTCACACTGATGCCATTGGAAAAGCATGAATCTGGCTTCACTTATGAGTAAAAGCAAAACAGACTTGGTTGGTAACCAGTCTATGCAAAGGACACCTGTGAATTCAGACCAAGTGTGAAGCTCCTTGATGTAGTTGAATGTAAACTTTGACTTTTTTTAGCAACTCCAATAACCAAGCTGGTGTCAATTCATTCCTAAAATATGCAGCTTATAGTTTATGAAGCTTCAACATGTCGAGCAAGTTAGAAACATTGTCCAATATTCACTGCCTTTTCTTTATGATAGTATGTGCAAATGGGGAAATAACTCTTTATTTTATAAAAAGAAAGTTACTTCCCTTGAACTTAGCATATGCTTTAGCGATAGCTAATGCCAAGATTAAGTGATGATGTTTAGTTTGTGGGGGGAAAAAAAAACAAAGATTCTATTTTATAAAAAGAAAAAAATTATTTTATATCAAAGTAATCTTCAAGCGTCTTGAAGTACAACGTATTAGTCCAAGAGTTACGACTCCTTGAATTGTGAAAGACGCTGCAATTACATTTCTTCAAGATATTCAAAACATTTTTCAATATACATTATCTATCTATCTATCTATCTATCTATCTATCTAAATAATACTTATTATATATGCACAGGTATATATGCATTTACATCCCTATAATAAATTCTTTGTCTTTTAAAAGACAATATCTTCCAACAACCTCTAGACTCTTTAGTTTCGGGTGGCAACTGCACTAAGAAAAGGAAATCTTTGAATTTCAAACCATGGAGAAAGCAATGGGAAACTACTCCCCTGTCTTTCCCACAAAGACATGATAATTTGCAGATAATAAAGAAAAAGGAATCTGTGAAGAGCCATTGTTGCCTACATTCTATAGGAATAGTACATTACATTACATTTTTTTTAAATCTATCAATCTTGTCTCTCTTACTTTTTCCTGCTTATTTTCTCTTTAATTGCAATCACAATATAAGTATTCTACCTCCTCAATATATCTAAACCGAATCAGCTGAACTGACATTTACTTTTATCTAACCATTATCTCACTAAAGCCATTATCTTCCTCAGTCAAATCAACATGATAAAAAGTCATATATAATGCCCTTAATTTTAACAGTACATTTAATTATAGTGGGTTAATGAATGACAATATAGAAAAACTTATTAGTGACATGTTTTGTTCTGAGAAGAAACTTTGTCAGACAAATAAATAGAATTGTTGTTATATATGTTGTTACTTGTCAGAATTCTTACTTTCCAACAAAAGCCACTGTTCAAATGGTGCAAACTAGATTAATTTTAGGCCAGGTTCAAGTTAGTCATAAAAATATTTTCTGTCAACTCAGAAAAAATCCACTTCAACCAACAGTTTGTTTTTTAGTCATTCCAACACTTTATAAACCGCCATCAATTCAACTCCACAACAGAAAGTTGCCAGTACTAAGTCTATTTTGACTGGAGACTTACTGAAGACACCAACCCATTTAAGTCCAATACTAATTACCAAAGACAGTCACAGAAATCCATTGTTAACTGCAACAGTTAAGGCCACCATATCATGAAAACCTCTATTTCTACTATACGATAAAGCTCATATATATATATTGATCTTTCTCTTCAAATACCATCTCCTATGTTCACTGTAGAATCCCAAGGCAAGCTCTCTAATTGAGCTTAAATAAATAATCCTTTTCATTTAAGAAAACACCTTATCTCCATTGTTGTGTATTATCTCATTCCTTTTCTGTTAGTGCAAGTTAAGTACCCTAGACAACAGACCCTTTTATACTCTCACTGGTACTGTAGCTCCTAAAAAATATATATATAAAGGTGGAAAACGCAGTGGGAAGAGAATGCAGCAAATGCTGCTTACTGTTTAGATAAAAATGTTAAGGATACAGAGACACACATCTTCTAAATTTAAATTTGGATGCCTGATGTATCTGGGTGTTAATCTTTTTGATGTCTGATGTATCTAGGTGCTATTCTCTTTAATGGCCAATGTATCTAGGTGTTAATATTTTTGATGTCTGATGTATCTAGGTGCTATTCTCTTTAATGGCCAATGTATCTAGGTGTTAATATTTTTGATGTCTGATGTATCTAGGTGCTATTCTCTTTAATGGCCAATGTATCTAGGTGTTAATCTTTTTGACGTCAGATGTATCTAGGTACTATTCTCTTTAATGTCCAATGTATCTAGGTGTTAATCTCTTTGATGTCTGGTGTATCTGGGTGTTAATCTTTTTCATGTCTGATGTATCTAAGTGTTTTTTAATGAATTTAGGGACATAATAACTGAGTTCAATCCCTGGTATAGATAAATCAAACTCAGTGAAAACGGGACTAGCAATAAGCTGAGAACTTAACCAAGACAAAACATCCCTAGACATGGAGTGAATACAATCATCATAGATGGAAAAAATAATTACAGTTTGAAATTCCTTGAAGCTTACCTGGATTGACAGATACCTGAAGAAGGCTCAAGGGTACAATGGTTGAAACATGGTCATGTAATAAAGATGAAGACATAGTCTGACAGTAAATAATCTCATTTAGCTTTATATCATTTTTATTTTTGTATTTACTGTTAATGTTTTTAAATATTCTACATTAACAGTAATGGAGATATATGATTTTTTTTTTAATACTATTGATCACCCAATACAAAACCTAAGAGTCACTAAAAGTAAATGAATACTGAAGGAGGTTCTTATAAGTGCATGAAAGGGGGAAGTACAATTAGCACATTATAAGGATATGTAGGATAGATAACAGTTGATCCTAGATTTAAAGTGATTAAGATTGTAATAAGCATCATTTCAAAGTGACAGTTCTGGGGCAAGAAGCAGTTTGAGTGGAATTTCTTCTTTACCAATTGTATATGAAGGGAATGAGGATGATTTGATGTCATGTACATGGCATGTGTGTTACTAGCTGTGAAGGTCTGAACTGGTGGAACTTAGAGAAATATATTATATCTGAATATTTGCCATGGAAATCATGAGAGGTTACCGACATTTCTTTTATGGGAAATGGGTTGTAGAGTGGGAAATAATCAATCACCCACCACGTTGTATAATCACTTTTGAACTTTGTCAAGGCTCTACAGTGAAGTCTTGGCAGCAACATCACAGATATAGCAGCAATGCTCCATTTTTGGTTGGATCTAATTCTTGTAAATATAAAACATGGTGCTAAGAGTAGGGTACAAGAAACTGACCATTCTTCCAGTAACTTTAGCAATGTTACAAATATACAAGTTCCACTAGTGTGAGCATTAGTCCAATAGATGTTCTAGGCAAGTAGCTTCACTGGGAGTATAAACACTCATCTGAACTAGAGTAAATTTAGTGTCTTCCTGGTGGTGATGAAATGTTACTAACTTTATTCTGGAGATATTGAATGATACAAGCCAGTCTTTCCCCCATTGAGGGCTAACGCCCATATCACATTGAAAGTTAAGCAATGTCAAGCCTGATCATAACCTCGAGGGGTGACCATTTGAGAATACCAGGTGCTGTAAGCTTGGGTGTGCAGGTGGTGTAATGGATAACAGCTTGGAATTGAAAATCGGAGAGCCAAGTTCCCAGTCATGTTTGTTATATTCACTTACATGCAAATATCTTTGGGAAAGATATGAATCCACCTCTTCTCCCTCCAGCTATGGGTTAATTAGTAGCACTTGTATCACCATTATTATCTCAAAAAATTCTTACAAAATAAAAATATTTTCTGGCTTTAAATAACCTGCAAAAAGTTGATAAACCGTAAAAAATAGCAAATCAATCAATTCCCACATTGAGCTGTGAAAGTTAGGGATCAGCTGTCATGCTCTGATCATCTAAATTTTTGGAGGTGCACCCAAAAAACATGGTATCATTTGCATATGTGCTTTCAATTAATGCATTTTTGATAAGTGCGCTAAAATTTTTATATACCAAAATTCAATTAATACATAATACTCAATTAGTGCCATAAAACATTCTTCAGTTTAACCATAGTAATTGAAAATTTTTTTTTTTATAGTTACCATTGTACACATTAGCCACACTAATCGAGAGATTCCTGTATTGTTTTGTAAAAGTTCCTTCTTATGTTATTGAAATTTTTAAATGTTTCATCAATGTTTAGGGATACAAATGGTGATTGTCTCCCTTCCTTTGAGATAGTAACAAGGGTCATGTGATGGCTGATGGGTGAATGATTTTGTTGACTTCACAGTATAGTAGGGTCAGTCAAGCACCGCCTGTGAGAAAAAGAGCACCATGACAAAATTCACTCTGCCAAAAATTTGGAAACGGCATGCTGTACTGTTTGTCATTCATGCTGGAAGCTCCAGTACAAACATCTCAGAGTGTTTGGGCATCAATCTGAGGACAGTGCAAAGGATTCGGAAAGAGTTGGATGATATATCCAGTCAGCATCATGGTGTTTGGAATGGTCACTAGTGATGGTGACGTTATGCCTCCATTCATCTTTCCACAGGGCCTCAGATTCAATACAGAGACCTATATCAAGTGCTTTGAGGAGGAAATGCTGCCCTGGGTGAAAAAGGTGGTCGGTAGAAGACCCTATGTCTGGCAACAGGACTCTGCATCATGCCAAATGAGGAGGAGAACGCAGTCATGGCTATCAGGCAATTTCTGCGGCCACATCACTTCTTACATCTAGCCATCCAACTCCGCAGACTGCAACACCCTTGATTATTATGTGTGGGGTGCTGTTGAATGAGAGACCAACAAAACTCCTTGTAATACCAAAGATGAACTGAAGACAAGGATTATGGCAGCATTCACCAACTTACACAAGGAGACTGTCCAGAAGAGTTGCAGGAAATTCCGAAATCGTCTGGAGGCAGTGGTTGAAGCCAATGGCTATTTTGTTGAATAAATTTATTTTTTAGTATTTCAAAATATTTTTGTGTAATTTTGGTAAAATGAGATGTCAATGTTATTTTCACTTTTGCATAATTTAGACAACCCTTTATCCATCACACTCTCTACATATAGTTTTGTGTATATCTTAGTAGTATAAAAATCTCTCTGAGAACAAAGCATGTTTGTCGTTCTTTTTCCATTCTATCCATGAACTATTGTGTTATTATATCACAGATATAATAATACCCATAATGGGGGAAATATAAATGAGAGAATAAATCTTTCTATCATAGTTGTCTCCCATTATAGTGGTGACCATGATACAATATTATTTACCTGACATGTGATATTATTATCACCCATTAAATGTATATTTTATTAGTTAAAGAAACAGAGTAAAAATTTTAAAAAATACTTGTACTCTAAAATTTCTTTTGTTTTAACGGTGAAAATTTCACCTTTTTAGTTTTTTTGAAAAGGTTAAAATTGACGTTAAAGTGGTATAACTGACGTTAAAATGTCAGGTGTCTTCCTTGCTAATGGTACCATGCAACTCAATGATACTTGCAAAGGAGATGAATACAGCTAGGTAACTTTGGTCTGCCAAAATTTCATGAATAATAAAGTATGATCCCAAAACCAGTGCCAAATATAGTACCGGAGACCATCTTCTTGGGTCATGGGATAAATGCATATATAAATTCCCTCAGTCACATTAAGGCAATTTTGATCAGAAAAATCAGTCAATCCAATGGCACAACTCATTTTCTTAAATGTATTAGAGATTATACATATACAATATCATCGATAAAGGACTACACCCATACCACACTTTTGTTTGGGATCATCTTTTATGTGCCATGTCCCTTTAGGCCATGTGTGATTGTAGCTCTTCACAATTTCCTGTCCCTCGTAACTCTAACCAATGTCTGACTTTTTACCATTCTTCCTTGTCCCTACTCTGGTATCCCTTCACACAAACTCATTGGGCACATTACAACCTTCTCCTTCTGGCTTATGGCCACATTATGTTGAAACACCAGTCCCCATACAATCACTGAAGTTAAGCAATGTTGAGTACCTAGATGGGTGACTGCTTGGGAATACTGTGCACTATAAGCTTGAATGTACAGATAGTGTAATGGATAATGGCTCAGAATTGAAAATCAGAGAGCTAAGTTGGGTTCATTATATTCACTTACATGCATATACCCTTGGAAAAAGGTATGAATCCACCTCTTCTCCACACAGCTATGGATTAATTAGTAAGACTTTTATCAATAAATACTTATTATCTCGATGAAGAATTCTTACAATCTAAAATATTTTCTGGATTTAAATCACCTGCAAAGCCATAAAAAACAAATCAATCAAATCTTATATTTATGGAAAAATTTACACTTTATATGCCATTCTTTTTCTTCAATGTATTTGTCCCTTCAGAACATGTACAGTCATTGCTCTCCACCACTTCCTGTCCTTTGTAGATCTTAGTTTGTCTTTTTGTTATCGTTCCCAATTCCTGTTCTGGCAACCATTTACACAAGTTTGTTAGGGAGGTTATTTGCTGCTTTCCTCTATACTTCTTGCCTTCAATATGCCCTAGGAGTGTCAAATTTTCCAGGCCCTCTTTCCTCATTATGTAACCTAGAAATTTCAGCTATCTTTTTCTGATTCTAAGTATAAGCATCCTTTTTGTTTCTATTTTCCTTACAACATTGTTGTTAATCAGGCCATGGTATTCTCAGAATTCTTCTGTAGAAGTGTTTCTGTTGTCTCAAGTGAATTCTTCATCCACGAGGAGATTGTCCAACATTCACAGCCATAGTAGAGGACTAATATTACATAACAGTTTAGCACTTTTTTCTTTGTTTCTAATAAAATTTTCCTGTTTTTTAATTCTTTCTTATCTTTTGGGAGCTATTCCAGTATGCCCTCAAATTTTGGTTATCATGGCTATCAACAATGTGCCATTTAATTTCATATTCATCGAACTTGATTGGCAAGTCAGAAGTGAAATTTGTAACTACTCCTGAGAAAGTCTTCTGATGATTAATTTACAACATGACAGTATAATAAAAATTTCTATATTAATTTGTTTGATAACCTGTTAACCCAGACATAAGTACTCTTGGCTGATTTTTAAAAAAATACTTTTACAATTGTTTTGGCTTCTAAGGTTTATTTTTATCATAACCTTTGTCTCATGATTACTAATAGACTTAGTAAGTTGATAAGCAAAGGAAGTTGATGATTGTACAATTTTATACTATCAGTTTAGTATATTTTGCAAGACAGTCTATAAGTTGAAAATAAAATTTTACTGCAGTGAATTCTCAAGTGTGAGGTCAGATTAATCCTTAAGCAAAACAAGCATATGTCTAGGGAACCAAAAAAAAAGGGGGCACCTAAGAAGAAGTGGGCATGAAAAGAAAAGGGAGAAAATGACTCCAAAAGAAAAGGGGCACCTGAAAGGAATGGGGCATCTACATAAAAGGGAGCTCTACATGAAAAGGGGGTACAACAGAAAAGGAGCACAAAAAGTGAAGGGAATGCTAAAAAAGAAAAGGGGACTTCAAAGGAAAAGATGGCACCAAAAAAGAAAAGGCTGCCAAAAGGGAAGGGGACACCAAAAGAGAAGGGTACACTAGGAGAAAAAAGGGAATCTAAACAAAGCCGGCACTAAATGAGATAGCCCCACCAATAAAAAAGAGGCACCAATATAAGGGCATGCCAAAAGAAAAGATATCATCAAGAAAAAAGAGTGCACAAAGACAAGGGGACATCTGAAGAGAAAAGGTGCCAAAAAGGAGGGAATGCTAAAAAAAGGGACACCAGAAGAGAAAGAAACACTAAACAAGAAGTGGGCACCAAAAAAGAGGGTGCCAGAAGAGAAGGGGACACCAAAAAAAGAGGGACACCAAAAAATAAAATTTCACCATAAGAGAAGGGGGATACCACAAGTTTTTTTTTTTTCTGAATGTACAGCGTGTGGCAGAAATACCTCCCACATATACCTCCCAGAAATGGGACACCTTGCATGGTGTAATGGTTAACAAGCTTGTCTCACTAAAACAGTTACAACTGAATAGTGAGTTTGATCCTCACTGGGTGCCCTATACTTTCAGCCTTGTGCCACATCTAAGCTACACTTAGAAAATCAATATACCTCCCGGAAATATGTCCCACATAATGGTAAGCTATTAGTGGGAATGGTGTCTTCATCTGGTTGATGTCTTACCATTACGTGGGAGGTATATGTGGAAGGTATTTCTTCTACACCCTGTTTTATGCCTTGTAGTGACCAGATAATATTTACCATAAAACCTGATCACATAAGTGTCACGTCCCTTCAGGACTTGGCCAATCATGGCTCTCCACAGCTCACTAGTGCTGAGCTATGTTCATCCCTTTACTATCCTTACCAGTTCATGTTCTGACATCCATTTACACAAATAACCCCTAAATAGGATAGTTTAAAACTACCATAAAAATTGATGAAAAATATTTATCATTTATAAATATTTATTTGTTAACCCTTTTTTTTTTAGGTGTGATGTCTTCAATCAAGAAAATCATGCTCTTGTTAAAGGACAGATTGTTTAGTAGAAAACAACTCCATTTTATATGTTCATTTACAAGCCACTCAGCAGTAACTGTTTCTATTTTAATGCCTGCATTGCAGATTGTGTGATGTAACTCTTTCCTGAATTTCTCATTAAATAAATTACTTTATGTTTAGAACATAATGAGTTAGATATTTTAACTCTATGAATATATTGTGTTACAAAATTAAAATAGTAACTCTAAACCTAGTTTCAAGTCCTGGGTATGACAATAAACTGCATCCGGCAGCAAAGCCTCTGATAGGGGGATTGGAGATTTTGAGGAGCATGGAACCACCACTTAAATACTGTTGTTTTCAGGCCCACTCTAACCAGGGGTGGTAACACCTTCTAGGGTCCTAACTATGGGCAAATAGTGAACTTCAAGAAAATATAAACACTATGAAAGTATAAAAATACATTTTTGTACACTTTTTTCATTATTCAGACTATTGTCCTCATCTTTGTTGCCATATTTATCACAATGTTCCAGCCATTGTACACTCCGGCCTTCTTCAGGTGGTTGGAATGTCAAACTGAACCCTTTATTTTGCTTGCAGAAGAAGAACACTTGCCACCAGTCTAAGAAATATTTAGGCTACTACTACACAAAAAATGCAATGGTTAAACATCGAAAAAACATAAAGAAAATTAATTCCTTTTCATAATGTGTAGAAACACTTTGCCTGATGAAGGTTGCAAAACCAGAAACCCATGTAGCAAAAATATGGAAAACAAAGTACAATATATTTTTTAAAAAAATCCACATTATAACCAAAAACATTTGTGGTTTCTCTTCTTTTTTAATTATATATATATATATATATAGAGAGAGAGAGAGATCACACAAAAAACAATGTGTATATTAAAAAAATAAAAAGTTCTATTTAAAAAAAATGTCTATATTTCTGAGATGAGGTATTATGTACACAATTTATATTTTTCGAACTACCATCCTCATCTTTGTTGCCATATTTATCACAATGTTTTGGCCGTTGTATGCTCCGGCCTTCTTCAGCTCGCTGAGGTAGCCTGTTCTACTTCCACATCTAATGGATGTCAGTTATCAGTTATCTCCTGTTAATTCCCCTCTCCAAGTTCTCCACTGCCTTAACCAGGTATTGAACTCACACTCCTGTCACTGGATTTAAATAATGCCTTTATCCATTGTGCCATGTGTCCTTTAGTAAAATGACCATTAATACATTTTATAGTAGAATGTCCAACAATACATTTTATCTGTAGTTGAAGGCATACAATTGTGTTTAAAATATTTAGATTTTGGCATAAAATAACTCATAGAGGTTGAGCTAAACAAAATCAACCAACTAAACCTAGTTGCTTTAAGAGGAGAACTAAGCTGAGAGTACTAGAGTTAATTTGTATTTGCAACTTCAAGTACTCTTAATCCAGCCATGCATGAATATCAAATTATCAGAAAAATATTTCTTTAAAACATCTTTAAAATATTTAAAGAAATAAAGACGGTCCTAATTTTTTACACTTTTTCTCCTATATGTCATTTTTGCTTTTTCTCCTATATGTCATTTTTGCTTTTTCTCCTATATGTCATTTTTGCTTTTTCTCCCATATGTCATTTTTGCTTTTTAGCTGTTACTGATAAAGTTTTAGTATGTTTTGTTTGCATTTAAAGCATACTATATTTGTGTATGTGAAAGGAATATTATAATGGTACAAAAACTAGTTTTATAACTTTAAGAGTGAGTCAATGCGCAATATGTACTTCTTGTAGGGGCCAGGGAATGGCAAACACATGGTCTGCCCTGGGTGACACACACTTTAGCTATACCATTGCCCATAAAAAATAGTCTAGGGGAGATGTATGCCTGTGAATTGTTATCAGCAGGACAAACCAATAACTGTTACTGTTGGCACTCTTTGTATCAGGGTGAAGTGGATCCAGAGAAAGCAACATTGATCAGAATATATATTTTTTCAAATTTGAGCTTATTGCTGAGTATTCTGGGTTCGAATCTCACTATAGTTGATTTGTAACGGAGATGACTTCCTGATGATATTGGCCCGGGAAGATGATTTGTTGGCCCAAGCTTTTTGAGTGACAAAACAGTTCCATAGCAGTTGATAATTATACTAGCATAAATTACAAGTCACTGTGACTGAGGACTCAAGCATACTAGTCTTGTTCAACTACTGACCATACCAGGTTATGTACCCTCCTCCAGAAACTATAACTCTCAGTTCAGTATAGTTGTAGTAAAAACCACAGGTGAGCTCTGTGAGTGTGAGAAACATGAGTGTGCCTGAGCAGGTATCTGCAACAGGGATTAGCTAGCCACCCTAGCAAATGAGTATACTTGGAAATGAGTATCTATTCATTGCATTACAATATATATTTTTTCAAGTAGAGCTCTGACTGATCAGAGCTAATAGTATGTAGGGTTCCTTTTAAAGTAGGTCTTCCCAAAATCTCAGGGTCATAATCCTCTCCTGTTCATCAAACTGTCTTCAATTCTTTTCCTGCCTTTAAATTGTCATCTAGTAATTATTTTTTATTATTACAGTGATAATTGTAATTTATTGAATTAAAGCCTCAGTAATTGAATAGTTCCAAATTCAATTATTATAATTTTCAGTAGATAAGACGCATATTTCACCCCCAAATTTGATGTCAAAATCTGCTTGCATCATATACGCTGAAGGCATAAATAATATATAGAGATCATTAAATGGAAAAAAGAAAAGAAAAGCTAACGAGCAAAAAATTCTGGTGTTCCTGTTTTATATTTAGAGATCCTTAATAAAATTCAAAGAAAAATCTGCAATGTCATTGGTCCTGACCTGACATCTTGGCTTCAGTCACTTTCCCATCAACTACTTTCATGATGATTTTTTCTAATGAACTTTCCTCCATGGTACCTATATTTTATGAATTTAAGTGCAATACTAGATTGGTAGCTAGGTCTCACCATTTTACAGTTGAAATGGCTAGGTGTAACCGTAAGTTCTATGGTAATATTTTCTTGCATCACACTTATCACTTGTGGGACTCTCTTCCAGCTTCTAGCTTTCCAGTTAACTTTGACCTTCAAAAACTTAAATGCAATGTCAATTGTAATCTTCTGTTTTCTTAATTCCTGTTCTTTTATTGTTCTCTCTCCTTAATAATGTTTGTCTTTTTCTCATATTCTTTCATGCTCAGTAATCTCTTGTGTCTTAGTGACTTTATTGCCTTGCGTAGGGTGAAATAATTAAAAAAGAAAAGAATAGAAACTTCTTAAGACCTTAACGAGGAAGAACTCAAACAACTGGATGCAGCAAGGAGATTTTGCTATAACCACTACTGGATAAAGGAAAAGACTGATACTTGCTCATGCGTATGAGCAGGTGAAGAATTTGTGCAAAATATGAAGTGATATAGTGATTAAGTCATTTAAGAAGTGTGGTATCAGTAGCACAATAGATGGGACCAAGGATGACATTCTCTTTAGTCATGTAACAGCAGCTTTACTATTAACAAGAAAAAAAAAAAAATGGAAGTGACAAAACAACGAACAGAGGTAAGACATGGTTGAGATAAATAAAACAGTTTTTTTTATTTCTCCATGATTTAAAAGCTTTGCTAATTTGCTCATTCTGAGGTATTGTATATCAGTCATGGGAGACTGAGATTGATTGATTTGTTTAACAGCATATCAACTCCTTATAGGGCATTTAATGGCAAAATTTAATTTTCTTGGGAGCTTTGAAGTAATAAATATATGATATATATCATTCTGCTTTCACAATTGAATACATGGTAGGTGATACTCTTTATTTTGGAATACAGTTTGATTTCTTTAAGAAATTGTAGGATTTTATATGAGTTAATGTCATGAAAGATTTCTTTCATGTTGGTTGTTTGATTTTGTTTGGCAGCATATCAACCTCTATGGGTTATTTAATGACGATATCTAAATATTTTGTATTTAATTTTATGCTTTCAGTGTTTTTTAGATATATATTTTATAGATCATAAAATGTAATTTTACTATAAAAATGTACTGTTGATTTTTTTGGGGGGGGAGGTCACTATTTGCCCATAGCTTGGATCCTAACAGGTGCTGCCACCTTGGGTTAGGGTGGACCTGAGAACAATAGCAATTAAGAGGTGGTTCCATGTTCCTCAAAACCTTCAATTTCCTGATCAGAGGCCTTGCTTCTGGATATAGTTTATTCTCATACGCAGGATGAAGGGAGACTGAAAGTTTGTGGTATAACTGAAGGTAGTTGAGATAGACATATGGAAACGTCAACACACACATGTAATCGAGTAAGATAGACTCATAGGAGAAAATCAACATGCATATGTAGTTAAGGGAGATATACGCATGGGAAAAATATTCCACAAATTGTAGTACTTAAGAGTTCATCTCTTTTGCTGCTGCTGGCCAAAGGCATCGCTGTTGATGGAAGTGCTTGCTGATGGATCTGGGCAGTTGTGTAGTCAGCAATGCTTACTTAGGCTGCTTGTCATTGAGGTCTGTCACTAATGCAACTCTAGTCAGATCTGCCTTTGTGGATGAAATTACCATTGGCTTTATAGTGTGTCAGCGGTTCAACAGCTGCTATGAAAAACCACATGGGCCTTTTCTGACTGGTCAAAAAAGATAGTTTATGACCCTAGTATTCTGGAAGTGGGCATATGAAGCTAGAAAAAATTAAGGTCTGTTTTTGTCATATGAGCTGGAAAAGTGAAAGTGAACACTTCTGCTTGAGTTAAAGAATTAGAATTCTGACAGTGTACAAGAATCATAATATTGGATCCAGTGATGAAATGTCTGATTTCTTTCCAAATAATAACAAAATCAATGATGTTTTGAACTAAACTAAATAACTGTATAACTTTTTTTGTTTTACAGCATTTTCTTATATTTGATATTTTTAGATTTTTTGTGTTTAGAGTGATATAAGCTAATTTATAAAGTATCAAATTGAAATTTTTGTTCAATAAAAAATTTTTGAAATAGTATTTTAGCTGGGTTTTTTTTCCAAAACTTTGTCTTCAAAATAAAGTTGCATTTTATACATTGATGTGTTTTATATTCTGAAAAGTTATGGTAAATCTAAAGCTGTTTTGTGAACTGTTAATTTGTGGTCACTCTTGTAGTTGTGTGAACATGTGATCTTGTACTTTGGTTGGATAAGTGGTTAATCTGCAAGAGTGGGTTGATGTATTATAACAAACATTAAATTTCTACCAATATAAATTCCTTAGTTAGAGTTGCTATCTAATCCCTGTTGCAGGTGTCCACTCAAGCACATTTATGTGTCTTCAACATCCCCAGAGCCCTAAAAACTTTGTTTGGTTTATTAAGTAAGTTTCAACTCAATAAGTAAATTAACTTCTTGGCCAATCCAATATATTCAGAAGAGCTTAGTTACAATTTCTGGGAATGAGAACCTATAGTCTGGCATGATCATTGGTTGAAAAAGGCCAGTATGATGCTTCATCACTTCCATTGGTTGAAAAAGGCCAGTATGCTTGATGCTTCATCGCTTCCAAACAATCTTTCTACCTAGTTCCACTCATAAAGCTGGGGTCAACATGAGATATGGGCTTCAAGTAATTTCCAGCAATGCAACACACTGGGATCATCTTCCCAGAAGAATAGTATCAAGGTCACTTCCTTGGCAAATCAAGCATAGTAAGATATAAACCTGAGTCTCATGGCGAGAACACTGACATTCTAACTATTAAGCCATGTGTCCATTATAGTTAACAGTACTCACAGGTTTAGACTATCAACTGTATCCAACAAATGACAGATTTTGTCTATATGCCTGAGATGTGGTATTATGATTACTTACATTATTTACATTATTCAAACTGTTATCCTCATCTTCATTACCATATTCACAACCTTTCGGCCATTGTACACTCAGGCCTTCTTCAGGTGATTGGTATTTTGAACCGAACCTTTTATTTTGTCCATTGAATTTTGTGTCTGAGATTTTTATGCTGGCACAGGAATGCATGATAAGATTTTTTGAGTTCCCAAACTCTGGGGTGCCACCTGAACATGACATAGTGCAGATTCTGAGAATTTAAATACATTAGGAATGCCAAAAGATTAATTAGGTTGAGAAAATATGTACAAGACTAGAATTCATAACAGCTCATGGCTAAAGAAGAGTTGCAATGCTTTAAATTGCCCCCAGGGTGCTCAGAACCCACCTTACGCCACTGTACACACACACACACACACATGTATATATTAGTTCCAGATTTACCTATAGGCTTAGGAGGCTGAAGCCTAGGGCTTCAAAATCTAGGGGGCCTCCAGCCAAGGTGTATAATATTTTTGACATGACTAGGTTCTCCTGCTTGTGTGGCAAGATGCAGAGTCCTGTTGCCAAACATAAGGTCTTCTACCAGCCACCTTCTTCACCTAGGGCAGCACTTCCTTCTCAAAGCACTTGATGTAAGCCTCCGTGTTGAATGATTGGATTTCTCTGTATCCTTAAGAAACAGTGAATTATAAATTTTTCTGTCCAGTTAAAACTCAGTAAATTTAAAAAATAACTTACTCCAAAATTCGCTTGAGGATGAAATGGAACTAATGTTTTTAATTTAATTACAAAATTAAATTTGAAGTTTTTTAGCTTCCATTTTTGAAACATGGTTATTACTGTGTAGCGAAAAAAAACTATTTTAAATCAGTTAATTTATAATATTAATACTCTGTAAATTTACATTGAGCACTATTTTGTAAAAATAAAAAATATCAAGAACACCGGATTATATATCTTACTGTTCTTTCTTTTTATATATGGCAAGAAAGAGAGAAATTTATCAAGTTTATCTTGTCTGGCCCCAGGAAAGAAATTTATCTAAATCAATGTAACAGAGGAAATCGTTGAGTAACCTGCCTAACAAGTGTGTAAAAGGAATAATTAGAATTGTGAAAGATACCTTCCAAAAGCTAAGCAACATATTAAGAAAAGAGAAAAATTTCATTAGAAACCAAGTAAAGAGTACTAAACTGTTATACAATATCTATGCCTGTGAATGCTGGACAATCTCCACACAGATGAAGAAGAGACTTGAGGCAATAGAAATATGCTTCTACAGAAGGATACTGAGAGTACAGTGGACTGAACATGTGAGTAATAAAAAAGTTTTAAGGAAAATGGTAAAAAATGAACACCTATACTTAGAATCAGAAAGCTGACACACAAAAGGTGATAATGAAGGCAAGAGGGACAGAGGAAAATGGATGGCAGATCATAGATTGGGAGAGATAATGAAAAGAGAAACCTTAATAAGATTTACAAAGGACAGAAAGTTGTGGAGAGCCATGATTGCTCACATCCTCAGGGGACACAGCAAATGGAAGTATCCTCATATATGGATGCACAATTAGTATAAGTGGATGTCCAAATTAGTGTAATAGTTATTGGTGTGGAAAGTGAAATCAGCAAGCTGAGTTCAAATTCCAGCTTAGTCTACTGCATTCACTTTCGCACAAATGACCTTGGTAAAAAACATGAATCTACCACTTATCCCCCAGCTGAGGATTAAATAGGAGGATAGATTGAATTCTCAAGGCTTGAATGGCAACCAGCCTAAGAGAAGGCTAATTCCATTATCTTTCTGAAGAAGTCAAGGTAATTCACAAATAATAAAGAAAAGGAAGCTGTGGAGACTCATGATTGTCTAAGTTCTGGATGGACATGGAATTTAAAAAAGAAATCATAATATATAAAATATATCAAATTATTGAAGTGCCAGATGAAAAGATGGAATTTATTTAACCAGCTCAATATAAGCATTACCATATCTGTGATATATTAACACACTTTGTTCATGGGTTAAAACAGACAAGGATGTAGGGATACAGAAGGCGGTTATCTGCCTTTCCTGGAGAAAAGTCACAGTCACCGAGTGAAGTCACTACATACTGTGACAAAAGCAGCAGTCAAATTCAGTTTGTTTACAGCAGTCACCATGTGAGGTTGATTTCTTTTAAATCTGTCTACCCCAGCAGCTTACAAGCACATGGTGCCATTTCCCTTTGGGAATATATCTTTTCCAGATATAGAAAGAAACTTCAGCTTGCAGTCCTCAATTTGGAGAAACCCAAGAGTTGCTGTTTCCCGTTCGTGGAATATGTCCCCACTTGGGACATAGATGAATCTGGCTCGTTTGAAACTGGAATCTTAAAAAAGGGTTTCTCCAGATACAGGATTATCTCCATATTCCTTACACACTGCTTTTCTGTATAGATATATATGATATATTATTTTCCTTGTGGAACATGTGTATATATGTATGTA
>OZ038483.1:36328878-36333878 GCA_964036315.1 Acanthosepion esculentum | reverse complement strand
TTGTCCATCATCAACTATAATAATCAACAGGGCCTGTGCTTACTACCCCAAACTTCTTAACTGTGTGGGGCTCCATGCCTAAAGGGGAGTCAGGGCAGAAGTGCTAATTTCGGTAGCGCTTATTATTTTTAAATTGTAATTTTCTTTCTGAACAGTTCTTTTAAATGAAAAGACAGTAATATATCTCAGTAAATTCATTTTTTATTCTGAGATCATCCACTAAGGAGGATCTCTGATTCTTTTTTTTTTTACTCGTAACTAACCAGAAGTCCACGGCTAGTAATTAAAATAAAATTTCTAGTCCATGGCTTTTACATTTCTAGAAAGGTAAACCGTAAAACCGAGTAAATGATCACTTAAAAAATAAAATTAAAAATGTTTAAAGATTTTTCGACGCATAAAATTTTTTCCAGAAAACTGAAATACTGTTTTTAAAACAAATTAAGACAATCCCGTTTGTGTTGTGTTGGAATCTTTGTAAAACTTTTTTTTTTCAGTGGAGATGCGTCGACGATTAATCTTTATGGAAATGTAAATATTTGCGAAATTTTTTTTTTTTTTTGAGTAAAATTTAGTCATGAAAATATTGGCGGTTATTACGAAAAGAATAACATTTTTTTCAGATTTAAAAAGAATAAATAAAAAACCTACTCATTATAAAAGTAAATAATTAATGTACTGAAATTTTCATTCAAATTGGATAATTCCTTGATTTTTGATAATTTAAAATAAAAGCGCTGTCTTCCTAACGCCGGCCTAGGATAGCGGCTTAAAACTTGCCCCTAGGGATGCAGTCATCGTTACCAAGATACACACACACACACACACACACACACATACACACAAAACAATAGCAACCATGATCAGTATCTTCTTAATAATGATAGTATTAGTAAAATAAAAACATTTTATATTCAGGCTGATATATAAACTAAATATTTGGGTGAATTGTAAAAAGATAAAAATAAAATTAACTTTAAAAACAATAATATCAATGAATAAAAAAAAAAAGAAAGATAACGAGGTACGAAAAGAAAGCAACGAGTAATTAATGAAGAGAGGGGGGTGACGAAGAGAAAATAAAAGGAAGGCGACACTAAAGAATAGAATTGAGAGAAAGGGGATGTGAGAGAGAAAGAAAGAAAGAAAGAAAGAAAGAAAGAAAGAGAGAGAGAGAGAATAATGAATGAATGAATGAAACAAACAAACAAACAAACAAATAGATAGAGAGAGGAGATTTAGAAAAAGAGAGAGTAAGTTCAGAGGTCAAAACCGGAATGTAGAGTTGGCATGTCAAAGTGAGGCTGTTACCACCATGGCGAAAGTTCTATGTTAAGGTAAGCATTCATTTACTTTTCGTTTTTTAGCTCGTTTACGGATGATGCTAACGTACTAATCTGACAGTAGAATCTTTCACTATCTCAAGGTGTTAATTATCAACAAAAGTTTATTCAAATCGCTGTATTTTCTCTTCAATAACGGCATTTCCCGTCCGCTGTTTGTATTGTAAAGTAGTAGTAAATTGTAATAGTTGCCGTTTTGACAAGCTATGGCTATACACTCGTCGTTGTAAATTGTTTTTAATCTGTTGGGCCAATAACAGGTTTATAAATATGATTTTAGAATTCTGTGACAAAATTTTAATGCTGTCGTTAAGTGTTTGAATATCTTAATTCATAATTAATTGTTTAATTTGACAAGGCTTCGTACGACGGTACGAGGGACAAGTATTTCACACGCATTATTCAATAATGACTGGAATTTATTTAATTTAAAAAAAATATATTCTCTTGTTGAATTGGAATCATTTTATTTTGTCCAATAAATCTAAATTTGCATCTAAAAAAACAACAACAAACAAACAAGAAAAAACAGTGTTAAATTCAGATTATTTTTGTTTCTAAGTTTAAATCTAATTCATTTTTTATACTTTAAAAAAAAATTGTCCAATTCTGCGTTGTTTTTCTTTTTCTCGTAAATAAATATTTGACTTGTTATTAAAAACAATCGTTTATTTTTACCTACGCAATTTATTTACTTATTTAGACATATGTTGCATTTTTGTAAACTCCTTCCTATAAATGTTTTTTTTTTTTTTTTTCAATGCGTATAAATTTTAAATTTATGATATTTTTTTTTTTTAAAGTCTTATTTGAAAAACGGAACTTTTGGAATTAAGTTAATTATTTAATAACATTTTTAGATTTCTTCCAAATATACTTCCTTTTCTTTATTTTCTTTTTCTTTTGGTGCATGGACAATATTTTTGTTTTTAAATAATCAACTTTGTTGACACCTAACAAAAGAAGAAATTGTGACCAATAAAATAATGGAGAAAAATCCATTTGGATGACAAAGAAGACATCTGTAGATAATCTTCATTAAATATCGGACAAGAGGTGTTTTAAGTTTTATTATTGTTACCAAATTTTGTCTTTTTTCTTAATTTTTCTTAGTAAAATTTACTTTATTAGGTAAATAAATAATTCTCTACACAAGCACAAGCGAGATCTTTTTTTTAGTTAACCGAATGTATTGTAAATTGTTTACTTTTTATATATTTTACTTATTTTTTAAATGAACTTTTTTTTTTTTAAATGCATGTTTATTATAAAGTAATTAATTAACCGTTAAGAAATTTTGACGTTTTTCTTAAACTTTTCGCATAGTGAAATAGTAATTCGGAAATGTCAATTAATAAAAACTAGATTTCTAATCGTTTGAGCCGCCTATGAAAGGATGTGTTGATTGTCATAATTTCACTTTTTGTAGTCTTCCATTTCACCCTGAATTATCAACGGTAGCGCATGAAAATTAAAAATGAAAACTAATTTTATTTTCTTCACTTTTTACAATTACAAAGTTTAATAAGCCTGGCGTCAATTTTCCACTGTTGTTGGTAATTAAATAAAATCGAACCGGTTTGTTTGGTAACCTCTCTTGACCCCCCCCCCCTAATAAAATTGTTTTTTTTTTAACCATCAGTAACATTTTTAATTGTAAATAATTGTTTTGAAAACTAAAATCCATTGCAAGCAAATAGCAAAAACAAACAAACAAGCAAAATGCTTTTTCATAAACTAAAAAGAAGTATTTTCAGTGCGTTTTTTATTTTTTTTTATTTTTATTTTTATGAGAAGTGATCACATGACATTTCTTGCCCGATTTAATAATAAAGTTATATTTTTCTTATTTTATTTTACTTTTAGTTTTTAATTGGAGAAAAAATCCATTCCCTTTGAATTCAGTGATCACAAAAAAAAACTTCATTTTTGATATGAAGTCTGGTAAAAAAAACAAAAAAAAAAGCAAAAAAAATCGCCATTTACCCCCTCTCACCTCCTCTCTTTCTCTTGGCCGGTTGAATAGCAGTTTTGAGGGAAATGCTTTAGTTGAACTACCGTAAATCTGACTCATTCATTTTTAAGCTGGAGACTCCACTGTCGCTGCTGCTAGAAAGGATGAGATACGCAATAGAAACGACGATTCGGATTAATTTTTTTAAAATGAAGGAAAAAAAATCGTTTTGCTGCAAAATTGCTTAAAAATGAAGCTAATGTCGAATCTCCGCTTCGACAATTAAATGAATTAAAAAAAAAAAAAAAAAAGCTTCAATGCAAGTACATAGCTCGCTTTTTAAAAAAGTCTAGGTCTGTTTTTTTTTTTTTTTACCTCTCTTTATAGTGTTTTTTTTTTTTAATGGGAAAGAAACAGTTTATTTTATTTTTGTTTAAAGTGAGTGCGTGTTATGCCCGATTACTGGCGGTTTGTTTCCTTCTCAGACTCTACAGTTCCTCTGTCTATATCGTCTCTCTCTAATTTCTTTCTCTCTCTCTCTCTCTAGCAAGTGCGTTCTTTGTTGATTGTGGACCCTGTTGTTACCTCATCTTACAATTCTTTTTTGATTTATTTTCTTTCTTTTTTTTCTAAGGCATGGATATTCGTTAATGTCATTTTTACTGAAATTCAACATTTTAAAAAGGAAAACAATTTTTCCCAAGCGTTGTTATGTTGTCACTTCAATTGACATTATTAATTGATTAATCAACTTAATTTTTGTGTACAGTGAAACTAAAAAACCTCAATCATGTTACTGAAGATATTGCATATTTCTACTTTTTGACCATCAAAGTTAAGCTCACAAAAATCCCCCCCAAAAAACTAATACTGCAAAACTTAACCCCTAAATTTGTATTTAAAAAATCTTAGTGTTTTTTTTTTAGTTCTTTTATGTAGGTATCGTATTTTCACTTAAGCTGACAATGTTTCAGTTTATATATCTTTTCTTAAAATTCCTAAGATAAAAAAAACTTTTTATTTTTTAAGGAATAAAAAGTTTACTTTATTTTCATGATTAATCTGGTAACCACAATGCTTTTTTTTTTTCTTGAATTCAGCGCTAAAAATATGTGCTTCTAAAAAAGATTATTCTTCTAGTTTTAAAAAATTACTTACAACACGTAATTTAACATCCAACCCCCATCCACAAAAAATATTTACCTTTTTTATGGTTAGTGTTTTTTGTTTTTCTTTTAAATAAATTTTTAATGTCAATGATCAAAAATAAATTTAGTTACAACTATGACGGACTGGAAAAATTCATGCATTGTTTCTCAGTCATAAGGTTGATGAAATTGAAAAAGCAAAAGTAAACTATCGGTTCGTCATTCAATTCAATATTTGTTCCTCTGGAACGCGTTTTATTTTCTCTTATTTTTATTTATGGTGAATGTACTTCAGAAAGTAATTTCGTGTGATCTTCTCTTTCTTTATGATCGATTGTTGATTTCAAAGTTCCATAATTTATTTGTTCTCTAAAGTAAAACTGGAATTGATCACTGTTTTAATGTCGGCTTCTTAGTTGATTTTTTATTTTTATACTTTGTGACAGGATGTCAATTCAATTATTAGTCATGATGAGCGAGAATGTACGAAATGTCTTGTGTTCTAGTTTACTACGAACACTACATGTCACAGAATTTTTTTTTTACGTATTCAGT
>OZ038483.1:36158878-36323878 GCA_964036315.1 Acanthosepion esculentum | reverse complement strand
GAAATTATTGTTAAAGTTTACTGATGATAAAACCAAAGACCTTAAAGACTTTCAAAAGCAAGCTCCAATTATTTGAACTTTTGAGTTTGCTCTTAATCAGATATCAAATCTTTACATAATTTTTGAGATTTATTAAGCTACAGTTTTTTTTTCTTTTTCTTTCTTTTGAATACTTTTATCAATTTTTTTTCCCCTCTATCCTCCCCCTATTTGACCAGCTGTTGCCAATTGTTTTGTTGGTGGGTAAAATGTCCACTTTATTGACTAATCTACCAGTTGACCAATTTATTCTTGAATTCTTGTTCTAGCAAGCAAACAAAACAAATTGAGGTGCAAATTTGACTAGGCTTTCATTTATCAAGAGTTCATGCCTGTGGAGGTAATACTGTCTTATTCTGTTTCCATTTAAAGTCATCTAACTTTTCCTAGAATCCTACGAGCTTTTAAGGCCTAGTGCATTGAAAGCTTTATAATTTAGAAATGCCTATCAATGGATTCTCACATTGAGCAGAATTAACTTGTATTTCTTTCCCCGTTATATATTTGTTTCTCGCTCTTCCACTCTTGTGAAAGAATACTTTAAATTTATGGGCCTGTTGAAACACTCTAAATGTATGGGCCTGTTGAAACACTCTAAATGTTAGCTTAGAGAGATTTTCTGCAGAACTTTCTTTTTTGGATTGTGTTGATCAACTTTCCACATTATGCTACATGACCATGTCAGCATTATTTTTGGTTTAAACTAGATGACTCTTTGTTAAACCAGCTCATATTAATTCACACTTGAATCATCACTTGTTTCATATTTTTTTCATTTTATTTCTTTATTTTTTTAAATACCATTTTCCTTTCAGGACATAGGCAATCCTGGCTTGTTACAGATTCCTTCTTTATTTGTGTATTGCCATCTATTCTTGGGAAAGATAGTGGTGTCTTTTTTTTTCAATTGCATTCTCCATGGTTTTAAATTCAGTTTTCCTTCTCTTAGACTGGTTACCACCAAAGGCTAGAGAGCTCAGTCCTGCTATTTGACCCATAGCTAAGAGCGGAAGAAACCAATTTATGCCCCCTGCCCCAGGACATAAGTGAAATGGACTAGACTGGAATTTGAACTCTGCTTGCTGATTTTATTTTACATGTTGATATCCATTACACTACCCACACATCCTTAGCATTATACTATAAGATCCAAACAAGTGCTGAACAAATTGGAAAACGCATTTTCTCTTTTATATTAAAAAAAATTGAGAATGGAAAAATGAAACTGAAAAAGTTTCTTCTATTAAAATACAGGAAATCTTTTATTTCTAAATTCATAGGGGGATTTCTACAGGTGTTTGTACTATTAATTTTTTTTTTGTTATAGTTGTTAATTTCTTCTTTGTAGACTGATTTTTGTATTTAATCCCTTCATGAAATATTTAGCATTAACTATACACTTGGTGATATCTCCTTTATTTGGAGATTTGAATTTAGTACATGGAATCTTTGTACAAATTCCTCACTTTCCTGTATTTGCACATTGACTTTGAAACCTGTGACAATATTTCCTTTATTAGTCTTGAAATATCTTCTAAGTGAAAAGAACAAGATGTTTATCTCTTAATATGCATTTCCCCTTGTCTGCTTTCATTTTTTTTCCATTGAGGATGCTGACTTGTACTCTGTTGCTAATTTCTATTGCCTCTGGCATAAGCTCCCATTAAACTATTTTATCCTGTTATCTGACAAGACACTTAAACATAATCATCATAACTAAATTGTTTATACATTCATATTTAACTTAATTATTATTAGATAAGACAATGGTTCTCCCAGAAATCTCTCTGGATGGTTGTTTGTTTTTGAAAACTATAAGTTCATATGTTTCTTGGAAAGCTTACTATGTGTGTATTTATTTTTGTAACAAATGAAGACGCTATATTGATAGCAGACACAGAAGGAAATCTATCGGACCTCCTAGACATGGTAGCAAAGGAAAGCGAGAAGAGAGGATTAATAATCAATTGTAAGAAGACAATGTATGGTTGTCAGTAAGAGAAAAAAGCCCAAGATGTGAACTACAAATTAGAGATATTGAACATGTACAGAAGATTAAATATCTGGGAAATGTGACTGCAAACTGAACGTGTTTTGAGAGAGCAAAAGATGTATTTCAAAAGCTAAGCAGAGTACTAAGAAAAAGGAATTTCCCTAGAAACAAAGAGTTCTGAACTGTTAGGTTATATCATTCCCCCTAGTAGGTATCCGAACTAAAATTTTATTTTTGGTATATCTAAAAACCTTTAATACAGGCATAGAGATCTTGACAACTTGGTAGCTCAATTAGCAAGCATGTTATGACCATGCAGACTTCAAATTTATAATATCATATAAGTTGTCTTGAAGTAAGAGAAAAAATAATACTAATGGAATCAATTATCAGATCAGACCAACATTGGAAAAATGTTCTTAAAAACAAATTCGTAAAAATATGACAGGCAAATTTTGACTGATCATATAAGTTACATTTCAATGGGTAATGACTTACTTCTTCCTATACTTCATAGTGCAACAGAGTTGAATCTATATTTTTTATTACTGTAGTACCACAATAAAAAAAAAAACCCACCAAAAACTATTTTTGCACCACATAAAAACAAAGATGAACAAAAGTGTATCATACAGAACTTTCCATAAAAAAAGTCTCCATTGGAAATACATGCCTGAAACTTTATTAATTTTGGGATGATGAATTCAATAAAGCTGCTCTTCACTGTAATAGCAATACATTTTTGTAATATATGTATCTTAATTTCACAAAATATTTCAAAATATGTAATTTCAACTCCTCAAAAAATGCACAATAATGATTACAAAACTTAGAATTTTTTTTTTTTTTTTTTTTTTAATTATGAAAAGAAAACAAGTACTTTATAGCAATGCTTTAAATTTCTTCAGTTTTAAACTGATAGAAAAGACTTTCTGGACATTGTGAATGGTTTTCCTGCGCTTCCTTTCCTAATGGTGATTTGCTGACTGAATTTCCTTATAAGCTTCTGGGGATATGGCTAATATTTCTGGGACACTCTATATCCAGCTATCACTTGAAACTGGCATTACATCAAAATTCCATCTGAAGACAAATGTTGATTCCATTTGTGCAATATCATCTGACAAAGGCCATCAGAAATAATCATTTCTGCTCTTTGTTTTATCTAAAAACTTTATCACAACACTGAATGGAGATGCAATATCAATGACTTGGCCAATGTAAAAGCTAGAGTCATTGGCCTTTGTTCTTGTAACTGAAGATCACCTAAGGTGGTTCTTCTTCAACGCAACTGCTAGAGTTGTTTAAATACTCCGAATCACTCTGAATGCCTTTTCTTCTTTACTTTGTCTTGGAAGTGGAGATAAGTCAACAGATTTTTCTGTTAAATAGTTGCAAAGATCATCTTCCAGCTGAGATTTACTTCCACTGGTGTTGAGCTTGATACCTAAGAAAACCTTCAGATATCTAAGTTGATCTTCCAGTGATACCAAACCACTGCTTGTTGTACATCTTTAATAGATTTCACAGGACCACCATGCTTGATGACCAAGTTAATGTTTCTTTACTATTGAGCAGCAGCTTGACACTTTTTTTTCTTTTTGCCTTTCAGTTTTAGCAATCCTTTCCTGTACATAATTTTAGAAGTACTTCTTGTTGCTTGTGTCTTTCTTGTCATACCAAATACTGATTGCCACTCAGTTGCTGGTTTTTGCTTCCAGCCAAGCTCTAGTTTGGTTGTACTTGTGCATGTTTGAGATTGATTGCTGGTGAAGTAATGCATGTTGCCATTTGTCGTCAAGAATGGAGATTTGATAATGTAAATAGGACTTCTTAGAGATCTGACTTGGATTTTAAGCTTCTAAAATTTGTTTAGTCTTTGTGTGATTGGATGTTAAAAATTAATTCTTTTTCTAGCAACTTGTAAGAAAAACATCAATTCAGCCATTATAGATAAATTGTCAATTGTTTGTATTTTATTTATTTTATTTTTTTACTAAAATTTTCACTTAATTTAAAAACCCAGGCATAGGTCATGCTCACATATGCATATCTTTATATACAGTGACTGTTTAGGATTTGGGTGATCATGGCTCTCTATAACTTCCTATCCTTTGTAGCTCTTGGCAATGTTTGTCCCCTTACTATCCCTCCCAGCCCCTATTCTGAAATGCACTTACACTTGTTACCGTTTCACTTTGCCCTATTTCTTCACTGTGTGTTGCAAACAATTTCAGGAGGTTTTACTTCTACATGCATAAAAAGGAAAGAAGTTGATTATTGCAATTTCTTAATTTGCTTTTTCTATGTCATTTCAAGCTAATGAAATCTAATGAAATTTAAGGTAATATATTTAAGAATTTTTTTTATTTTGCAAATTTTTCCTCTTAATTAAAGACAATATCATAAATATCAAGAAGTGAAATGGAGGATGAAAATTCTCAAATAAATGACAAATTAGTTATAAAAAAAAAAATATTGAAATGGTTAATAAAATTTAAGATGTAATTATGAAGATGAATAGAATGTTTTATTGATATTTTCCCCCTCCTTTATAATTTCAATTACATGAGAAATTTTTCTCCTTTAGAAAAGGATAGGTTATATTGTGGCAACAAGTTATGTGAAATTTTCTTTACTTAAGAACAAATTAGCATAACACAAAAACATCAGTTTTTCAAGATATTTGTCAATGTTCCACCCTGTTTCTGCTTGATTTCTGTTAGATAATTATTATTATTTTTTTTTTTTTTTTTTTCTTCATTCAGGCATGCAAGGAATTTAGCATGTTTGTATGCTGTTGGTTTAAAAAAAAAAAGTTCTAAATATCATGAAGGAAGTTCACTAGTTTGTAATGGAAGATTAAGGGAAAAAAAATTAAATTAGGATATGGGAATTTCTGCAATTTGACAAATTTTGTGAAAAACTAGTCGATAACATGATGGAAACAGTCATAGAGATACATTGTGAAACTGCAGCAAAAATATTTATTTTTATATGTTTAAAGATTACTTCCTCACCCTCACACCTTAACTGAGAATATGAAATTTCTCTATAAAATATATACACACACAGTGTGTGTGTGTGTGTGTGTGTGTGTGTATATATATATATATATATGAGAGAGAGAGAAAAAAATGTACATGGCTGAGTGGTTAGAACATTCACTTTCTGACCACTAAACCCAACCTTGAATCTCACCATGATCAATTTTTCAGTGATGTCATCGGTCTTGGGGAGGCGATCCCAGCATGTGGCACCTTTGGAAAGTGCCTGGAAACTATACTGTAGGTTGACCCAAACTTGTGAGTGAAAATGGGTAGATGGAACTCTTTAGGAATTCATCAATAGTTGTACTAGCATGAAGTACAAGTCATTGTGACTGAGGATTTTGAATGTGCTGCCCTTGTTCAGACTATTGATCTTGCTAGATAATGCACTTTCTCTCCCAGTCCCAGAAACTGTCAGGTCTACTCAGCATAGTTGCAGTGTAAACCACAGGTGGACTCTGTGGGTTTTGAACAAACACAAATGTGTCTGAGTAGGTATCTGCAATAGGGATTGGCTAGCTGCCCTAGTAGATGGGCATCCCTGGATATGAGTGACTAGCCATTTTTTTTAAATTTATTTATTTATATAATGAAGGTAAATAAAAAAATTAAAGGTAATTTCCATACAATACATTCCCATGACGAACAAATGCTTCTGCCACTTTTCAATATAGTCTCTCTGAGCAGCAATTTACTTCTGATGTCATTCAATGAGTTTCTTCATCCATTTTGAAAAAAAGTTATTCAGTTGCTCATGAAGGTTGTTTGGACATCTCCAAGTCATTATACATTATAGCTTGTGCAGATCCAGAGCTGATGCCTACAATTGCCACCACCTGTGGTAATGTTTCAGTAGTCTTAACTGATCAAGAAATTCACTCTCCGGATGTGTTCTATATACGATGTTGATGGGTGGCCGGATTGGCTTCCATCTGTTATACATGCTCTTCCTAGTTTAAAGTGTTCTAGCCACTCGTACATCTTCTTTTGATTCATGATGTATACGTTATACTGTGCCAACATCTGGTAATGGATTTCCACTGGTTTGACTCCAACTTCCCACAGAATGGTGCATCATTTCTTGATGGTGAAATCACTGAGTGGAGTGTAACATTTACTTACCAAAAAAGAATTGGCTGAAAGGCAAAACAGGAGAGATGATAATGTTCTTACATTATAATTTAAGAATTTTAGTACTTAAATATGAGTAGCTAGGTACTTAAGTTATTTACTTAAAGAAATTGTTCTCTCTATTGCTTAAACTCTTACTCTTTTTTCTTTTTCTTTTTTTTTTTTTTTAAATAAAAAGGATATCTAACTTTATTTAATAAATTTTTGTATTCATTTTTCTACTAAAAAAAACTAATTTTAATCATTGTAGATATTGGAATCGGGAATTCTGTACCGGAATCAGTAAAAATATTGGTATCACTCATATATACGGGAGTTCACATCTCCAGGAAAATTATTTAACATAATGTTATATAGACTGTGCCCCATTTTAACATTGTAATCTATCACCCTCTCTCACACACACACACACACACACACACACACACACACACACACTACCCCTGAAGCATTATCATGGCAGCTTCTAATCTGACACAAGAAAGGAAAATGGGTAGTCTGTTTGTGGCATTAGCTGCCAAACATAGTGATTTAGAGCTCTTCTTTAAAGTGGTCAGGTGAACAGGAAGTGCAAGTGGTGGCTCTGCACAGACTACATCGAGAGATACCTATAGTGAAGCATACCACATTCACAACGTCTGTTATGGTTCAGAATGTTCTGAACAATGAAAGCCATATTAACCAACCTGTAAAATCAATGCCATTGTCAAACAATGTAACAACTACCCTGGGTACATGGCAGCAGCCCCAATAAACTGGGATAGGCCTGATACAAGAGGAGGACAACAACACTCGGAGAACAGTCTGCTTGCCTTATGTGAAGCGGTTGTCGGAGAAAATACAAAGGATCTGCGGTCCATATAACATCAGCACAGCCTTCAAAAGTTTGACATTTTGCAGATATCTCTCCCGAGCAAGATCCCCCTTCCCCATAGAGGAGAACATGACTAAAGACTGTGTGTACGCCCATCTCCCTCTTGCAGCTGCAGGGAGAAATATAAAGGGGAGACAAGCTGCCCCCTTAAGGTAAGGCTTCAAGGACACCAAAAAGCTGTAACCTGAGGAAAAGTGGAAAAATCAGGCGTGGCTGACCACATATGGAGAGAAAAGGGAAATCACTGCCCTCTGTGGGATCAGGTTGAAATCATAGACAAAGAACATCATTGGAAAATTCGTAAACTGAAAACATTAGGTTTATAATACCCAGAAATTCATACACAGATGTCCTCAAAGACACATGGCACAGTGGATAAAGGCATTAGTTAGATCCAGTGACAGGACATAGAGTGTGAGTTCAATACCTGGTTAAGGTGGTGGAGAACTTGGAGAGGGGAATTAACAGGAGATAACTGACATCCATTAGACATGGCACATGGAACTAGAACAGTCTACACTAGTGAGCTGAAGAAGGCCAGAGCATACAACGGCCAAAACATTGTGATAAATATGGCAACAAAGATGAGTATGGTAGTTCGAAAAATATAAAATAGTGTACATAATACCTTATCTCAGAATTATAGACATTTTTTTTAAATAGAACTTTTTATTTTTTAATATACACATTGTTTTGTGTGTGTGATATCTCTCTCTCTCTCTCTCTCTCTCTCTCTATATATATATATATATATATATATATATATATATATATATATATATATATATAAAATTAAAAAAGAAGAGAAACTGCAAATGTTTTTGGTTATAATGTGGATTTTTTTTTTTAATATTTTGTACTTTAGTTTCCATATTTTTGCTACCTGAGTTTCTGGTCTTGTAACCTTCATCAGGCAAAGTGTTTCCACACATTATTAAAAGGAATTAATTTTCCTTATGTTTAACCATTGTCTTTTTTGTGTAGTAGTAGCCCAAATATTTCTTGGACTGGTGGCAAGTATTCTTCTGCTTAAGGGGTAATTAGACAATTAAGATTTGGCAGAGAGAGGGCAAAGGAAGGATGTCTTATCTTTTTATGACCCCTGTATCTCTGATTATTTCCATTTTTGTGTATTGTGTGTGTTTTTGCTAATGTGTATGCACATTCCTAATAATTGTCTGTTTGATATATTGGCAGAATTCTACATTTACCTTGATTTACATTTGTAGATGTGTTGTGATACAAAGAGTTTTCTGTTGTCTGGTAATTTGATGTCGCTTTTGTGAAGGGAAACTGTTGTTTGGTGCTTAGCTCATACCTGTATATGACTTGTTGCATTTTATGCATTTGAGTGCATAAATCACATTTTTGGAGTTGCAATTGAAATTTTTACTTATTGTGAATGGCATTGTGGGGTTTTCAAAAGTGTAGGAATTTCTTTCTATATTGATATCACAAACCCCACATATTTTCTTTTTTCTTTTTTTTTTTTTGCATTTTGAGAACCCCTGTATTTCTACATTCTGTTTTAAATGGCTTCATTGGTTGTTGAAAGTATCTTTATTTATCCTCCTACCCTACAACAGATCAGCCTTTTATTTAAAAATGCAGATTGACCTTTTTCTAAAATAAATTCTAATATGTTCCTTACCGGAAATTTTTATTTAAAAAATTTTTTTTTGATCTGAACCCTTTATTTAATCTATAAGGGTAGGTAGTTCTTGTCTTATTGATCATATCTAGGAGACTCTTTATTTTTATTTCATTTTGTTTGTGTTGAACAATTTCAAGTGTAAATGTTCAAATGAATGCTATGAAAAACATTTGTTAGTAAATCTGCAGCCTAATAATGAAAGAAAAAAAAAAAGTTAAGATATTTTTATAATCTCCTTTGTCAATGCACTTAGTTGAATAGTGGTGTAAATTGATCACGTAGATTGGTGAACATTTCAGATCTGAATTCAGCTTATAACCCATCATATGTTAAGCCAAAGCTGAGGTGTGTGTGTGTGTGTGTGTATTTTTTTTTCTGTTGACAGAATTAGAAACTGATATTTTTTTTTTTTATCAATTCAGTAATTCTGAAGAAATTGATTACTTTTGATCTCAAAATCTGATTAAGATTAAACCTGACATTATAGACAAAAATATAAATACATATGCATGCTTACAAATCAATTTTAATATCTACTTTTTTTTTTTTTTTTAAATTTACCTGTGAGATAACTTAACCATTACTGACTGAGTAATGACATTGGCAACTGTCAGATTGCCTGCCTAGATCTGAGTGCCAGAAGCACATTTATTTTTTTTGTTCTTTAGTACAGATCCTAGGGGGACAAATAATATGGAAATGTTGCCAAATTGCTTCTCAACGTTCTGCCCTATAAGAAACAATATTGCAGTTAACTGAAGCCAATAACCTGACAGAAATCTTTTTTGTTGCTAGACAGGAAATATGCATACCCCAATGGAATCAAAAGTCAATTCATTTGAATTTAAAAATTCTCTCTTGTAATAAGAGCTGAAATAATAAGAATGAAATCAGATTGTTTATATAACTCAATATGTCTTGAGGTTTGACCTTTGAATATGTTGGTGTTTTTGTCTGGAAACTGGATTTTTATTTTATCTTTTTACCCCCTCCCCTAAATCACATCACTGGTGGTGAAATACTTGATACAGCATGATTTATTGTCAATGTATGAAGGTATAGCTTAGTGAGTTCTTGGTTTCATGGATCATTGTAAATTTTGCTGGTACCTGAATGTTTATGTAATTAATAAATTCTTAAATTTTCACTTTATTTTTTACCATGAGTTTGAGGTTGTGTTTGCCTATTTTCTTATCTATTTTTTTTTTATAGGATATCTTGAAGTACAAGTACATAGCTGTGTGTATGGTTTAAAAAATGAATAAAACTATGTAAGACTTAACTTTAAGTCAAAAATCTGATTGTCAGTCTTGTGATTGTATGGTTGAAGAAGTAAAACTTTATCTTTCAAGATAAATGCAAAAAAAAATGAAAAACCCAAAAAACATTCAGGTTTCACTTGTGATCTTAACATCAGCACTTGTTCTGTGATAGCATATCTAGTCACCTATAGGAGAGAAATGTAAACTCTAAAATCTGAACAAAGAAATCTCTCCCTCTCCTTAAAGTACTAATTGTGGAATCTACTCTAACTGGGAGTGAGATGGCATATACTGAGTGTGATCTAATAAAAATTTGAATCTTGTAAAGGGAGACCTTTTGTAAGGTACTTACTTTACAAGTGTTTTCTTACAATCCACTTGATGAAGTTGGACTGATAATCATTTTGAATATTGAGTGATATTTAGTATATAATAGGTTTTCAAGGATTACAAAAATGGAAATTACCAAGAAGTACATTTTGAGCAACTCTTAAAACCTGATATCTGACTTGATATTTGCTCTCACACTTAAAGAAAAAAAAACATCCTTGTTTTACTTGTACATGCCTAGATTTGAGGATCTTATTATACATTTTCGTAAATTTTAAGGGTAATTTGGCTCAAAAGGATATTTAAATTGAAAGTTAGCACTGTTGATTGAACTACAGTGTTAAACCTAGAAGACAAACTAATACAATGTCTAAAATATTGTGAAGGAAGAAACTCTATAGAGATTTGTTATGAATGAGTAATTAGACAAAAAAACTCTTATCCATGAGGTCTGTATTATTTGTTAATCACCAAAACTTTGTTCTCATCTGGCATTATGCAAATGTTAGCTGGGTAGAAAATTATTGGTTATATAACCAAAAGTTTTCTATCAAGCTGATATTTTTCAAAATCTTTTTTTCTTTTCTTTTTTGTCATAATATTATGATAATTAAAATTTCACTTCTATTAAAGGTATATTTGAAAATCGAAATAAAATTATTTTTTTACTATTCTAATGTCTTTGAAGCAGAGGCGGTCAGACTTTTTAATAGGAATTAAGCATCCATTTTGGAGTTAAGTTTGGCTGAGAGAAAACAAGTGAATAAAATGTGCTTGAAAGAAGTCTGATGTCGGATTCTGTTCTGCTGCTATGGTGACATTCGCAAGCAAAGGGCTTGTCTTTTTGTTGACATGCTTGCTTGATCAAAAGCTAGATGCCATGGCATACTGATCTTGCTTGCAGAGAATCTGATTAACTGGTGTAGTAACAAAGGAATACGTCCCACTCAGGAGGTACACTGCCAAGACAATATTTCACAGCTGACTCATTTTCTGAAAACACAAGGGAAAAATTTTTTTTTTTTTTACTTGCTTCCTTTTTTAATCAATATTTTGTATAATTTATTTCATAGGGATTCTGATATTATGTGTTCTACTATTTTGATGGTTAATATTAATGACCTAGGTTTTTGTCTGTTTTAGTGGAGTTAATCAAATCTCTTGTAAATATTATTCATTTGGATTTTTTTTCCCCCCTCTGGTCAGTCATTTTATCTATTTCTGAAGGTAGGGAAAGAATGTGAGTGCTAAATTGTTTTGTTAGTATGAAAAGGGTTTTTCATTAAATATTCATTAGCTTTCTATTATTTGATCTTTGCTCACTCATGACAATTGAGTATCTGATCTATGGGAATGGATGGTTTATATGTGGGTTGATTCTAGTTCACTAGAGTGAAATAACTGCTTTTCTCTAGCAAGAATAGAAAATATTGTTTACACAAAGTCCTCCACAATTATTACATACATCTTTGTAGTATGTGTAGTGTTGAGTAAAAAAAAAATAGAACAAAATAGGGACTATGTTGAGGAAATAATGTTGCAGATTTAAAAAATATTTTATCTGGTAAACCAACACTTTTGCCCAACTTCAAATATAAATCTTAAATTGAGTCTGATAGAGATATATATATATATATATATATATATATATATATATATATATATATATATATATATATATATAAAATCTGGAAACTTCTATTCTCAGGGCTTTTTGTACATTTTATGTAAATCATAATGGAAAAGTTGAAAGAAAACTACAAATATTATCTTAGTAAATTTCATAGCTTTTACTGTGTTTTTTTTTTTCTGTACTAATGGTAAAAACATATCAATAATAGTTAAAAAAAAAAAAAAAAAAAAAAAATCTTATAAGTTTGAATTATTATGACGTGTTTATCCAGTCTGATTTTCAAGAAGAATGGCTTACAGATTTTGTCACTATTTCCCAACAGCCATTATCCAAGTTCCTTTTAAATTCTAATCTTTGTGGAAAAGATAGAGGAAATAAATCTCATGT
Source organism: Acanthosepion esculentum (assembly GCA_964036315.1). Taxonomy (NCBI): domain Eukaryota; kingdom Metazoa; phylum Mollusca; class Cephalopoda; order Sepiida; family Sepiidae; genus Acanthosepion; species Acanthosepion esculentum. The sequence continues at coordinate 36,311,525 of OZ038483.1, read as the reverse complement.
TTACATACGTTTTTTTTTTGGGGTTTTTTTTCCCCCTCACTACTCTGATTTCTCCAGCTTGGATTCAAATTGGCATTTTAGTGGGGAAATCCCTGTGTATTTAATGATGACTAATGATTGCAAACATAGTATTACACTTTTTTCTTTTTTTCTATAACTATGAGTCTATATAGTGTACTTTCAGTTCTTTCTCTTGTCTGTCTGCATAGCCTTACAAACATCTTGTTTCTTCTTTTTTGTCTTTTCTCTTTTCTGTTTATTTTTCTGTTTTTGTCAACATGCTATAAATTTAAAGGTGATCCTTAAGTTCAGTGTGTGTGTGTGTGTGTGGGGGGTAGTATTTTTATTTATTTCTTAAAATGTTAATTATAAAATAGGTCAAGTGCTTGGTAGGCATCATAAATATGAACTTACCACTTGCCACACTCATTAGTATTGCCGTGTACAACTGAAGCAGAGATCTTTTTTTGCTTTCAGTGTGTGGGTGTAACTGTTCACTGGGCATTATAGGGAAATGTGTTTGTAAAGCTGTACTCAAAAAGTCAAATACTTTAGTTTTTATGAAACAATGAAAATTGGTTGCAGACGTTACCAACAAGTTTGTCTTTGCAAAACTCCTTGAGAAAGTTGGACTATTGGTGACCTGAACAGATAAAAGATAATTGATGTGAATTTAGAAATTAATTATTCATGTTCTGAGCTTTATGAAAGGATATTGCTCTTAATATTGGATGTAGATGCCACACTTCCATGTATGTTTGTGCTGAATAACTTGAACATCAGCCAAGAAATGAAATAATACTTGATCCAAGGTGGTTATATTGATTTTTTATGTTCATGTTGTTTGTTTTTTTTCTTTTATTTATTTATTTTTTGCTCAGCATGGTATAGTGTTCCAAAATGATTATAAAATAAAAACATAAGATCAAAAAAAAGATATATATTCTAGCTTCTCATGCTTTGCAATACTAAAATGAGGAGGAAATAACCCAGTTTTTAATATGAGGAAGTAAGCTGGCAATTACAGCTGGTATAAGCCTTTTGTGAATTATGAAGGGGTAGAAATGAGGATTAAGAGAGAATCTGAACAGCTTTATTTTTTTTTGTTTGGTTAATTACCTTTTATTATTTGTAGGCATTCATATTGGGATTACTGACATAAATTTTCTTTAAATTAGATTTTAATTTAAAGGATTAAATAAAAAGAGAAATTATTTGGTGGTGGTTCATATAGTTTTTTTTTTTTTCTTAGAGGACAAATTTAGTTAATCCTTGCATTTTGGGGAAATTATTAAATGAGTCTGATTTCAGAATAAGACTCTTTCAGTAAATACAGAAGGAAATTATACATTTGAGGGGAAAAATATCAAAGTTAGCCTGAAGTCTGTAACAACATGGTTCACAGTATAGTTCTGAATTAGTGGAAATTTCTTGCCAGTATTCTGGTACATTTTTTAAATTTTTTTATAGAATATATTATGTAATTAATTATTTTTTTTTTCCCTCCTTTTTCATCAAAAAAAAACTTTTGAAAGTATTACAGCTAGCTATATATATATATATATATATATATATATATATATACACACACATACACACACACACACACTTGTTCTTGTAGGTGTTTGTTAACTTCTCTTATTTAATCCTAATTGTAATGTTTAATGATGGGATCTTTGTGTTTTAATAACAATGTGATGTTTGTTAAATCCCTCACGAGAGACTTTATAATACTCTCTCCTCGTGATTGCATGTCATGTGACATATTACTTCTCTTGTCTAACCAAGCTAAGTGGGAGGGGAAAGTGCTGTGTCTGTAACATTTTGATTCTGTTTAAATTATAAAATTTATTTACTTTCTTTTCTGTTTATTTTCAACAAAGTTCACCCCAAACAAGGAAATAAAGCCACTGGGACATAAAGAGTTATTGGATATGGAAGAATTAGAAAACAAATATTACTAAGGAGTGTGAATAAAGGAAGAGTAATCAGAACACTAGATAGCAATTGACATTGCATTTAAACTTTTGAAAATTAAAGTTGACTGGAAAGCATGAAACCAGGAGAGTTCCACATGTGAGAAGTGTGAGGAAAAACTGTTATATCTAACAAACTCAACTGTAAATTGACTAGACCTTGTTGTCAGTCTAGTACTGTTTAAATTCATAAAGTCGAGGTACCATAGTAAAGAGCTCATCTGAAAAATTACCATGATCTTATTTATAGAAAAGGGACTAGGAGTCAATGTTATGGCGGTGGGGAAAGTAACTTGATCCGAGATGCCAGATCAGGACCAACAATATTGCCGATTCTTCTTTGGATTTTATCAAGAATCTCTAAGATATCAAGCAGAAGCTACAGATCATGTGTGGCAACAGCATTCTAAGCATGGATAAATGGTAAATTTATAGATACATTCAAGAGAGAAAAATTGTCTGGCACAACATGGTGAACAAGCTTTCTTAGTAGCTGACCTAGTAATGGATTCCATATAGTCTTGCATGTCGGCCCAGAATGTTAGCCCAAGAAGGTACAAGTCATTCTCTTGGAGGTTAGCATCAATGATGCTGATGGAAGTCAGAAAGGAGTCTCTCAGATGATTTATAGAGAGCAGTTTAGTCTTGGAGGTGTTAAAATTAACAAGCCCTGCTTTACCTCCAGTTAACAGACTGAAGGTCATTTTTGGCAGCATCCACCAATTGGACCATATTGACTTAGTCAGATTTACTATTGAGACATCAGTTATTGTGTCGTCATCATCATAGATACCAAGTTGAACTGAAGCCATTAGGAAGGTTGTTAATGAAAATTCAAAACAAAGTTGGGTCATGGATAGAGCCCTGGTGGGGGACACCTGCATTAATACAAAATGGATCTAGAAGAATGACCATGCAGGATAACTTTCATTTCACGATTTTATAAGAAAGACTGGATCATTTCAAAATGAGATTTCCAATGTAACAGCCTGAGCTTCACCATTCTTATCTAGAACTTGATGTACTCTTTCCACAATTATTTTCAACATATCAGCAGTTGACCTAGTGAAACAAAATCCATATTGCTTGTCTGAAAGAAGGCCGTGTGATATGAGATACTTAATCAGTTCATTCATTGATTAGGGCCTCTAGTAGTTTCCAAAATAAAAGAGGTAGAAGGCTAATAGGTCAATAGTTGGAAGGGTTGGATGGTTCACCTGAGTTCTTTAAAACTGGAACAACAGATGAGAATTTCCAACAGGCAGGAAAGCAATGGACAACAAGGTATTTCTTATACAGTTTAGATAGAACAGGAGCCAGTTTGGGAGTACACATCTTAAGGGCTATTATCACAAGGATACCATCAAGGCTGCATGATTTATGGGGATCCAGATTAGAGATGAAAGCAGAAACCGTAGAAGGGGGTTATATGCCAGTCACTCAACAGGGACTTGGTTCTAAGTGGAAAGTTAGACAAGGATGCTCCAGATGAGTCAAGGGTAGAATTTAAAGAGAATTTATGAGCAAAACGTTCTGCTTCATCAGCAGAAGAGGTTAACACCACAAATTGACTGAAGAGAGGAGGAATAGAAAACTTAACACAGAGCCACCAGTAATCATGTGAGCCCAAAATTGTTAGATACAATATGGTGCCTCATTCTCTCAGCAAACAGACTTGGGTCCTTCAAGGAAACATTTACATTTATTCGGTGCAGCCATGAATAGGCACCTGTTGTGATGGGATCTGTCATGCTGGTAAAGTCTGAAATACCGGTTCCTGTTGGATATAGTGGCAAAACATGCTGATATGAACTATAGAGAAAATTGAAGTTTTACCTGGTATTCCTGAGAAGGAATGAAAGCATCTATGCCGGCTTTCTTTTAAGATGAAACCTCAGTGGCACAATTCTCAATATGAAGGTTAAATGTCGGTCCAGCTAGTGTCTTGAAGAAAGTCACAGTGAATCCTAATCAGCATGCTGGTAATAGAAAGAGGTCTTATGAATAGGAGGCCTCTGTCTAATAGCTGATTGAAATGAAATATCAATGGATACTACAGTGATCAGAGTTGCCAAGAGGACAATGTTGTGATGCTTGTCAACAGCTTGGAAAGGAGATAAGAATTAAATAAAGAAGCCTGTTGCTTAGATTTGCTAGGGAAATACCACAGCAAAGAGTTAATCTGAACAATTACCATAAAAGTATTTATAAAAAAGGCACAGAGAAGCAATCTTTTGGTGGTGAGCAAGTGACTGAAGCTGAGCTGCCAGATATTGCTGATTCTTCTTTGGATTTTATCAAGAAACTCCAGGTAAATAGCAAAGGCACTGGATCATATATGACAGAAATATTCTAAGCATGGATGAATGGTAGACTGGTATTTATGCAAGATACATTCTGGAGAGAAAAATTGTCTTGCCTAATACAGTGAACTGACTTTCTTAGCAGCTGATCTAGCGATGCATTCAATATAGTCTTTCCACTTCATATCAGCTGAGAACATTAGCTCAAGAAGGTATGAGTCACTTTCTTGGAGGATAACATCAGCTATGTTGATGGAAGGCAGAGTGGGGTCTCTCAGATGATTAATGGAGAGAAGTTGGAGGCGTTAATATTAACAGGCCATCTTTTTGCTCCAGTTGTTCATGGTCTTGTTGTCATTTTGTACATTAGATGGCATCTTGACCTTGTTGGACTGATCAGCCTTACTATCAGAGGCAGGAGTTTATGGTAGTGTTGTCAGTGTAAATGCTAAGTTGAGAGCTGATGTCATCGGGGAAGGTCGTTAATGAAGATTAAAATTGGCGTAGGACTCTGAATGGAGCCCTAGGGACACCTGTGTATTTCTTGATAATAATATTAATAAAGTTTGATAAGTATAAAATACTATTTGAGGGAGGGAAGAATAGGGGAAAAATTAATTAAATTAAAAGGAAAAAAGAAAGTGGTGGGGAGAATACAGAAAGCAAACACAAAATGGTGGACTTTCAAAAACCTGTTGAAAAGCAAAAGGTAGGTAGGAAGTGGTGTCAACATACTTTTAAATGGATGGAATAAATATCCTCATCCCTGACTAGTGGAGTCTGGTGGATATGAAGTATCTAGTCTTATCAACTTAGATTTACAGCCGTCTTCTCTTGCTCACCTTACACATGCTCTCTCCTTTTTTTCTCTTTCTCTCTCTCTCTCAACCCCTCATTCACATATTAGTTAAAAACCATGATTGTCTAGTCAGTTTTCAACTTCCAAAATGTTGATGCTGCTAGGTGGTGTAAAAATATTTCTTCAGGTAATCATGAAATAGAACAAAGTGTAATTGTGCACATTTGAACAGGAATAAATAATTTTAAAAAAATATGAAAAGTAGTAATAATAGACTACATGAATTTAATTAAAAATTAGGTAAATAAATTAAGAGGAAAAAAGACAGAAAACAAACTATTTTTATTTTGGCTATCTTGCTATTGCAATGGAGATGTCTGATTATGATCTGTTTGGAATTGGTCTATGCAAACCCTAGACTGAGTATCAACTCCTGATCTTTTACTTACACAATATTGATCTATAAGCATTGTGTTTCTTGGACATAGATTCTAACCAAGGGCCTTGTATTAACATCTGATTGCTGGATCTCACCAAAGCTTCAATATTGAATGCTTATCTCTTGCAAGCTCTGTTTTCATTCATTTTTTATTTATTTATTTTTTTAATTTTTTTTATTTTTTCAACTGTCCAATTTAAATAGCAAGTATATATTTATTTTATCACTTTTCTGGAGTTTTAGTCTGTTTGGCAATTTGTTTCGGTATAAGTTTTCATTTTTTTTTCCATGATACTGTGGTTTTTGATTTGGTTTTTCAGTTTTTAATTTAGTATTTTTGCTATCTAAGGAAACCATTTATTTTCTTGTGTAATGATAGCATTTCCAGTCAATATCTGATTTCGTTTGAGATTGATAAATTTGCAACTTAGTCTGTTCAACTCGCAATATCTCATGTATTTATGTCCCAATCTTAAAAATATTCATATGGCTGTAAAGGAAATAAAATAATTTTTCTAAATATGTAATTTATATGTGCTTTTATTCATTGGATTTTTTAAATTTTTTTATAGTGAGTTAAAACGGTATTTTGTTTTGAACAGCTAAAATGTGGAATGTGATTTTTTTTATTTATATTTTTATTTTATTTATTTATTTATTATTTATTTATTTTAAACTAAATTTTACACATTACTTTGTTTCACAAAATCAATGAGACCAATCTTTATCAATATTCTTGAAATTGTACACTCAATTAGAAGACACCTTAACCTACAACCAGGAAGATGTTCATTTCCTCTCTGACCTATGGAATTTTTTTCCTTTTAACTATTGCTTTTTTGTTTTTAAGCTTGTAACAGCAGAATCAAATGTTGGTGTTAGAACAATAGAAGTTAAACCTTTCTGCCAATAACCCATAATTAGTTTTTTTGCCTTATTGCTGTTAGCAGCTTGGGTGCAAAATGGTGTCCGACATGAAAGTGTATAAAAAATGCGGTTGTTCGTTGATATTCAACATTTACTGAATGTTTATGGAAAGCCAGATATGAACATGGTTAGGTGATTTATTTCAGCAGTGTGACAAGCCATCTTCTAGGCAGTCCTGCACAGCTGTTAACTCACCAAAAGCAAGTAATCAAGTAATCAATCAATAAATCAAGCAAGTAATCAATCAATAACGTAATAAAGAACTGAATAAAATCAATAAATAACGTAATAAATCTCACCACTTTTTTGTATAACTGACCTATATTTAAAACCTGGTGTCAGTGTTTTTCCTTTTACTGATTTCTTTAATATTTAAATTTATACCCTGAACTGGAATGCTTAGAAAAAAAGAATTTGGTTTAAATTTTAATGAGAATATTTGTGCAGGTTGTTTTTTTTTTTGTTTTTTTTTTAAACTTTGATAAAAAACAGAAGTTGTGTGGATGGCTTTTTGTTAGAACTGGTTGGTCAGTCAGTATTAGTATCTGGTAAAGAGATCACAGATTAAACCTATTAATATTTAATTTTATACTTTGAACTGGAATGCTTAGAAAAAACAATTTGATTTAAATTTGTGGAATAATTTTTTTTTTTTTCACTTTGACTTTTTTACCTATTTTTTTTTTTTTTTTTCTAATCCCCTTTTTTTAAACTCAATAAATATCTTAATGATAAAAAGTGAAAGTAGTTGTGTTGATGGCTTTTTGTTAGAACTGGTTGTGCAGTCAGTATTTGTCATCACAGTTTAAACTTAATATTTAATTTTATACTCTGAAATGGAATGTTTAGAAAATGATTTGGTTTAAATTTTTATAGGAATATTTGTGTAGCTTTGATTTTGGGGTAGATGTTAAGTGTTCATAAAAATAAACTTTGATAGAAAGTTTGTATTTAATAAACGTTATTGCTCAGTTTATAGTGGCCAAAGGAAGTTCAATTAGAGAATCTATTGTCTATTTCTCTATATTTCTAGCCAGTTCCTACCTTATATTAAGGGTGTCACTTGCGCTTGATAGAATACATAGACAACTTGTTGCAAAGTCACACATTTTTTTTCAGAATTTATTTTAAATCAATTGTTTTTGGGTGCCTCCCCCACCTCGATCCACTTTTGGTATATCTTTTTATTTTCCTTATAAGCTGCTTATTTTAATTAAATTTTGAATATTCCTACAGGCTCAGTATTACATGTTCAATGCAGCTTTATTGGTTCCTAGTTTAATTAATTTGTAGTAACTTCAGGGTCCTTTGCTTATGTAAACTTTTCTTTATCTAAAGTAAGCAAATTTAATCCATAAATTAAGAACAAAAAATGCTTTTAAAGAATTAGAAACATCCCACTGACCCATAGGCTATAAATTAGATATTGTAATTTTTACGCATTATTAAATGTTGTATGTTTATTAGAAAACATTACTGCAAATATTTGTCCCAATCAATCAATCAATCAATCATGCAATCATGCAAGCAAGTAATCAATCATGCAAGCAAGCAATCAATCATGCAAGCAAGCAATCAATCATGCAAGCAATCAATCGTGCAAGCAAGCAATAAATTAGATATTGTAATTTTTATGCATTATTTAATGTATGTTTATTAGAAAACATTACTGCAAATATTTGTCCCAATCAATCACAAAATTGCAATCAATTTAAAGTATTTTTCCTTTTGTGACTTTTATTAAACTTTTTTAAAATTTAAATTGAACAGTTCCTTTCCTAAATGTTGGCTAGTAATATTATTTTCATTCCATGGCAAAAATAAAAGTAACATGAGATACAAGCTTAGGAATTGCACTGATTATTAAAGTGTGAAAATTCAACTTGACATTTAAGAAATTTCCCCACTCCTCAATTGTAAATTTGAATTCCAAAAAACAAAACTGAAACCAAAACTAATGGTTGTTTTATTTTAAGAACACCATTAATGATTGCTTCTTCACATGAAATTTTCTACCCAGTTTTGTTTCATGGTTTGTTACTGTATATTGACCCAAGAAAACTTTGATGTTGGCACTGAAGCCACCATAGCTTTTTCAGGTTTGATTTATTTATTTTATTTTTTCAATGCAACCATGTTAAATTGTGTGGATTTAACTTGATAGCAATTGCAAAAGCACACATTTTGTTTCTACTTTTGGATTGTTAAGGCTTCTAGTTATATACAAAAGAGAATTTTTTTTTTTCTTTTTCTTATTTAAAATCAAAGAACTCGTTTGTCCTATTTATTTCTTGAAATGATTGAATATTAAATATACTGAATTTATGACCCCAATCATTTAAATAATTGTAAGATTGTATTTAAGGCTTTCTTAATAATCCTTGTCTTGTCTGTGTTGTATCAAAAGATAAAAAAAGAAGCTAATCTTCCCTAACATCAACATGTATAGGAACACTGATAGAGTGGGTCAAGGGCTTATTTATTAACATTAAAAGTTTTTTAAAAGAATTGGTTTTAAATTAAATTTTTTAGATATCTGCATATTACATTTAAAGTATATTAGATAAATAAATGCTATTATATAAGGTAGGATTTATTTTATTATATATATTTCTATAGTTCATATAAATTTATATATTTGAAATTTGCTTTTGTAATTATTCTCATATTGACTTGTCTCTATAACGTACCCTAGAAGTTATTAATATCAAAGCGTATGCACTGTTTTATAATCAAACTGAATTCAGTTTATAGACAAGAACTTCTGTGCATATAAAAATATACATCATTCATGGAAACATTAGTGTGGGCTTCCTAAGAGTATGTTTCAGATGAATAATTTAAAAAAAAAAAAAAAAAGTATGTTCTGAAAGTTGTTTATTTCTTACACTATTAAATTGATAATGCCTTCAAATTCTGAATGACATTATTCAAATAAAATCTTTGTTTAATCTGTCTGTACTTGTCATTCATTTTATCTCCTATCTTGAAAGTACATATGATGAAAAACTTAATTTTGAAGTGGTATTGTGAATAATAGCTTTGTATTTTATCTCCGTTTTTAATTAACCACTTAATTACTTTAACCTTTGATCATGTCACTTCTCAATAGCTCTTAACAGTAAATCAAAAATACCTTCAGAATGTAACTGCTAACAGAAGCCTTAATTGAAAGTTTACTGTATGTGAAGACAAATCAATAAGCCTTACTTAACATGCAGTTATTTGAATTTTTATCTAAAATATTCACTGAAGAATGTTGAATCTGAGGTTAATATTTACTGTGGAATGAAGTGCATTGACAAGGAAGGAAATTGTTGAAAATTTATAAAATGCTTTTTTCATCATTAAGATAAGGTAATAATTAAAAATTCCGTTTGTTACTTATAGAAAGGTGGGCAGTTGATGATATCACTTATTTTTATCTTCAATCAATTAACTGGAGTGAGAAATGGCTTGTCAATTTTTATGTCTCCAAAACACAACTTTTCCTTTTTATCATCTTAAAGAACTTTTTTTTTTTTTTTTTTTTTTTTTTTTTTTTGCCTCTATCAACATGGCTGATACTAACCTCCATGAGAGCAACACCCTGTGCTTTCTAGGTCTCACATTTTCTACAGACATGAAGTGGAATTATTATACTGAATCACTTGCTAAATCTGCTGCTAGGAAAGTCTGTTCACTGTTGTGCTAGGCAATTTTCCTTGCCAGAATCTAAGTCTACCATTTGTGCATCGAATATTGCTGCCTCATCTGGCCTGGTGCTTCTGCTATATATCTAGAGATTCTTAACAAAATCCAAAGAAGAATCTGCAACATTATTAATCCTGAACTGATATTTTGGTTTCAGTCACTTTCCTATTGCTGTAATGAAGCTTCTGTGTCATTGCTATAAATACTTTCATGATAATTGTTCAGATGAGCTTTTCTCTTTCGTACATTGTCTTCACAAATTTAAGCGTGATACTAGATTGGCTTTTACATCTCATAATTTCACTGTTGAAATTGCTAATTGTAATTAAGTTCTACGCTAATAGTTTCTTCTCTTGCACTTCTTGCTTACTCTCTCCCAGCATACTGTTTTCCTGTCAACTATGATAATCAGAAGTTTAAATTCAGTGTCAATTCTCATCTTCTGTCGCCTTGGATCCTGTCTTTTTATTGTCCCTTCCGGTTTTTTTTTCCTGCTATCAGTAACCCATTGTGTGTTGGTGGCTTTTATTGCCTTGCTCGGGGGGGGGGGGGTAAAATGATTAAAAAAAAAAAAAATTGTTATCTATACTTTTCTGTTGGACAGGCTTATTACCTCTGAATGAAATTAATTTTATAACTGACTACTATGAATTTAGAATGCATTATTCCTATTAATTTTGTCACTTAACAACCAACTCTGGTAAATTGATACATACTCAAAAAAATTATAGAATAGACTTGCACCTGCTATGTCTCAGATTTTACAAGACTAGCTTCAAGGGAGAAAGTATTTGAAGTTCAAAACCATTTTCCCTCCTTTGGTACGAAATGTAAAGCTGATTTTTCAGCTTTTTGCCACTTGAGCCTGGGGTGAAATTAATTGCCTATTTTCTTTTGCTACTGTAATAAAATTGACATCAGGAATGATTTTGTTGCTGATATATTTATGATGCTGGTGAAACTGCTTGGGTTTTGCTTTAAATTAACTGTACTTGTAAATATTTCAAGTAGGTTTCTGTTTCTTGTCAGTGCAATTGATTATGAAAATAAAAGTATTGTTAGAAATCATGAAGGCAAGAGAGGAAAGCTCCTTGTTGAAAATGGGGGTGTGTTTAGTTATTTAGCCATAGATGCCATCTTCAGTGTGTGTGTGAGGGGGAGGTCCTGTCATGGTGTTGGGGGTGAAGGGAAAAGGACAACTGTATATATGTGTGAGAGAGAGAGAGGCAGGCAACACCCATCTCTTGTTCTGGGTTATAGCTTTTATAGTTGGGTGTGACAACATCTTGACCTTATTTATCTGAAAAGTGAGTAGCCACAATTGAAATTCTAGGACTTGCAGTTTTGGTATTTAAATTAAAAAAACAAAACAAAACTAGCTCTAATTCTTGTAATTACTGCCTTGATTCACTTCCTCCACTGAGCAATTCCTGTAAAGAAATCAATATAATCTGTAAGTTGTTTATTTTGAGGAATTAAACTTGTTTTGAAATTGTGAAATTCTTGGAATATATTATGGTTTCATAATAGTTTCTTTGAATGTCATTAACACTTATTTACTCTTTTTGTGTGTGTGCATACATCTCAAAATATTTTTCCAGAATGTTTTGATAGATAACTTTATTATTTTGATAGATAACTTTCTTAAATCCATTGTTCTTGTTGAGATCACACTGAAATTGATTAAAAAAAAAAAAAAAACCCAAAACGTTTTTGTCATTGTTAGAGAAATTATGAAATTCAGTCATATAATTTCTCTAAAGCAAATTATTGAAATTATTTTCCTGTATGGAGGCTTAGGAATCAAACTAGTACTCTCCTGTCTTTTTATATACCATTCAGGATATAAGTGATCATGGCTCTCTACAGATTTTTTTTTTCTCTTTGAATTGCCATGAGAGGTAGGGAAAACTGTTGGTTAGATTTCTATTGCTTTCTCCAGTTTTGAATTCAGATTAATCTTCCCCTTAGACTTGGTTATCTAGCTTTGTGTGGCAACTAATCCTGCTAGTTAACCATTGGCTGAGGAGAAAAGAGTTGGAGCCATGCCCTTTTTCCAAGTAAATGGTGTAAAAGTGAATGCCACACTCTTCTAGAATTTGAACTTTGCTTGCCAATTTCACATTCTGTACTGGTAATCATTACTCTCTCCACAGCTCCAGTACATTCATTTTATTTTCAACCTGTAAAAGTACTTTGTAGGGCATAGACCCTCCCATCTTTGCTGTTCATGACTTGACCATTGCGGTAGGTTGAGCCTTGGTTTATATCTGGTGACCCAAGAGGAATGGCTAATGTTAGATTGTGATATCATACCATAGGGAAGAATGGGCCATTACATTGCCTTGCTGGCCCAATGTAGTTAGGGATCCAGTAAAGTACTAGTAACTAATGGATATACATTTTTACAAAAGGGTGACTTGTTTTGTAGATTTTAATTTGGTAGTAAAATAAATTCAAATGAAATGTTCTCTCTGAAGGTATTTTTATATTTCAATTTAATTGATTCTAAATTTTTTTTTTTTATCAGGTTAAAAATAAAAAGAAGTGAAATGTTTAACGGCAAGTAAAAAAAAAAAAAAAAATTATGACTTTATACAAACAATATTTAGCACCTAAACACGTTTTGCTATTTGACATATTATGTGGGTGTTAAAAAAAAAACATAAAATACTAGATTTCTATCTTTTTAAGGTAGCTTGAATTTTTTTCTTATTTAATTTTTGGGTTATTTTCTTTTTGTGTTGGGTGAAACAATTTTCACTTTACTTTTAAAGGTACTAAACTTCTTTTTAGATTTGCGTGAATTGGCTTACATACCTACATTTTTCATTTTTTTTTTTTTTTCAAACCACTCCTTGAGATACTAAGGCTGACTGTTTTCTTGCAGATGACAAGTGAACCTAACCTCCTTTCAGTCTAGATGAACCATCCTCTGATTATCTTGTCAATAATTTTTTTTTATGAAGTAGATGGCTGATGACCCCCCCCCCCCGTTCGGATTTAATTCGATAGAGGTAATATTAGCTGCCTACAAGATGTATGAACCCGAAATAAAATGAATAGAGGCTGATTACATTTATTTACAGTTTTCATGGAAATTGTGTTTTGATATATAAATATTTGTTTCAGAATATTTGCTGAAAAAGTCAATGGATGAGGCTTTCAGGATTTAGCATTATACTTAAATGCAAGTTTTGAATGTGAAGAGGTATATTTTTGGTTTGTTATATACATGGCATTAAGACCAACTGATCAATTTCAAGCACTTAAATTATTTCAGTTGAAAGATTATTCAATAGTTTTTATTTTTGAAGTACAGAATAGAATTCCAACTTAGTAATTTTGTCAGGCTATTTAAGAGTTCATGTAATTGATAATTGCTTGTTGAATTATTTTTATTTTAATTTAATAGCCACTTATAAACTGACTCCTATACTATATTTTTCTGCAAAATAAAATATCTTCAGTATTTTTGCAAGTTAATGTTAGGTTTCTGGTAATTGTAGTTGACATCAGTAGTACTCCAAGACATACAAATTTTACTAAATATGTAGATTTAGAGAAGTTTTTTTGTAAACATTGCTATTAATATTGAAAGTGGAGTGTTGTATTTCTGAGTTTACTTATGGATTGAACAGATTACTTTGTTGCATTCTTTTAAGATCACATTGTCATAATGAATTTTACAAGTATTATTAAAGCAATATTCTTCATTCTAATTTAAATCTGATTTTCCCCACTTCACTCTTAATAGGAGGTTGGCATCAATGGTATTCTTTGAAGTGATGAGAAGAAAAAAAAATCCTCGAATTCCTTCATCTTTGATAAGATAATGATTATAACAGTTAAGTGATTCTTTAACCCTTTGGAAATTAGCCTAGTTTGGATTTTCAGTATCAAGAAGACTGAGCCCTTTTCACAAGCATTCATTTGGAACACAAAAAAAAAAATCGATATAAAATCATAGAAACCACCATTAAAAGGCCCAGATGTGCAAGAAGTAATTTGATTGGCTGGTACAAAATTAATCTCAAGGCTTGTATTATCAGGCCGATGGATCGGTCCAGTTGTCTTCATCATTCGACTTTTTGTCTAAGAGATCAGCCCTGTCATTTCCTTAGGATTTAGATCAGTTGTTTTTCAAAATGAAAGTAAGCCATTGACTTACATCCTCTATCCATATCAGGTCAGATAAGTTAATGATAACCATTTAATTTTGATATAACTCTTTGGGTTTAATAATATGGATTTATGCTACTATGCACCTTACCTTTGGCTTTATGCAACATTACTTTTGATGTGTAACACTCTCATATAGATTTTACAAACAAAAGGATTGAATTAGGCTCTTTAAGAGTTTTTTTTCCACTTTGGTTCAGAATAATTATGGAAACTGTTTTGCTGGATAAAATTAATTAAACCCTGCTTTGTTTTTATTAGTTTAAAGGAATAATTTGCCTGGTGTTGACCCTTCTTGAAATGTCAGTACTGAGCTTCTAGTTAGAGAAAATATTTGAAGGGTAGCAGATTATAAAAGAAAATGCCCTTTCAGTTGAATACCACATTTATTGGAGAAGAGTTCACCTAAGAAGGCTTCTCTTTTATCTCAAATTCTTTTACTCTCTTTCGCTGTCTCGAGCACTCTTAATTTTCTTTAATTTTCCACCACAATATTTTGTCTTTGAATTTGAGTAGGTGTTGTAAATAGTATTTGTTGTATGCATACTTCTTTATAGTTATTTATTTTTTTTAAATAAGCTAATTTTGGTATTTCTAGTTTTTAACCTCTGGAATTTGATTGTGGAATTATCCTCATGCTATAGAATTTTAGCATTTTTAGGCTGCTCCCCCTCTTATTTTATTTATTTACTAACTTGGCCACCATTTTCTGTGTGCCATGTCCTTTCAGCATGTAGGCACTCATGGTTTGCCACAATTTCCTGTCCTTTGTGGGACCACTCTGTTAAAAAAAAATGAAATAACTTTGCAGCTTTTGAAATTTTTTTGTATTCTAATGAATATTATAAATTAAAAAAAATTATTAATGTATTATTCTAAAACCTTCAATCTTTCTCGTGTATATAGCACATGAAATAGTGTTTTTTATATATAAATTTATTTATATTTTAAAGTAAAAAAAAAAAAGTTATTAAATGTCTTCTTTACTGTGTAAAGATAGAAATAAGATTTCCCGGTTTCCCTTTGTGTCTCTTTCTGGAAATTAAACACTTCTGTTAGAGCTTTCTACAAAATCCCTTCTTTGCTTCCACTACATGTTTTATTTTATTACCATGAAGCCATATAAATATAACAAGGCTCAGATTAGTCCAAAAATTAAATCAATTTTAAACATGAAGCAAAACTTTGATTCTTGTCACCCCCCCCCTGCCACTGTCAAGTTGCGGAAAAATAGCTGCAATTTGTTTTAAGCATGAGGCTCAAACTTGAGAACTTGCTAAGCATGATCAAGCACAGCTAAAATTACCAGATACTTAAAAGAAATGAAAAAAAAAAAAAAAAAATGACTTAGTTTACTACCATTTTCAAATTGGAAGAGAGAAGAGTTTCTTGACAGTATTGTTGTGGTTTTTTTTCTCTTTTTCTACGGAACCACATCAAAAAAAATTCCTCTTTGGTTTTTGACAGTAACGAGTTAAATATTTTTCATTCTAGGTTTGAGTAAACCGGGAACAGATACCAACTGTTTTCATATTTGTCTAAATAAACTCTGGCATAAATAAATCCAAAAATTAATCAGTGGAAACAAATGATGAATTTTATTGATTTTATTTATTTTTGCCCCCACTCCTTCATTATCTATGTACCTGTCTTACAGTAATGGTCATTAAAATTTCTTTTGAATTCATAACAAATAGGAAGAATAGTATGCAGGTTGACACCCGAGTTGGTTTAAATGTCTTTGTAACCCAGTTGTTGATTTGTAAGTGGTTAATTCTATCAGATAAAATGCCCTCATCATTTGTCTTTTTTTAACCGCTTTGCACATTTTCTTCAAATGTAATTAAAACAAACCACTGAGTTGTCAAGTTTACTTGTCTATATCTCGGACACATGTAGATGTATTTTTTTTTTGTATCTTTTTATTGTTTTGTATAGAAATACTGACTTGAGAAAGAGAACAATATTGATTGGTGTTAACTATTTATGTAGCAGTTTTGTTTGTTTGCTGCCCTGATTAAAACTACTTAAATTATCTTGAATAACTTTACATATTTAATATAATTGAAATAGAAGAGCCAAATCGGTCATATGGTTTAGAGAACTAAAAATGATTTACCATTTTTTATTATAATAAATCAGTGCAAAGCTCCTTGTTAGTTTTTGTAAATCTATAAAATGAATGTAGAGCCATTCTTAATTATTTAGAAAAAATGATATCTGAAATTGATAAATTATTTGCCTCTTTTTCAAAATTTCATCAATTTGGCCACAAGTAATTGTCATAATATATAACCCTTAAAAAATCCATTTGTCTTGCCAATTATATATATATATATATATATATATATATCTGTTTGCATTTATATATAAAAAGATTGTGCAGAACCACTTTGTGATACTGCATCTTGCATCTCTAGCAATATTGTATTTATTTTAAGTTGTACCTTTTTTAAAAGATTGTAAATGATACTGACTTGATAAATGTGTTAAGGCTACATAACTAATAATAAAAAGAATTTGACTGTATCTTCTGATTATTTATTTTTAACTCGGTTATTGCTTTAACTACTGATCAACTGTTAAGCTTGTAGTACTAGCTCATCTCTTGCCACTGTCATATCCAGAGCTTCTTTGGGATTAAACATAGACATACAGCTTTCTTTGTGTTGAAAATAAACATGGCTTGCTTGTTGATAGAATTTTTCATTTTAAAGCATTCATTTGAAATATTCAATGAAATAGAATAATTTCATTACATTGCAAAGGATTGATTTGTTTTTCTGGCTTGTTAATCTTTTGTAACTTATTTAAAGCTGAAACACTTTGCAGGAGCTTGCTTACAGTACCTGGTGTTTTGAAGCATGATATGACTGACATGCACTTTGCAAAGAAAGTTTGATAGAAAAAACAAACAAGTTCATAGTTTTCTTTTATTCCTTACATACCATATCATTGGGTGATGGGGTAGTGAAATCTGAATTTTCACGACCAGCACTTGTATCATTATTAGATTTTTTATAACCTTTTTCACCCCAGGCAAGGCATTCAAAAATACTGAAACCATCAAAAAAATGCCCTACCTTAAAGAAATAAGTTTATACCAAAACCTATAAGATCTACAATAGATCATCTAAAAGTTATATATCTATAAAACGTGTTTACTCTGGAAGTATAAAATTATGTACAAAATACAGGGTGTCTAAATTGTCAAAATTATGCAAAAATGAAAATAACACTGACATCTCATTTTAACAGGTATATTTACTAAAATTATACAAAAATACTTTGAAATACTAAAGAGTAATTTTTTTTTTTTTTTTTTTTTTTTTTTCAATAAAATTGCCATTGGCTTCAACAATGGCCTCTAGACGACTTCAGGATCTCCTGCAACTCTTCTGTACGATCTCCTTGTTTAAATTGGTGAATGTTGCCATAATCCTTGCCTTCAGTTCATCTTTGGTGTTACAAGGAGTTTTGTTGGTCTCTCGCTCAACTGTGCTCCACACATAATAATCAAAGGGGTTGCAGTTTGGTTGAATGGAAGCATAACATCAGTAGTGATGACTCCAAACACCTTTGTAATCACCATTAGACTCATCAAACTCTTTCTGAATCCTCTGCACTGTCCTCAGATTGACACCCAAACACTCTCCAATGTTCATATTGGAGCTTCTGGTTTGAATGACAAGCAGTACAGCATGCCATTTTCAAATTTCTGGCAGAGTGAACTTCGTCATGGTGCTCTTTCTCTCACGGATAATGCCCAACTGACCCTACTATAATGTGCAGTTGACAAAAACAATGTGCATGTGCAAAATTAAAAATGGCGACAATACACAGCACAACCTGTATATGTAGTTGAAGTCATAATTATGTACAATGTTTAGATTTCAGCATTAAGTAACCTATAGATCTTGATATACTGCTAAACAAAATCAGCCAACCAACCAAGGATTTAATATCACAAGGATACAGGGGGTTTACAAGGACTGATTTGATGGAGTAGTCTAAATAAGAGTTGATTTTTCACATCTGTTTCTTTTTCCTTAGACATTTATCATTGAAATGTATAACTCAAGAAGTTTAACTTTGAGTCATAAATCTCATAGATTCTAGTTTAGTATCCTAATCTTTTGATAATCAGATATGAAAGCTGAATTAGAAGAAGTTGAAGAATTGATTTAGATGTAGTAAAGATTGTTAAACCAAATTTATTCCACTCTTATAGTGAGACAAACCTAAGAGAACTAGAAGTCTTACAAGGATTTATTATTGGTGGACATAATCTTAACACAAGATATGCAAATGAAACGGTCCTGATAACAGACCAAGGAAGGAAACTGCAGGAACTCTTAAACTAGTTCGTAAAGGAAAGAAAGAAACGACTGAACCTCAATTATAAGAAGGCAGAATGATGCTAAGAACTAGTGATGTCAAACTGAAGCAAACACATTGAAAGAGCAAAATATTAACAAGAAAAATATTTTTAGCAGTTTGTCAGGTTTTTCTTTACTCCTCCTATATGGCTGGATGCTGAACAATCTTCACAGATGAAGACTTGAAGCAACAGAAATGTTCTACAGAAAGATACTGAGAATACCACAAACTTGATATGTAACAAAGTTTTAAGGATAATGAAAACAGAAAGGACACTTGGAATCAGTTAAAATGAGGAAAGAGGGCTTTGAAAATTTGGCACTCACAGGGCATATTGAAAAGAGGGACAGGGGGAAATGGTGAATAACTTATGAGCTTATGTAAATGGATGGCAAAATGGGGAATGGCAGGAATAATGAAAAGTCACATTGCTAAGAGCTACATAGAAGTAGAGGGCCATGATCAGCCATCCCTTGAAGTATTTGTTTAATGTGGACTATCAATTCTCATAATATTTAGAATTTCTGCACCCTTACATAATTCTCTATTTCCATATATTTAAATTTTAATTGTCTGTTCTGTAAATGTATCATTGTTTTCATCGTGCTGCTAGAAATCAGTTTTAAATGCATGTAATTTCTCCTTTAATAAAGTAAATTATAGTGTTTTAAGTAGGCTTAGTAAAGCATAGGAAAGTTGACTGTACTGCTCTAAAGCTTACTAAATCATACCAATCATTTGAAGAAGTCTTAAACTTTTGATGTAATTGATTTAATCATTACAATCTCTGAAAGTGTATCACAAGAACTTTTAAGTAGGTCTGAGTTAATATTGACTGTATTCAAATATTTCTGACTTTGTTTAATAGATGGTGGACAATCTAATGGAGAAAGTCTTCTCATAACGATCACTAAGTAATACTTTGAAAATAGTAATAGATATTGGCTTTTGATGTTCCTGGAATTATTCGACAGATTTTCCTTTCTTATATTATTTTGAAAGAGGTTTTATTTCTGTGTCTATTTGTTAAAAATTGAATAAAATGATAACATTAAAATAAATGTAACAGTAAAGCTATGAAAAAAAAAATTAAGATAATTATTTTGAATGGAATCCTTTTAAGAAAAAATAAAGACAGTTTGTTATAAGTGGTATCACTTGAGAATTGAACTCTTGATTTAACAAAACAAAAAAAAAAAACTTGGTTTCTGAATCACAAATAAAGGCTGGAACTGAAAAGGTCACTAGTAACATTTTTCAATCTTGTCATTTTATTAGACTACAGTCTGACCTCTTTAATCCAGGACCATGGAAAATGCAGGATGACAAATCACCCCTTTTTTTTAACAAAAAACAAAAAAACCCTATGTAAACATAGTTTTGGCAGCTAATTCCATATATAGCTGTATTATCAAAGGCAGAACAAAGCTTAAAACATGAAATAAAACAATTATTAATGCTTCCAAACAAGGTTTTTATTGTTTCATGTATTACAAAGGGAAAAAAAATAATATATAATTACCGTACTGAATGGGTAAATATGCAGCTATATGCAAGAAATGAGCAGGGACATATCACCAAAACTGTCTACTGCTGTTGAAGTTGTAAACAATGTGTGGCACTGCCCTCATAGCTTCTCAACAAACTAATGGCGGCCGATTCAAAATTGCTAGTCCATGTGGGTTGCCGGACCATGGAGTGCTAGATTAAAGAGGTTGGACTGTATTAATTTGCATAATTGTGAAAAACTTGAGATTTGTTATTCAATTTAGTCTTAAATCTATCAAGGCATCTCTTGTACATTTTGTTAGCATTTATTTTATTTGCTTTTAGTTTATCACTTGAAGCCTCTCCTTTTATGTAAATATAGTTTCTTCATTTTGCAAAGACATTAATCACATTTGGGAAGTGTCAGCTGCCGGAAGTTTAAACTCTATCAGAACCATGCAGGTTAAATAACTAGGGATTGACCTAAAGTGACAACTCTTATCTTTTTTGCACTAGAATAATTGAACAAGCATTTGAAATGCTTTATAATAGTATCAAATTTTGATTAATACTCATTTCAAGAAACAATTTACTTTGTTTATTTATCTTTACCAGGTTTGCTTTGCTCTAAACTTTAGACTGTCCATTGTACCAGGGAATTTCTACCTCGGCCATTTCCTTTTTGTTTCTGAAAAGCCACCATTCATGAAGGAGTGCCTGTTTTAGTTGTTGTAGTTCAGGTGGTAAATGCATAATATTTTCTTGCCAATAAAAATAAATGACCTTATTTTTTTTTTTTTTCAAGACCTCGCCTATCCTTTCAGTACCAAGCTTGCTTCTTATTCGTCTTGTGGTTGCTAAGAATGAAATGAGTTGTATAATGAACTATTTTCATTCTTCTTTTCATATTTTGCTTCTTATGCTTCATAAAATCTAATAAAAATGTTTTTGGTGTGTGTGTGTGTGTGTGTGTATATATATATATATATATATATATATATATATATATATATATATATATAATCTGTTTAAGCTATTTTATAATTTTCCTTTTTATGGATCATTGCATAAAGAAGTTTTTACTGCTTGACACTAATATTCAATGCTGCATAAATTTGAAAGTTGAAACTAATGTAAATCTTTCTCTAAGATCACTTGAAAAAAAAATTCTAAAAGGTGTTTATTACTTGTCTATTAGATGTGTTAAATTTATTCTGAAGCACATTCGTTGGTAAGCTTACTTAAGTATTATAGACATGAAGAACCATTGCATGTATTAATTGCTTAGAAAATACAATTGATAAACAAGTGAATATTTGGCAAAATTTGAAAAATCTACATGGATTCCTAAACAGTATTTGATTTGGATTGCTTAACAATATTACTATGACTTCTAGTTGGACAGCAGTAGTAACTATACTTTTTTAATTGGATACTCCATGTTGTGGTATTTGACTTTTTTTTTTTTTTTTTTTTTTTTTTTTGATAGAGAGTTCAATTGAGAAATCCATTTGGCCAACAGAATTATGCTGACAATCCACCTCTTTTCGTATAAATATTGTGTGGATTAAGTTTTATCCTCCTTAATTACTGAAGTTCTTTAATGGAAGATGAACCTCTTTGTAATTAACTTTTTTTCTTCAGTTAAAAAATTAAATTCTCCTGGGTTCCCCAATTGCAGATTAATTCTGTTACTTAAAAAAAAACAACATATGACTGTAATGTCTTTTCTTTACTTGACTAGAAAGAAATTGATTAAAACTTAGTGATAAGAATCTCCTGTAGAGGTCCCTTTTTACAAAAAAAAACAACAAAAAAACCTGGCTTGATCAGGATATTTTGAAATTTTTGTTGATATAATTTGTATAATTTTAAGATGTTGTAATATGCTGACTCTTCTTAGTCTTAAAGAAAATTCTGTAATAGGTTGCCCTCTTAAAACTTTATGTAAAGAGGCTGTTGTAATTTGCTTGTAGCCATTACATATAATTAATTTCCTAAATTTGCTTTGCCATGTGTCAATTTTAATTTATCAACTATTATGGTGTTTGGAAAATAAGATTTATCAGAAATGACATAAAAACAAATATAAGTTAAATTTATTATTTATCAGAAATATAATCCCACTTCATTTTCAATGACTGCAGTTCTGTGGGAAGGCAAATTTTTGATTCTACACTTAAAGAAATCTAATCTATTTTCATTGTAAAACTGTTTTTAGCATATTTGTTTCTGAATGTTTTTCGAGATATGAAATGTTGTTGTGATTGAAACAAATGAAAATCCATTGAATATGAAGTCTCCCATCCTAACACTCATTTTTTTTTCTTTTCTTGGGTTTGTCTTGCAGTGTGTACACTTGTTTTGTTTTACTGCAGAATAACACCTTTTTCTATTTGCACAAATAGGTCACTTTAAACGTAATTCTTCACTTAAGCGATCTAGTTGCTGGCATTAGATGTCTGCAGAGAAAGTTCTTCCTTGTGCTCAGTTGCTTTTAATGTACAACATCTTTCATATTCCACCAGACACAAAATAAGGGCTTCTGTGGATGGAATCCTCGTTTTGGTGTTAGCAATGGTTCTCTATTTTGTGATAACCACTGTCTTTCACTTTCTGTTGACATGCAAAACCCATTTTTCGTCATCTGTAACAATCTGAGGCAAAAATGAAAGGTTGACATTCCTGGTTTAAAAAAATTGGTTAAATGTCGTTTGGTTCTCAAAAAGATCATGAAGAACCCAAATTCCTCCTCTGCAAGTATTCTCAAACTCTGAAATGCATTATGCGATCAGACAGAAGAAATGGCAAACTAATTCTATATACAGTCTCCTACCATTCAGCCATGGCTCTACTTTGGTTGGTTGACTCATAATTCATAGTGCTGAAATATGTAATTACTTTCTGAACACCTTAATATTTAATCGGTGATCTCGTCTAATGTCATAGCAAGTTCAGGGATATTGACTTGAAGAAATCTCAAACATAATTTACCAAAATTAAAAATTACTTCTCTTAAAATACCTGCAAAAAAAAAATTAAATTGTCCCATTTTGTTGGGAATCTTTAACCTTTAGCACTTTGCATTATTAATATTACTTTCCTTTCCAATGCATTCTTTTTCAAGGCGTTTCAATTGCAGTATCCTATTTGTTAATTTCAATCAAAGTTGTTTTCTGTTGCCATAACAGGATATGACAACACATCTGTGAAATTCAAACATCTTATTGTTCAGGGATCAGTTACCTTCAGTAGCAGGATAAACTTTTTGTACAGAAAATGAAGTCACATACAGAGAAATTAATTGGGACTTTTATTTTCTTAAGTTTTCTATTTATTTTAGTAAAATGAATACTTGGAGATAACTTTAAACTTAATGAAAAGTAGTGACATGCACACACTTTTTTTTTTCACTCTCTTTATTGGTATATTTAAGCATGCAGAGCTGTTAATCTTTTAACTTTAATCCTGTTTGGAACTTCCTGTTCTACATTAAAATGGGATTGTTTTTCTCTAAGAGTATGATGTTTACAAGATGTTGATATACTTGTCTGTTCATAACACGGTTCATCTAAAACTTGTGAATCAATTGCTTTTACTTCTAATTAACAAATACAAATTTGCTAGTTGAGCCATGTCACTCGTACATGACAACCACCTGTTAGCACAAAAAGCTATTGATCAAACTGCTTTCACATTTCTTAGTTTCTTTATTTGGTTATTCTATCTTTTTGTCTTTTTAACAACAATCATAAGTTTACTAGTCTTGTGACATTAACTGCTATGAAATGACCTATTAGTAGTGATTTTCCAAGCATAGCTTAGATGTGGCACAAGGCCAAAAATAGAGGGCACCCAGTGAGGATTGAACTCGCTACTTGATCATAGCAAGACAAGCTTGCTAACCATTACACCACGTTGAAGTACCCAAAATGCCCTAGTAGTATGCATTTATTTATTAAATTTTGTTGTCTTCCAGATAAATATTGACAAATATACTTGTAAAAACAGTAAAACTGAAAATTAAAGATTTATTTCATGAATATTATAAATTGTTTACAATTACTTTACTATCTAAAAAACTTTTTAGATTTTATTTTTTTTTACCTTTCCAAAGCAAAAATATGAATGCATCTTCACTTGTTAGGACAAAAAATTAATGTATTTGAGAAACTCAAATTTTATGATTTTTTTTTTTTTAATAATTAAAATAAAATCCTATAACTTGCTTTTTGTGATTTTCTTGTTAAATATCTTGTCATTTGTAATAGTTTAATTGGTAAGATTTATTAAGCAAATAGTGGTTACCAAATCCTACAACTAGTTTTAAAAAAAAAGAAAAGAAAAAAAGGTCCACAATTTGAAAGTGATGCTGGCAATTGAATTTGGATATGTAAAAAAAGAAAAGACCATTTCCTGACCATTTCGGCACTCATTATGTTGTAGTTGTAATTAATAAGTACACTGCAAATCAAGAAAAGGATTTGGTATTAAAGTCAGAAATTAAAGCTAACATTACTAACAGAATTTTTTTTTTTTTTTGGTATTTTTTTTATAAATTGATATGCACGTTAAAAAATTGAAATGGAATCACTCCTACAAGTTATTTTTCGTTAACGACACAGGCGTGTCTGAAAATTCCGGTTTTTAACATTTTTCTCATGCTTTTATTTTGTAATGGCCTATTGTCCTTTTTTTTTTTTTTTTTTCCCCGAAATTCTTTCATCGGCCTACTTACTATTCACATGTGTTTAAAAATGTATCGCCGAGAGCTTCTTTCTTTTGTCTAATAATAGGATTTATCATCAGTGGTCAGTCTGTAACGCTATCAAAGATCTCGAGTCTTGTTCACACATCTCCCCCTTCTTAGCTTCGAAAGATTTTTACAGAAAATATACTCCATCATAACTAGTCAAGAATCCACATGACAAACTTGATCGTGTTTGCATTACGCTGTAAAAAAAAAAAAAAAAAAAAAAAAAAAAAAATTTCTTGACGCTAAATAAAATTCACTGTCAGTATTAGTGTATTTAGTTTGGTAGATTTCAAATAAGAAGCATGATGCGTGTGGCAACTCTCCTCCTCCTCCTTTTATTATTATTATTATTATTATTACCAGCGTCCTCCGCTCTATTTTTGGTGTGAGGCAAAGGAATAAGGTTGTGAGATTGGGTTGGGGGTGGGGGGTGGGGCGGACGAATGGATAAAGAAGTGAGATTCACTATGTGACATGTTGATGGTAACTAGCATCAAGCGCTCGCACACACATACAAGTTTCTCTTTGTAGCTGTTGTTTTTTTTCTTCTTCTTCTGCTCTTGGGGAATGGACTTGATTATTTCACTTGTGCATTACGCTGGATATAGACACTTTCTTGGTCGATGCTGACTACAATAGCCGACGTTTGTAACTGTTGGGAAATAATTTCCGAATTAAGGGGCGTGATGAAAGAGATGAATTTTTAAAATTCCAACTTGACTGTTCTCTCGAGCTAAAAATCTGTTAGTAAGTTTTTTTTTAATTTTTTACCCGTGATGACACATGACAGTTTTTAGAGACTGACTAGTAGTTTGATTAATAATAATAATCTCTCTTACGAAAAGTAAAAATATTCAATGTGTTTTTCTTTTTTTTTTTTTTTTTTTTTTTTTGTAGTTTATTTTCGTATTGCAATTGAAGTCTTTGTAATTTTCAAGTGAAATGTATGATTTTAATTTTTTTTCTATGTTTCTTCTTTAATAACTAATTTAAGTTCGTACTTTTTTTCTTTTTTTCTTTTCATGATAAACTTGTTTTAGTTTTATAATGTAATAAATTCTAAGAATGTATCGACACATGATGTGTACTACTGTAAGTGAGATTTTTCTTTTTAAGTGTTGACAACTTCAAAGTGGTTGGAGAAAAATCTGAACTGAATGTTTGTCGTTGCATTTGCCTTGCGTTTAGTTGAGCAGACATCTGGATTTTTTTTTTTTTTTTTGCCATTGTTTACTGTAAAATACTAAAAGGCCTATTAGAATTATCTACCATTTTTCAATGAACTATGAAAGCTATTTTTCTTTATTTAAAAAAAATATAATCTGAAACTGGAGTTGTCAAAGGGATTTCCGTATGTGTACGTGCTCCCCCCTCCCTTTTTCTCTCTCGACATCGGATTCCTTGACATGTTGTTGACTTCAGCTAAAAAACACATGTGCAGTTACTATTCGTATTTAGTGAGTGAATATATAATGGGAGCAAGCCACTCATTTGTAAATATAAATTTATTTTTGCATTGACAGCATTTGTAGGTCATACAATAACAATCTTTTTTTTTTTTTTTTTTTTTTTTTTAGCAATGATTTGTTTGTGTGTGCATCTGTCTCTCCACTAAAAATGTAATGCACAGGCATTTTAAAGCCTTTTAGCCTGATATGTCACAATTATTGAGTCTTGCTCTTGCAATACCTTGCGATCGTCACGCTTGACAACGAGGTGGTTACAAAATCCCTATCAAAGTTTGTTTATAATTAAAACAATAATATCACTTGAATTATTATTATTATTTTTTTTTTTTTTTTAGTATTATTCAGAAATCAAAATTTTAATAATTATACTTCCTCTGGTGCACATAGTACCCTACATAGAAAACGTCATTTTAAAATATTTGCCCTATTTTATGCAAAATAAAATTTCGTGGGTGAAGTGAAGAACATCCTAAAATATTTCTGTATACATTTCTCTCCTGTCTCAGTTGACTTTGCAAAGGGTTGTTGTTGGTCAACTGAAAATGTCAACTTGCCTTGCCAAGTGACTCCCTTTCTTTACCTAGAGAGATAATCTGACGTAAGTAAACCTACAGATTAAGACCCACTAACGATTGAAAGTAAATGCCAGCTTTTAGTTTTAGGTCAATACAAATACTTATTTACTGCAAGTGCAAAAACTATTAACACTTATGAATTTTTTCTGTATCGAGTGCAGGTTACTGTGAAAAGGCATATATGAAAACCTATATTGATATTTCTAATGTTGTTTGGTCTACACATGTTGGAAAAAAATGATTATGGATTTTGAAAGGAACTAGAATAGATTATTTGGTCATCATTCAACTTGTATGGTGCACAGTTAGAATCACAACAGGAATCTTTAAGCAGTGTTGTTTAATTTTTTTCTCAGTTTCTTTCTGATAGACTTAAAAAAATGCTCATTTGGAACCATTTCTCTCTTTCTCAATGTCTCTGTGATGGCTCGAAGTCACTGTTTCTCAAACAGCGTTCCCTGGAACACTAAGATTTTGCAAGAGGTCACTGGGGTTTCCTCGGGTAACAGTGATAAAGGAAAATGCATTTTTGAGTAATTTTTGTTTTTGTAATTTTACTTTACACATAAGGCATATTGTTGGAAAATCCTTGGTTAAGAGATGGTATAATTTTTTATAGGGGTTCTGTGGAACATGAAAAATATTGCAAGGGTTACAAAAATGTTGAGAAATGCTGCTCTGTCATAAAAAAGCTGAAAATGAATGTTGGTGCCTTTAAATTCATATTCTATATGTTTTTGTTTTTTTTTCTATATTCAGAATCTAAATTATTGATTCAATGTTCCTTTTGAAGTAGAATCTCAATTAGCAAAACTACATCCTGAATCTTCATAACGTTATCTAGTTTCTGGTTACATTGTGGTAGTTAAACTATAGGTGAGCCTGTAAAACTGATTTATCTATATTTTGATATGAACTTTGAAAATATGTTAACAGTTTAGAATATAAAATGTGTCATGCACATGATGCTGATAACATATAAATGAGGGATTTTTTTTCTGCGCTGTTTACTTTAACTGTTTGTAACAAGTTATGAGACCTGTTCTTCATTTTGTATTTTAAATCTTCAATTCTTGCTGGTCATTGTCACTTTGCAATGATTTGATCATTTAATAAAAAGATCTATTCTGGGACAGGTGCTACCTGATTAATAACAATTAAGGCAGCCTGTTTTTTTTTTTTCTTTTATATATATATATATATATATATATATATATATATATATATATATTTCTTTGCATAATTGTCACCAGTTCAATGAATAACTAATATTTAAAATAAATGGACTTGGTATTAGCAATGTTAGCCATTAACATTTGCAATTTTTTTCTTCTGTACCAAAGAGCCACTTGAGGTAGAGGATTACTGAAGGGGGTTATCATATGAGGGGTAAGAGGTAAGAAGTGCAGTTTATGTGGATATGTGATTAAGATAATGTTTAACCCTATACTTGAAGAGGTTAAAATTGTGATGGTCAGGAAAGTATCCTATCAGGAGTCTATTCCACAAAGTAGGGATATATGGGAAGCAGCTGTCAGTGAAATTTCTTTCTTACTGATGAAATACAAAGGGAATGGAGATGGCTAGTTCCAGTGAATGTGGCTTAGTGAATGTTAGCTGTGATGGCTAGAATTGGTGGAAATAAGGAATGTATTTCATTGGAACATTTTCCATGAAAATGCTGATAGAATAGTCTATGGGGGTGGATTTGTTCTCATTCTGCTGCCTAAGTCTAGTCCTCAGTTGTTGCTCACCCTGTTTCCACTGAGTCTGTTTGCCTGGCCCAGGGATTGAACTCACAATTATGTGAGCAAATTCACAAACTAGTACTTTAATGCACAAATCTAGTGAGCTGTTCTAAATATATCCTTGGACTTGGTCAATGGAACAGGTGTAATTTACTCCTGCAGACTGAACGAAGGGTTCAGTTCAAAATTCCCTGAAGCTTACTTATATCAACAGACACCTAGCACAAAGATGTGAACATTATTCTAAATGTAAATTATAACTTCTCATCCCAGAAGTTTGAACACTGATTTAAAGCTTTTATCAGTAGAATATTATTAGCTACGTCATAACAACGTGGTTTTAGTCTTTCTTCAAGATTATTACTCCTGAAATTCTTTCTATTTTCATAAATGTATATTTGTATTTACTTCCCTTGAATCTTGAACCAGTTTTATTTATCGGTCAACACTTCAAATGGAATATTGATATACAAAAGCCAAGTGTTGAAAAATTAGAGTGGAGTTTAAAAAGATTCATATAAAAAGGGGAAATGAAACTGAATTTTAAAAGTGAAATTATTTCTATTTACTTAGTTTTTTTTTGTTTTTTTTTGCTTTTCATTTCTTACCACTGTTAATGCAATTATCTGAATTTTTTAAGTTCATATCATATAAGACATCCCTCTTAAATTATTTTTGATACAACTCTTAAAGTGCTGCTTCTTTATCAGTGTTAAAGGAACAGTTTGAAATTTTTACTTTCATCTCAAATTATCTTATATATTTTTTTTTTAATTTGAAGACAAATTTACACAAAGAGAACTGAAAGAAGTTTTAGTTTCCATTTTTAGAACTAATCTTGTTCAAAAGATAAAGAGATTAGCATAAATGATCAAGAGATAAAAAATAGATATTAATAACATATAACCTTTCATTCTATCTCAAATCAAGAATCCCATCACTGTCAAATGATATTAAAGCTTGTCTGCATCCTCTGCTTACCACAGCTGCATTACTTCTTTACCTATTATGACATAAATCATCTGGCTAAGGCCATTTGTACAGGTGGGAAGGTAAAAACATCCAGTGTGTTACTGGCTCCATTTTTTTTTTCTCAATCTCCAATTTATAAAACTATTTTGTTTGTTATTTCAGAACTGTAGGCAAAAGCGTTACAGTTTTTTTTTTTTTTACTTACAAAAGCAAAGTAAACAGCAAAACAAGTGATTATTTAATCTTTTGAGTATTTTTGTACTTGATCGGTGGGTAGAAAATTTGTTTATACCAGGTATTACATATAATAAATAATTAAAAAATGCAGAAATTAGTTAATAATTAATTTGAAATTCAGAACATTTTTCATTAGAGGTGAAGTAAACTTTGTGTATGTGAATATATGCAGTGTTACAGATTAATGTAAAACAGAAAAATCTGAAATTATATTTGGTTCCACTTCGTTTCTTATGATAACATTATATTAAATGTATTTCTGTTTTGCGTATGAACTTAAAAATTGTGTTAATTTCCGCTTTTCCTGTATTTTAGCTCCACCCTCTAGTTGTATGGGCAAAAGAATGAAATACAGAAAACTGTACATGCCTTATATAGAATAAGCTTCCTGCTAATTTATTAAACCATGGAGAACCAAAAAAATAAAAATAAAAATAACCTATATTGAAGTCTGAAAAATGACTGTGTTTGGCTTGCAGTATGGACATTGTGCTATTACAAACAATGGCTCCCATGTTCCATATTTCAGTTTTAATGCATTAATCCTGAATTATGCCTTATTGAATGAAAACTGATATTTTTTTACTCATTAGGTCAATGCTAATGTAATTCTTCATTTATAATAATTTTCATTCTCTTCAATTTTTTTCATTCTTTTTCTATACCTCACACTCTTTCACTCTTTCTTTGTATTCAACAAAATTTGTGCACTTTTTTTTAATTTTTTTTTTTTTTGTACTGAGAATCCATATTTATTTGAATTGCCATTAACAGTATTTAAAGGAAGCTGTGTAAGTTTAATGGAAATGTTTTGTAGAGCTGCATGGCTAATTGTTAATTTAACTTGGTTAATGAAAACTTAATTAGATTTAAGAAATGTGTTGTTTTTCTCTTTCTTGGGACTTTATAAAATGGAGGCAAGTTGATTTTGAAAGCTTACTCTTATCCTAGTGGTCTGTCAAAAGAAACACAAAACAAAATCTAAATGTTCACTAAGAAAACTTAGGAGTGTCAGGAAGCAAATGAATCTCATTAATATATTATCTGGCTATTGCAGATTTTACAAGAATATTGGATAAATTGTTTGTTGTTATGGTAGCAAGCTACACTGGCTTTCTCTTGCCATCATTAGATAGGGCAAGTGATGTTGGTGCACATGTATGATAGTATGCTACCAGTTGTTTGTCACTGATGCAAACTAGTCTAATTGCTTTTGTTTTTTGATTCAAGGTATCATTGATCCAAGTTGTTAGAACAGTTATCAAAATTAAATCACTATTGGTAAAGAAGCACCTCTCCCACCCTGAGCAGTTGTTGTGCCCTGTTTCTTAAGATGAGAGCTTAGATATTCCACACTTGGCTTCATCTTTGTTGATTTGATGGCTCAATGTTGTTTTATATTGTGCAGTAGATTTTGGCAAGAATACAATGAAAAACAGTTGGCAGCAGTATTTTTTTTTTTTTTTTTTTGTATGTCTGGTTTTGTTAATTTCATGAATTTTGAGCAAATTATTTTGAATTTGTTTCAGCGACTTATTTCTGGTTTTGCTTGTGTGTACTTTGATAGAAAATTTTAACTAATATATCAATCTGTATTGATATTGAATAGAAAAAATGCCATTAAATTCTCCAACCAGAAAGACAAAATCTGCTAGAATTACCATTATTTTTTATTTTAACCTTTTTTTTTTTTTTTTTGCATATTACTTTATAATCAATGTTAGGTGGTTCTTTAACTTTTTAAAAACTAGTTCAAGAGAAATAATGACTCTACATGCTCATAAAAAAAACTTAGAACTAGTAACACAGCAAAACCTTTTAATTTTGAACAAAATTAAGTTTAATGCTTCTGATTAGTTTATCATTAAAAATAATAATGATGCTTTTCATTTCTTTTTTTTTTTTTTTTTTCTAATAAAAGCCATGGTTCTTTGGTGATAATCTTATGCTAGATTCAATTCTTTATTAAATAAAATTTTGGCCTGATGCTAAACAGAACTAATAATCTGAGCAGTTTAGATTCATATTTGTAGCAAAACTATAGTCTATGGTGATGTTGAGAAATTTTAGCCAAATACAATTAAGACTTTAAAATGTCTTGTATGTTCAGTGTTTGTACTGAAATGTTTTGATTTCCCAAAAGTCTTTCCTTTTAGTTTCACTCCAGATACTTCAAATTGACCCAGTTATATTTATTCATTGCTTTTTTTTTTTATATTGGCATAGCTGTGTAGTTAGATTCGTAGTGGTTCTGTCTTGGAATCAAGTAGATTTTTGTCTTTTTATTTTATTTTATAAATACAACCATCTTTGTTTATGTAATATAACTTAATATTCAGTATCTTAATTGGGACTTTATACCATTTATTAAAACATTTATCTGTGTCCTTTGTTTTATTTTAGTTTTGAACTTAAATTTTCAAAATTTCAACTATGTTGCCTGGCTTATTTAAGACTCATCATTTTAACTTAATGATATTTCACATTATTTATATATCATATCCAAATCATTGGTATACAAGACTGTTCTTTTATATTATTTAAAATATCAATGAGAAGACCTTAGTTTGTTTTAACTTGGACTACTAAAGATTTTATTCCATATTTACAATTTACCTTTTTAGAAAGTTCTTGGCATAACCTATAACAGATGTTGCTCCTTCATAGTTGAAGTATCTTGAATTGCTTGTTCATAATGGTAGCACTTGATTTGTATGCAGAGAATCTTTTTGGTTTATCAGAACATAATACCTCTCAATTAACTTTTAACACAAGAATGGAGTTTTACATGTCACTTTGAACATTGGACTTTTGTTTCCCTCCAAGTCCATGGACCTTTTCTTGAGATTGAGGATCACTTTGCAGACATATTTTACAATTACTCAATTTTAGAATCACCAGTAATGTCTGTAAAATGGACATGTTGGCATAATTTTGATTAGAGAATTCCAGGACTGCCAGATGCCAGTATATTGCTTCTCCAAAACGGATTTTTTTTTTTTTTTTTTTTTTTTTTTTTAGTATTCATATAGTTAAAAAGCTACTTGTTTTGTTTTTACAAATAAAAATTAATTTATTTTTTATTTGCTAATGATTGAGATATATTAGAGATTATCTAGGTATTGAACCAGACCTTATTGATTCCATTTGTATGAACTAGTGTCCTTATTTCTCAGCAAATTTTTCTAATCTTTAAACAATGAAATCGTGTTTATCAGACCATAAATTGAGAAAGTCAATTTTGAACATTGACTTTATTTAAGCATTTCTGAGGATTGATTAGGAATAAAACCTCTTAAAACAGACCAGTGTTTCTGCTGTTAACCTTCACTCCCCCAACTAATTGATAAATATTTAACTGATCAACATGCACATTAGTGTATGTGTGGAATCAGAATAAATGTTGATTCTTATGTGTTGTGTCCCTTCAGGATGTATGATCATGGTTCTCTACAACTTCCTATCCTTTGTAGCTCTTAGCAATGTTTATCCCTTTTACTTGCTGTTCTGCCATCCATTTATACAAGTTCATTAGATAGGTTATTTACTGTTTCTCCCTGCCTCTCTTTTCTTCAGCATGTCATGTCAGTATCAAATTCTCCAAGCCCACTTTTCTCATTACATGTCTAGAAATTTCAACTGTCATTTTCTGATTCTAAGTGTCCTTTTTGTTTCCATTTTTTTCTTATTGTTTTCCTGTTCTGTCCAGTGTATTCTTGGCATTCTTCTATAGCATCACGTCCCGGTTGCCATATAAGAGGATTAATATTGCATAGCAGTTCAGCATTCATTTTTTTTTTTTCTCTCTTGTAAATTTTTCCTGTTTCTTAATACTTTGTTTAGCTTTTGGAATGCCTCTTCCACTATTTCAATGCATCTTGGTGTTACATTTTCCATCATCTGTAAATTAACTTTCCAGATCATTAAATTTCTGTGTGTGAGAGGGAAAGGTCAGTATAGATTGTTATCTTAACCTTTGTCACCACTTGATCTATGGTGCTATATGTCTAAAGATAATCATCAAAATGAAATAATTACTGACTGACAAGTTTTGTTACATATTTGAAGAGTGAGAGTAAGGGACTAAAATGAGGCGGAGTGCAGTCTTCTCAAAGTGCACATTGCTTTTACAAATAACATTTTCAAATAGAATGTTTATTATGAAGCTCTTAATATCCTTTATTATGAATTGAAAATCTATTTGATTCTTTCCTGTTTTAATTAATTCTTGGCTTCAAATTTTTACAAGCATTAGCACCAAGTTTCAACACACTTTATAATCATGCATTGAAAAATAAATTTTAATATTGATGGAAAATTACTTAATTGAATACAAAGTAAATACTTTACATAACTTTTCTTGGTCAGTATTATTCTGATAACCTAATTTAAATATCATAAGACTATCATAAACCAGGTGAAGTAGGAATGTTTTTGGCACACATAGATGACCTGATTTTTGTGTGTGTGTATATATATATGTGTTTCATTTTATTTTATTTTTGTCTCCCAAACTCCTGTTTGATGAAAGGTCTGCATTTGTGTTAACTTTTGTTCTCTAAAACTGGAACTTGTATTTACAAACAGCAATGTCATTTTTTACCCACTCCCCATATGATTTCCCGTTTCAGATCTGGGCTGTATTTCCTAGATTTTTACCAGTCAAACATTGATTTCTTACCAAGAAGTTCTTCATGAGATCCATTCCCCCGCTCCAAAAAAAAAGCTGTATGTTAGACAGATTCCTTAATTATTTATAAATTGACATTTTTTTGTGCTTTTGCCTAATCATTTACTTATGATGAATAAAATGTTTAAAATATTAATTCTTCATTAGTTTCTTGTTGTTGGTGCGGTAAAGCATTCCTAATTAATAAAATGACTAAATAATGGTATAAATCCCTTGATTTTTATTTAGATAAAAAAATTTTTTTTAATTAGGTAAGGATATTCAACTATTAAAGTTTCCTAATAAAAGAAAAAAAAAATGCACATTTTACTTTTAGCCTTATTTTTATTGAATCTCTCAAATATGAGAAGATATAATTTCTTTCTTTTATGTAAATTTTCTTTTTAAAAGGTTTGACTAAATGATCCCCCACCTCGTCTGTTATAAAATAATGGCTGAAACTAGTAGTATGTAGTTAGTGTTAATTATGACCTTTTGAAATATGCTGTTTCTTTGATTCTTCATTGGTGTGGGGAGGGGGAATCTTTTTGTTTATGTTAACTGATTTGACACACAGCAACATTCAAATATTTATACAGTTTTTGTATGTTGTTCACTGACCTTCCAGCAAATTTCTGGTAAACAAAGACTAGTATTATGATATTGCAGTTTTAAACAACTTTACACTCAGCATTTTTTTAGTTTTGTTTGAAATGGTATATGATGTATTGAGTTTTTTTTCTTAAATTTTTATTTCCAATAAGAGAAAGAAGATAAAACTAATTATCAGGAAATAAATAATCATATCCTCTACTACAAAATTATAACTGATAGTAGTAAGTGAAAGAAAACAATTTGAAAAAGGTTATTTCAGCAGTTTCACTTTCCAATGTATTAAGTACTATCAATGGAAAAGCCTATTACTGAGGAAAATAATGATTCATATTGCAATTTGCATCACTAAAGGGAATTTTTAAGCTTAAAGGTTTCAAATCTTTTTGCATTTGAGTCGGCTTGCTATAAGTCTATAGAATTTCAATTCTCTTTGAATATTAGGGAAATGACTTCTCAAATTTTAGCTTCTTAAAATTCCAGGTGTGTATATAATTGACCCAACTTTGTGTGCCCTACCTCACTTCCATTGTATTTCCTCTGCTTTCCAGTTTTGTATAGTCAACAATTATGTAAAATCATAAAAGTTGATGCAATTATCTGTAAGAATTGTGTGCTTTAATTTGTACTGAGAACATTTCATGTTGAGTAAAAACATCAATGAGTTATTTACATTGTAATGTTGTCCTCATTTTTATTGTCGCAATCACGTTTCAGCTGTTGTATGATATGGCCTTCTTCAGGTGATATTTAAAAAAAAATTCAAACTGAACCCAGAATAGTCAATCTGTATGTTGCTGTTTCTGAAGATTAAATGCTAAAGCATTGATGGGTTATATTGAACTTTCCAGTTTAATATTTTGCACCATGATTCTTTAAAACCCCTCACATCCTTGGCTTATGAAGGGGAACCTTAAGCAAAACTATTTTTTTTTTCTTTCTCCCTCTCTAAATTATTTCTTTATATGGATTTAAGAAAGCATTGACTTTTCATGTGTGATGAATCTTTTAATAAAGTCCTATTTGTGATTTTTATAGGATGGATTCTATTGTTGGAAATGCTCAATAGTTGTAAAAACTACCAAACAAATTTACTCCTGTGAAAGCAAAGCTTTTTTTTTTTTTTTTTTTTTGTCACTCAA
Source organism: Acanthosepion esculentum (assembly GCA_964036315.1). NCBI lineage: Eukaryota > Metazoa > Mollusca > Cephalopoda > Sepiida > Sepiidae > Acanthosepion > Acanthosepion esculentum. The sequence goes on along the minus strand of OZ038483.1, from coordinate 36,275,158 downwards.
TGGAAATTGGAATTGAATGTTTTGTTTTTTTTCTTGATGGATTTATTTGTACTTTGTATATAGTTTGTAATTATAAAGTATGTTAGATTAAATTTCCTAACGTTACTCATTTTTCCTCTTTCTTTTTCTTTCATTCTCTCTCTCTCATATTATGCAGAAGAGAAATCTGTAGTTACTTATTAATTTACATTAAGATTAACTACACACAAGATCACATGAGTGAATTCACTAAGAAAGGGTTGAACTTCCTTTATAAGCAAAACTACTCTGGAGAAGCAATAGGTTAAATATCATGTTGTGTTAAGTCTCCTCAGTAAATAGGCACACAGATGATTATGCATCTGGATTCTCAGTGATTATCCTAGCATTTCATTACATTGTTAAGCTTAAAATTTTAGTCAATGATATCCATATTCCTCTGAGAATTGTGTGTGTGTGTATGTATGTATGTATGTATGTATGTATATATATATATATATATATTATCATTGGACAATCTTCTAGTAAGCTTCTCAGCAGTGGAAAGCTATTTGTTTAGGTGGGTGTTCCAATCAGGTAATTCTCCCCTCCCCCTTAATATTATGAGATGCTACACTCCTCTTCCTCCTCATACTACCTTGAAAAAAAATCTGTTAAGGATTTGGATTAACCTCCATTATCTTCTAGCGAAAATACACTTTCCTCTCCCCTCTTCTTCCTACTGATATGGTGTGTTTCATTGCTCTTGAAATCTGTCAGGTCTTTATCCAAAACAAGTCGGATTATAAAGACACATAGCCCAACTTTGTTTACAGATTCAGTTAAATAAATGATGCTTTTTTTTCCCCCCCTTTCTTTTTTTGGGGGTATACACACACACACACACAGATAAAACCCAACCTAGATAAAATCATCCATGGTCAACCTTGCTGCTTTTTAGGTGATCTAAGCTATGCCCAGGTTCCATTGTGTCATAGCCTCCATTTGTCTGTCAGTGACCATAAAGTGATATCATCAAATAAAATCTGAATATAAGAGAAGCAAATGTGCAAAGATTACATCGGTGGTGTCTATTTTTTTTCTAAGTCTAAAAAGCTGTTTATTTAACGCAAAACTGCTTTTAACAAATAGTCATGATTATTTGTCTATTAAGAACAAAAATAACACATTTTTTTTCTCTCTCTCTACTTGCCTTTTAAATAACCAGAACATGTACATGTGATATCCATATCTGTATGATATCTCACCATAGAACTCTAATTGGGTTAATAATTATAGGCTTAATTTCAGGGGCAACCCAATCTCCAGCCACCACCTCACTATTGTATTAAAAATAAGTTTGGTTATGGGTCAGTGCTTGAGGTATCTCAAAAAGGAAATGGCAAGTTTTGACCCTAACACACTCCCCCCCAACCAATTAAAGCAACCCCATGTCATATTTACCCTGGGTGAGGCAGATAAATAGTATGTGTGATGAAATTGATAACTGACACTTGTAAGTTAAACAAAACAAAAACAAAAAAACATGCAAATGTTTCAAAATAACTTCATGAAGGCTCGACATTTTATGGTCTTAAAGTTTTCAGGTCAATTTGTTAAGGAATTTAAACTTGCTGAGTAGTTGCAGGTGTCTATATTTTTTTTTTCTCTCCAGTACACATTGAAGCAGTACTTTAAATTTCTCTTAATTGATTTTGCCCCATTGCTACTTGGAAAGAGATTATAACTTAGTTTGTACCCTCACTATCAATATTAACTGTTAGAGGACTTTATTTTTTAATTTCCTGTTTGACATGGTCAGTTTCAACTTTCTCATAAAAATCTCCCTTGTATTTTTTTTTTTTTTTTTTTTTAATAGTAACAAATACATTTTAGTTTCAGCTATAAATTATAGATTTAACTTTTCCAATCACACTGATATCCTGAAAATGCTTTTAATCTTCAGTGTAATTATATATATATATATATATATATATATATATATATATATATATATATATATATATATATATATAAAGAATTATTGGATTTTATTTTTAATCCAACGTGAATTTTATTACTTTAAACCTTATTTTTAGTGGATACCCATATTTGAGTAGACGCTGTTTATTTTAAACAATGTTTAAGTAGGCTGATAGACAAAATAAATACTGCTTAAAATAAAACGGAATGTTTACTCAAATATGGGTATCCACTAAAAATAATGTTTAAAGTAATAAAAAATATATAGTTTTTAATTCAGAGAACCAGAAGTGTTGAGAAAAAAAAAACTAAATCATTGATTTGAAGTAGTTGGTGTAAAACTAACTTCAATTCAACCAGGACTTTAAAATAATTACAGAATAATTGACATAAAGAATCTTAATGAGGGATAAAATTTCTGAGATGACATTTTTTTTACCTTTTGATAATGCCCCTGTCTTTACCACAACATTTCAGCCATTTTGCCCACTGGAGGACACAATGGTTGAAATGCGTTAATAAGAAAGATATGGACATTAGTTTCTAAATAAATGGTTGGAAGCATTATTCATGGGGAGATGAAGAGTTGAAACCAAATAGCTGAAAGGTTATGTTGATCATTTGATGATACTGAAATTTAGTCCATCACAGATTCTATCAAAGTGGCCAGACAATGCATCTGTGTAGACAGCTTCAAATAATGTATTTAATATGCAAATGATACTCAATCTACTGAATAGAAAGGATCCATTTTCATGCATGTTGATATCTTTCTTTTGGCAATTGACAAAAATTTTATAACTTGATCTCTTGTTTTCTCCAGACTGAATTTGAAGCAGTATTCAGCAAATTTGATTCTTTGATTGTGTTGTTTTTTTTTTGAATAAATAAATTTGAATAAATAAATTTGAATAAATAGGAAAGTTCATGTTGAACCAACTGTAAGTGGCAACACCACATTTTAGTAGATATAATTAAAAAAAAAACAAAGCCATCTACTGTTGGTGCTCATTAACTGACAACATGTATACCTACAAATATGGCAATTATAAAAAATAATATTCATTAGAAATCTTTTAGTAACATATTGACATTGCTTGTGGTAATTGGTTTAAGAAAAAATGTGCATTACATGAATTCAATAAGAATTATTCTTAAAAATATTCCAATTATATTTTTATATGTTTATGGATAATATTCTTAAAGTATCTTCATACCAAGACCTCTTCACTCATAATTGTTGCCCCCAACCATCCATTTCAGGTAAAAATGCTTCGCAGTTACATAATGTAAATTTAAAAGAAATATGTGATTCAGTTTTTAAATACTCAAGCACATTTATTTCAGAAGACAAAATTCAATGAAACCTGAATGTACACTAGTAATACAATTCATATAAAGAAAGCCATGTCATTTCTGATTTAACATTGTCAGTGAAAGTCAAAAGGTTTTCGAACTAAAAAGCTTCTAATATGCTTATATTTCTGAGATGAGGTATTGTAATTATTTACACAATTTACACTGTTTAGATTGTTGTCCTCATCTTTTTTTGCATATTCATGGTGGACAAAATAAAGGGTTCAGTTCGACATTCCAATCACCTGAAGAAGGCCAGAGCATGCAACAGCTGAATTATCATGACTATGGCAACAAAGATGAGGACAACAGTCGAAACAATGCAAATAGTGTAAAAGTTCTAATATGTCTGAATTTCTGGAATGAGCCGTCATCATTATTTACATGTGTAATATTGTCCTCATCTTTGTTATCACAATGTTTTGGCCATTGTGCTTTCCAGCCTTCATTAGATGTATGTCAATCATGGTAACCTAATTACACAAACTTCACTCCTCTGTATATTTGTCAACATTTTTGGCTCTTACCAGAATTAGTATGAGCCATAGCAAACCAGCTTTTTGTAAACAGTAATATCTGTTTTTTTTTGTTGTTTTTTTTATTGATTAACAGATTAAAGGCTGTTACCTTTTGATAAATGTCTCATCTACCCGTTTAACATTTAAGGGTTTAATTTATCTGTAACATGCATCCAATCTACTTTTTTTAATTTTAAACAATATATCTCATATATATATATATATATATATTGTGTGTGTGTGTGTGTTGGTGGAATTTAGAGGATTTTGAGATGGAACTTTTTTTATTGGACATGTGCTCTCTGTTGCCTATGGTAGCACAATTTTGCAAATATTTAAGTATTAATAAATTATACAATGTAACAATTGTATTTGACATTGCTCTAATACTTTCAAAGTATATTAGTCTTTTTTTTTCTAGTTATATAATTAAATTTCTTTCATAATTCTTAAATGTATCTTAATGTTTGTAACTGAATATGTGTAAAAAAGATTTGAAATAAACTAATTAAAAATATTTGTATAACAGGTTATTAAAAAAAAATATGCAAATGAATTGATATCTTTTTTTTTTTCTTTCTGTTTCCAGCTACAACCATGGATGGCTGACTTGGAAAAGTCGGCATCTCTCAGTCAAGATTTCTTTCATCTTTGCTCGAGCAGCGTGTTACTGCATCAAGTAACCAGCCTCTTGGGAACAGAAACAGTCTGGAAATTTTACTTGCACCTAAATTTTTGGGCTCAATATACAAAGTACAGATCACACACTCACACCTATTACAATTTATACAAAATTCTATCCCCACCAAAAAGAAATTCTTAAACTGTAAAAATTCAATGTTTTTGGAATCTGGCTTTATCTTAAATTTACACATTTTAATTATGCCTTTTGCTGCTTTTCTCAACTTCCAAACTTCTTAGTTACCGCATTACTAGCATTGATTCCATGTACAAATCTTTGTATATACTTTTTTATATATATTAAAAATTATTTTTCTAAAATGTTAACAAAATTTTCACTTTAAAAAAAATGTTGAAAGGGTCACTTACATTCCAGTTATTTGTTGCAAAAATTCTTAAGATCCCATAACTTAGCTTAATCAGCTAACTGGATTTATTGATTAGCCACTAAATCTCTAATAAGAATGGAAATTTCACAGACAGATTGCTCCTTTATTACAAACCTACCACCAGATGTTGCCAAGGATCTAATGGTCCACCGTTTTCCTCAAATTAAACATCATGAGATGAATGGTAACATTGAAGATGACGATTCTGATTGTGAACAGCTACACTGTGATGAATGCATTCTAGAGGAAGGGACACGAGAAGACAGCCAGGACACAGTCATGAACAACGAAAATGATTCAGAGCTTACCTTGACCAATGGGAATCATGACCTGATTGAAGATAGCATACCAGTTCAAATGAAGAGTAGCTTGTCATTTCACAGCCCCAACAATCCCTCGACAGACTCTGGGATTTCACCAATGGAGGAGGATGATGAGGAGGAGGAAGAGGATTCCCGGTCGTACAATGAAGATGATCAAATAGATGATGAAGATCCTGGCGTTGCTTTAGAAGATCCTCATTCTGATTGCGAGGTCCATCAGGATGACACGGTTCATATGGTGACTATTTCCAGTTCCAGATTAAATCCTAAGACACTTAGTTTGAATCTTAAATGTAGCCCACTGACATTGCCATTGAATGGACTGTCTGAAAATGGACAGTCTAGTTCCCCACAAAAACATTTAGTATCTTCAAAAGCAAAGTTTAAATCAAAGCCTCTCCCACCAAGACAATCATGGTTGTTAAGACTTTTTGAGTCAAAGCTTTTTGACATGTCTATTGCTATATCTTATCTTTACAATTCCAAAGAGCCCGGAGTGCAGACATATTTAGGTAAGTAAAAAAAACTATTTTTATTTATTTATATATATATATTAGTCTGAGGCGGCATATATCAGTCAGTAATATAGTCGACTTGGGTGGCTAGCTAGTCCCTGTTGTAGACATTTGCTTATCAGGGCAAAATTTTCCAAGATTAAACAGAATTTTTTGTTATGGTGACTTTGGTCAGGTGATAACTTTTTGTCACTCTTGTAGTCAGTGTAGCAGAAATACCTCCTTCATAATGGGAAGGCATTAGCTAGATGAAGACACCATTGCCACTAATGTCCTGCCATTATGTGGGAGGTATTTATGCCACACCTTGTATAAAGCTTTAATTCATGTCTTAACATTGGTACTATTTCTTAACGGAGGATGATTGAATAGAACAGAATCTTAACATTTTATTTTCTTATTGTGTTTAAATGTGTCACTTTTATGTGTAAACAAAGCAAAAATTAGGTCAAACCCAGCTGCAAGGGGCAAAGGTCATTATCCTTTCAAATAAGTTTATCCAATATGTTCAAGTTGAATTAAGTGATTTGGTTTGTTTTCCCATATTAAGTTCATTTGTATAAGAGAACTTGGACCTTCTTCTACAGAGTTACTTCTGGCATAAAATAATATTGTGACTGGATCCACTTGAAATAGTTTCTTTTTCACTATGTAAACAGTATTTAAAATGTTTTATGTTTTTACACACACACACACACACGGGAAATCTATGACAAATTGGAAAAAAAATTTCACGTGAATTTTTCATGTTGCATGAAATTTTTTAATTTTGTCAGATTTCTCTAAAATTGTTCTTCATATATTTATATATCCTCCCCCACCTTATGTATATATATTTGTGAGAGAGAGAGAGAGACAAAGAAAAATCACCTGTGTTACAAAAAAAAATTGTCATTACTAATCTAAGTTTTTGAAATTCCTGCTTCTTTAATTGTATGTAATTCATAGAATCATAAATTATATTATTTCCAAAAGCAGAGATAAAAGGATTAACTTTATAGTGACTATATTTCTGAAGAATTGCAAATTTACCAGGTACAAGATTACCAATTTATTAGAAGTCCTTCAATTTTATTTCGAACCAAGTTTCCTTCTTGAAGAATGAATCGAACTTGGGCAACCTTGTAATTGTCATAGACAAGTGGTTAAATAATCAATAGAGTATAAAAAAAACCTCCACATGAGGGGTTGGTAGCTATTTCACATCAGATATTTACAGCATTGTATACACTTCGTTAATGCCCATGTGATAGACTTGATCAAAGGATGATTCATTTTATAAGAGGAAGGCATATGGAACAATGGCTACAAAGATTTCTTATGACCAAAGCTCTTATATTTATGTTGACGAGGGTAACAAGTATACAGTTACTCTTTTTCTCTCTCCCTTTCTATAAAAACCCTAGTGATTGTGCTGTGAAAGAAAAACTGGTTTAGAAATGCTCAATATGCCTGTTATTAGTACAACAACTGGTTGCTCCAAGCTAAAAGATTTTGCTTGTTGGGCTATTCAATATAGAATCTAATTTTCTGTGGGAACAGTCAGCATCTTTTGAATTAGCAGCCAATGCGGTATTCCTGTATGGCTTCTTCTGTGTACGTGTCATTGTTGGGCCTGCTTCAACTCGTCTTTATTTGCAATTTTCGCTTTGAGCTTAAAATGAACCTGTTTTGATAAAAGTTTGTAATTTTGTTCAAATATAAATCTCTTTTGCCCATGTCTTGCCATCTCATTACTTTGATATGCTCTTTACTGAACTATGCTGCTACATTGTTAAAGTCAGCTGCTGCTTGTTGTTGTCACTACTCATCTACTCAACTCTGTAGATTTTGCTACAGATCCAGTAATTAACTGTCCGTTTTGTTTTGTTTTTTTTTTTGTTTTGTTTTTTTTGTTTTTTTTATTCAATAGTGGCTGCCTGTCCTTTTGAAGTCTTTTCATTCTCATGTGAACAAGCATGATGGAAACATGTCTACGAGCAGGGGAAAAAAAAAACCTAACTTCTATCACTATAATTTCCAACTACAGATATAACCTTTGATCAAAAGCAGAATATATTTGGTAATTATTTAAGAAGATTGAAAAAAAAAAATAAAATCAGAACTGGGAAAATAATTATAGGATGGGAGAGAGTAAGAGCTTCAGAAGTTCAGCCCAATGATTAAAGCAGATTGATAAACATTTGAGGATTTACCCTCAATCTTTAGATTAACAAGATGCATCATCTTGAAAAATTTCAAAGCAAAGTTGGTGCTCCATCTGTTACTTGTATGAGGGGAATGTGGACAAGTTCTTGGCCTCTCTGAATTCCAAATATCAGTATTTTGGTTTTTGGGGAGAAATGACAAGAATTTTAACCTGAAAATTCTAAAATATTTTTAAAATATGCTTAAGTTATATTTGCATGTAGCAGATTTTTTTCCAGTTTACTTATGGAAACCTAAATGAAATGTTTTTATAATTTACTGTTGATTTTGAATAGTGACTTTTAATTTACTTTCTATGACGCTATAAAGAGCTGTTGTTACTTTAATAGTTGCAATTAAAAAATAAAGTATCTCGAGAATTCTACATAATTTTAATTTCTAAGTTTCATAATTATAACTTTTTTGAAAATACTATCTCTCTGAAGTGTGTTCCTGAAGTGTTTGAATTCAATATCTTGTCTTTTTCTGTTCTTTACTTCTCGGTAAGCATGTTCTCAGATTGACACTAATAGTTCTATCACAACATAAAAATTAATATCCCAATCCATCAAACTGTTACTTCCCAAACCATATATTTTCTCACTGATCCCAATTTTAAGTTGCTCAATCATCATTTGTCACTAGCATTTTGTAATTAGCATTATCGTTAGCATTTTTGAGTTAAGTAATTTAAAATGTTTAAAATTACAAATTTTTTTTTTTTTTTTTTCTGATCCTGATTTGATTTATGCAGCCAAACACTTACAATGTGTGTGTGTGTATATATATATATATATATATATATATATATATATATATATATACACACACACACACACACTGTAACCCGGATATAAGAGATTTTCTCTGGTCCCAAATTAGAGCCTGTGTTAATGTATATATAATAGACCAAACCCGGATATAAGAGACTTCTTCTCCAGTCCAGACAACTCTCTTATATCCGGGTTACACTATATATATATATATATATATATATATATATATATAAACTATAAGTTTGCTAAGTACGAGTTTGCTGACTTCAAGCTAGAGAAGACTGGGTGGGGATGCAAAAATACTTGGAATTTATTCATTTACATAACACTTAACTTTTCCTAATTGCATCTTTCAATGTCTGAACCACCCCAAACAGGCATTAGAAATTAATTTTAGTAATAATTTTCAAGTGTTCATTTACTGATTAAATAAATTGTATTTTGTTTTATTGTTGACATTATTAATGGGACTATCCCTGCTGCAGACACTATTTCTCAATGTTTGATTAATCAGCATTCAGAAAGTCTCCACCTTTTTCAGTTCTTTTTCTTTTTGAGCAGTTCTTATTTACTTTATTTCCTTCTCTCTTGTCACATCAGTTTGTTTTACTTTGAATGAACATTTGGTAATTTTAAAAATACTACTTGATATGTTGCTCATAGCTACAGGAGATCATTAGATTTGTCAATTGACAGTTTTGTTACTTTTAATGAATTTTTTTTTAAAGTTACTTGCTTTTGTATAATTACTATCATATTTTTAGCCCCAAAGCTCCAGTAATACATGAACATTATATACAATAGTAGGAAATTAAACAAAATTAATAAAAAAATAATTGAATAAAGATGCTATGGATGGGTAAAGAGTTTATATCATGATCACACCTTATTAATTTTTTTTTTTTATATTTTCTTAATTTTCTTCCATTTCTATTTAACCATCTCATATAGATGGTTACTTTTAGTCGAAGTAAATTGCCACACTTATTATTGTGTAACTCTATATTTTTCTAGTCTCAATTTACCAAGTTTATTCATTGTTTGGGGATCACCTGCCAGCTGTTAATTTTCTGTGGATTTCTTTCTTGATTTGAGATTTATTTCTGTGTCTTTTTAATCAGCATCACCACTTTGGATTGGCGTTGGTTATTCCTCTGCCGAGATTAGAGATGGTGTTCTACTTATATTTAATCGGACAATATTTCCAACAACAGAAGTCAGATTTACTCTTCGATTTTTTTTTTTTTTTTTTTTTTTTTTTTTTTTTAAGGTCAAGGCCCGCATGACTTTCCACAAATTTCTTATTTGTGAAAGATGTGATTTTTCTGTTGCCTTTCTATATGGTTTAAAATACGTTTTCCTTCATAGACTGGTTAGCTACCCAAAGTTAGTCTCTACCTCTGCTATTTAATCCCTAGTTGAAGATTCTCATGCCTTTTCCCTTAGGACATTTGTAACAAAGTGAATGCAACAGACTAGGATGGAATTTGAACTTGGTTCACCGATTCCACTTTTTGTGTTGATATCCATTATGCTACTTGTATTCGATGAATGAAGATATTCCAAATTCACCAACCGTGTAATAGGGACTGGAACAATGCATGTTTTCATTTTTAAAATATGACACTGTGTACTTGTATTTTATTTGTTGTTTAGTGGTTCCTTCCCCCCCCTAGTCTTATGATACAGAAATGGCCAGAATTATCCATTATCTTTTATTTTCATTTAGGTTATATTTAATATTTTTACTTTGTGTTGTTATAATCTTCAATGTATGTATGTATTACACAAAAATCTTAAAACTGGACTGATTTTTATAGATTTTTCAGAACTCTCAAGACTAAAAATAGTTTCAACTTAAAGGCTTTTAACATATTTAGTTTATAAACTTGGTCATATGCTACATTTGTCCTATTTCTTAGAATAAATAGATTTATTATAATTTTCTGAGTGGGAATTGGGGGTCGGTATTATGACTTGATGGAAAAAGTGGAGGTATGGAAAAGATTTTATCATTAAATACTAAATGTTTCTCATTCAGAGCTAACAAGACCCTTCTATTACTGTCAATAGAAACCTATTTCTCTTTCTGCATATTTCTTTTTTCATTCATCTGTATCTTCATTTTTATTTTATTTTTTCTTTCCACTACTATTACACTGCATGTGTCCCAGGTGAAACTGTTTTCATATTTCAGTCAGAGCAATATCAATTTACTCACTATTGATTTCTATGCCTGGCTGGTTTAAACTTGCTTCATAATACAAATTCTGTAGAACACAAGTTGTAAGCATTTGATAATTCAGTTATTGGGTGACAGGAAGCATGTAGTTTGTGAGTATTGATGCAGTATATGGTTAGGTACAGTTGGGATATGTGAATGGGTGTGTAATATTTATTGGAAGGAATGTTTAAAGTCTCTCAACTGTTTGATGGTATGGTGTATTCTGCCCTTACAGCTTACGTTAGTTTAATTTGGCTTTAAGTCAATTGTGCATATTACATGTAGTTATATAAGTGTATTTATGCCAGAATACCTGTGTGCTTTAACTTTTCAATGAAGTTTTGAAGAAAAATTGTTTCAGTGTGGGTGTGTATATTTAAAGTTGTATATTACAAACTCATGTAAAGGATTTGCTCATCTGCATGCAGTTAAGTGTAATTTATTGATTTTTACTTTATTTTCATTTTTTTTTTTTTTTCTACCAAGCCTCGTCAGATATTGGATGAAAGTACTTGCTGGCTTGTTACATGCCAAATAATGATTACCATTCCACTTTATCTCCTCCCACTCCTGCTCACCATCTCAATTTTAGATATTTATTATTGCGCAAATCTATATATAAACACAGGGCTGCCTGATTAAAGAAAGAAAAAAAATCATCCATTTAAGTTTGTCATATTATTTCAATCTTGGCCTTTTATTTATCATTTGATTAAAAAATTAAACTGATAAATGTATTTTATCATAATCATGGGTTCCATCCCCAAAATATGGCTATAGGACACTGCTTGTACTACAACCGTGGCAGCAGTAGTTTGGTCTCAGGCTGGTTGTCCTTGTCCTGAACTGGTGTTCAACGTCAGCCTCCATATTGGGAGGACAATGGATTCCTGCTCTTTTCCAAGGGCAATATTTTCAAATTGACTTTTCAAGTTGACTTTTTTCCCTTTATTGCAAATAGGTTGTGTGGCTGATTGGACTAACACAGTAATAGCACACTTTGATGGAAATAGGTCATCTCAAAAAGCAATGGATGGCAATAGAAGGATTTTATGTCGGACGTCTTCAACTGTGCTCCACTACCTGCTAGACTGGCTTTGATTCTGTAGTTTGAAAAGTGTCTATGTACACACGTTGTCAATTGTCCTGATCAAAAGCCAAGTTTTTTTTTTAATTAGCTAAGGAAGATATTACAGGTCTTTGTGGGTCATTTGAGTGGATAAAAGCGTTGGTTGAATCTAGTGACTTGACCTAGAGAGTTGTGAGTTCAGTACCTGGCTACAGTTGAGGTGAACAAAATATTGGAGAGTTGTGTTAAAGGGAGATAACTGATACTTAGACATCCGGAAGAGGCATAGCACATGCTATTAGAACAATCTACCCTGGTGGATGAAATAAAGGGTTCAGTTTGAAATAACAATCACCTGAAGAAGGCTGCTGTGTATGATGGCCGAAATGTCATGAATATGGCAACGAAGATGAGGACAATAATCCTAACAATATAAATAGTGTAAATAATTACAATACCTCATCACAGAAATGTAGACAAACTTTATACATGTTGAAATGAGATAGAGAGATATATATATCCTACATTCTATGTATGATATATATCCCTACCTGTAATATTACCTTGTAATATATTGGCTAATTTTTCTTCAAATTCTGCAGAACTTTCTTTTGAAAGTAATGTAGGAGATATAATTATTTATTTATTTATTTTTTTTTTTTTTCAATCAATGTGTCTTGATGATAACTGAAAAGTGGAAATTATTACAAGTTTGTGCATCCATAGTTAATAATATCCAGTAAAGAGCTTTAATAGTTATATTTTCTCAATATCTTTGTATATTTATTAAATGACATCAAGTTTTTAAAAACAGAATCCCAGAATGGTACACCTTTTGAAAGAATAAAGGCTTTTAAAAATATTAAATTATTGAATTGGCATTATAGAAATAAAAAAAAAATGTTAAAGGCAATGTTTAATTTTTTAGATATTCCAGAGTGAATTTCATATTCAGTGAGTTCTGAATTTTCATTTTTCTTCAATATTATTTATTTTTCAAAGTCTTAAGGTTTATAGATTTTAAATATATGATATACCTTAATACACAATTGAAAATCATCAAATTAAATATGTGAGTGTAACTGATGAAAATTTTTTTTTTTTTAAATAAACGTTTTTATGATCCAAAAAGGCCATGCTATTTTATGGCAACAATATTTACACAAAGTGAACACTTTTAAATGTGGATATTTCTGGTTCAGCTTAAAATATAGAAATATTTACCAGAATTTTTTCATTCTTTCGGTTTTAGATTTAGCAGAAAAAAAAAAAATTGATCATAAGTTTTATACATGTTGCATAGGTTTTTCTTTTTTTTTTTTTTTTTTTTTTTTTTACTTGCGTATCTCCAAATTTCATTGCAGAAATTTTATACCTATTTACCTATCTTAAATCGTCTGCAGAGTTTCTAAAATTCTTGAACTTAGGCTGAAATTGAAAATTCTTTTATTCTCAAGAACTTTTATCTCACTCACAGACATAGAAAATGTTTCTTTAACTTGGCAAATTATGATAATGTAAATAGAATATCCCAATTAATTACTGCTTTTCTTGCCAAATTACTGTTTGTGTAGAATTAACGTTGATTAGTTTGTTACTGTTGGCAACAAATGTCTATTTTAGATCCTCTGCAAAAGATTTTTTCCTCAGTTGCCTTGACAGACTTGATGATTATCACTGTACCATTTGATGCTTAAATTTCCTTCTGTATAATGACTTGATTACCACTGTACCATTTGATGCTTAAATTTCCTCCTGTATAATGATAAAGAAAAGTTTGTTAGGAACTGGAAATGTTGATTTAAATCTGAAAGCAATGTTAAAATTAAGTCATTTTTACTTTACTAATTAAAATGTTTTTCTGTTTAAAGAAAAAACAAAACTTTCAAATGACTTTATGATCTAGACTTATTAGGTACAATGGATAAATTGCTGTCTAAAAATTAAGACCAAAAAAACAAAACAAACTTGCATGAAAGGAATTTCTTTATGAGGGTGCTGTAAAGTTCTTGGCCTGACCATGAAAAAAAAAAAAAAAACCTTCCACCAAAAGAAAAAAAACCCAAAAAAACCTGAGATTTGGTCATGTTTTTTTTTTCCTTGCTGCTGATAGAATTCTATAGAATAATGTCTTATTTTTGCTATTAATTTTAAAAAATTTTATTTGTTTATAAATTCTGAAAATTGAATATATCAGTATTACATCAGTAATATAAAAATTGATCCCATCTTTATCATCATATCCTAAGTTGGACTAGGGCATTTATTTTTATTTTTTATTAATTTCTTGTGAGATACTGGTAGAACTTAAAGGGAATTGTCAACTTCTTGATATTATTTTTATTTGAAAGTACCTTTTCATTTTAAGAAACCTTTGCAGATCTGGTAGTCTTGTATTAAAAGCAGAATTTTCCACATCTCACTATACTTGTATCAACCAACAACCATTTGGTGAGATGACTTGGCCCTGGCTATTATGAAGTCATTCATGGCTACTGTTCGACATTTTACTGTTGAAATTTCAGTCTATCTTTTTAGTGTGTACACAATACCTATTTTTACAATGAAAATTTAAAAAAAAAAAATAACGGCAAAGTCCTCAAATCTCTTTCTTTTTAAGTTGAAAAAAAAAATGAGGAAAAATGCTGGTTGATGATCTATTTATTTCTGAAGATTGCATAGTAGCTGTTGACAATCTGTTCTGCATGGGTAGGCATACCAATTAAGGCATGTCATGTTCTTATTGATCAGGGCCACAGGAATGATTTAATATTTTATTTTTATCTTTTGCCTGTAAGTGAGGAAGTATTCATATGGGTAGAATAGGAAAAATAGGGAAAGATCAGAGTGTGTGTGAGAAACAGCTGAAATAACAAAAAGGAAAAAGTATATCATCTAAAATAGGCACAAAATAGGTATTATTCTTGATGTGCAGTTTAAGCAGAAAACCCCTGTTTCAAGTAACAATTTGATTTACTTACATCTGAGCTTTCATGGCTTTATTTTTATTCGTTTGTTTTAATGGAGTCTTGGGCAAAACATATTGTCCATAATCTTGGATAATGCTAAATGTAAAGACAAAATTAATACTAAAAAGTGGTCATTTTGCATAATAGAAATGTTTTAAACAATGTATTATCTGTATAGTATACTTTCTTTGCATTCTTTATGCCAGTGGTACTCAAAAGGCGTGGCATGCCTCATAGTTGCGGCAAAAGAGGTTAGCAGGTGAGTCAGGAAGATTGAAAGACAAAGATTTAGAAACAGTTTCAAAGAATTCATATGCCAAAAATAAATATGATTTCAAAATTTAAAATATTATGGATTACTTGTAATTTCATGCATAAGTCCCAGTATAAATAGTTATAAATATTTATTGACCGATTTTATCATTGTGATATTTCTGCATTATATCAAGTACAGTGTAACCCGGATATAAGAGACCCGGATATAAGAGAGATTGTCTCTGGTCCCAAATTAGAGCCTGTGTTAATGTATCTTTAATAGACCAAACCCGGATATAAGAGAAACCGGATATAAGAGATTTCTTCTCCAGTCCCGACAACTCTCTTATATCCGGGTTACACTGTATTAAGAATATAGTAACTAGGGTCTGCAAATTGGAGGAGAGAGTTATCAATGATAATGTTCTGACTTCAAATCCAGTTATCTCTCTTTAACCCACTCTCTGGACAGTCTTTGCTGTAAGGCTGCCTGCGCCTTTTCACCGGGACTTTCCTGTATTGATTACCCTTAATGTTTAAAAAATACTTTTTTAACACTGCATTACATTTTTATTGTTAGTTCATTCAATACAAGGCCCAAGGGCCACTCAAGATAGAGAGTTGCTGAGTTAGATTGTTATAATGCAAGGTGAGGGAAGATGTAAGAAATGGATATTATGACCTATAGGATATATACTAGTTGATGCTGGATTTAGAGAACAAGATTGTAGCTGCCAGGGAAGCATCCTCTTGGGAGTCTGTTCTACAAAGCAGTAGTTCTGGGGAAGAAGCATTTCCTAGCTGTGAAAGGCTGGCAACTCAAAAGGTCATGGACAGTGAGGACTGGGCAGCACCAGCCCAGATATGGCAGCAATATTCCTTTCTTGGTCTGATCTGTTTATAAAGATAGAGCATGGCTGCAAGTGCTGGGTAATTTCTGGAGTGAGTCAAACATCCTTATAGCATACATCCATTTAATTTTTATTCATACATTTATTATGTAGGTACATCAGACCTAATCAGTTACGTTGTCTATCATAAAATGGTTTTGCATGGCTGTTGTTTGTAAAATACTTTTGGTACAATTTTTACTGAAATGTTTTTCTTTTTTCTGTAAAACTAAAATGTTTTTTTTTTCTTCTTCTTTTTCTTGTCATATGCTGAAAGTTCTCAGACAAAATACAGCAAACATTTTTAAGCTTCTTTATGGATCCAACTATTTTATCATCCCCTAGTTTATATAATCAGTCAGTCAAGATCTGGAGCTTTGATTATACTGCTGCGAGTTTCCCAGCCCTCACTCCTTCTTTCCAAGCGTCCCTGTCAAGTGGACTAATGTGGGCAAGACCATACTTCTGTATTTCCCTCCCAATGTGCCACCCTTTCACATTTTCTTAGGTCTGCCTCGACCTCTGTGACCAAGCACCCTGAACTCTGAGACAATCCTGATGCAAGATGAAGCTTGTTAGACATAGCCAAATCATCTAAGATGACAGATGCACAGCACTGCTATTATATTCTCAATACTGAGCCTTGTTAACAACTTGAATGGGGGGGGGTTATACTGAGGCTCGGTGCCACAGATCCAGCAAATCATTGAGTGGTTGTTGCGGTGCAAGACTGATGCACTTGATACCCAAGTCTCACTGCTGTGGAGCAGTGCAGATCATACACACAGAGAACAATTTGCCACAAGTTCTTAGTACTTTAGTAAATTGACTTCTTTATTACAATAGGTAATATCATTTATTTTCTGAGATTTGAGAATAGCTTTAAGATTATGGTTTTTTTTATTCCATCCTACATAGACATTTTTCCTTTTAAATTTTGAATTAAAAAAACAATTTATATTTCACTATCAAACTCTTACTAGTAAGAGATGTATTCTCATTAAGCCTTTTTTCTTTTTTATTTTTTATTTTTTTTAAGAAGTGTTTCAGTCCTTCTTTCCTGCTCGGCTGAGGTATTCATGAAACTCAAGAGGGTGCTAGGAGGATGTTGAACTTGAACAGTTAAGTGGGGGGGGGTAAAGATTATTTCCTTCTGCTAACCTTGAATATGAAATCTAATATTAGATATGGGGACATTTTAAAACTAGCTGTGACAGTGAATGCTCCTCACAGATGAAGAGACAGATATGTGTTTCTATTGACATATACTAAGAATTCCATGGACAGAATATGTAAACCATGAGGAAGTTCTAAAATAGGAAAATAGGAACAATGAGGAAACTGAGTATCAGAGACAGAAATTTCTGGGACACAATGACCAAAAGAGATAAATGAGTCTGACACTCAGAAGACACATTGAAGGCAGGAGGAAACTGCAGGTAACCTACTTAAAAAGTTTGTGAATGGATTTCAGAACAAAGACAGAGGGGGGTTGGTAAAGGGTCAAAAGTTACTTAGAGAAATGAAAGACAAGAAGTTGCTGGGAGTCATGATTATGGCACATAAAAAAATAATCAGAAATGATATATTTGCTATAATTAAGTATTCTGAACTTTTTAAGTCAAATTTTATTTTTTTTATTCTTTTTTTTTTTTATTTTTTATTTTTTAAAGTTTTCATCTACCCTTGAATTTGCATTGCATATACATGGTGCGATGGGTAAATTGTCGCCATTTTACATTTTTAATTTTTTGCATACACACTTGTTTTTGATTTTTGTTGACTGCACAGTATGGTAGGGTCAGTTGGGTACCGTCTTTCACCATGACGCAATTCACTCCACCAGAAATTTGGAAACGCCATGCTGTACTGCTTGGCATTCACACCAGAAGCTTCAATACAAATATTTTCAGAGTGTTTGGGTGTCACTCTTAGGACAGTGCAGAGCATTTGGAAAGAGTTGGATGAGTCTAATGGTGATTTTTATTGAATAAATTTACTCTTTAGTATTTCAAGATATTTTTGTGTAATTTTGGTGAATATATCTGTTAAAGAGATGTCAATGTTATTTTCTTTTTCTTCTTTTTCTTTCTTTTTTTTTCTTTTTTTTTTTTATGTAATTTAGACGACAATTTATCCATCGCACTATGTATGTCTTATCATCTAATGATTGATTTGTAGGTTCCAACTGATCTTTGTAAATTTAATAAAATTATTCTTCAACTTGTAACAATCACACTCTCTAGGTCTAATATTGTTTGCTTTTTGTTAAATTGTTTATTTGTTTGTCTCCTTGAATGTGTGACATTATGATTAGGATACTCCATATAGGATAGGATGGTCTGTGATTTTTATCTCGGTCTTAAGTGTTTCATGTTTTATGACTTGTAAATAGTGAAAATAGGTCTTCAAAAGCAGCCACCCACTTGACCAAAAGAGATAAATGAATTAAATTTTTGGGGAACAAGTGACAAAAAAACTAGATGTTGAACACTTCTGGTCACAGACTTATATTAAGTCACAGTTGAGATTGAGGTAGTGTCAGGCTGCTTTTTACTGGGTACATATCATCTATCGATCTATCTTTGTGCCTGTGTTGTAATGGACAGGCATGTAGTAGGAGTTAGTTCTCACTGGTTGAAGAGAAAGCTAATCTGTTAATAGTCTGAGGTCACAATTGTCCCTAACTGTCACCTACATAGACTGAAAGAGAATCGTTGAAATAAACAACAAAATATATTGGTGAGAGGGTTCAAATCTTCATTTCTCACTACTGCATTTGTCACCTTGTGAGTATTTAGTGAGTATTCCCCAGTTTTTGTTGAGCACTGATGCGAATGAGAATCTCTCTCTCAACATTTCACTGAGTTTGTCTCGAATATTTTATACCTAAACTCTGCTCTTATGCTAGTTTTTATCTTAAAAAATCCCTACAAGACATCTTAAAGTTTGATTGGGTGAAGTTTTGTAATAAATAAATTTCTACACTACAAAGTTTTATGGTGATAGTATTTAAAAACTATTTCTGACCTAATATTGCTGATTGTTTTTCAATTTGTTTTTTCACTCCTCACCTCGACTCTTTTTCTTTTAGAATCGCAATTAACAGGCATCAGTTGTGCTATCAATATTGCAAAATGTACTTGTATATGCTTAACTAATAAATCTTACTCTGGCTTTCACTACCATATCTTGTCAGATAATATAAAAGATGAGGTACTTTTGTCATAATACTAGGTAGTAAAACGTTTATATATTGAAGGAAAATGAAAACGTTTTTTTTCTTTTTTTTTTTTTTTTTTTTTTTTTTTTTTTTGTAAATGCTTTCTGAAAATCTATGTTGAATCTTCAGTGAGAGGGGTGGTGGGTATCAATATATAGCAGGAATAAGCACTCTGAAGTGATATTAATTGAAAAGTAGGAATGTTAATTTAGCATTCTCACAGCCAGAAGAAGCTGTATTTCATAGTGTTTATTCATACAATTAATATCCTTTATGTTAAAGCTAAAACAGTCTTTAGAATTATCTAGACACTTAACCAGAGGCAAAACAGATTTGAAACTAGATTTATTGAATTTAATGGTATTATGCCATGGATTCCCAAAAAGCTAAGATATTTCTTGGGTCTTATCAAAGTTGAGCTAGTAGACTGAATACTTGTACTAGCCCAACTCCACAGTACTGTAGTATTAAATGTAAATAGTGGGAGGGGGATGTGATGCCTGATACATTTAGTTGAAACTTTGATGTATTACTTGAAAATACAATTTGAACAGATTGACAAATGTGGTCATCTATAAAATTATCTAGTGCTTCCTGTAGAACATTCCAACAAATAATAAACTTTATTTTTCTTCTTTTTTTTTTCCTTTGGATATCTTGCCCATCATTGAAGAATGCACTTCAGGTCTTTAGTTCCTGTGATTTTTTTTTTTTTTTTTTTTTTTTTTTTTTATGAGTAGCACTGCCTATACCAGGGCAGTGTTTGGGGTCCAGGAAATAGGCAGTACTTCAAATTCCCCTTTTTTTAAAATCTGGATGTAACTTCTTATAAACAATTAAAAAAATATATATATATATTGTTATTAAGCAGTTTTATGAACTCTAATTTTTTGTAGGTAAAGAAACTTACTTTTTTAATGTTTGATTAATATCATTTTAATACAAAATCTAAAAAAAATATTGCTCTTTCAATTTAGCTTAAAAATTGTAAGAATGCAAGATCAAAAATTAAGAGCTTTATAATCCTTTTGCTAGATTTGTGGGTGGGCAATATCACTTGTCATATGAATGTTAGAATTTTTATTTATTTTTTTTTTTATTAGTAAACTTTCAGCTTCCATGAAAAAAGAGGACAAACAATATAAGTGTTGTGGGTTTGGCATTATAAAATGTTGTTAATCTGATATAATAGAATGTCAGCAGAAGTGATTTCATCATGCAAATCCAAATATCTTTAATACACTTAATTGCTATGCATATGTATAGATTTCTTCTATTTGGGGCAGCATAGGAATATTAGAGAAAATAGACTATAGTTTTATATCTTAGGTACTGAGTGCAGAACAATGATGCTGCTTCTATAATTGTAGTAGGCATTTTTGTATTGTAAGATTTTGTCTTGACTTTAAATTTTGCATGCCAGTAACTGGAAAGTTTGGAATTGGCCTGTGATGATTCAGTTTGCAATATTTAGTATGTAAAATTTGAAATTTTTAAATAAAAGAATTTGGAAGTAATCTGAATACTTACTAATATATTTAAAGTTCAGGGCTTTTCTGTCAAATTGGAAACCATTTTAACTTTAAAGCATCAAGATCTTGTTTTATGACTTGAGTCTAATACAATTAGTTTTAATAACATTTATTTAACAATTTAATCAGTTACTTTAAAAGTACAAGTCTTTCACTAGCCTGAAAAAAAAGAGACAATGAAGGCTATGATTCATAGTCAAGTACTAGTATTAGAGTGCTGAAAAGTTCCTGGCTTGGCCTACTTCCTAAAATTTAACTTTTTTTTTTTTTTTTTATCTCTTTCCCTTGGTTGGGCTGATGAGAATTTTTCAGCAAAGATGAGGGATATCATTTAGCCTGGATGGAAGGTGAAGTACAGCTTTTTGTTTTCCCTCTAAATTAGTGCTTTAACACAACCAGCTATCATTATTACTATCAGCATGATGTCTAGATGAGCTAACAGATTTTTCTTCAATCTATTATGCAAAATATTCAACTATGTTTTTGAAAGTATTAATTATCTTCCATATCAAAAACTATGAAGAAGTGAAGGGAAAGTGATTCTTTTTTTTTTTTTTTTAATATGTCATAAACTATCTCCCTCCCCCGCCACACAGACACAATCAGACCTGGAGGCCGTGCCAAGTTCTTTCTCCCTATGTTCTGTTAATATGATCAAATGAAAGAACCATCACAGAGGCTCGTCAATTCAACATTGGTGAACTGAATCTAGCCCAGTCAACCAGTCTGAACTGACCCAACAGCTTTTTCTTTGGTTTATTGCAATTTCTCATTCATTTCAAAATGTTGGAAATTTTCATCACATATATATATATATATATAGCTGCTGCCACAATTCAATATTTGTTGGTCAATTCTATGTATAACTTCAAATATCATTCCAGGCAATTTAAGTTTTTTTTTAATTATATTTTTATATATATTTTATTTTTTTAATTTCTATTTTTTCCAAGAAGGCAGCTCTTTCAGGAAAAATTTGTAAGGGTCCAATTCTCATTTATCTTAAATTGGTGACAGATTTGATAAAATTTCTAATTGAAAAACTATTTCTATATTCAGGTGATCCCCCCCCCCCCAATTCAGACATTTTACAAGTAGGGCCCACTATGTTACTTTGATAGAGTTGAATCACCTTTATTTCCTCCATATTCCAAATGTAAAGAGAAAGTTCTTCTATTTTGTTGAACAGATACCCACATGGGTGCTTTCTTGAACAATACTATTTAACTTCTTAACACCTTTTTATCAGTCAACCCATCCAAACCTGTAAATATTGGCTGTCAGTATTCAACCTGCCATAACTTGCCCATGTATACTCTGCCATAATATATGATGACCTCATTGCAAATGACACAGGAAGTCGCAGAGACAGTGAGACTTTGAGAGCCGATATTTACAGGGCGGGTTTAAATGTGTTGAATGCCAAAGGATTAAAGTTAATCTATCCTCCTTATCCCCATATTTACTTCCTACAACCTTCTCTTTCATTCATATTACACACTTCATTCATCAGAAGCATCTTAACAGTGACTCTCCATCTTGAGTGACTTTTGTGCCTTGCATTGGGTGAACTTTAGCATATAAAAAAAAAGGTATTAAGAAGAAATGTATTTTTGTTTATCTGTAAATTATTTATGACAGTTTTCCACTTCATTAAAATTAACCAAATTATTTTATTTATTTATTTATTTTTTATTTTTGTGAACTTTGTTAAACAATTGTTTGCATATTGATAACTTTGCTTTGTCACATATCAAGTTTTGACATTTGGAAAGGCCATATCACAAAGTGTTAGTTTTCAGATCTACTGTACTGTTTGTATATGTTAGGATATATGGATTTGGTTAATTTATGCCAGCCAGAGACTGAATATCTGCTTTCAATAAAGTTACATAATATGCATATTTCAGCAGAAATAGCAGCAAAGTAATACCTGTGTGTTGTGCACTGCAATTACTTACTAAGCTGAAATCTATTACTTTGCCATGCAGCTTGAGTCATCCAGGTAGCTGGCAAAAATTCAGGCTTTTTCTGTCCACTTACATGATTTCTCTAATAGTGGACCCCCACCAATCTTGCTTATGGTTTAAAGACTTATGATGATAATAATAAATTGTGTGTGTGTTTTTTTTTTGTTTTTTTCTTAATTTGTTTTTTTATTTAATCACATTAGGCTTTAGGCTTGAAATACTGTTTACAGGGGGATGGTAAGAGATTAAAGATAAGCTAGATCTCTGGTGGATTAACTTTGCCTTCGTTGCTCTCATCATTACCTTGTTCTGTGCAGGCATCAACATTTATCACAAATGTTGACATTTGATGAGCACTAGATAGATTTCTGTACATGTGTTATTCCTTCACTGTTTATTTCCTCAGGTTTAATTTGTGCAATATGATTTGGCTGCATTCACACCTTATCTAGAGTAAAGGTTTCTTCTTGCCCAACAATGGTCACTATTGAAGTGAATTTACCTGTCACTGGGCATTACATTTTGCCAGTGCGTTCAAAGATAAATCCTTTTGACACTTTCGATATTTACCAGGAAGAGACAAAACAATGGAATATTTCAGAGATAGATTGTAAGTTGTTTAATGATGCTTAATGATTTTTACTGTTTATTTTACCCTCCAACTTTCTTTATCCTATTTCTCTTGTTTGGAGCTGAGTTTTCTCTTGTGTAGACCTCAGCTTTTATGTACTGTATTCCTTTCGGACAACAATGATCATAGCTCTCCACAAATGACTATCTTTTTGTATCTCTAAACAATGTTTGTCCTCTTAGTATCACTCCCAGTCTCTGTTCTGCCATTTCTTTACACAATGTTATTAGGTTACTCAATATTTCCCTTTGTTCCTTTTGCTTTCAACGTGTCTTTTGAATATCAAATTCTCTAAGCCCATTTTCCTCATGTGTCCTAGATAGAAAAAAACGAACCAACAATTTTTCCTTGATCTTGATAACAAGTAGGGCCTAAGGTGGTGGATCTGAAACATTTGGGAAGTATTTATATGACTTGAATCCAGGTATGTGTTCATATGTATAGTTAAATTAATAAAAATACAAAGGTTTTGGACTAAATGTCTAGTGCCTTTCATCAAATGTCTCTTCTATATCTGTCTGTTCTAGCTATTGTTCTATGTTTGATGATAAATAAAAAAATAAAATAAAAACTAAATAAAATAAACTATTCAAAACTAATAATGGAAATTTAGATATAAAAATGATTTAAAGATATTTTGTCTGATTGTACTAATAAACCCAGAATTAAGTCTAGGTTTGAATCCAGCTAACATGCCATAAATGACACAGGCTTAAAATAGGGTTCTTAACATCAGATCACAAAATACCTGCTTTACTTACCTCATTCTTTTCATAGTCTAACATTTAAAACTTTGCTTGGTAAAAATTCTTAGGTTTTACTAAACTTGATCAAAGAATGTATGAAGTTGGTTTTTGCTAATTTCAATTTCTGTAAACAGTTTTATTTGTGCTTAACAGTATCCCCTACCAAACACCCCAGATATTTAATAGTATTTTAAAATGGTCATTTTTGTAAGTTATTTATTTAGTGCCTGTGCTCAAATCATGCTGTCTTCTTGTGCATAATTTTTAATTTTGCAAATTTTCTTTCACACTGGAATTTGGAAGTAGACGACATTTTTGTCAATTTCTTTTAGACTGAAAAATGTCTCTTATATAAACCACAAAGGTAAAACTATACTTTCAGTACAATTTCAACAATTATTTTGAGAATTTGTTTTAGTACTTGATATTGTAAACACAATATCAAGATAAGTACCTTTGTGGATTAGTCTCTTCTATGGTTAAAAATATAATCAGTTTTGATGACTGTTAAATGTATATAATCAGTGACTAGTCAAGTTATTCTTCTCTACATCTACGTTTGCACCAGTGTCATAATTAAATGGCAGTTGTCATCAAAATTATGGTAGAAGTAATAGATCTAAAGTGGGTTTTTCTTATTTTGTGGCATGGAGGCTGATATCTTACGTGCACACACACACACACACACACACACACACACACACACACACACACACACACACTCTCTCTCTCTCTTTAAAAAAATTTAACTTTTCACAAAAAGTAATATTTGCCAAAGAACTGCTTAAATTAATAAAATGGTGCTCAATACAATTAAAAAAAAATGCAGAGCAATTTAAGACAAAATAATTGGAATACCAACCTTTATGTTACCATGGTTTGTACCAATTAGGCAGTAAAATTTTACTGCCTGACAATACCTGATTGGTAGAAACCACAATAGCAGGAAGGTTAGTATTCCAATAAATTTTGTCTTCTATATGTTGAGAAAAGCAATTACTTTTGTTCTGTTCTAGACAAATGTTTTGCTTAACCCACTTTTCAAAATCTGACTTTTTAAAAATCCCTCCAAAAACCATGCAGCACATCTTATTTTTTCTTCAAAACATTCAGTGACTTCAATTTTCTATAATTCGCTGTGTCAAGCTATTTTTCTTGTCAAGATCCATCTTTCACATTTACAAATCTACCATTCGTCTGTGCATTGAATACTGCTGCCATATCTGTTCATCTCGAGGTTCTTGACAAAATCCAAAGAAGTATCTATAATCTAATTGATCCTGACCTGGTATCACTGACATAATGTGACTTCCCTCTATCTATTCTACAAATATTTTCATGGCAACTGCTCTGACAAACTTTTTTCCTTTGTGCCCTATTTAAGTGTGGTGCTAGATTGGCATCTAGGTTCCACCCTTTTACTGTTGAAATAGCTAAATTCAACTGCTACTTTTACTCTCAACAGTGGAACCAAGTTCTGTTTACTTGCTTCCCTAATAACTACAAGCTTCAAAAATTTAAATGCAACATCAGTCACCATCTTCTGCCTTCTTGAATCCTGTTCATCAATTGTCCTTTCCTCAATCCTTCCTATACTCAGTCTTTTCTTTCACTCCCTGTAACCCCTTGCACACTAGTGGCATTTCCACCTTGATTGGGGTGAAATGATTAAAAATAAAAAAAATTAAATTTTCTATAATTAAAAACGTAACCAAAAAATTCCCACACCAATTGGAAATGTCATTGATCATCTTAAGGATTTTCTTAAATCCATTGAAAACTCATTTTCTATGTTTAAAATGATGAGTGACAGATCAAAATTGTTTAATTTTAAAAATTAAGACTAAAAAAATGCCGGATCTTTGAAAGAATCAACATAAAATTGTCAATAAATTTTACCTGTATAGAATGCAAAATTTGAATTTATTTATCTACTTATTGTAAATATCATCATCATTATTATTATTATTTCATTATTTAGATTAGTAGTATATTTCTCTTTATGGTTACTACCATTATTTTTGGTTGATGCATTCTTTAACCTTCCTTCAATGTCATTTAGTATTTTTTCATCTCTTATGATATTATCCAGTTTTGTATATATAATTTTTCTACCTAGGGTCAGTGTAGTACCTGTTTGATCCAACAACTCTTCTGAGTTGGAGTTATGCTGAGACTCCTATATAAAAAACTTGGGAAAATTAAGGGCCTGGAAGAGGGAGGTTGAGCCAAAGTATTAGGTAAGTGTGAGCAAAAATAATAATAAAGAAAACCAGGTGAAAGGAAAACAGATATGCAGAGAAGGAAGTGATGGAAAGGTATAAAAATCATGATGCAATAAAACTCTTTATGGAGAAGAAAATATTCCTTATTTGCATATGAAACTAATCCATGTTTCTAACATTTTAGATATAAAACATGACCAAGAAATGGTGATTGGAAAAGACAAGGGAGAGAATAAGAAAATACAGGCAAACGGTGAAGAAAGAGCAGAGGCATGAAATAGTAAAAACTTGTGGAAATTACATGGGTCTTGCTAGTTTTTATAAATGATAATACTTGAACTGAAACAGTTCAGATTGATTATGGAAACTTGATATGTAATATTTTTGACACTTTAATCCAAACTGTTCTAACTGATGGTGTGGCTGACAAGATTTACAAAAAAAAAAAAAAGAAAACTCGCTGGAACAAGTAAAGAGAATTTTCTGGCTCATATTAACATATACTTTTTCATTTACTTCTGTATAATATTAGGTTGGTGCAAAAATAATGTTGTTTTCTCACATGAAGTTGAATGTCAAAAAACGACATTATTTTTGCACCAACCTAATAGATTAAATGTTTAACTTTTCTATTTAAATCCATTTTTATTCATAGTTTAAGAATATCACAAATTTAATTACAAACATGAAATCTGTATTTATTGGCAACTTCCTTTATAAAATGTTTTCAGAAATGCTTTTATTGCAAATCCAACAGTCTTTGAATAATTGCTGTCTCAACCATTTACTTATTTGATAAAATTTCAGTACCTTTTTTTTTTTTTCTCTTCTATTCTTGATTTTTGGATCTGAATCCTGGAATTGACTACCAAGAAAAACAAAACTAGGTTGAATGTATTACTACTAGAACTAATAATGCCATAGTGGTATTTCAACTTAAAGAGTTGATTGTAGTAACTGAGGTTGTCAGTGGTTTTTATTAAAATATTTCATATAACTCCTGTTTGTTCACATATAAATCCTCTGCCAGTTTTGCTATTTTGCCATTAGTTTTTGGAATCTAATTTGTTTATTAGGACATTTACCTTTTTTTAAATTTTACAGATCTAAGCTTACATTAAGGACCAGTCTTTCTTATTGGCAAGATATTTCTTAACCAAATTGATATGACTAAATATTTAGGCTTGTCAATTCAATATGAGCTACAATATTTTTTTCTATTTTTTGAGAATTGTACAATCCACATTGTTTAACTCCAGACACTTGAGATTAAAAGGAAAGTGCTGAGAGAACTTGAGCAATTTTTGATGTATATGTAGGGGATACCCACTTTAAATGCAACCTTGTGCTACATTCCATTTGATTGAGCATACAGATAAATATCTAATAATGATAATAATATATATATGTATTTATTAAATACAAAAATGCTCAAAACGAAGTAAAAAAAAAAAATGGACCCTTGATTTTTAACCTAAAATTTCCTAGTAACAAATATTAATTTTTCCCTTTGCTCCCACCCTTAGATGTTGAACACTACCTACATGCCAAAGCATATACTCTTCAAAATAAGCTTCTGTCCAACCTGTTTTTACATTGTCGTCTCTGAATGGAACTTGTTCAGAGTTTTAATATTGGTCATATTTATTGAAATAACAAAGTATGGATGACTCCTTTTTGTGCACTTAGTGTCTTTTTTTTTCTTTTTTCTTTTTCTAGGTAATTATTTTCAAAATAATATTTTTTATTATACATACTTGTTTGTTCTCGCATTTATTTAAAAATATGTAATGGCAGCAAACCAAAGTAGATCTATATATTTACCATCAAGTTATGTGACACAATTTTCCAGCCATACAAATTGTTTTACAATGGCATACCTACAAAGCCTCTTCACCTGTCAAGTAGTTGCCAAACATTCAACATATTTGTTTGTAAAAAAACAAAAACAAAAAAAAAACAAAAAAATTCTCATGTAGTGTAGTGAATTGTATAATTGTATTATTTAAATTATGTTTTATGAATGTTTATCATTTTTCATACACATAATAGTTAGAATGTAATATGCAAGTGTTTGGTTATATATACAGATTGATATAAGAATGTTCATTGTGAACAAATACTGAATTTCCTATTAATGCCATAAAAACAGGAAAATGGCCCTAGCTCAAGAACCCCTTGTCTAATTTTAATCAAATTAAGCACTGAACTTGACAGATGTTCAAAGAACAATATACTCTTAGATTGGTTGGGATATTATGTATTGTTTAAACTGTATCTCGGGAATATACATACAAGATTTTAGTATTATATAGATGGTATATTTTTTCTGAATGTTTTAATTTTTATATCTATTTTCTTGTAAAATTGTTCTTAACTTGGCAAATTCCCTACTTAAATATTAAAAAAAGAAAAAAACAAAAACAAATTAATCCAGATTCCAATCTTTATTCATTTGTACCTGTTTTTTTTTCTATTGGTAGTTGTTTGTGATGATTGATTTAAAAGAGAATTATTAAAAAAAAATGTTGGGAACGTTGCCATTTAAAAAAAAAATTTTATTTTATATTTTAATATGCAATATTTTGAATTATCTCTCATTTGTTGCAAACAAGTATTTTGTTATTTCTCTCTTTCTGGCTTTGTTTCTCTCTACTTCTCTCGTCTATTTCTGGTTGAGCATAATTTTCATAACACATGAAAATATAAGAAATTATCATTATAAAGGACAAACTAGTATTTTATCTGTAAGTATGTAAATTACTGTGTTGGTGCTTTAAATATATTAGAAACAGTATATTGCTAACAGTGGAAAATGTTGTACTAATTGTAAACAATAAAGCAGTTACAGACTTCTGTCTATTAAGAGTAAGAGAATTTGTTTCAAGGTTATCTTATTCTAATAATAGATATTGAAGTAGATGCAATGCTGTTGAGTATTAGCAGTAAACTAAGGAATAGGAAGGTTGCTTTAACCAGGTTGTTTATTAACAGTTGATAAAATTAAAAGTGTTTACTATTATAACATTAAATAGTTAATGTTGGCTTTTTAACTAAAGCCTAATGTTGTATAATTGAAAACAAAATACATTAATATTCAGAATAACATGTTGATCATGTTATTTACAATAGATATTTTTCCTCTCTCCTGGAAAGAATCAGATCTTGTGTTAGTAAATTTTATTCCTACTTTCAGCTTAATTCAATTATTTTACTTACTATTACAATGTAAATTTTATAAATCCGTTAACTATAACGAAGTTTAAAATGTGTGTGTGTAATGCTTTTAATTAAACTTTCTTTATGGTATAAAATGGTTTAATTTTAATTTAAAGGGTTAAACAACTTGAAATATTGTCCAATTTGAATTTGATCCATGGTCATAGCTGTAACCTAAGAATGACACTTGTAAAATGTTATAAAAATTCTCAAAGACTTATATACTCTGCAACTATTATTTATTTTACATAAAATCTCTGAACTGTTAGAATCAACTTATGAAATCAGAAAGGATTAAATAAAATGTCCCCCAAAAAATAAAATTTACATTTTCAAGTTATTCAAACTTGAAATTTATAAACAAATTTCAATATTATATACACATTTGGATAAGGAGGAAGTTGGGAGAACAACCCCCACTCTGCCACCACTTGTGCTGTAACTATCATCATAAAAATATAAATCATATAGTAATCATATTAAAAAGCATAATGTTTTTAATACAGAATTGCTGATAAGCATTGCTTTGAATTAGTGACAGTTATAAAGCCTATTCTCATTTTCAATAGAATCATGTCTCCTCAAAAATAAGTAGGAGTTAAATTATGAAAGTTAAAAAAGAAAAAAAAAGGCAAATAAAACTTGTGATCTAAAGCTTCTGACTTGGGTGTTCATCTAAAAACGTGATCTTTTAAGTAGGCTGCTTTTGTTTAATAACAACATTGAGTATAAATCTAGCACAGTATAGCATTGATTGAAAAGCTGTTATATTTGAGTTGACTAATAGATTTCCAACTAGTGTTTCTATGTAGTGACAGTTTTATTTGATGCATACTAACAGCAGGTTTCTAAAAGCATTAGACTCTCATGAAGATATTCTGACTACAATTTAAGGTATTTGTTCAGTGTATTTAAATAATGGTGAATAGAAACATTTTTTTTAAAGTAGCAAGATGTTTGGGTTCAGTCTGTTTATTGTATATATTGATGAAGTTTTAGATCTGTTTATGAAAACCACCATTTATCTGTTTAAAAGGTTTTTCTAATGTTAGCCTTTGAATGAGGATGTAGATTCTAGGAAGCTTTTCAAAGTGCTCCTACTTGGATATTTGTAATATCCATTATAGTAAAATCTGTAAATGGTTTTTATTTTATTTTATTGAAGGGGAATCAACAAATATATGAATTCATCAATGATTCTAATGAAAGAAACTTTATTTTCAACACAAAGGAATTGGAAAAATAGCTTGCAAAATAAGGAGCATAAGTAAATTTATTTCTTTAGGAAAATGTTATTTCTAAGATTTTATATTTTGTTAAATCCTCCACTCTTAATAAATTCTTATCAACAAATGTAAATTTTGACTTTAGTTCAGAAAGTTTCTTTTTACAGTTTTTCTTAATTTTGTAATTTTCTGGATTTTAAAAATTCAATAATTACATGAAGGGATGCTCAAAAGTTCTCCTTCTGACCAAGAAGAAATTCCAAAACCTTGTTTTATTGTTGAGTCAGATTTTTGGGGTTATGTGGGCCAGGTTGAAAGCTCTTCAGCATTTCCTTGTATAAAACTGATACGAGTAGATATTTTTTGTTCTACATTTAACTCTAAGCAGTAATGGTGCAGCACAGTTGCTGTGTACGTTTTGTGCCTGTTTAGAAGGAGACAACCAATCATTGGTATGACCATTTAATTTGAGCACACACGCGCTACACTGGCTTCATTAGGGCCAATAATCATCATCATCATCTTTATTTGAAATGTTCTCCCCAAATGCTTTGCATTTTCTTTTGTTTCTTTTTTGTTTTTTAGCTAATGTCACTGGTTGGTGATTGCTGTAGAATTTTGTAATATTTGGAAATTTTAATTAAAACAGTTTTTATGAAAGTGATATTTATAGAGTAATTTTTTGGGCAATAACCCTTGGATATAATATGCTCTTAATTACATAAAGTGACATTTTATTATCTATTTTGAAATTTGAGCATTTCTTTCTTTGGTTAATCTTATTGAATATAGCTATTTATTTATTTATTTATTGTGGACAGCTTAGTTTGACAGAATTTGGTGGCAGTAGATTGAAAGTCTGAAATGCCAAAAAGCAGAGAGGTTCAACTTCTTTAACTTGTATATAATTCGGAAAGCCTACAAGTAAACCAGGGTCTAGACATACTGTTTTGGTAACATATAGGTAGGCCACAGACAGCAAACAAATATAAATACTCACTTGAGATAGTCTGAGGATGAATTCACATATCTCTTGTCACAGTTGTTGAATTGAGAAATGAGAATAATACTGAAAAATATTTTTTTATTGGCAGTAACTCCCCACCACTACTTAATGAAGAGGATGGTTAGCGACATTGTAAGATAAAAATTTAGAGAGACTCATGAAAGGGCAGATAGACTTTTTGTAGACGGTAACGACACAAAATAAATTGCACAGTGACACGAGCTGCTGTTCTCAGCCGTCGCTACACAGAAAGAGATTTCAAGACTCCTTTCCACCGGAATCAAACGTACAGGCTATAACCGCCTCTTAGTACGCTAGTCAGTCAGTTCGTACGTCCAACTCTATTCCACGAAGTCCGCCGAAAGCCTGAAGATATCTGTGCCGCTAACGTCTCCTTTTTATGGCACTCCGACACTGCAAAATTTGCATGCGTTGTTGCGCAATCTCGTTCTGAACGAGACCGGCGCGCATAAAACGCGTCTTCACACGCGGCCATGTTTCTTGCCGGATTCGCCACGCAGGCAAGACACGTTCGTACGCGCTTTGAGTTCCTGGGTAAGTCATCACACCCCTCCCTGATCTCATGATCACAAAGGTGGCAGCTCGGCGGCGGTCGTTTCCGACGGGTGCTTCTGCGTAAGGGCAGGGCGGGGGGCTCTGATCTCGCTCCCACTTCGGGTAGAGCGTCAACGGGGGGATCTGCTACTCTCTCTTCAGATGGATCGACGCATTCCACGCTCTCCTCCAGCAGCAAACTTTCCGCCCCGCTCTCAGACGTGTCGTCGGTATCTTCCTCAGACGCGTCGTAACTGCGGCACGGGCGTAAATCCTTAACGTGGCGGGGTATTCCGTCCACCAGACATGACTGCGGGCTGAATACTTTCGACACCCGACCCTCGTTGAATTTGGTGGTGCACCGACTCATAGGCGCCTTGACCCACACGCGATCCCCGACTTGGTAGGGACCGTTCCCAGGGTCTAAAGTCATTGTAGGGGCGTCAATCCCTTTCGCCCTCAGTTCGTACTGGTGGATCCTGTTGGCGGGCGCAGTCTGGGGTGATGTACCGTCTTTTGGTGTGACGTTGTACCAGTAGACGGCTTCCTGGATGGTACAGCGCATTCTTGCCGCAATTCGCTTTACTGTACGGTGGCATCGCTCCGCTATGCCATTCCCAGCTGGGGCATATGCACAACGGAACCGCAAGTTGACGCCCCACCCGCGCGCGAAGGCTCCGAATTCCCTGCTGCAGAAAGCTGGGTCATTGTCCATGAGTAGCTCACGGGGTGGGCCCCGCTCAAGGAACACTTCATTTAGCTGGTGAATGACGGCCGCCGAGTCTTGTCTTGCCAACTGCTTCCAGAGTGAAAAACGCGACGGGCCGCAATCTGTCAGCGTCAAGAAATGATGGGCACCATAGTGGGTGATATCCATCCCCAGTCTGTGCCAGTTTTCACATACCTCGAGCTTTCCCTTTTTCCAGTGCACTGGTGCGGGGTCTATGGACTGACATTCCTCACATGTCCGTACAGCTGATCTGGCGGCTGCTTTGGTTGTTGATGGACAGATTCTCCTTGCAAAGTAGGTGGTACGCCGCACTCCTGGGTGACCACTGTTCCTGTGGATGGACATGATTTGATCTACATCCAGTTCGTCCACATGGGTGGCGCCAATCATTGGCCTGGGCCCATTGCTCGTCTTCATCGAGTCAAACCACCGCTGCGGTACTCTTGTCAGTCCATCAGCTATATTCAGCGCCGAAGGGACCAGTGTCACATTCATGGTCAGCTGATACTCCTCCACGAGCTCCTTAAGAGTGCTCAGCCGCCTCCTGATGAGCATTTCATTTGCCGCCTTGGTGTGTACGCACGCTCGACCAGTCAGGGTGTCCGACACCCAGTGGTACACGCAAACAGAATCCGTTTTTAAGTGTAGCGTCTTGCTCTTCCACTGGAGTGCTAGATTGACGCCTTTCAATACGGCATCCAGCTCGGCCAGGTTGATGTGCTGAGCGTCATCTTTTGGTCGCAACCAGCAAGCGTCCTCCAACACAGTCTCTTGGCTCTCCAATGCTACCCCGGTCGCCAGGGAACTTGCATCGACCCACACATTCAGCTCCCGGGCGTCCACGCACCACTCCCCACGGGCCGGATCGTCCCGCTGCACAGAATCCACGGTCTCAGACACCATGCGCAGGAGAAGAGCATCATTTGTTTCATCGTCCCAGCCCATCGTAACTGTACTTGCTCTCCTCTTGAGCATTCCACATGCCACGCGGAGCCAACCACACACTGGGAGGTGCCCAACAAT
This sequence comes from Acanthosepion esculentum, assembly GCA_964036315.1. Classification (NCBI taxonomy): domain Eukaryota; kingdom Metazoa; phylum Mollusca; class Cephalopoda; order Sepiida; family Sepiidae; genus Acanthosepion; species Acanthosepion esculentum. The sequence continues at coordinate 36,240,979 of OZ038483.1, read as the reverse complement.
CCTTCCGCACAGCGAGAATATCTTCCGTCGCGTAACGATGTCAGGGGCGTTAGGAATCACGCTTCCTCGTTTCCACCGCAATCTTCCCTGTTCCATCGTAACTGCCAATCCCAGTACCCGTGCGCCATCCTTCAATCGCTCTGGGTCCTTGCATTCGAGCCCGAACCGGGCTAGATGTTCTTTAACGCGGGTCGCGGGAATGACATCTTCATTGACATAGACATCGTCAATGTAGGCAGATGCCGCACGACTCACAGCTTCGTCCTGAGCCAGCACCGTACTGATGATCGCCTTCATGATGAGGGGAGCCACGTTTAGCCCAAATCCTAAACGTGTCAGGCAATACCTGTTCCCATCGATTTCCACGGTCTGATATGGCCAGAGCGATTTGTGGACACGTATTTGGAGGTATGCTCTCCTGAGATCCAACAAGGACACGTTGGATCCCTTCTGCCGCCATTCTCGCAGTTTAGCTGCACAGACATCTGCATCAGCTGTGAAAGCATCAATGTGATGGTTGAGCTCTCGGAAGTCCATCACTGGGCGTACCTTCAACTTGTTTTGCTGCAGTACGGCCATAAGGGGAATTAGCCCTTTGGGAGGTCCCAGTTTTTCTTCCGGGTACGGTATGAGCCAGCCATTGCTGATCCACGTGTTGAGCTCCTGTTTATAGCCCTCTCTGATCCCTGCTGCTACCGGGTACTCTGAAACCCCATTGTGCAGTCTTTCAGGCGCACGGTTCTCCGACTACTTCCATGCTACAGTCCAGGATAGACTCCGGTGGTCGAAGGTGGCAGTGAAGTCTGGTTCATTAACAGTAATGGCTGCGCACTTGGCTACTCGCCCATTGCCAATCTGCGCCCGTCCCATAGGCCCAACAGTGACGCCTCCCAATGCTGCTATGGCATCAATCCCCAATAGCAGGTCAAATCCTAGCGGTTTGCCGCGCACCACCAGCACATCGATCTTGGCAGAACCGCCTTCCTCTGTGGATACAGTTACCACTCCCACACCACAACATGGACGGGACACGCCTCCAATGGTCATGACGTCTACTTTTGCTCTCCTCCAAGACCGGCACCGATCTGCATCCACAATTGTCCGTGAACAGCCGGTATCAATCAGTGCTGAGCACGAAGTTCCGTCAACAAGGACATTTGCCACTGGGAGCACCGTATTTACATCTTGGTTGGGGAAAAGGCTGGCGCTGATACCTTGTCCCCTGTGGCGTTTCCCGAACAGTCTCGGGCCCAGTGTCCAAACTCCCCGCATTGATAGCAGCGCGTTCTGCGCTTTCGGCAGTCTTTCGCCATGTGGCCTTTAACGCTACACCTGTAGCATGTCAGACTGGTGTGTGGGCCGCTTTTGGTGGGAGACGCGCCGCGACTACGGGGTGGGCGCACTGCCGCGACGACGTCATGATTTTCATCTCCGGTAGTTGTCAGAACTCTCGCTCTTGCTAACAATTCCCCTACAGTCAGTGCTTCAACATTCGGTGCCTGTCGGAGTTCGAGGGAGATCGCATCAGGGAACCCCATGACGAAGGCTAGTTTGGTGAGCCTTTCCATCTTGCCGCCTTCGAATCCGGCCAATCGAACCAACTGTCTGACTTTATTTGCGTAAACGTCTACGCGCTCCCCGGTCCACCTGAACAGGGTTAGTTTTCTGTATGCTGAAAACGAGTCGTCCGCGAATGCCTGCTTCAGTCTGGCTTCGATTTGGTCGATATCTCCTTGATCTTCCTCCTCCATTTCCATGTAGAGGGAAAGTGCGTCCCCCTCCAAGTATAAGGGTAGCAGACTAGCCACATCGTCCACCTGCTGAAGTTTCGCCACCAGCCTAACCTTTTTTAACCAGGCCACTACATCACCCTGGCCAGAGAACGGTTTTATGATATCGCTGCTTATGCGAACCTTCGCCATAATGTGCCGAAATAGCTTGTAGACGGTAACGACACAAAATAAATTGCACAGTGACACGAGCTGCTGTTCTCAGCCGTCGCTACACAGAAAGAGATTTCAAGACTCCTTTCCACCGGAATCAAACGTACAGGCTATAACCGCCTCTTAGTACGCTAGTCAGTCAGTTCGTACGTCCAACTCTATTCCACGAAGTCCGCCGAACGACTGAACATATCTGTGCCGCTAACGTCTCCTTTTTATGGCACTCCGACACTGCAAAATTTGCATGCGTTGTTGCGCAATCTCGTTCTGAACGAGACCGGCGCGCATAAAACGCGTCTTCACACGCGGCCATGTTTCTTGCCGGATTCGCCACGCAGGCAAGACACGTTCGTACGCGCTTTGAGTTCCTGGGTAAGTCATCACACTTTTAGGATCAATAGACAGTTAAGTAGAACTGGTATCTTGGTAAAAACACTAGAGAATGGAAAACCACTCCCACTATCCTTCACAAGAGCAATCCATGCACAGATTGGATATAAGACCATGGCATGAAGAGGATCACCTCTTTTTGAACTGACTCCTTGCTTAGTAAAGATAGATATATATATATATATATATATATGTGTGTGTGTTTTATAGCAGGTGTTGCTTGCTGATCATCTAGCAATGATAAAATCATAATCGGACTTGTTTCAGACACTGTTCCAATTTAGTAAAAGGTTAAAAATGGAAAGGAATAGTATTGGCATTCTAGGAGTATATGAAACTAGATTGATAAACAATGGAGATTTTGCAAACGATGACTGACAAATCATGCGCAGATGAAGAGAGAAATTAAACTAGTTGAATTAACATTTGATAAAAACACAAAAAATATTTTTTTTGTATAATGGCAACTGCCAGTTCTTTCAAAATTGTTAAATTGAAGAGGGGGTCATTCAATATCGTAGTAGTAGATGGACTCATATAAAGCATTGAAGAATAAATAGGTATTTTTCTACACCATTCTAGAAAAATGCCACATACCAGTACTAATTACAAGAAACTATCGTTGGAATCTGAATGCAAAAGTAGGACAGGAACAAGGTTGTCAGCAAGTATGAACTTTGACTATATAATGAGTGAAGAAAAATGGGTATGCTGGTGCAGAGTGAATGACTAAGTAATAACAAACACCTGGTTTGAAGAACAGCCAAGATGCTTATGGCCATGGAAAAGCCTGGGAGGAGATAAAAAGATCTCAATAGACTAACAAATGATTTAGAAATGCAGTACTACATTCTAACCCAGTACGAACTGTGGGAGTGATCCTCTCTCTCTCTCATATGCAAACCAAGTATAAAATTTTAAAATAATAAGCTAAAGCAACACCAACAAATAATACAACAATACTACAATATAACAAATGCCAGAATGACTCAGTTTGTGAGCAAACATATGCAGATGTAGTTAAGAATAAATTGAAAATATTAAAGGTCAATAACTCTGAGTGGAAAACACTTTAAGGGAAGCACACTTGACAATAGCAAGATATTGTCCCAAGAAGTGTATGAGATGAAATTCTTGGGCTAATGAAAAAGAAACACGTGATGCTAAAGAATATAGAATTTTAAGTAGACATTATAGGCATATATATAAGCAAGCAAAAGATGAATGGCTGAATCAGAAATGTACAGAAATTACAGAGGATAAAAAGATAAAAGGAATAATATAGAAAATGTATTCTTTGTCAGGATGTATCAAATCTAAAAAGGGGACAATCACAATGAAAGAACCTGATGGAAAGAATATATCAGGGAGCTCTTCCATGACAAAAGAAGAGAGAAACAAAAATTATGGGAGGATGGACCTATAGTGTTAAAATCTGAGGTTAGATTAGCACTGGCCAAGATGGAAAGGAAAAATGGCAATAGAGATACTGATGTCCTTAGATGATTTTGGTACTGATAAGGTTACTGAAATACTGGAAGATCTCAGTATATTTATCTTTGTAGTGCTGCTAAAGAATCCAGGTGTAGGTGAATACAAACTCCACTGGACAATCAGCTTGATGAGCAACATAAGTACTCATTAGGGTTCTAATTAGTAATATAGCTCAGAGCAGAATTAGGCTGGAAATAGTGCAAGAACAGTGTAGCTGTTATTGAAGATACTAGAACAAGAAATGCTACTTTTATGATCTGAATATTATCTGAGCAAACAATACAAATGCTCTATGGTACAAAGACCTGCATGAAATATTAGGAAAGCTTGATTTACATTTACACAGTGAAAGGCATGAACCTATACTGGGAACAAATGATTTAAATGTAGATACTGGGTTTTGTGAATACATTTTCTCACCAGACATTTAACCTGTACAGCAAGATTATCTTAAAGAATTAAGACCCTATAAGGATTTATTACTTGAAGACTTTGAAAAACAGCTGAAAAGATTCACTATTAAATGGAAGATGGAATGCATGGCTGTTGGCAAAAAGGCCACTCAATTTGTGAGTTATATGGGGGATATCAAAAACAGGCAGGTGCAGAGATTTAACTATCTGGGTAAGTGTAATAATGAAAAGTGGCACAGAAATAGCAAAAGATGCCTTTCAGAAACTAAGCAAAGTACTGAGATGAGAAAATGCCCTTGGAAATGAAGAAAAAAAGTATTGAAATGCTGTGTAATATCTAATCTCCTATAGGATGATTAATGCTGAAAAATCTTGCAGATGAAGACTTGAGGTATGTTTTTATAATGAATGCATCTTTATTATTCATGTTCTGTCAGTTAATACCACTGTCAAAACATGAATAATAATGTTTTAAGAATAGGAGCTACAAAAAACTGCTGCTACCAATTAGACAGCTTGGGCATAATGAGGAAAGAAGGGTTATGTGAATTTAATACACACGGGACATATTGAAGGCAAGATGGTGGTTGGTGGTGAAACAGTGTAAACCCAACTTGATATGTTTGAGTGAATTAATGGCAGAACAAAGTGGGATATTAAAGGTGCTAGAGTTATTTAAAGCAACAGAAGATAGGAGGCTGTGGAGAACCATGATTACCTGTGTTTTGAAAGTAAATGGCATATAAAAGAATCTTAATTCCTATCAATATTTTATATAATGATCATGTGATCTGTACTTAGGAGTCTTGATTATAACAAACATTTTATGGTATATTGATTGCTTTCATTTTTAGTTTCTTTTTGTCTGGTACTGTTAAAAAATTACTTATTAATGTGTGATTACATACATATTAATATTTAAAAGACATCACCTGGAGCTTTTTCATAGTAATGTAAGCAGGACACTGTTTATGAAAAAGATTACCAAAGATATACAAGTGTAAAAAGGATGATTTTTTGGATTGCAGACTGTATTGGTATCAAAATATCAAAGCAAAAATGTCCCCTTGTAATGTTGGCTTTTCATGCATTACCTGTCATCTGTACTAAAGTTATTTATACAAAGGTGAAGCTTGGATTACTCTCATGTCACCTTCTTTTATCTATTGTTACAAGGTTACATACTAGTGATAGGATTACCTTGGCATAACTGATAGTAAGAATGGGAAATGGGAGGATTTGAGAATTCATTCCATTCTAAGAGAACATGTATCTGAAAGTGAAACCATTCACTGCAACGAAAATGAAACTTCTGTTTTTTTAAGATACTAACATTTTTTTCCAAAGTAGATTTTGAATTTTTTTTTTTTTTTAAGGAAATGGTACTTTTTCTTTTATGCTTTCGAAATGATTTCACACATTGCAGTTTTCCACTTATTAATCTTCATTATAGAGATCACTTTCTAAACTCTACTTGCTTTACAGAATTTAGGAATAGTCTAATCACTTTCATATATATATATATATATATATATATACACACACACACACAATCGTGTGACTGAGTGCAAACAACAAATTGAGTAATTAAAATATTAAATTACAAAGATGTTGCAGATGCAATGAATAGGATGGAATACATAAAGCAATGTGTTGCTATCATGAGATAGAGCTCTCACTCTTTTATCTCATCAGGTTATTTTAAACTCTGTACTTATTAAAAACAAAAACTTGAAACATTTGTGGGATTTTTTTTTCTTCTGTTTTCCTGAAAAAGTAATATAAATTCCCTATTTGGCCTGAAGCAAGTGATACTTCTGCACACAGTCCATTTCTCATTCTATTATCTAACCGAACCAACTGTTTTTTAAAAATTGCTTATTACTGTCAATTAATTGCAGTTAGTTGGCTAAATATGCTGTAGTAAAACCTTTTTCTCAACTCCAAACCCAATTTAGTAAAAATTGTAAGGAAGTTTGATTTAGGCCTTTTCTCTTTTGATCTCATTTCACCCCAAGCAAGGCAATAAAGTCACTAAAAAGCAAGAGGTTATTGAGTGTTAGAGAATATGAGAAGAATATACTATTAAGGAGAGAGGAAAATAAAAAAAAGATTAAGAAAAAAAGATAACACTTGACATTGCATTTAAATTTTCGAAGATCAAAGTTGACTGGGAAGCAAGAAGCTGGAAAAGAGTTCCACCAGCAAGAAGTGATAGAAGAAACTGTTAGCATAAAACTTAGTTGCATCTCTCGCCATTTCAATGGTAAAATGATGAGACTTTGCCACAATCTAGTATGGCGGTTAAATTCATAGTCTACGTACCATAGAAGAAAGTTTATCAGAAGAATTACCATTAAAGTATTTATAGAAAAGGCAAAGGGAAGCTATGTTACAGCAGTGGGGAAAGTGACTGAAGCCGAAATGCCAGGTTCTTCTTTGGATTTTATCAAGAATCTATTAATATATTGCAGGAGCAACAAACCAGATGTGGCAGCAATATTCCAACCCAGGGTGACTGCGAGACTCATAAATATGTAAAATAGATTCTGGCAAGAAAAATTGTCTAGAGCAGCACCATGAACCACTTTTCCTAGCAGCGGTCTTAGCAATTGATTCAGTATACTCTTTCCACTTCATATCAGTGGAAAATGTTAGCCTGAGAAGATGCAATGAGTCATTCTCCTGGAGCCATGCCGGTGGAAGATAAAACGAGTTCCTCCCAGCAGATGATTAAAAGAGAGCAGTTTTGTTTTAGAGGAATTATAATTAACAAGCCACTCCTGGTCCCATTTGACAACAGATTGTAGGTTAGGTCTTAGCAATTGATTCAGTATACTCTTTCCACTTCATATCAGTGGAAAATGTTAGCCTGAGAAGATGCAATGAGTCATTCTCCTGGAGCCATGCCGGTGGAAGATAAAACGGGTTCCTCCTAGCAGATGATTAAAAGAGAGCAGTTTTGTTTTAGAGGAATTATAATTAACAAGCCACTCCTGGTCCCATTTGACAACAGATTGTAGGTTAGGTCTTAGCAATTGATTCAGTATACTCTTTCCACTTCATATCAGTGGAAAATGTTAGTCTGAGAAGATGCAATGAGTCATTCTCCTGGAGCCATGCTGGTGGAAGATAAAACGGGTTCCTCCCAGCAGATGATTAAAAGAGAGCAGTTTTGTTTTAGAGGAATTAAAATTAACAAGCCACTCCTGGTCCCATTTGACAACAGATTGTAGGTTAGGTCTTAGCAATTGATTCAGTATACTCTTTCCACTTCATATCAGTGGAAAATGTTAGTCTGAGAAGATGCAATGAGTCATTCTCCTGGAGCCATGCCGGTGGAAGATAAAACGGGTTCCTCCCAGCAGATGATTAAAAGAGAGCAGTTTTGTTTTAGAGGAATTAAAATTAACAAGCCACTCCTGGTCCCATTTGACAACAGATTGTAGGTTAGGTCTTAGCAATTGATTCAGTATACTCTTTCTACTTCATATCAGTGGAAAATGTTAGTCTGAGAAGATGCAATGAGTCATTCTCCTGGAGCCATGCTGGTGGAAGATAAAACGGGTTCCTCCCAGCAGATGATTAAAAGAGAGCAGTTTTGTTTTAGAGGAATTAAAATTAACAAGCCACTCCTGGTCCCATTTGACAACAGATTGTAGGTTAGGTCTTAGCAATTGATTCAGTATACTCTTTCCACTTCATATCAGTGGAAAATGTTAGCCTGAGAAGATGCAATGAGTCATTCTCCTGGAGCCATGCTGGTGGAAGATAAAACGGGTTCCTCCCAGCAGATGATTAAAAGAGAGCAGTTTTGTTTTAGAGGAATTAAAATTAACAAGCCACTCCTGGTCCCATTTGACAACAGATTGTAGGTTAGTTTTGCGATAAGCTGCCAATTTGACCTTATTGAACTTAATAGATTGCTCTGGGACAAATCATGTCTCCAATTTTTACATGCTTCTGGCTTTTTCTATTTAATTTAGACGTTTTAACTTCTCGGCTATCTAAGCAAGTCTAGAACATTGAATAAATTGACTGGAAGTTGCTGTATCTGAATTTTCTTTTATGATCTAAAGGAGTACAAAAATTTAAAAAAAAAACCCCAAAACAAACAGAATTTGGATGAGAAAAATACTAAGAAAACATTGACACTGGCATTTCAATATCTAATAATGTTAATAACATGGTGGCATAGTAGCAATCCAAAGCAAGAAATGTAGTGATATGGTTTTTAGACAATGCCTGCCAGATTAACATTGTGGGCAGGTGGCTGAGTGGTTAGAACATTTACATTCTAACAATGAGGCCCCGGTTTGTCAGGAAGGGGTGACTTGTTGATGTTATCAGTCTGGAGGAGGTGATCTCAGTATGCGGCACACCTTTTGGAAAGTGTCTGAAAACCATACCATGGATCGACCCAAGTCTTTTGAGTGAAATTGAGTAGACAGCTCCCTTTGGGAGCAATCGATGGTTGTGCTAGCACAGAGTCACAAGTCATTGTGACCAAGTGTGCTGGCCTTGCTTAGACTGTTGATCACGCTAGACAATGCACTCTCTTCCAGAAACTACAACTAAGGTCCACTCAGCATAGTTGCAGTATAAACCACAGGTGGTCTCTGCGAGAGTTTGAACAAACACAAATGTGCCTGAGTAGGCGTTTGCAGCAGGGATTAGCATACACACTGGTATTTGAGTAGGTGCTTTCTTTATTCATTAAGCGGTATATTTATTTTTGTCTGCCAGCCTTGAATGCTCAAGAAATCTTATCAAAGAAAAATTTGTGCTCTCTGGCAGAAATCAAACTTGCATCTCTCAGGGCAGAGGGAGTGCTACCATTTAGTCTGGTATGCTTATATTTGGATGTGAAACTGTGCAGATATGAAAAACTTTGACATCTATAACAGGAGAAATTTTACTTGAAAGCACAAAATTTGGTTGCTCTTTGTGGTAAGGCGTATCAGGCTAAATGAAAATAAATGACTTTTAAATATACTCTCATATTGTTATTCTACAAATTAAATATTGCTGAATTCTTATTTCTTATCCTTGGGAGAACAGCTTTCCATGATAATGCTGTTACTCTGGTGGATGGCTGGCTAGCCACTCATATTCAAGGATGCTCATCTACTAGGGTGTCTAGCTAATCCCCATTGCAGACACCTGCTATCACTTTTATATACTTATTTTTATATATATATATATATATATACTTTTATGAAATTTTTTAATGTCAATAAAATTCAATCAGGTTCATATATTTCTGTTTTCACTCGACATTGTCTGTTAAAATCTTGTTAAGTCCATATACATAGGAATTCAAAAAGTACAGTATAAGCTGAAATGTGCAATCTCAAAATATATCTGGTTGGTTCAAAATGATTTTTATAATTCTGTTGTCACTTTGACAGTTGATAAAAGCATTTCACAAGAAATCCAATTTTGGTATTGTGTAAGAACTGTGTATTTTAAATATTTGGATTGTTTTTCTTTTCTTTTCTTCATATAATATGAATATATAGTTAATATATTTAAAAAACAATTATTATTATTATTTTTTTTTTTTTCAGGGAACCGGATGTTTAGTTTTCGGGATGAAGATGTTGACTTTTACCTGCCACAGATGTTGAACATGTACATACATATGCATGATGTGGCAGAGGCCATTCACCCATACCTTGTGCACAGGTAAGCTGAATTAATAGTATTTTGTTTTGTTCACCTGGCTAATCTGCTTTGTTTGGTCTTTGGCTGTAATATGCAAACACCTGCCTGTGTTGGTCTATAGCAGGCAGTGACAAGTGTGTATGCCAAAGGTTTATTGTCAAAATGATAAGCCTGTTCATACTTGTCAGGAAAAACAACTCACAAAATAATGTAAATAGGTAAATGTAATGACAAGAAAATTAAAGAAATTTGCTTCTAAATGTAGAAGATAAGGTTTATTGGGATTACTTTTCTCTCTCATCCCTCTTTCCACTTTCTAGTACTTCCTCCCCTAATTATTCCTCTTCGCTATTTGTCTTTAAGTGGTCAGCATGTCAAGTTATTGAGGGAATGTTTCTTGATGTGCATTGATTTTTACACAAGTACTTGGTGATATTAGTGAATAGACGTTTGGTTTTTGGTGTCAAGTATACTGTTAACGCCATTAAAGCTATTTAATCTTTTTACAATATCCTAGTTTGATCTGGTTAATGTTTTTAATTATTTTTTGTCATAAAAAATATCGAAACCCTGAAAATGAGTGTAAATGGAAACTGTAAATATTGAAACTTTATAACAACTAAAAAGGACAAATGCTTCTTTTTAAATGACTGAAAAGTAATCTAATACTCCTAAATAATCCAATACAAAGGACAATATTTGATTTTTATTTATTTAAACATTGATTTGCTATTAGTTATGTTCCATATTTCTAAACTTTGACCCTCTGCAGGATATCATGGGTGGAGATTTTGACCTATTGGTGTAAAATAATTAGTTTCACTCATGAAAAGGACAAGTGTAAATCTATCTTCTGGTTAATAAATGTGCTTGTTATCCATACAGGCACAATATTTGACCTTTTTGTAACTTTATCTATTGTCACCACTTCTGGTTTTTAACTATGCCTGTAATCAGTGAAGCCCATTGTGTGCCCACCCCCACCCCCCGCCATATCCACTTGACTTATTTCTTGAGCTGTATCATGCCTTAACCATTTTGAGTGACCACCAGCCTTCAAATAATATCAAGTTTCAGAATCAACTGAAGATTCTTCGTGAAGAAGAATCTTATTTACAAATAAAGAAATGTGAAAGTTGGGAATAAAATTTGATCAATGCATAGGCATTGATAACGTGCTGTCGTAACAAGCATGTGACCAGGAGAAGATAGTCTTGAATAATTATCCAGACTGTGCCTCATGATCACTAGTTGGCATCTAAATGATTCATTGTCTCTCGAGGGCAAGGCTCAAACCTATATTTCTTGTTTCACCTTAAATAGGACTGATGTTATGAAACTGTGAGATTCAATCTGTTGAGTAGATTTTAATTGATGATCTGTTTCTATATCTTTCTGAGAATAAAGTATATCAACACTGAGGTTGTTTTTCTGTAAGAGAAATTGACCACATAACTTTTATTCTATAGCTGTATTTCTGATAAGGATCATACTCCACGCTCACTCTTCCAGTGTTGTTCTTTCTGATAACTGAAGAAATATAATGTAGTTGTGTTGTTCAGATATATTTGCATTTCAGCATACTTATTTTGAATTTGCCATCATTTCTATGAGGCCAGTTTTTATGGGTTGGTTGATTTGAAGGATTCTGTAATGCTAACATATTCCAGCCCCAAACATCAATTTCAGTATTAAATGGACATTAATGTGGGCTGTTTTTCTTAAGAAAAACAAAACAAATCCTGCCTATTTGTCAATGTTGCATTTGAAAATGATTATTGTTTTTAGATGTTGTTTTATTTAAATTACTGATGAAGTCAAGAATCTCTGGCAAGTAATTGCTTAAGAGTGAAAAAAAACCGGTTGTAAATAGAATGTAAGGATTTGCTAACATACAGCAAATTTAATAAAAAAAATAAATGCAGGATTGTGTGAGACCATCTCTCATGAAGATAATATAATTGATTGAAATTATGCAACACCGAAAACCTTTTATTTGTTCTAGAATGATTTCTCGGTTAAAACAACCAAATAGTATTCATTTTTATGGCAGAAAAGGAGAGAAGCTGAATAACAAAAGGAACTTTTTTTAATTATTGGTGATTAAAACCAGAATCAACTTATCAAAAACGTGTAATATCCACCAATTAATTCAAAATGATACCACCATTAATGACAATCTGTTAATGACAACCATCCAATTTTATTGTATTTTTGGAACAAAAGAAATGTAAAGAACTTAAACTTAACTGTAGCTTAAAAAAAAAAAATTTGAAGGGATGAAATATAAAAGTCACTCTTAATCATTAGCAAATCCCTGTGTGTGTTTTTTCTCCTCCCAATTTTCAACAATTTTTCCCTTAAGGAAAAAACAAGGTAATTAAAATGTAAATTATTAAATTAAGTTCAAAATTTTTTTCTTTCCTTTTTTGAGAAGTTATTTGAGTTTGTTTACGAAATGTCTTTTTGTGTTTAAGAAATTATTCTAGCACCTGATATTGCTTTACTTGGAACTCTGGGATATCTAATTTAAATTCTTGTGAATTTTAAATAATTTTCCAGTAAAAATGTATTTTTACAAGAAAAACAAAAAATGATTGCTTTTTTGTTTATAAAAAGAAATTGTCTATTCAGCATTTTTGTATATAAATTTTAGAGACTTTCAAGATGTGTACATGTTCTCTATAGGCTTTTAATGTGAGTTATAGTGCTGCAGAAGGAATCTTTGTCTATTTGGTATTCTGTAACACCTGCAAAAGTATAAATTAAAAATCTGAAGGTTAGGGTGAATCTAAAAGTATTTAAGATGATACTTTTTTTCTGCAATCCAGATGTTTTCTGTGTAGTTATGCTGAGAATGGGTATCAGTTGCTGTGATGTTAAAATTATTCTTACAAAATTGATTGATGTCTAACCTCAGTGATCAAATATATTGAAAATGGATAGAAAAGTTAGGAATGATGTTCAAATACTATAAGGCATGCATATATATATATATATATATATATATATATATATATATATATATATATATATATGAATGAAGAAATATAGTCTTAAAGTGTGCTATATTTATGGGATAAAGTGCTCAATATCGGAGATAGAGCGTGTGTAAATATAAAAGTGAACATAGAAGTCAACACTTAGAGGCGACAGTCTGTTTCATGCTAGTGCAATCGTCAGGCAACTAGTGAGGAAAATTCTTCAATATCTTTTGAAAACAATCTAACTTTAAATATATAGTAAAACTTACTACAGAAAAATGTCATGTTAGAATCATTTGGAGCCAAAATATCTTTAGTTTAAATATTTTTTTAATGTTGTATAGAGTAGATAATTGCTAGATAATGGCAATGTATTTGAAGTTAATCTTTTAGGAAATATTCATACTGAGTGGGGTTAACTTATGACTAGTTCAAAAAAAAAAAGTTCAAATTTATTTTTTTGATAGTAAATGAGATAGACTATAAAATAATAGGCAGATATATTCTTCCATTGAAGAAAAAAAAATTCAATTTTTTTTTCTCAAATCTCTAAGATATTGCCGTTGATTTTATTTTTTTATTTAAAAAAAAAAACAAAAAAAACTTCATATATGCCCACAAGAAAGGTTATGGAAATTATGTCAGTATTCTAAATAGGGAGAGCTTACCTACCTTAAAAATCATCATTTGCAATCCCTTTTAACTTGGGCTTAAACACCAAAGGTGCCTTCCTACATTTACAGTTTCCAACTTCATCAGGTCATTGTGTGTGTATACAGTGTGTGCTTGAAAATAAAAGTGTAATTATACACATTACTCAATAAGTTGATATTCTTTCTTTAAAACAATTTCTATGAATACTTTTTAGTTGCTTGTGTTGGAAATTTTCTTTGTACTTTTTGAAAGTACAGCCTGTAAGAAGCTCTGAATCTGCATATTCATTTACATGTATATGTGTGCACCTGTCTGTTTCAATGTGCATGCATAAGTATGTATTGATAAGACTTGTCTCATTCTTGCTGGCATTTGCTCCTCTCTAAGATAAAAATTTTTTTTTTTTGTGATTCTAATCTGAATAGTTTCAATGTTTTTTTTTTTTTTCTTCGATCGCCATTATCTTGTATAGAATATAAAAATCCAAGAATTTTGAAACCAGCTTTGATATTGGTTCAAAAAATTATTTATCTGATCCACTTACTGGGCTTTATTTATTTATTTGTTTATTTATTTATTTATTTTTGAAAGAACACTGCTTGAAATTTTTTTTAGTGAGTTCTTTTGGAGTTTGCGGGATTATTGGATGATAACAAGAAAAATGCTTGACTGTATGGCAGTTCCAATGTGCAACTAGTATTGTAAATTTTGTAAAAGCAAAATTCATTGCAAGAAAATTTGTCTGGATTTCCATTTTCCTAATTGACTCTTGCTGAAAAAAAAAAAAAAACTTGAACTGAATACTTTATATTCTATTATCATTTTTGCAATCTTTTAAATTTCTAGAAGTTGTGGAATTGAAAAGGTAATGGTTTGCTAAAAAAATTACTGATAAATCCGTGTTCTCTTCCCACTTCTCACACTCTGACAGACAAAGTCCTGAAACTTTTAAGTGTGTGCATGTGTGTGAGAGAGAAAAGAGGTCTTTTCTGAAGGACTGTCTTATGTTTTTTGTGGTTACAAGGAGAATTAGGTAAGGCTTATTTATTGCCATTCTTGGTGTCTGCCTGACATGGAACTTGATTAGTGTTAGGCAGGCAAACAGACAATGGGTTTAGGCTGCCAAAGAGCAAGTATTTGATTATGCAAACCTAAACATAGAAAAGCCAGTCATAAAGATGAATTGTTGCTCAAGATCAATCAAATATTAAGAGGTTTGGTGATGAATGGAAAGCATCAGTTAAGCACAGATCAAATAAAGTATCAAGTGAATCATGTGGACTTTATTGTGGAATTGGAATCTTTTATGCAATTTGTTGGCCTTTCTTATAGTCAGGCTTTTCATTCTGTAAATTCTATTTGTCTTTCTTTCAAAGCAAAGATTTCCTATACCAATTCTTTGATTGTTTTACTAGCATGTTTAGTCCTGTTCATTATTATATGATAATGCTGTTTTAACAAGTCTTGCTGGTTTGTCAATTTGCAGTAGTAATTTGAATTAGTTTTAGAATTGTCAGTATATTTGAGTTAATATTTCAGATAAAATGTTAAACTAAAACTTTTAACAAACTAATTCTCTTGGTTAGCAATACTGACTGATTCTCTCGGCTAGCAATACCAACCGATTCTCTCGGCTAGATTAATTTTTCTAACTAGTTTTATTAGCCAATCAGTTAACTTTGGAGGCAACAACAATTGGCCTTATTACTACCAAGGCAGGTAAGGTAGCTTGAGGTGAATGGTGTGCCAAAACATTTATTCACCCACCTTTTATTTTTACTTGCTAATTTTTATTATTTACTTTTTTATTGTATCATGCCAGTGAATATATTTGATATAAATATATGACCATGGGACAGTGTGCAAGAAGTACTCATGATTTATTTTTTCAAGGGCATTAATTTGAAGTTGATAAAAGCAGTCACAACCAACTTTGTTCACTAATTCTATTTTGAATAAATAACCTTGATGCCATTTTAAATAATTAAAACAAACCTTTTCAATCCTTTTTCCTTTCTTGGACTTGTAAATTTTTGGATTAAATTTATTAACTGGAACGGTAAGTTAAAATTGCTCTGAGAAAAAAAATTACGTCTTGAACTACTTTAGCTGATACTGTCTGAATGAGGGGAAGGGGGGCATCTGAAAGGATAGAGATGAAAGCTTAAACATTGATAAAATGGTGCCTCATGTCCCAAATATCAAACTGACCTTTTTACCAAAAGCATTATGCCAACAAGGATATCAATTTCTCAGGTTGACCAACTCCCTACAACCCCTGGATACCACACTTCCTTCTGTTATTAAAGCTACATCACTCGTTATTGTCATCATCACCACTGAAGGGTAGCAGTGGTTAATTCATCATGTGGGCTTGTCAAATTGTCAGTAATCTTGTCTGGTAAACCCTGTGACCTTTGTGTGAGACCTGTTACCCCACATTCAGTAATCATTTTAAGAATGTGTCTGACCTGTTTCATCACAAATCCAATAGTTACTAATTACTAAATAAAGTATAAAATACCTTAATGTGACAGTGGTGATTGTAAAACAGCAAGAAATGTAATGTGACTGTGGTTGTAATTATGTTAGCGCCCCCACCCTCCACTCTCTCAATAAAAAATGATTCAGTATTCTAATGTGTCATTGCAGTACCATTTAGCTCTTTGATACCAATACACAGTATGCTTCAAAGGATGTTTTACTCCATGGCCAGTTTTCTTGGGTTTCTGCATGACTTATTTTGGAGGACCAATTGTTTATGACAGATTTTATCTGCTATAGTTTTGTCATCCATGAATTTTTTTCTTCTAGTGAATTAAGTTTTATTTCAAATTTTCCTTTGAGCAAAATGTTATAAAAAGATCTTTCTGGATTGACAGTTTTTGTAATTAAGTCTGTTGTTACCACAAGGGTGTTTCTTGCCAGTCTGTAAGATGATTTATGGTTTCCCTACCTCCTTCTTCTCTATTCATCTTAATATATATTAGGTGATTTAAGAAAAACAAAAATTTGGTCAACAGGTCAGTGATGTTCACTGATCTATGAGGTCTGTCTTGGTTTTTTGTGCTGGTTCTGATGATAATTAAAATGGTGAGGTAGATAACTCTGCAATACACAAAGGAATCTAATCATAATGCTATCTTGATCCTCCATCCCACTCCTTCATTTTACATTTCGTATAAAATATTTCAAATGTCATTGAAATTATTCTAGGATTTTGTTTTCCTTTTTTCATTCAACTAAAATCCTGATCTAAATAAACAAGACCACTTTGCATCAGATTGTATTCTTTTCACATATGTAGCCTAATTGCAGCTGAAGCCAACTTTAATAAAAATGCTAAAACCTTTGTTATTGGATAATGTTGTCAAATAAAATCTTTCTACATGGTTTATCACTTTCATGAAAACATTTTTAATTTCATTAATGGCTGGACTCAATTTTATAATCTGAGCTGTTATTTTTTAAGATAATCATTTGTAATTGATCAAAGGACTTGTATAATCTTATGAATTATTGTGATAATTTTTTCCTTCTGAAATTTTTATTTTTTGTTTCTTAGATGTCCAAGCTTTTGATCTGGGCCATTAAGTGTAAAGAGTTTTCTTTGTTACACAGGGCATCATTGCATATTTATTTCTGTGTTTGTCGCTATATTTTAAATTGGTTTGATTTTGAATGATACTATTAACTTCAGATCAGATTTTCAAAATGCTCTCGGTAAGGTTTTGGTATAATGTTTGATTTATAATTTGATTTTCATAATACTAGAAATATTAGGTGGTGAATTTATCTACAAATGTTATGGGGATTTGGATGCAACAAATAGTAAATATCTTATTTCATCCTATATAATACCCATATCTGTAATTTGGCAAAGAATATTTAACAGATTAATCCAGTTAATCTTATTTAATTCTGGGGTCATTAAGGGACTAGTGTGTCAAATGATTGTTTTAGGTGTTAGTATATTACTGGTAACCTAACTGTCTGGTTAAAAGCTACAAGATTTATTTTGAGGAGAAACCTTCTATTCTTTAATGTTCCTTATATGGCAGTAAATATGTTATGTAAATTTTCTTTAGAAATTTACACTCTTGCACAGACAAATGAGATAGAATCTTAGATTGTGCTAAGTGGTTTGTTTTTCTATTCACTTATTAGTAACAATCTTTTTCAAAAGCTTTCAAGAAAGCAGACATTCTGCACTAAAGTTGTCCTAATTGTCCAGTTGAAATACTTAAGTACATGCAATTGAAACTGATGAAATCTTTTTCACTTTTCTTGAAAAACCTTGGTCTTTTACACCATTTCATGCCTTAACAATCTGTTAATAAAATTGACTTTTCCTTTTCAGGTGTCGTTCAAGTGTGGAGTTCTCTATCCGAGCTGCCTGGCTCCTGGGAGCATATTCTGCTGATGTTTTGAAGCCCACTTGGAAAAACTCACAAGGAGTTAAGCTGAAGCATATGATTCTTAATGAAGAACTCCGGTGTGTATTTCACTTGGAGATAAATCTTTTTATTTTCTTATTATTTTTAAAGGATATTATGCTATCATTGTATAGCTGTCCTATAAAAGAGTACCTGTTAAAAAGGATGATTTCTTTTTTGGTAGATTTTATTAACTTTATTATTTGGAATTTATATACCAACTGTATACAGTGATTTTCTATGAATACTTAGAATGAATGTTTCTAAACAGTTTGCAGTTTTATATAAAATTGTCAGGTGGTTACTATTTTGTTGTTCTTTAGCAAGAGAAGTTTTGAAGCATTTTATAATGTGGGATATTACAGGGAATATTGTCAGTCTTTAATATTGATTATGGTGCAGAAACTTGTGTAGGATTTTTCCCGTTGTCCTTATCTGAGGCAACTGGTTTAAAAAGGTATAGTGAAAATAAACAAAAAACAAACTGTATTTTATATTCTTAAAACCATTTTCTTATCACCAGTATGTCAATATTTGTTCATTTGTTTCAAAAGATCTTTAATAAAACCCTGCAGTTTTTCTTTATGCATATAAAAAACCCATTGTCTTCAAGGAGACATTTATTGTCCTAGCCAAGTACCCTGTAATTAGAAATATATCACGGTTCACAATTGAAATATATTTTTCTTTATTACAGCCCAGTGCGCCAGAAGAGCCCTTCCACTCTTCCAAGCCCTACCCAGCATCAGCATCAGCAGCATCCATTATGTCCCCCAACATCCCCAAACTCTATTAAGAAAACCCACCATCGTTCACGCTCAGATGCAACTGGTAAGAATTTTAATTTTATTCTACTACCACAATGAGTTTTTTGCAGACCTGCACTGGGTTAACTGTTGAAATCTACAGCCAGCATATGAGAATTATGTAATAGGTTATTTAGTTCAGAAACACACATTCAGACTTTGGTACACACAGTCTTTCTAAAGTGTAAATAGTGTTGTTTTTATAGGATATTTAAAATTACCTCAATTATAAATTTTTCTTAGCTTGATTGCTTGATATTTAGATAACTGTATCAATTTATAAAATTCTCTTCAGAAAAAAAAAAACAAAATTTGAGAAGCAGGATCCATGCAATATGACATCATAATTCTGCGTGTTCCTTCCTTGGTTAGCATGTGCATTATGCCCTGCCATTACCTCAGATAAATAATGAACCAGATAAAAGAAAGATATATCAGAGACACTGTTTTAGAAAGGATACATAAGAAAAGCAAAGATGGAGAAGATGACAACACTCATATGTTAATGTCTGCTTCAGTGAAAACCTTGTCACTGTGAATCTTTTCATTTGTACCCTTTTCCTTTTTTAAATATTAATATGTAGTCATACTCATGATTGTTATTGCAATATTTTGTTAAAGTTGTTAAGCTCAAATATTTAACAATGTAATAGATTTTCCACATGTATTTTATCGTTGTAGAACTCTCATTGAATTAAGAATTTGAGTTCATCAGAAAATTCAAATAGGAAAACTATGAAATTTTCATGGTTATTGCTAGTAAAAATTCAGATAGATCTAGAAAGCATAAGGTTGATATTTAAATGGTAATATTGCCCTCTTTCTATGAATTGGGTACTTAATATAATTTTATTTTATTTTTTCCTTTCCAAGAACTATAGAAACTTTAATTTTCTCAAAGGTTAATAGTTTCTCCAAGTAGTTTAAATGTCTCTTGATTCTGGAAAAAAAGATATTCTTGCTATTTGTACAAATTATAATTCTTCCTATTTCAGATAATTCTGAATCTAAAAAGAAAAATGCTCTATAATATTTTAAAAGTAATTTTTGAAAAAGTTAAAATTCAGAAATTGATATTCAACTTTCACCTTAAAAGCTTTATCTTTTTATGATTTTTATACTTTTCTGTTTGTGAATGCCTATAAAAAGTTTAAAAACAATTAAATAACATAATTTTAAAAAGTAATTTGCATGCACCCTATTTTTGTTTTGTGTCCTCTACTAACAAGAGGAGAATAAGTCATTAGAAAGAAAATATAAACGTAATTTGCTCTTATTAATTAAAATGTTTAAATCCTTTGGGAATTTAGTACAACTGGGAAAAGCACATTGTGCTAACATGATAGGAAACTCTTTAAATATCAACAATGCCAAAGCAGAGGGTGTCAAGCAAACTGTGAACCAATAGAAGTGCTTGAGAATTCATTGGGCAATCTCTCTGTAAAGGTGTAGAAAGCATTGTCATGGCCAGATTAGTTAAAAGAAATGTGATAAGATCCATAACATGGTGGGATCAGCTGGACAAGGTGGTATGATTTTGAAAAACCTGAAACTCAACAAACCCAGCATTCACATCACACATGACATACCCCAGTGTATCTTTGCAACATGTATTGAGATTATCAAGAACAAGAGCATTAAATTGTAATCAACTTTAAGTCCAGGACATTAAAAGGCTTATTTAAGTAAGATAAAGGGTGATACCCATTTGAAGGTGAGGCCCATAAATAGAAACCAGGCAACACATGAACTTAGCAGGTTAGTGGCATTAACCAAAATGCTCCATTTGAAAATGGTTACTTAGTTGACCAGTTGCTAAGCTTAAATGACCATTTTAGCCAATGTCTGTTTGCAATGATAGAGCAACGATCATTGTTAAAATAAAGAGCTCAAATAATCTTGTACCATCTAAGAATTCAATGTATGTTGGATGTCTATAATATATGGAATTCTTAAATATTCTAATAAAGAATCCTTTGAAATTAGAAATTCTTTTTATTTACACTATCTTTGTAAATAGGAAGTAAAGGGAGAAGACTATCCCATTTTGGGGAATTTAGAATACAGCCAAGTAATTTAAAAATGTTTTTCCCTAACCTCCATTCCCAATAGATCTTGTGTAATGCATGTATCTAAGAATGTCCTCATCTTTCCATGTATTGGGGAAAGTGATCCCTCTCCCATTTAGATCTCCAGTGCCAAGAATTTGACTCTTTACTGCCTGCTTCACCTGAAGTAAAGATTCAAATTCCTCTTTCAATACCAATATTATAACCCCAGTCATTTTGATACCCATAACTAGAGCTCAAAAACATGTGTATGGTGGAACTATCAAGATTATCAAACAAGAAAAAGAACATGTTTTTATTCTCATTCATTCTGAACATTAATTTGATAAAAAAGATGATTATATAAAATAAGAAATGGGAGAAGTAACTTATTGATGTTTGTCTGAATCTCTGGGATGAGGAATTATTTTCAGTCTGGCTTTAATATTCTCAACTTTATTGTTATTACTGTCACACAATGCTTTTGCACTGTAACCTCCCACTTTCTTCAGGTGCTTGTCAACCCAGGTAACCATGAATTAATTTCAAATTGTGAACCCTTTAATTTATAGGAGTAGATAGGGTGATATTAATTGCGAGTTCAGTTCCTGGGATGTTTAGTACAAAATTGGTGGAAACATGACTAACAATAACTAAACAAGACTAAATAAAAAGAAAATGTGATATTCCTAGAAATGGACAGCAGAATGAGAACAATCTACCCACTATTGATGAAATAAAAGATTCAGTTGGAAAATTCCTGAAGGTTATCTGAATTGACAGTAATCAGAAAAGGGCTGGGTAGCACAACAGATGAAACGTTATGATAACAATGAGGACATTAGTCCAACTGCATGTAAATAACATAAATTAAATGATGTTTAGTTAAAAATCTTTCCAATACACTGAAAAGTTACAGGCCATTATTAAAAGAAAAGAAAAAAATGCTACTCAATTAGTCACAAAATAAAATCTTATTGCAAAATATTGTTAAAACAAAAATGTCTACAAGTCTATTAAATTTGATTTCTGAATAAATCATTTCCAGATGTAAATCTTGTTTTCACAGACCGGCAAACATTTTCTTTTAAATTTTGACATAACTTAATAAAACTGCTCAGAATATGGATATCATGTTTAAATATGAATCTTACAGTAAAATAATAGTCATATTTTATAAACCTACTAATTTACTATCATTATGGTGCAGTGAAAGATGAAAATAGGTTTGGAAAATAATTCTAACTCCTTCCACTCAAACAGTATTTAAGACAGATGTGGTCTATGCTTTAGCAAATCGGACAAACATCAATAAGTTACTTCTCCCATTTCTTATTTTATATAATCGTCTTTTTTATCAAATTAATGTTCAGAATGAATGAGAATAAAAACATGTTCTTTTTCTTGTTTGATAATCTTGATAGTTCCACCATACACATGTTTTTGAGCTCTAGTTATGGGTATCAAAATGACTGGGGTTATAATATTGATATTGAAAGGGGAATTTGACTCACTGGTGGCCTTAGGGGATTATTAAATTCATCTACCAATTTGACTTGTGGAAATCTTGTATACTTAGAAGTAATATAAATTATATTGGTCAAAATTTGGTAGACTGTGATAAGTTAGAATTGGAATAAAAATTTAAAGCCGTAACTTAGTTTTGATTTTTTTAATAGCTTTCTGTTCATAGTACTTTTTCATAAAACCGGATCTGTCATCTTTTAAAGGAGAGAATTTAACTCTTTACTTTCAACATAAGATTATAGATTCTTTTTTCTTTCACTTTTCTACAGTCTTTATAAATACCAAATGCATTGTTTTTATTGATGACTCAAGCTTACTCCTTTGAATAATAGTACTGTTTTCTGCTTCATATTTTCTGTTAATTGTTGTGTAGGTGTGAATTTAGGTCAGTTATAATTGAACAATAGCAAAGTGGTGTCTGAGTTAGTGATTTGGATAATTTAAATCTTAAGATTCATTGGGTAATGTGTAAAGGTTTAAGCCAAAGTTAATGACATGCCTGTCACATTTTTTGTGTGACACTTTATTAAGAATTTCTATTCCTGCTAATCAATGTGACTTTTAATGTCTAAAGTGCTAAAGAAGCCACTTGGAATTCCTCGGATAGAATGAAAAGATTCTATTAAAAAAAAAAAAAAAAAAAAAAGTAATTTCTGTGCTTTATATGGAAATAAGAGCAGCACATTTTTCTTTTGAAATTTTAATAAATTTGAAAATGTAAAAAAAAAAGAAAAAAAAAGGTGTTTTTTCACTTTTTAATTATCCTAGTAACTTTTATATAAATCCGGTTCTAAATATGAAGGACATTATAAATTTTGGAAGAATATACTTATAAAGGTATTTAAATCTTCTGAATAAGGCTGTATAAAAAATAATGCACATATTTTTAAATTTATTGTTATTTATTTTTTAATCAGCTGAAGTGAATTGTCATTTTCTATAGTATCAATGCACAAAAATTGTACAATGCTTAAAAAGTAAATTTCAAAACTTAAAAAAAATAAAATAAAAAAATCTACTTATAAAGTATGTGATAACATTTCTATTCTAAATTCCTGTTTGCATCATTGTTCACTGATCAGTGGATCAAGATTTATCGTTTTGCTAATCACTCATTTAAAAATCCAAAATGGCTTTTTACCCAATAAACCAGGTAGGAAATAAGTATAATTAGAAAGGTTGAAATAGGGTAATCTCTAACAGAAAAAAAAAGAAAACGGGGATGGGGGGGGATTAGTGACAGTTATAAAACTAATCTTTCTTAATGTTTAATTATTTCATACTTTATAAAGAATCTAGTCCTATAATTCTTAATAGTCTTCATCCATTTATTAGTTTTTAGTTTTGATTAATTTATAACTTAAACCTGAAATAATGAAATGGCTGTTAGATTAAATAAAAACCTGGGTTTAGTAACAATCAAACTGACAAATAGGCTTGTTCTGGGTTCTCCTTTTTTTTTCTTTTTTTTTTTTTTTCTTTTTTTTTTTTTTTCAAAGGGATGAGGTTAGGGTAGGGGTAAGAATGGAAATGTTTATGAACTGGTAAAAGCCAATATTTGCCCTACAATTTCCTACAGGCCAGCATAAGTTCAAACGGCGTAGGACCAATTCATGTGGACATGAGAATGAGACGATATATCAGAGGGAAGGTAAGATGTCCATCTCAATTTCTGCTGGCTTTTGAACAAGGCGGGGGATACAATCTCTTTCCCCTCCCTGCCAGTTCAATCTCTCTTTCTCTCTGACTTCATCTACATTCCCCCCTTCCCCCCCTTTTTTTTTTGTTTATCTCACCCCTTACCAAGAAAAAAAAATTACTAATTTGTTTGTTTCTGCTTTGTTTTGCTTTTTCTCCACATTGCTGTTGCTTTTGACATTTGTTAGTTTGGTTATTGATGATTTAGAAGAAGAAAAAAAAAAGAAAAGAAAATTTCTTTTGCTCTCTCATGAGGAATTATCTGTTAATCTACTTTGATGTTCCTGATACTCACACTTTTCTGTTTGTTTTATATATATAAGTGAACATAGAAGTTGACACTTAGAGGTGACAGTCTTTCATGCTAGATGCAATCATCAGGCCTGATGATTGCATCTAGCATGAAACAGACTGTCGCCTCTAAGTGTTGACTTCTATGTTCACTTTTATATTTACACACGCTCTCTCTGATATTGAGCACTTTATGCCATAAATATAGTACATCTTAAGACTATCTTTCTTCATATATATATATATATATATATATATATATATATATATATATATATAACTTGACAGAAGCCCTTTTTTCTCTCTCTAGTGTCCAAAAATAGTTAAAAAATACATTTGATTACATAATAATTGCAATTTCTAAGACTTATTGCACAAAATAATTGGGCTCATTTTTTGTGTTACTAGTATTACCAACTGTAATTGATTAATATTGTCTACAGCCTTCTTCAGCTATACAAATCTGTAAGGAAAGGAAAGGTGTCTGTATATCACCAGAACAAGATAGCAAACAGTGAATATACCAACCCAGCAGTACTTTGAGACTTACAGGTGATAAAATTCACAATCCTCCACAAAAGATTGTAATTTATATATTGGTGTTGGGGGAGGGACTCTTCATTCTCACTTGATCAAATAAAACCACATCTCAATAAAATATTGGATTGTCTCACAATAAGCAGGCAAGCTTCTTGCTCTCCAATGATGTTCCCTGCCAATTATCTTGACCTCATCTGTTTTTTTTTTGTTTTTTTCTTATAGATTTTACACTTGAAGAAGGCTGTAAAATGGATCAAGCAAAATCTTTGTGAATACTTTTTGCAAAACAAAGAATAAATTTGCTTGTCTGAACAAATACTTATGTTAATGACTTCTCAACAGTATTGAGAATAATAATTAAAAATGTTTAAATATTTTGGATGAGTAAAGAAATTTTAAGACTGTAATCCTACCTGCTTTTATTTTTGGAATATAAATAATTTTTATGAAAATACAGTTTGTTTATTTTTAAACAACCCTAAATGCATTAATAATGCCATCTGCACATTTGCATAATGGTTCTGCAGTAAAAGGAATTGTGATGCACATTTTGAATTGGGAATTTGGTTATTTTGGAAATTTGGGGATTTTTCTAATTTTATTTTTTTTTTATTTTTATTTTTTATTTTTTTATATATTTTTTTTAAAGCTATAAATTGGTTCTTTTTAAGGTTAAATTACAAAATTTATAATGGTTTTCTTTGTACACACACACACACACACACACTTGGTTTTGTTTTCTGAGAATCAATTTCACGGAGAATTAAAATGTTATTTTTCTATTTCTTTTCTTTAAAATGATATGCTTTCATGTATATACCCATTTGCATGGATTAATATATGCATGAGAATTACTTTAAAAAAAATATACTAATTTTCAATCTGTTTAATATTTAATACTCCCAGTACTATAAAATGTTTTTAATTTAACAAAACAATGTACTTTTGTTTTGATCTCTTTTAACTTTCTCTAATGAAGAGATCTATTTTGGGTAATAGTTTATTGGTTAGCATAATTCAAATAGGAAATCAAAATAATGTTACTGTAATTAGATTTTCAGACTTTTTATTTAAATGTTAACCCTAGAAGATGGGTAAAAGAATTATTGCATTAACATTGTCCGACTTGAAGATCACAGGAATTAAAATCTGAGTTTTTTTTGTGTTTTTTTTTTTAACATGTATTTAGCCATAAAATTTTCAAATTTTATGTATTTTAAATAACTGCTACATAGAAACTCAGGAACATTGAAAATTAAAATAATGTTTTTTTTTTAGCATTGAAAGAAACTTATTTTAATGTAGACAGTATTGCCTCTTTCTTAGTTGGATAATTAACATCAAGCATTTTTAATTTATTCTGGTCTGAGCAGCCTTTTGCCAACCAGTAAATTTTGGTTATCTAGAAAAAGTATATACCTGAAAAGAAGAAAAATTAAATGACCCTGTGTTAAGTAAAGGGCACCCTGAAATACCTCCCACATAATGGTAAGACATTAGCTAGATGAAGGCACCATTGTCACTAATGTTTTACCATTATGTGGGAGGTATTTCTGTTGCACAATGTTTTTGTTTTTTTATTTTATTTCATAAAATAATTTATTCTATTTCAGATATAGATTAGGGAATTTATATATAATCAGGTTATGTAAAATTTATATTTTTCTACTGAAATTTTATGTTACTTGTTGGTGTGTAAAATTTCCAGGACTCACTTTAGTTACAAGCAAAAAAATATATGCTTTAATAATTG
This sequence comes from Acanthosepion esculentum, assembly GCA_964036315.1. Classification (NCBI taxonomy): domain Eukaryota; kingdom Metazoa; phylum Mollusca; class Cephalopoda; order Sepiida; family Sepiidae; genus Acanthosepion; species Acanthosepion esculentum. Next base: position 36,214,335 of record OZ038483.1, on the reverse strand, counting down.
TTAGATTTGAATTTATTAATCAGTCATTTAAGTGGGATATTTTCACATAGAAATTTTGCAGTTCTAATTTTAAACATAAATTGATTCATTTACTATCCATTTTAAGGACAATTTTTTCCTAACTTTTAAACCTTATACAAGTGAATGCTGAAAGGTTCTTGGCCTAACTGAAGTTGATATAAAATCTAAATTGAGATTTGTTGATTTGAAATATTTTTTTTCTTACACACATTACCAATTTGCAAACTTATGTAGTGATGTCCTAAAATTTAAAATATTCACTATTTCAGATATCTTTTATAGTTAAAATATTGTAAGGGATCATGTTTTATTTGTAAAATTGAAAACTGTCAACCCTTTTGTCAAACACATTGACTTGAACTGTTTGTTAGGGAGAGCAAATATAGCATAACATGCCATTAGTGTTTCAACTTGTTTCTTTTTAAGCTAAAGTTGATTGAAGCGAAACCAGTATGTTTGGAAGTTTATTTTTGGCTGATTTTTATGGCCACTCTTCTGTATGAGAACCAGCCATTTATGTTAATAGCGACAACAATGACTTAGCAGTCAAGGCATTGCTGTTCAATCAAATGCTTAAAAGAATTCCTGGCTTTGAGGACTCTGTGATTTGTTAATTATTCAGCTAAAATATAATTACTTCATTTTTTTTTTTTTTTTTTTTTTCTATTTCAAAACCTGATGCTGTGCAAGCCTACTATATCTGAGCTCCTTGACTATGGAAAACCACTTACCTTTTTTATTAAACATTCAATGTCTCTCTTGCATTAATCAAATTTGTAGCTTTCACCATTAGATTTTTTAAATCCTGTAATAACATTTGTTTTCATTTTGAGCTTGTAATTTTCATTAACCAACTAATGAAACCTTCAATGATTTTATTTTCAATTATTTTTTTTATATCTTTTTTGTAAAATGTTGCTGTCTTTTTTAACCAGCATCTTCGTCTATCCAGATATAGTAATCAATCTTTTTGGTTTTTCATAAACCTGAAATTATTGACAGTCTCATGATATACTTGTCTGTATATGTGTATGGCAGACAAGGACGATTTAATTAATTTTTTATTTATTTTTTTTTCAGCATACTTATGTTTTCTGTTTTGTCGGAGTAAGAGAGTAGAGAAAGGTTCCATAATTTTTATTGTCCCAAGCACTTTCGGAGATTTCTTTAGTCATTTTCAAGGTGGTTTTGTTTTGGTAGTGTTAGTTTTTACTTATGTTTTTGCTGTTTAAGCTGTATTTTATTTTTGTGTTTTGAATAGAAAGCTCGGAGTAAACACTCGAATTCAAACAACACAAAAATAAAATACAACTTAAACATTCAAAACATGAGGAAAAACTAACAGCACCAAAAACAAAACTCTCTTGAAAATGGCTAAAGAATTGGCTGAAAGCGCTTGGGACAATGAAAATTATGGAAAATTTCTGTACTCCTACAAAACTGAAAAATGTAAGGATGCTGGAAAAATTAAATAAAAAAAATTAATATTTTTTTGTCAGTCATATTTAATGAAAGATGTTTACAAGAAAGGTTGTTGCCCAAATATACATTAATATATATTTTAGGAAATGGATTGAATCCGATAGCTTTTTAATTTGTTTAAATGCTATTTTTTTAAATGGATACTCATATTTGAGTAGACCATCCTCCCTCTATATTTATTTATTTGTAACACTATATCCTCACCCCACTGGACCCATGCACTCCACAAGATCGGCCGTTGGTCCAGTATGGTCCAGTATTACAGGTTAGACACAAGTCTCCAGTTCCTGATATCAATTTGAAGCCACCTTCCAACCACATTATAATTTTTTTTTATCCTGGAGGGTGGTCATCAGATTGTAGAAATCCGGAAGCTCCCTGTTGATCCACCTGTGAGTTCATTGTGTGAGAATCGGGTTAACAGAATAATAAATAACCTAGTCAATTCGATTTTGAAAGGGTAAAAGGTTTTTTGTTGTTTTTTTTTTTTTTTTTGTATATAAAAGCAAACACAAAAAACTATAATTTCTTGTTGAACGTTTCTTGTATATGAACAATAACCAAACAAACACAAATACTTTGAATAATTTCGGTAAGGAGAAATGGGGGCCTTCATTTTAACACTTTTTGGTCTGTTCTTAGTACAACTACTACAACCTTCGATGTTCCCATTCTCAGTAGTATTAGTAGTAGCAGTACTTAGATGTTAGTGGTGGTATTTCGCTTCCTTGCCCTCAGCTCAGCAACACACAGTGGACGCTTTCTTTTCAATTTCTGACATCACTCCACTCAATTTGACTACATTTGAAGACAGACGAACACAAAACTCTCCTATCTTCTGGTTGGCTCACCTCTTTATATAGAGAACTGGTGATGTATCTGTTTTTCTAGTGCCAACATACTGACATACTTTCAAAGTACAATTTCACTCCTCCAAGAGTAAACAATTTACCTTTTAATCAATTGGTTTCCAAGGTCCACAACAAGACTATTGTTTATCACCTCACTATCAACCACTCTGCCACTTTTTGTAAACTACAGAGAGTCTTGTTTCAAAAATAAATTTTAAATAAAAAATCCTTTATTTTAATTTTGATTCTTACATTGTCAAAATCCATTTCTTTTTCTAAAAGTTCCAAATTATCATTGTTCCAGTAATTTTCTATTAGTAATCTGATATCCTTTGTACACTTACAAAAAGATTGTATTTTGTGTTCTAAATTAACTTTCTGTAACATTTACATTTCAAAGTCTTTACAGCATTTTAACATCTTGGTTATTTGAAAACGCCTCTCTTCATTTGGTGTTTTCTGTTTTACAGCATATTCTCCTTTATCGTCATCATTATTATTTCGGGGGTGATATCGCGCCCCACCACATATTTACATCTACTGGTCTGAATATTTGAGAAATCTTGTTAGAAAAATATGCATCCTCCGGCAAGATTCAAAACTGCATCTCTGAAGGGAAACCGTTATTAGATCTGATGTCATAGAGGACCTCCTGATCAAATAAAGCCTGAATAGTATTTTTGAACACACATTTTCCTGATTCGTGAAATAAATTAAAAATCTGTTGGATTTCTAACAAGATGTTTATTAAATAAATAAAAACAGTGCATCTACTCAAATATGAGTTTCCATTTAAAAAATAATCTTTTAAATATATATATATATATATACACACACACACACACACACACACACACTGAAGTTACTTGAGAAATTAAAGTACTTCTAAAATCTAAAAGAATTGATGATATTTAAAAAAAAAAAATGATTCTGAAATTTCCCATGTCCAATTTACTCACAGTTGAATGTTAGCTTCTCCAAACACATTTTTCAGCTAGATTAGATAATTTACATTTGGACTAATACAGAATGTAAATAAATATATACACCACCCCTGGTTTCTCACAGCTTTCCAAATTTTTGCAAACAGCAATCTTTCAAGATGGTGGTGCACCTGTGTATTTCTAATTTATCAGTTTTGGGGATAGAAAATTATCAAATTGAATACTTGGGAGATAAGGGACCTCTGATTTGTTTAGTAAGGTCCCTTGATATCACACCTGTAGATTTTTTCTTTGTTTGAAGCTATATTATGACTACTATATATCACAGAAAATCCAAAACACTTCAGAATTTAAAGAATTTCATTGAAGAGGCAACTTCAATAATAGCTGGAGTGTCCAAATGCTATTCCAAGTTTTCATGGAAGATTATAAATTTGCATTGAGAAATATTAATTTTACTTATTTGATTTGTTAAATATTTTTAAATCTCATTTTGCTTTCCTGTTTTTGATTTCAAATTTATTCATGTCTTGTATGATGTTTAATTTCTTTTTAACACAAGGATACCTGTTAGTTTTGTAATCAGTTTAGTGTATTAACAAAAAACAAAAAAGACTTTCTGCTCTCAAAGGATAAAAATGCATGTAGGCATCCAAATATGGCATATGAGTGATGGGAATTTTAGCTCCATTTTCAGAATGCAACAAGCTTACATATTACACCCTTTGAGCGCTTCAGTTTAAATATGTTAGTTTTGAGTTTTTAAATAGCTTGACAAATCTCATCAGCTCAGCCATTTCAAAATGTCAGTATATCAAGACATTTCTCTCTCATATATTAATTCAAAACATAAATTTCATACTTTTTATAGAGATATTACTTATTTAGCATTGTTAACTCAATGTTAGTGATGTTTTACCCTTAACCTTTTCAATAAAATTAAAACATTTAAAAATAATTAAAGCATTAAAAAAACAAAGCAAAAAAGTATGAGTGGATAAAGACTCTCTTAGTTTCTTTAAGTTTGAAAATTCTGTTGGTTTACAATTAAATATTCTTCCATTTAGTCTATATTTAAAAGTGGGAATGCTTGGCAAAACTTAGGGGAGTATGTTGTTCAAATGCCTCACACTGGTGGGGAGAATGTGATCTGAGATTTATTATTAAACTTAGGTTAGTTTGGCCCAAGGACACAAACTTAGGGGCACCCAATAAAGATTGAAATCTTAAGTTAGTAAGCTTATTAACTTATTACATTGTGGCGCATATATATATATATATATATATATATATATATATATTTTCAGTTTTTCTCTCTCTCTCTCCCTCCCTTCTGCCTCTCCTCATTGTCTACTATCTGACCTTTGTCTGGGGCATTATGAGTAATGTTACATGTCTTAATGGCTATGATTTGGCTTTTGTAGTAGAGATTTGGTTGGTCTGTTTCCTTTTCAGCTTTTTGTAACAGCTTTTGCGTTTGTTCATGTAGACTGCTGGATTATTATTTACATAACTGTTGGGTTTTCTTGTAATCACAATTATATGAATGACACACCTTCTTAAATTATTTTTAGTAGCCTCTTTAGTAGCCAGACCTATTAAATGTCATGCCTCATTGACTGAACCTATTTGTGTAATCAGTCAGCCTTGATTTATTCTATTACTTCCAAAAGAAAGAAAGAAAGAAAAGAAAAAAAAGTACTGCCTCATATTATCAATGCATCAAGGATGTCTATGAAAGAAGCAATCCAGCAATATTATTATTATTATAGATAAAATTCCTGATTCCGTAAGTAAGCTTGAATGAGTGACTTAATAAGTTATCACTGATATTCATATAGTCTGGCATTTTTTTTATATACATATCTATTCACTATTCGAATTTGTTGTTCTTCAGATGTGCAGACAATTTCTTGGCAGTTTACGACAGTAGTTTCCATTCTTATTCTGGCAAATACTTTCTGGCCACAGAAGTTGCTAAATCCCTTGATGGGCAGGGATCAATAATATGTAGAGGTGTTGTTTCTGGAGGTCCATTTCTGAGCAGCACTTCCCTTTGCACTAAAAGTGATTTGGGACATGAGACCCATTGTCTCTACCCATGTATGTTTGAAACCTTTCTCCAATATTAAATCATCTGTCACTTGCCTTATTTGGGAAAGCAAATAAATCCAGAGTGGCAGACGTTAACCTGAAATAAAGGCACATACTCATTTGATCTCTAGTTCTGTAATTTGTGAGTTTGACTTAGGCTAAAAGCAATTTTGAAAAGTATCCTCTCCCCACTCCCAAATCTGCTTGGATATACTTTTATAGCTTCTTAATAATCATAAAATCACTTTATTTTTAGCATTATTGGAGTAAACTTTTAATCTACATTATATAATCACACATTTGAACAATTCTCTATTTAAAATCTTGGAAAATAATTTCCATAAATTAAACATTTTTTTTTATGCAGTGGGGCAGAAAGAAAGTGATTTTTGAGAATTCTATAGCCTGAAAAACTGAAGTTGAGCTTTAAGAACTATTTTTGGTTAATATATATATATATATAAATAAAATGTGACTGGAATATAAGAATGTTTCTGCCTTTTTAAATAATAAAAATGAAAGTTGAAAATGTTATGAGAAAACATTTTAGCAGCCATTGAGCATTCCTTGTTTTATTGTTGGAATAAAATTCATATGAATCAAAACATAGGTTTTAGGATCTGTAAGATGTTGATGAATTATTTTACTTTAATTAAAAACAAAAACTAACTTTTCCTATAATTTGGCAGTAAAGTCTATAAATAGATAATTTAAAAATGATGACCAATATCTCATTAAATAGCAAAGGTGGTGTTTGAGTAATATTTATGTTGTTGTCTTGTCTCTTTAAATGCTTTGTCTTGTGTGCTTTTGGTGATGCTGCCATTTTGAGAATGACTTTTCTTTGCTTATTAAAGCAGTATTTTGTTCAGTTTCCAATTTAGGTTTCTTGCATGTTTGCATTATGGCTTGACAATGTATTTATTTTCAATTTTGTCAGTAGTGATAATCTTTCTCTTTCCCATGTGGATGTGGGGTCAGAATATGATAAAAACAGACCATCTGATATAGACAAAAAATATTGGTAGTGAAAAGTAGTCATTTGAATATTTTCATGTTAAATTGTTATACTGAATTGTCTAACCTCAATCTCCAAAGGAATCTCCATGTTTTTTTTATTAACTGAAAGGCAAATAGGGAACAATTTTATCATAATGTATTCATCTACAGCATGAGCTATATTTATTCTAAAACATTTTTCATTGGCTGTGATAGAATTAGATTCTGTTAAGTCTTACTTCCTCTATAATTCATTATTACTTGTTCCAGTTATTAAAAACAAAAATTATATTAAGTATACTTTTTAATTTGCTTTAGTAGCATAATATTTACCTGAATTTAGTCTTCTAGTCATTAGTCTTCATTGTTGTAAAGAAAAGAAACTTTAAAATTTTCATGGTTTATTTAAGTGCATTAGAATTGTTTTTGTGTCAATTCTGTATCCAGAATTTTAAGCATTTATTAAAGAATATCACTATTCTCTGAAAATCTGAAGTATCTGTTGGGATAATATAAGAAAAATACTAATTTGGACAAACTTTGGAATTGATATAAAAATATTTTCTTGTAACTAGTTTACTTTTTAAAATAGCACAATCCTTGTTAGTGTTTATATGAAGACATGTGTACATATTAACTGTGAAAATAGAAAATGTTGCTCAAGAGTATGAATTTTGTTAATATTTATCAAAAAAATGTTTTTATTTTATTTTCCAGACAAGTTACAAGTATATATTTCAACATATAATTTTTTATTCAATATGTAAAAAATATGATGTATTTAGGAACTGACTTAATTTTTGCTAAATTTAATTTTTCATGTTCTGCTATAAATTCTCTGGTTATTTAGCTTGTGTGGAACTCTTGCCTTTTTCAAATTTAACAGTATATTTGGAATTACTATCAACTAGAAACTTATTGTAAACTCTTTAAAAAGAGAGAATATTATATGGAGTTGCTGAAAAGTGCTGGGTGAGAGAGAGATTGACAAAGAGTTGAGGCATGCAAAAGATGCTGTTTTCTGTATTCATCCTCAAGTTTCACTCATTTGACACCACTTTTCTCGTATTTCTTTTGATCCTCCTGCCCACTTGCCAAACCCTAATGTTTGGTCATTGAAATATTAATTTCCTCTTTTTGTAGTGGGTTTGGCTGAGAACTTTTCAGTATCCACTCCCTTGTGTCTGTTATATGGGTGTGCATACACCACGCAGTGTTGTTGCAGCAAGACTGTAAACTGTTTTACCTGTCAACATCTCAGTTGATCAAAAATCATTAATTTACTTGTTGTTGTTAGAAATTTACTACTCACAGAGTTGGTATCTACCCACTTTATTCTTGTGACTCTGTAAACTTTGACCCTGCCTCTGTGTGCGTGTGTGTGTTCTTTTAGTTTACTATTTCCTCTTTGTTGGATTAGTCAGCCTGTGATATATACCTGGTTAACTTCCTGATATTTATTGTAATTCATCTCTCTTTTTTACTATTGCATCTGTTAAGGAAGAACAACTGTAATAGTGGAGATATATATTTGTTTTATCTTCTCATATTTTGGTAATTAAATTAGTTCAAAACTAAAAGAAAAATTTAAATATTAATATTTGTTTGCGGTATTTGTTCCACATGAATATTTACAATGTAAAATGTTCAGATTCAATCTCTATAATGAGACTTAATAGGTTCATTACTAATTTGAATAAACTTTTTTATTGTCAGATTTGTAACAGAGTTTGGGAACCACACACACACACACACACACACACACACATATATATATTTTTTATTGAAATTGGAGTAGATTTGAACAGCGAAATTAGATCAGAACAATTTTGTTTACTGATGAGAATCTGATCTAGCCCATTTGGAATTGAGTCATTAGGAAGACAATGGAAGATGATTGAGATAATTTTTATCGGTTAAAATTTGAAATAGAGCTTACTAAGGCTACGAGGAACTTTGAAATTCACATGATTTTGTGTTGAAGGCAGCACTCATGATAATCGCGTGCGGGCCAAGGGTTGACTTATGATCAGCCAGGTTTATCTATATAAACGTGCACAGAAATCTGTTGAGAGAGTGGTTGGCTCGTCTGCCGTCGAGTGCAGTCAAACTGGGTAGAGAGAGGTCGAAGACTGGAACCAAACCCCCCGCTAACATATTTTGTTGATATAAGTACGAAGAAGTGAATTACTCCTCCAACAATCTAAGACTGCTACTATTATTACTACCACTGGAAACATTGAACAAACTACAATAATCAAAAGGTTGTTTTGGGGCTCGTCTGTCATTGAGTGCAGTTGAGCTGGGTGGAGAGATATCGGAGACTGGAAGTGACGTCAGGGATTGGAACAAAAGTCCCGCTAACATCTACTGTTAATATAAGTACCGATGCTTCTGCTACCATGAAGATTACTACTACTGTTACTACTGCCGAGGAGGAACACAACTATAAACTTTAAGGCGTGTACAGAAATCTTTATCTCTCCATTGCAAGAGTTGTATATCGTTCTGAGACGATTTCACAACAAGCTAATCAAAACCCACTCTCTCTCTCTCTCTCTCTGTCTAGAATCCAGTGTACGAGTCTTTACGTTAATTATTTTCTTTTCTGTAACCCGTTTCTTTTCTATACTATTCTTTTCTGCTATATAAAAGACATTAACAATTCAACCATTGAATAGTTGTTTGTCCAGCTTTCTGCAGATTTTTTTTTTTTTTTTTTTTTTGTGCATTCTAAATTTCTTAGCACAGACTCTCCAGCCATGTCTATATCTTCACGGTTGAACATCACTTCTGCTTCTGGATCAAACCAAACACAACGTGGGCAGGAAGCAGGATTAAACCAGTGGACCGGTCGAATGATCTACGGATGCTCAGGGGACCTACGGTCACTCCCTTAAGTTCGGTTAAGACCGAGTAGACACCTCAACCCAGAGAGTAAGACGTCAGAGGTTGAGAGGCTGGGGCGAAAGTGTTAGAGATTGAGATTTCTCTGCATTGGAATAATAAATAGAGCCCCATTTGAAGAGAATGTTAAAAAAAAACTCCTTTTTTTATTTTCCAGTCTCAAAATTATGATACATTTTTGTCATGTTTTAAGCATCTTATATGACCAAAGAAAAAATTTGCAAGATTTTATAAGTAAATTCTAATATCCGCACTCCATAAGCCAATTTTTATTTTAAAGTTTCCTCTTTCTTTAAAATCTTGATCATTTATAATCTGTAGGTTTTAAAATATTAGTATCTATCATATTTGAAGTATTTATAAAATAGATGGCAAGGAAAAAGATATACAGATACTTAATTAATAATGTTAACCATGGCTGCATATCAATTATTTTTCTTTCTCTCCCTTTCTGTTTAAAAATTTCTGTAGTCAGTTTTAATTCTATTTGTGTTATATATATATATATATATATATATATATATATATATATATATAATATATGTGTGTGTGTGTATTTAGGCAGCAATCCCTCTTTTATACATGTTTCATTAAAAAAGACAAAAAATTATAGAAGCCTTAATAATAAAAATAAAACAATAACTCAATAATATTAACTACAAACATGGCCACAATGTAGTGTTCAGAAAATAAAACCTCCTTATAACTAGATACATGCACAGTACCCATACATCCAGTTAAAAAGTAAAAGTAAAATCATCCTTGAAAATGGCTAAAAGTATAGCTGAAAGTGCTCAGAATTACACAACATTTGGACAGTTTCTACACACTCTGTGTCCAGAAAAGAAAACACTTATTCAAACACAAGAAAAATATGTATTTCATTAAAGATGACAGACAAGGTACTGTGATTAAGCTTTTTATTTAATTGGCTACAAACAATACCTAATCAGGGAACAAATAAATAAAGCAATTTCCACACCTAGAGAAGACACCCTAATATATAAAACTAAAAATAAATCCGGACGCATCCCTCTAGTAAACACTTTCAACACCACTCTTTCTCCACTATCTCAGATAATAAAAAGTTGCTGGGAAATGCTACATCTCAAACCAGACCTAAAAACTTTGAGGAGCCTGGTTTCTAGTATATCGTAGACCTAAAAACCTTAAGGAAATTATAGGTAGTAACCAAATTTCAGATAAGGTAATCCGTAATAGACCAAAAACAAAAACAACAGGATTTTCCCAACCATGTAACAACAAAAGGAGCTTATGTTGTAACCATATTGGACATACTAATTCATTCACTAGCTCAGTCATTAAATCTACTTTCAAAATTGACCACAACTCTAATTGTAGAAGTCATAACATAATTTACCTATTAGAATGCACACTATGCCAGAAACAATATGAGAAAATCTGAATGGATCTTTCACTACAGAATTAATAATTATCAGAATCGGATCAAGTCAGCTCCCCATGAAAGACTATTACCTGTAGAACAACATTTCCACCTAGAAAAATGTGATTTTAAAAACCATGCAAAATTCACTATAATTGAAAAAAATAGAAATTGACAGAAAAGATGACCTTAGAAAAATACTAGAGGAACATGAAGACAAATGGATTTTGATTCAAAACACTTTGTCCAGGTGGGTTTAACCACAAATTTAACAACACAGATAGAATTGATGTATAACCCCATAAATCAAGACCTACCCACATTTCTCACCCACATAAGACAGCCGTGCTTGCAGAGGTGTTGAGGCCTCACACTTATACACACAAATATATGCACATCACACACACTCTCAAAGAACTAAAACATAACATACACTTAACACGTACATCCCATTCCCAGCAACCAATAAAACTGTCAAAATGACCAAGGAGGGAGTTCTTAGTCAGGAGTCTGCCATCCTCTATCTAAAAAAAAAAAAAAAAAAAAACCACAAAGAGGCCATTTGACCAACACAAAGACTGACCAAAATTAATGATAAAAAAAACAAAACAAATGGAAACTACAGATAAAGTTCACTTTCTTCAGAATCAGTCATTTACTCATGTAGTTCACTGCTACTAAGAAGCAGGGATTTTTTTTCTGCTGATGATGGCTATGGTGGCCAAAACTAGTCAAGGATCTTAATTGTAATAATAAAACAAAAAAGAATATTAATATACAACCCAGTGTGTCTGAAAATTTTTACACACACACACACACACACACACACACACACACACACACACACACGTGTGTATATATATATATATATATATATATATATATATATATATAATTATTATCTATAAATTGATGACAAATTTAATTTTTTTCCTATTCTTCAAGATTTGAACAATTGTATATTTCCCTCATTACTGAAGTAGTTTGTATTTTCTCTATTAACATAATGACAATCTATATACTATTCACCACCCTAACTTAATACTGGCTAAATTTACCCTTTCTTCTCTTATTTCAAATTCATTGATATTCGCTTGCATAAAGAAATTATTCCCTGACTGTTTTTATTTACTAACAGAAACATTTAGAATTTAGCAGGTTGCTCTTCTGTTTGCCATATTTACTTTAGATGTACTTCTTTTAAAGGAAAGTTGCATTGAATAAACAAAAGTGGTTTTTTTTTTTACTTTGCATCCATATTGTCCAAGTATTTCCAACTTGAACATTTTAATTCTTTATTCATTCGAAGATTGAATTTTAAAATGCAATGTCCTCATAACCTGATGTCAAGCTTTTTCTTATGAGTTTCTTAACACATTTGCTGTTTTTGTGAAATTTTGTTGGAAACATTTTTTTTTATTCTCATTTTTGTTGTTGCTGTTCCCTATCATCTTCACTAACTTTATATTCTACCCCCCTTTTTTTTTTTTTTTTTTTTTCGCAATGTCTGATTTTTCTCCCCCCACCACTCTATTTCAGGCACCAGTATTCGGCATTCTATAACCTCACCAAATATGCCTGTGTTAGCTGGAGATTTGACCTCTGGTCGTGCTTTCGAAAGTGGCTGCACCTGCCACAAAAGCTCTGAGGCTGTGTTGAATGACCTTACAGGCCGAGAGACAGTTTGTCACTGTGAGGTAAGAATTTTTTTCACATTCATCACACTTGTCCTTAGGCTTGGTGTTGCTGGTCTTAATTCTCTCTGCAGATTCCACTCTGGAAAAACTGTTACATTGCACCTAAGAATTGTCTTAAAAGTTTTAATCAGTTTGACTAATAATTAGGTGAGATCTTCAGGTAATTTATCTGTTTATCTTGGACATTTCACATTACATCAAATGACCCAAGAAACTGTTTTCTTCAATACAGTGGATATATAAACACAGTTTCTCTTAAGTTATTTTTTTTTACTCCTATTTTTCCTAAGTACAGGAACAACTGGCTACTAATTCCTTTTATTCTTAAGTGCCTAAAAAGAGGGAACCTTGGGCAGAATGTTACCTTTTTATAATCACTTTTTTTTAAAAATCTTTTCACGTGCTAAATATTGGGCCATGTGCAAATATATGCAATGTCATGAAGCTGAATAAGATTTTTCATATTTCTCCTTATCAAAATATACATAAAAGGTTAAACAGAAAAACTGATTTCATGCAATTAGTGTTAATACACTTAAATATTACAAGTTCACAAATAGTGTGTAGTAAGAAAGACCTTATTTAAGATATTCTGCTCACTTATTGGCTTGAGCATTTAACGCATCAAATTTCATAATAGATATAGAAATAGGGTCTGGCAAATGTCCCAACTTTCCAGAGCTAGGACTGGTTATTGAGAATAGGTAACCTATGTCCTTATCTAGTGAGTAACAACACTTCGGGCTGTACTTAGATGTAGGTCTCATAATTGTCCAATATTTAAATGTTCTGTTTTTTTTTATGGTACTTTTCGTGGCTTATGAGAATCTGATTGATATAAGAACAAGCGGTATGTTTAAGTATTAAGTGCAAATAATGGATGGGAAGATGGCCTGTGAGCTGGTGGATGTCATCAAGATGGATTCTGAATCGCATATCTACTGCACCTAACGTGCTATTGGTGTGTGAATTGAGATAATCCACAGCAAGCATATCTAAATGTTTGAACAGCTTTTATATAGTGACCATTTTGAAAGCTGTTATCATCTTTAAGAAAATATCTTGTTAAAACCAATAAAATGTCTGTAGCTTAAAAAAAAAAAAAAATTGATGAACAAATTTTCAAACTTCTCTTGTTTTGGTATATAATAAGAAAAATGATCTTCCTGTGTGTCTTTATAAGAAGGGAAAATACGAGAAGTATCATCGATGTTGATCATGTAATGCTTTATTATTAATTTATAGTAAGAGCTTTTGTGTAATTGAATTTGTCTTTCAGGCACCTCGCTTGATGCCACAGTTGGAGTTTGTGACAGCTTTGATGAATATTGCACAGAAATTACAACAACTCCCCACAAAGGAACAGCGTAGTATGTTTTTCTTTCTATCTCCCTCTTGTACTCCAATAGTTCTGAGAATTTAGTATATACCCACATTCACTTCATTTAATTTGGTACTGAATTTCTGAATTTTATTAATTTTTTTTTCTCAGGTGACACATCTGAATAAACTTAGTCTCACCTGAAAAAAATTGTGATCTAATCTATACAGTATGATACTTGTTTTTCCGAATTATGGTAGCTGTGGTTGGATGTGGGGGGGAAATAACATGGTGTTTCAATACAGGTGGAAAATGATATTGTGGTGTACTAATATAGAGATAATGAATTTGGGTGGCAAAATTTGTAGGGAAACATCAAAGCCTTGTTAACATTTAGCATTCTGCACCGTCTTTTAAATAAATCTTCCACTTTTGCTTTATATGGAATCCCCTCAACATATAGAACTAATATATATAAAACACTATATACTTGGAATTGTAGTAGCCTGGCTCTTGATTCTTTTAGGTGTTGCCATAGAAAGATATGACCACACAACCAAGAAATTCAAATTCAACTTGCATTGGCAAGACTAACATTTTGCTTGGCGTAAATAGTCACCTACAAAGTGCTAACGGTTAACAAAAAAGGGAGCCGCCACATGTTACTTATATTTTTTGCTGGGCACCATTTTGACAGAAGTAAATGCAGCAACAAGTGACGTACCTAATTTGCATTTATTAGCCTGTCATGTGTGCAAATCACTTTAAAACAGTGAGTTTGCATTATATTTTTCAACTAAGTACTGTGCAATTACATTAACCAACAATGCAAAAGAGTGAGGAATGAAAGCTACTGAACAAGCCCTCAAAATGGTTGAATGGGATTGTAGTGATAAGATTCATGTTGCTCTTTCTGAATAAAATTTGGAATTTATTGCAATGGAAAAGAAATCTCTTCATAAATTTGGCGATGCCATAAATGAATCCTAATGCCTTGTGTTTAACAGTCTCTCTTTAAAAATGTAACTGATGCTGGCTTTAAGAGAACAGTGATCCTTAATGTGGATGGTAACACTCCCTTGGGAGCACTGAACTCTGATGAGATCAGTAAGATGATCAGAGGCATTAACTGGGGAGAGTACTATAATTTTAAAAAGATGATTTAACCTTTTGAATTGAGATTAGACATTTTATATGCACATTTGTTTTATTTATTTATTTTTTTTTTACTAGATGTTTAATTTTAGACTTTTTAGATACAACTGCAGTATGGAGCAAAAACATGTATGTCAGAGGCTGGCAATTTTAATGATCAGTTATGGTGAACACTGCTTCATTGTTGCAGCTATGGCTTGCTTCTGAGGTTGGTGCTGTCAGAAAGCAACAATATGCACTGACATTAACTATGTTCCATTTACCAGTGTAATTTTAACATGAGGGTGCCTACCTGTGCAAATATCAGAAAAGAAGTGTTGGGGAAATAATAGTTAAGGACCATTGGTCTAACACCCTTATTTAGGGATAGGGTGTGTTTATAAAATGTTCTGTGTTAGTTAAAAACTGGTTTTATAAAATGGTAGTAAATTTGATGTTTTTTTTTTCTTTTAACAAGTAGTTTAGTAAAAAAAAAATAAATAAATAAAACAAACTTTGTTCTCATCATTTTGTAAAACTAGAATATTATGGTTGTTGCTTTAAAACAATTGTATGCAGAGTTTAACAGCTATCATCTGCAAAAAAATCTAATTAAAAAATTTTATTTAACTTAATCAGATTATTATGAAAAAAAGAAAAACTAAGTCAGAAGGCCACCATTTGTCTTAACTATTATTTTCAAAAGCATTAATGAGATTTTAATTAAATTTCTCTTCAAAATAGGCTTTTGAAAGCCTAACGAGAAAAATGACTTGGTAAAATCTTAAGTTCTTTTTTGTTTTTTTAAATAATTGATTTTTTTTCCCCACTACGTGTATTCAGTTTTTAAAAACGAATGGCTATCTTTCCAGCCTCAAGGTTGATAGCAGAGTTGGCAATGCTGAATTTGAACCTGCCAGCTCGGGTTTGGCTGCCTACAGCTGAGAAGGCCAATCACCACATTGTACGTGTCCCTCACACACAGGCTGTTGTACTCAACTCTAAGGAAAAGGTGAGTCATTGCTAATTTTTTTCCTCCATTGCAATTTCTGAAGGGTTTCCACTTAGAGAAATAATTATTTCTTTCTTTCTTTTTCTACTTGAAAGGTGTTTGCAGAGGTAATTATATCTGCTGATACTTGATTTAAATTTATTGAAAGAACTAGATTTTGAAAGTGCTAAATTCCATCCCACCTTCTCTCAGTTCTTAAGTGTTAATCAGTAAAAACTCTTTGAAATTTTGAGTTAATATTTAAATTAACCTAAAATATTAATTATTATAATTATTATTATTCTTTACATATTTGTCTGGGACATGAACTTTCTATTTTCCATGGTTTTTAATGAGTCACATTGTGTTGCATTTTTTAATTCAGTCAGGAAATCTTTTTGTAACAAAATTTCTATTTTGATTTATAGTAAAGTGATTGATGATTTCTTACTTTGATCTTTTGTCAAGCACTTTTAATGTTTTAAATATCAAACTGTACTTAAACTATTTTGATATTTCCAAGCAGTTGCTTGTCACTTCTTTTTGGTTAGCACTGTTATGGGTTTAGTTTGGAATTGTCTAGTTCAGTGATTCCCAAACGGTGTGGTGCACCTCATAGAGAATAGTAGGTGACGCGGAATGATTTAAAGACAAAGATTTAGAAACAGTTTCAAAAAATTCATATGCCAGAAATAAATATGATTTCAAAATTTAAAATATTATTATGGATTCCTTGTAATTGCATGCATGAGTCTCTGTATAAATAGTTATAAATAATTATGGACTGATTTTATCATTGTGATATTTTTGCATTATATCAAGTATTAAGAATATAATAACCAGGGTCTGCAAATTGGAGGAGAGAGTTATATTTGTGCCTTTTCAGTTCTGACAAATATCAAAAACCAAAAAGGAAAGACTTCTTTGTGTTGATGAGAAGAGTTTATCTCAAAATAGGCTTAATATAAAGGAGATTTCTTGTCAAAAACAATTTCATACCTTTCATTAAATTTGTGTACTTTAATCATAAGTTATTTGTGTTATAATATATATTTAACACACTATTAGTCACTGTTTCTTATTTTTAAATGTACTTTTTTATTACAAACTTTGATGAGGTGCAAGCAGATTTTCATTCCAAAAATGCGACCCAGAGAAAAAAAAAGTTTAGGGACCACTGGTCTAGTTTAGACCCAAAAGTACTTCTATTAACACTGCATGTCCGTTTATAATGGAAAATGTCCCCCCCTTTACTGATGAAATATATTTTTTCCAGGCCCCTTATTTGATGTATGTTGAAGTGCTTGAATGTGAAAACCCAGTCACCAGCCAAGTTCCCAGTAAAATCTTAGAGAACACACTGCGTTTCACCCGCTCTGAAGAAGACCTGACACACTACTACAATCGAAGCAACACATCTCCTCGGCCTGAGTTAGCCATTTACACCAATACAGACTTTGATGATGCTGATTGCTGGTCACAAGATGACGATGAAATCTTACAAGTCATGGTTTGTATAAGAGATTCATTTTTATGAGAGATATGCAAATTTTTAAGAGTTGAACCAACCAATACAACTAAATGTAAGCCATTTTTGATCATAGAGAAATATGACATTAAATATTTTATACCATTTTAAAACTTCTATTTTCTAAAGTGTATTTCGTCTTTACTCTTAATATTATACAACATCATATCAAAAGTTTATTCATCCTAACACTTATGCATCTCTAATAAATTAAAACAATGTTTTATGTGTAATGAAAAAAAGAAATTTGAGTGAATAACTTCTCTAAAAATGAGTTAATTTAAGTGAGTTTTGGAAGATGACTCTTGTCAAAATGTTTTACTTGTCAAATAAGATAGAACAAAATTTGTGCTACTTGACTAGATGGGGGATGGGCATTTATTCTAAAGATGAATGATTTGTGTAAGATTTCTATCTGATAAAGCTTTTGTATGAGAAGCAATCTTGTAAATAAAGCTAACAGAAAGCATGGATTATAGAAAAAAATCCTGTATATTTACTTTAGTTTCCAAACCGGAGTAAGTCCAGTGACACCATATCTCAGTTTTCAACTGAGAGTTCAACAAGTGCAGACAGTAAAGATCCTGTGTACATAGCTGCTGGGGACATTCGCAGACGTCTCTCTGAGAACATTGCTGCCCCAAAAGGAAAATTTGAGGTAAGATTTGAGTATGGATCTTTTAATGTATAACATTCTTTAAAAAGAGCTTCCTCTATTCTTGTACTTATTTTAACCTAATAATGCATGATACTTTTTTTCTTGGGGTCAGCATTGGTTCTAGGTGGAAACCTATAATTAATATTGGATAATTTCTTTAAATTTTTATTTAAACCTATAATTATTACATGATTTATATAAGATTTTACAATGGACATTAATTGCTTTAGCAGTCTCATTGTATGCTCAGTATTTTAAATTAAGTATATTCTTAACAACAGCCTAAATGAAGTTACCTCCTAATGTTCACAAATTCTAGCATTGGGATGAAGAACATAAGAATCTATTGTAATTATTTTAATTTTTCTCCAAAAAATGTTTTTCTTTACAACTTTCAAATAGGTTTAAATGAAGCTGCTTCCATATGATTACTGCTGTAATAAGAGACTACTTATGTAGAAGGGAATGTTGAAAAGTTTGGCCTGCTTCTCTAAATTTAATAAAACTTCAGAATATTTTGTGAATCCCTTCTTGGTTGGACTGAGAACTTTCAGCATACTCGCACCATATATATATATATATATCATTTTTATTTCTTTACATCTTCAGTATCAAAGCAAATTAATCTGCTATATTAAGATTTTGTATTTAAAATATGTTAATTTTAAATAACCAGTACTTTAACCAAATAGTGATGGTATTATTCCAATTTCAGAACAAGCAAAAACTTGGTACATTTTAAACTTTTTTTTCTATGTATTTTTATAATTTCAATGTTTGCTGGGTTTGCTTCTAGCGTGATCCTGAAGATCCGTCTGCTGCTGCTCTGAAAGAACCCTGGGAAGAAAAAGTGCGACGCATTCAAGAGTCTTCTCCATATGGCCACTTGCCTAACTGGCGTCTCATGTCGGTGATTATCAAATCTGGAGATGACTTGCGGCAAGAGTTACTTGTTTATCAGGTCCTCAAGCAGTTGCAGGTGAGATTTTTGCATGTGGAATCATTTGTTCAGGCTAGATATTTGCAAGAAGTATCTGGACTTGCCTGATTCTCTAATACTGAAAACATAGAACATTAGTAATGCGGCTATTTTAGATTATTAGTTGATTTGTAATTGAGGAAAATGTCAAGTTCTAAGTCTATTCATATCTATGTAAAAATCAAAGTATTTAAAAAAACCACTTTTAGTAATATGAAACAAGTAATTTTGAAATACAGGGCTGGATAGAATTCAGTTCTATGTAAAACTAAGAATAAAATTGTTTTTGTAACAAAATTTCAAGTACAGCCACTAGATGATAAAAAAAAATGTTTTAAGAAACAGATTTGTTCAACTTGATGATATTTTAATTTTTTTTTCTTTAATAATTGTAGGGTTTTACTAGCTGTACTTAACATTTTGTTTGTATGCAGTAGTTATGAAAAGTTGTATATGTGAAATGATATTGATCATTTTCATCACACACGCACACACACACACACACACACACACGTGTGTGTTTTTAATGTCTGTAATGAGGAACTAATTATAGGCCATTATAATTTATATAATGGCAAGATTATATGAAGCTTATATTTTGGGGGAATAGTTAAAAAAAAAAAAAAAAAAAATTATAAACTAAGTTTCTTTTGAAATATTTTATAAATGTTCTGGTTTTAAATATTGAGGAGGAAATAACAAGTGTATAATGGGAATTTTTTTTCATTGCTTTAGACAACAATTTTTTTTATTTGATATATTTTAGTATTTGGTTTGTCAATATTCACACTAAACCCATCCAGAGGAATAAATGATTGTGTTTTAAACATGTTCTAAATGAAAAGAATTTGAGATATTGATCTGTGGCATTGTTTGTTCTTGCAGAACATTTGGAAGATAGAGCATGTTCCCCTCTGGATCAGGCCATACAATATTGTGGTAACTGCTAATGACAGTGGCATGATTGAGCCTGTGGTTAATGCAGTTTCTTTGCACCAAATCAAGAAACACTCAAAACAACTTCTGCTAAATTATTTCATCCAAGAATTTGGCCCAATCAATAGTGAAGAATTTTTAACAGCGCAGAAGAACTTTGTGCAGAGTTGTGCAGGCTATTGCTTGGTGTGTTATCTCATGCAGGTGAAAGACAGGTAAGCGAAAGAGAAAGAAAACAACTTTTAACATTTCTATCTAATAAAAAGTTAATTACACCGTTAAAAATTATCTTTTAGACAATTCTTTATTTTAAAGATAAATTTTGAACCTTCTGGAAAGATGAGAAAGCAGTTTTCAGAACAATTACAAAAAGACTCACCACCAGTTACAATGTATAGATTTAAAATATTCTTTTCTGTTAAATTGGCGTATTTTTAGAATATTTTTCAACCAATAACTCCCCTGCCCCCGGCTATGAAAGAAATAATCATCTGTTTCTTTCATGGAAATAATTAAAAAAATGAATTTAAACAAAAATTAGTTCTGTAGAAGTAATTTCTTAAAATTTATTTTTGTCTTATAAATAGTTCAGTATAAAGTATACTATGAAAAGAATTGGATACTTTTACAAAATAAATAGTTCTGTATCTGAAATTAGTGTTCAAATTTTGGTGTGACAAATTCTGGGTAAATTAAACGGTAAATGCATTCTTTGATTCTGAACAAGCAATCTGTTGGTTTTGTGCTAAAAAAAAAAAAGAGGCCTGCTTTATTCATACCAAATGCTTCTTTTCCTAAAATACTGGTTCTCATCGACCTAACAAAACACAAGTAAATACCAGTTTTTACAGTTTATGGAAAATGAGTACTGAGCTGTGATCAGATGATGAAAAAAAGATTGTGTAGTTTTAAGAAATCTTCTCGCCATTGAATGTTTCTCGATTTCTTCAGGATTACACAATTTTTCATCATTAATGAACATCTTCATGCTAATAATTATCCTTTCATTGACACGTAATTTTATTTTTTTTTTAATACTTAATGTTAAATGAAGGACACATATTAAAAATTTAATTAAAATACAAGGGAAATAACTGCTATATTTTTATCCACTGATGAAAATGGCATTAGTTTAAGGAATAATTGTGGAATTTAAAAAAAAATCTTTATATTTCAGACATAATGGAAATATTTTATTGGATTCTGATGGACATATCATTCACATAGATTTTGGCTTCATTTTGTCAACATCACCTGGAAAAAATCTTGGTTTTGAGAATTCCCCTTTCAAACTGACACATGAATTTGTTGAAGTAAGTTGATTTAGCTGATCAAATAAGAATGTCACTTGTAACATTTACAGAAAAAAGTTTTCCTTGCCTTACAAAACTGCTTGGTTTTTCTAATCATCACTTGTTTTTATTGCATACTAAATGAAATAAGTTGACTTGTTAATACAAAATTTGAGTGTAGAACTTGTTACAATTTGATTTTAGTTTTTACCAAAGCATAATAAAGTAACTTTGAAAAATCAGTAAGTTGTTTAAGCTTATGAAATTTAAAGAAATTTTGAAATTTGATGGGATATGTATTAAAAAATAAATACCTGTTGTTCTCTAGGTCATTCAGATTGTATAGTCAATATTTCAAAATCATTGTCTGGGATTTATTTTTATTTTATTTTAACACTGTATCATGACAAAATGAACATACTAGCACAAGTATTTTACTTTTTATATTGCATGTTCATATAATTTTAGGACTATTTTTGTAATTTCCACAATCCTGTTACATTATTAAATTCTTTTTTTTTTTTTTTTGTATATAGGTCATGGGCGGCTTGGGCAATGACATGTTTGAATATTTTAAAATCCTCATGCTTCAAGGATTTGTTGCATCTCGGAAACACATGGACAAAATTATCCCTTTGGTGGAAATCATGCAAACTGGTAAGGGAGGCAACTGTTTTTTTCTTGTCCTTTGTAGAAGTTAGTATAACCAATCACAATACAAAACTTTATTGCTTTTGATTTTATATATATATATATATATATATATATATATACATACACACACACGGTCGTGTACATGCTTTCGACTCACGTGAGCCATCTTCAGTGTTGTGAAAAAGTGAAGGAAAGAAAAATGTGTTTTAAGAGTTCTTTCAATTTTCTTTCAAGTATCATTTTTGAAATTGAATCTCAAATTAAAATGCAGAAAGTCATGTCATCAATGTGTAAGAGCAACATATATCAGTTACATGGGATTGGTGACTATAGCTATTTTTATTGTATAGTTGCTTTTGTTGAATGTAAATAGATTTGATAGTCTTCTAGTGTTTTGTTTTTTTAAATTTTTTTATGGAGTATTTTGGTATTAAATTCAGTAGACATAGAATGTCTTTCCTTTTCAATATTACTTGTTTAGAATAACAATTGCAGCCTGATCATATATATATGAACTCGGAGCTGAAAGATAGAAAAAAGGAAAATGAATAATGAGAGAGAAAGAGGAGAGAAATAAACTTGACATTCTACATATTTGCACATGTACAGGTGTACACACACAAAAACAACTCAACCTAACACCAAGAAAAAGGCATGTCTACAGAACTTTGCCGTTAGTGCCGAATATAGCATTAATCAGCTAAGTGACAAATGTTATATTTGTATTAATCACACACACACACACACACACATATGTATGTGTCCGTGTGTGTATTTGAGGAGCAACGATTCTTTCAAGCATGTTTCATTGAAAACGGCCAACAAGGAAGATTTAATTAATCTTTTGAGTTTTGCCAGCATTCTAAGTTTTTCTTCATTTTTCAGCAGTTAAAGAATCTAGGAATTGTCCATAGTTATAATTGTTCTGAGTGCTTTCAGCTAGTTCTATAGCCATTAGCAAGAATGTTGTTTGGATGGTGAATTTCTGAGTGTGGCTTCTACATAGTAGTTTTGATGTGTGGAGTATGTGCAGCGGGGGTTGTATGCTTTTTGACAATCATGTATTGTGTGTGGCCGGTTGACCTGGGCATCACTTTTATTTTTAGAACACTTTTTAACATGCTGTCTCCACTGCTAAATAGTGTAAGATTGATAGCTGGAGAATAGTATTTAATAAGCAATACCTCCCTAAGCATTAGTTGTGTACAACTATGTGACCTGAAAAAAATCCTTGTATTATCAACTAGAATTTTCCTTAAAGGTTCTTGTAAGTTATGAGTTAATAAATGTTTATTAATTGCACTCTGATTCAAAAGGTGGCATGTAAGATGTCTACTTAAGAAGGTAGTGGTGTGTTCAGTATAGGTCATTGATTTTTGACAAGTAACACAGTCTTGTACTGGGCATTAGAATTGGTACACTATATTAGTCACCACTAGTTTAGATTCGGTGCAGTTATTTCAGTTGGTAATGTCAAGGTTTGCAGTCCTCCATTTTTTTATAATATATTATGAACTTTGTTTTCCAGGGGTTACAGCAGAAGTACGGTGTTTAATTACTGCACATACTCACAAACAAGGGGTGCTAGGAATTTTTAGAATATTTAAAAAAAAACTTTTATATATATATATATATATATATATATATATATATATCATATAAAAATTTTTTTTTAAATATTCTAAAATTTTTATTTTAAATATTCTTATATATAATGAAAATAAAATTTGTCACTTAGCTGATTGCTGTTATATTCAATATTTCAACTCCAGAGTTTCATGGACAAATCCTTTTTGTAATTGTTCAGTCCACTTATCAGGTGTCAGCAATTGACTATGTATTATTTTTGTATATTTTCAGGTAATAACACATAGCTCAAAGTTATTGGTTACTGTATGTTTGCCATAGAAATAATGATAGAGTAGTGAGAGGCTTACAATCTTTCGTCTGTGGGGAAAGGAGTTGTATAAGGGAAAATGCTGCATAGATGCTTTTGAAGTGTTTAAAACTGCAAGTGTGGACTGGACGGTTTCTGTTCAGATATGGCACCAATCTCCATTTTTGGTTTTATCTGGCTCTCTTGTTAGCATAGGATAGTAGGAGTCTAGTACTTACTTGAACAGTAGAAGGAACCAACGATTTTTTCAGCACCTTTTATCAATGGATCATATATATGAGTTCTACATTCTCTGTGTGTGTGTGTGTGTGAGTGAGAGAGAGAATGAATTTTATAGCTTTCATCTGTTGTGGTGGCTGGAACAGTTGTGATTTTCAGTGGTTGTTTTTTTAAAAGTCAGGATTTTTTTTTTTGGTGGTTTGGGGGGCGGTTCAGCAGGTTGGATCATTGGCTGAATGTGATGTTTCTTATTCACTCACTTTTCTAGATGCAAATTGTTAAAGTTCAGCTTTCAGATTTGGTTAATAATGATTACTGGCCCCTTTGACGTGGGTGACTTCCCTTTAAGAACAGGAGAATTTTTCCTTGCTAATAAATAAGGTACTGTATCTGTCTAATGAGTTGAAACCGTTTCACCCCAATTTACTAATGATACTTAATGAATGAGACTATATATATATATATATATATATATATATATATATAATATAAAAGTGAGCTTGTTCTACCAGTTATTTTAAGGGACTTATATATATGACAAAAATTTAGATAAGGAAATAATTATAAAATTATAATTTTAACATTCAGTGTAGATTCTATATATTTTAATGTTGTAGTTGGTTTTTCTTTTAAGTACATTTTTAAGCAAAGCTACTTTTGAATTATTCTAATGCTTTTACATGACCTTATTTTCTTTGAACATATTAAGTACTATTATTTATTTCACACTAAGCAAGGTGATAATGCCACCAAAATGTAAGGGGTTACTGGGAGTGAGAAAAAAAAAAAAAAAGACTTCAGAAGTAACCAGGAATCCAATCATAAACAGGAGACAAGGGATAAACCTCTACTCCTGTTCAAAATATTGGGAAGGCATGTCAATTGAGCAATAGGCTTGCCTGTCTACTCCTAGCCATAAGAATGTATGTTTAATAGGAATTGGTCCGGATTCTTCCTAACCATCACATTGAAGTGTGAAACTGACAAAAATCAACACTGCATGGTGACTATACTGTGTATAAATGCCCAAACACTGATATTGAGCAATCTTGCTGCATTAGAAAATTTTAAACATAACTATCTAGAAATCCATTTAGATTTAGCATGTGGACATTTCCATAGAAGATGTAATTGTGCACATTTAATTTTAACTGAAAATATTGCCACATGTTAAAGTCATGAACTTAAAGATGTTTGGCTATTGCTTGCAATAAATGGACATTTTTTGTTTTACTTAATATGAACTAAACCTACTCAATGAAGATTTAACTATTTTTTCCAAGTTTTATTTTAATAGAAATCAATGAATACCTTATTTCTGAATGAATATGTTATATTTTCAGGTTCCCAACTCCCTTGCTTTAGCCGTGGGGTGAGCACAATTCGCTCCCTGAAGGAACGCTTTCACCTGACACTGACTGAAGAGCAGCTCCAACTTCTTGTTGACAACATGGTTGAGAGTAGCCTCAACTCTCTTACTACTAAGCTATATGATGGCTTCCAGTATCTTACCAATGGCATTCTTTGAAAACAAATCCACTCACACTGACGCCATAACACAGACTACCATCACTGCATCCTCCTCCTCCTGCTCCCCATCTACTTCACTGTGTTTTTTTTGTCATCTGTTCATCCATCCACTCAACTTTTCTTTCTTGCCAATCTGTGCTAAGAGACCCATCTGAAATGGTTTACTTTGCAAAAAGATATTGAGCCATGTCTGTAATTAGGGGAAGGGGACACTGGGTAAAGTTAATTAATGGGCTTATTTTTGTTACAATGTTGTTTTTTGTTGGGGAGTTGGAGATGAACAAGACGAATATCAATATAAAAGAAAAATTAGTTCTGAAGTTTTTGATCTTTTCTGTGACATTATTTTGTTATGTTGATGTGGCCAGTTCTATGACTGTGTGCCAACAAAGTTCTTTTTGATTTTCTATTTCAAAATAACACATTTTGTAGAACTAAAATCTTGAAAATTAATATTTTCTAATATCTCAAATTTTAGTGTTAAAAAAAAAATCCTTGAAAGCTGAAATGATGGTGAATGCCTCTCTCTTCTAAATAAGTGAATTCTAAATAGACAAATTGATAAAACTGATTTAATGTTTACAACCGTCAGAAAAATGATAGCTGCTAGTTATTTTGTCATGGTTGGACTGACGAGTATTTCAATCCAAATCGAACATTAGGGTAGACTTTTGAAAATGATCTTCTCACTACTCGTATGATGAGTTTCTGACTCTAGCAAGTTTCTTGCTCTTCACTTAAGACAAGCATCTACTTGATCCTATTGATATAATTGGGCCTCTTTGATCTTTCGAAGGAGTATTTACGCTTGAGGCTTTTGCCTTGTTTGAAGAAGCACACCAATGATAGTCCATGACTTGTCAATGGAAATGTTCGTTTACAAATCTTGGCATAATCTAGATTTGCTGATCAACAACGTTTTGTCTGTTAATATCAGTGAATGACAGATAAACCTCAAAGCTAAATCCCAACTGCCCAACATTTTTGTTGATTTTGTTGTTGTTGCCATTTTCTTTTTTTTTTTTCCCCTTTCTCTCTGTTGTATTTTAGAATAAATCATTTCTTCCCACCTTTTTGCAAGCTGCACTCTATCTTCTTCCCCTGCCCCCATCATGTCCTGTCAAGCTTATTGGTTTCTGAAGGCTTTACAGGACAAAGAAGGAACTGAAGTTTCATTCCTTTCAAAATGAATGAATTGAAAAATTACAGACTTTCATCCTGCTGAGTTTTTAACTTTTGCCAAATGAAATTGTGAAACAACAGAAAAGAGAAATAAACTCTTAAAAAAATTTATTTATTTTTGAAAATGAAGTGCTAGTTGGTGAGGAGAGCCCTAAAAATGGGACCACAAAAATTTAAGTCCTTTCAATTTTGAAATAATCTGCCCAGACTATTACTAATTAAAAATTATTACTAGCTGAAAGATGGTTAAAAAGGAATAGGATTCCACTGACATTAGTATTTTAATTATTAAGAGGTAAATAACAATGATATGCCTCAAATAAAATTAAGATATATAGCTTGAAGGTTGCATTCAAGCATGAAATATTGTCACTGCTTGGTGTTGACTTCAGTATCCACTTATCTATATATTTGGAGACATGCAAAATGTTAACATACAACTTTCTTTAAAACAAAAACGAAAAAATTTATTCAACTGGTAAATGTTTGAATTTTGAAAAATTTTTTAAATTTACAAAGATTAAATTATCTTTGAATTATTAACTAGTGAATTTAATATAGGCTGAAATAGTTGGAAAAAAATCAAAGCTCCAAGTCAAGATTTTATAGACAATTTGCTTAAAACCTTCAAAGTGCTAAGATTATACCATTTTTCATGACTTGAAGTTTAGTTTATAATATCATATGGTAACCGATGGCATTTTTGGTTTTCAGCTAAAATGATTAGACAAAAGAAATTGGATTATTCTAGGTTTTTGGAAGGAAGGCTGCCAACAGTCATGTTACTGCAGTGCATTAAACATGAAGCTTGCATTTAAGTGCAGTGTGGGAATTTGCCAATAGCTTTATCCTATTGGTCAGCTGAAACAATTGTCTTTGTATAAGCTTAAAGGTTTTTCATTTGCTGTTTGGATAATTTAGTTTATTATTAAGCTATTTGCAAACTTCTAAGAATTTTCTTTGTAATTTTTAAAGGTGTTTTGCTTGTATTTATAATTTAGTAAATATAATCCACTGTTTATTTATTTCCCCCCACTTCTTGTAGACTTAGTAGTTTTCATTAATGCTGAAAACCATTTTTTTGATATCCTTGATAATAACCAGAAATTTTTTTTTTTTTTTTTTTTTAATATTTACTTATATTTAATTGTTAGTGATTTTAAAAGTATAGTGAGAAGTTATTTGGTTACACTTCAATTTTTTTTTGTTTAAATTATTCTGAAATTATTCCAGACACATGGCAATCTCTGCCCCAACCTTTTTAAATATGACATAAAATTAGATTCATAATATCTAGAGATCCATTTGGCAGCACCAAGTAGGGTTAAGTTTAGTTATATTGTATGGAACAGAAGTGGGAGGATAGTTATTTGGGGGTGGGAACTATTTTTAATTTTTTTCTTTTTTTTTTTCTCAAAAGAACGTATTTTTCTGTGTGTAAGTAGGGTTTTTTCTGTATTGAATGAACACTGAATAATAGTCTTTTTTTCATATGCTTTATGAAAAATGCATATTTCGATATGCACACAATACTTTAAGGAGATTTTTAAGTGTTAAAAAGAAATGGTGAATTGTACAGTTTTAAGTTTTTCCTCTTAAGTGGAATTCATCTTGGCAAATCAAAACTGCTTTTTCTAAGGTCCTAATACTGCAGGGTAGGGTTAGGGGGATACTGTTTGAATATGTAAGTGACTCGAATTTAAAGAAAGCACAGATTTTCTTTTTTGGTTGGCTCCTGGTTGAATTTAAATGGGAGGATTTGTGGATTTATAACCGCCGGTCTAATATGTTGTCTTTGTATATTGTGTCGGTTGAGAAACTTGAAACTTTGCCTCTTGTATGATGATCATCATGTTCAAAGTTCCTTCTATTACTGTTCATTTTCAGAATGATATCTTTGACTGTGATTTACTCTTTTTCTAAATCTACGAAATGACAGCTAAATGTATGTTTTTTTTATATATATATATATATATATATATATATATATATATATATATATATATATATATATATATATATATATATATAAAATCTCGAATGATATTGTATGAAATCTAAGTCTAGAACCAAAGTTTATATCAACATGTTCAGTGGAGTGATAGTTGTGAAAAAGAAATGAAATATATATGAAGTGCTGCCAGATCAATTTCTTTTGAATTCTATTTGCTTGCTCAACTTCAGTTTTTGGCACTTAATTTTGGCCAGTGTTGTGATATTGGTTCATGTCAGAGTGGAGAGCAAGATCGAGACAAAAAGAAAAACTCTTGAAATGGATTGTAAATATACCTATTCTGATACCTTTTTTTACAAAATTATAAAGGTTATTGCTGTATCTGATATGTAAATTGCACTGAACTAAGGTGTTTTTTGTTTTTTTATATGAAAGTGTTATGTAATTTCTAAGCTTACATTTTTCTGTCAGAGACTGTAAGCAGGATGTACCCATGTCTACATGTTTTTGTTTTACCTATGCATATATGCTTTCAAAACTTATGGAACTATGTGTGCACTGTATATTATAGACTATTTCTGAATAGCCATATATACATATACATGCGCACACACGGAAGTTTATTCCAATTCTTCCCTCAGTTCAGTTGGAGCAGAGTGGAGGCAGGAAAAGAAATTGTTACCCAAAAAAAAAAAAAATGTACATTCTATGTAATGATCTCTGTGAGGATGAACATAAGCAGGGGTGTGATATATATATATATATTTTTTTTTTCCTTTCCTTTTTGAGATGCAATAGACTGGGGCTGCATGACTGGACACGTACTTTGTCAGTGAAAGAAAAGGGTCACAAATTGCATATTCATGTAATATAATTTTTATTTTATTAATACCCATCTCCCACTTTTCTCAAATTACTGTAAATAAACTTCATTTACTCTTAAAACAAAATGCACAAGACTTGTTTCTTTTTATGGTGGTCTCAGGCAACTTTGGAAAAAAAAATGTTATTGAAATTAATACAAATGATCATAGCAACTTTAAGTGTAGGTAAGATCATTGTTGAAACATTCGATGTTTCACAAGGAAACCAGGTTAAGGCAATGTATGCGTTTCTCATGTAGTGTTTAAAAAAAAAAATTAATAGAATTGTTTCCTTTGATAAATGTTGACTTTCTTTAATTTGCCTATCATTTTGGAATATTTTTAAGCCTCTTCTAATCTTGTAGAGTAATGGATAGCGGTTCAGATTGGGGAATCAGAGCCGAATTCCAATTTCCAGTTGGACCCATTACATTCACTTATATGCTAATAGTCTTGGGAAAGGTATGAATCCCCTTCTCCCACAGCTATGGGTAAATAGCAGAACAGACTGGGTTCTATAGCCTTGGGTGGTAACCGGTCTAGGAGAAGGTAACTCTGAATATCAGAACAAGCCTGGAGAGGGTTGGGCTCGGTCAGGTTATCTTACCCAAGAAACACCACTTCTGCTGCTGCAGTACACGGGGTACTCCTACAGGGCATGGGATAAAAAAAAAATCTCGAGCCATTGTTCCTTCTCTTACTGCAAACCTAACCTGATGAAGAAAGCTGTTTAATTCTGAAATTTGAATCTGACAAGATTGCATTGTTTATAAACCAAGTAATAACTGGGCCCAGCAAGATTTACATTGCAATAATAAATGCGTGTGTGGTTCTGTGCCATGGAGATATTGGCTCAGAACGAGGAATTGGAAAGTCAAGTTTGAATTCCAGTCGAGTTCATTACATCCACTTATACACAAATACCCTTGGGAAAGGCATGAATCTATCTCTTCTCTGTCCAACTACGAGTTGAATAGTACGACAGACCAGGTTCTACATTCTTGGTTAGCAACTAGTCTACCACAGAAAGAAATGACGACCTACTGTAGGAAAATCTTTTGCCTAGTTAGTCATGAATTGAGACATGATTGCCCAAGTGCATATCACACATGGCACTTAACTGACTGAATAAATAAATAAACAGTAAATGTAAAGAAAACAATTTGAAGACTAATGGAAGAAAACCAAAAATCTACTAAAATAATTTCAGCTGTGTGAACTTGAAACTTTGCTTATTCTCCCATGTGGCTAAAGGGTTTAAATTCTGACCAAGTCTTTTTTTTTTTTTTTTTTTTTTTTTTTTAGGTGTTTGGCAAAGGCAAGTTTCCATCTCTTTTGCTTCCAGCTATGAGTTAAGTAGCAGCCAGGGTTAGGCAAAGGACAAACATAATTTGAAGATATTCCATTCTTAAAAAGAAAAGGTAAGGCTAAACAAAGCAATAAAATAAGCATTCTGGCCTTGTGCTCCTAAGTAAGGCACAAATGACAACAGCAAAAGGAGTCGCCATTTCAAAGGCAGTAGATATTTAGAATTTGTTTAACATTATGTGCAAAAAAAAAAAAATGGATTGGCTAGAAAAGTGTGCAGGGAATAGGTAGAAAAAAATGAAAAGCACTGGAACAAGAAATGGGACATGATGAGAATATGCCATTAGAGTGAGCAAAGCTAAAGCAAGAAGACTTGTTTCAAACATTGCACAAATGCATTTGATAGGGGTTACGACATGAAGATAGCGATTGTTCCCAGTTAACATAGCTTCCGCATGATTGCAAGAATTGTAAGGAATATTTATACCTACACAAATGATATCCTTATATTCTGACCAATCAGGATTTGTTTAATTTCTCTTCTGAGTATCAATGTTTTTTTTGGCCCATTAGTGGGATGGATTCCGATTTGCCCTGAACCATTATTTGAAGTACTCATTCAGAATGGCACTTATTGTTTTTAGCTAATGCAAAACAGTTTCCATTTGACTTCAGACATGTATTATAACTATTAATTTTATTGCTTCTGTACATTAGGATCAATGGTTCAGTTGCTGTCTAGAATACTCAGGCTAGCAGGTTATTTTTCATTTATGTAACAAAATCATTCTGCGGAGAAAATTACTTTAAAAGTAGTAAGTTTTTTTTTCCAGCAGGAGGGTGGTGGATTGAATGAAATAACTTAATCAATTGTGCTGGACTTGTATTTGGCACCAAAGACTACTTGCTCATTGAATATGGGAAGGAGTGATAGTTTGTGAGATCAGAAAAGGATGATTTTTTTTTTGGGGGGGGGTAGGGAAAAGTATTGATTTTTATGACCATAAACAATATTTGTGTAACAATCAATGAATTAGTAGCATTCACTGAGAAAGGCATGGCTTTTTCATCCCACAGCCATTGATTAAATAGCAGGGTATACTGGTCTCTCTAGCTTTGGGTTGCCAAGAGAATGAAAACTGAATTTCAAAAAAGCAAATGGAAACCACGCAACCATTTTTATATTTTTTTCTAAAATGGCATGGTCATTCACAGAATCAGAAAATAAATCTGGAGAGCTATGTTTTGCCTACGTACTGAAAGAAGTCCTTCCTTGGTTTTCATTTCTCGCCATGATCGATTATTGGCTAACCATAATCTTAAAATAACTTGCACAAATAACACTGATTTTATTTACCTGATCTCCCCCATCAAAGGTAGGTTGTGACAAGGTCTTCTTAATGTTGGGATGCCCATACGTGTACATATAGACCAAAGAGAATTTGCCCAGTTTCACAACCTCTGTCAAACTGGTGTTGATATTACACCAGCCCTACTTCTCTTGATGTAATGAGGAAGGTGCTGCCACAGAGTTTGGATCCCTGGGACTGGTCACCCTCTCCCATCTCAAATGGAAAGAACTGATACCAGGCTTTGATCTCAGCCAAAAGGCAGAGAAGCAATAATAACACTTGTGATGACGGTAGACTAAAAAAAAAAAAAAAAAATGAAAGAACTCCCAGACAAGATAGTAATAATAGAAAGCAAGAATAAAAGACTAATAACTATGGTTGTCAGCAAAAGAGGTATCCTAAGGTGTGATGCTACATATTGGGGATGTCAAATTTGAGCAGGTACAGAAATTTAATTTGAGTTTTGTATTAGCTGATGATAGAAAAAGTGACACACAAATCTGAAGATGCATAAGAATAGCAAAAGATGTCTTCTACAAACCAATTAAAGGCATAGAAAAATATGGTTAGGAGAAAAAAAAAGTTCTTAACTGTAATGTTATGATCTCCAAAATGACACTTGAAGTGGCTCTGCTAAGAATAACACTGACAACATGTAAACAACAAGGAAGTTTAATAAAAATAGCAACAAGGAAACTTATACTTTCACTCAGAGGGCTGAACTTTTTGAGGCACATGTGAAAAAAGTGTAGAAAATTGAGTACTCAGAGGATGTAACGAGGGCCTTAGAGAAGCAAGAGAGAAATGATGACAAACCTGTTTGAATTGATGATAGGACAAAACTAAAAGGAATGGTGAAGAAAGGTTAAAAGTTACTTAGAGTAACAAAAGACAGGACGTTGTGGAGAGCCATTATCGCTTACATCTTGAAAGGACTTGGCACATGATTTAATCAGTATAACAGTTGAAATCAAACAAAAAATGAAATATACACGTTATTTTCTGAAAGAACTTTTCAAATTGAAATGTGGTTTCAGAATATGACTGTAGTGTAGCCCGTATGTTATTTTTTTATCCTTTTCCCATTCCCTTAGTGAGAGCGTCTCTTGATTCTGTCCTATAGGCAGAATACAGCGGCCTCTCTGTTTTGAGGGTTGGACGGGCCCTACTAACATTAGTTATGTTTAGTTCGGTTTGTGTTGTTGTTTAGTTATTATTGGATTCATCTCCCTCCCCTCTCATTTTTCATGGTTAGATTTTTATGTATTATTATTCTCATTAAATTTTTATGGCATGGGGTGCGTTTTGTAGGTTCCCTCTTGAGAGAATGCGGTGTATGGGGTATTGAGTGGTGACGGGTGGGTTTTTGTGGTGAATGTGTATTGATTGAATGGGTCGTGAATCTGATTAGCTAGGTATAGGATAGTTAATGTGGACCAGCCTCAACCCCTTCCCATTTTAGGCCATGTGCCATAATTGTATCTTTGATGCAATAAATATAAAGAAATATGGGAGTTAATTCAGAGTTTATTGTGCAAAATTTGTTTACAGCGGTAACATTAACCGCTGTAAACAAATTTTGCACACACACACATATATTGCACGTAATATTAATTATGATGGAAGAAAATTGCCAATGGCTAGGAAGGCAAACGTTGGTGATAGATTGTCACGTATCTATTGTAATCCAAAGATATTTGTTTAAAAGTTCCTTCTTTTTTTTTTTTAACAGTAAGTCTACGCGCCAGTGCGGCCCTATTCATAAAAATCGATACAGTATTATCAATCGATCCTAACTTTTACAGTGTTGTCGGGAATTAGCAGATTGTTTACAAATTTCAAGTTTGAAATTATGATTACGTCAGCATTGATATTGTTGCAGATGTGAGATATCAGAAGGTTTGAATGATCAGAAGAATTGTGCGTGTTCATAATCTTCTATCCACAACAATTAATAAAAGACAAAAATAATGATTCGAAACATAACAATTGAATTTATTATGTATTTGATGTACATGCATGTAAAACTGAAAGGTTAGACGGAGTTACGTCTCTTTGATTAGGAAATATTTTTACTTGAGCTCATGAGGATAAAATTAACTTAAATTGTAGTTTAGAAGAATGAGTATGTTTTGTTGAGTGTTTGGAATTGTGTATTGTACAAGTTGGTAAAAGTTTAGAATGTACTTGCGTGATTAGTTGTAAAGTTCTTTTACGTCTGACTGCATTAGTCAAGACGGGAGTTCTTTAAGGGTCACATTTTGGCAGCTGAGATGAGACGCGAGCGAGATCGAAGAGGATGTCCAAGATAGAGTGAAGAAAAAAAAAAGAAGAATCACTTGTTCGTTTTTTATAATCTGTTGTATCACGTGACAGGATCACACTTAGTTGGCGCCAAAACAGACCTGTCGCGTGCAGGCTATTTGATTGGTCGAAACTGACCAAACAACGAGGTACATTGGAGGTGATTGACCAATGAATGGTTGTTATATATTTTGTTAAGAATGGTGTTGGTGATAATCATAATAGGAAGAGTGCATTTCCCAGCGGGGGGTTAACTGGCTGTCGTGGAAGATTCCACAATATCTGCGTACGAAAACAGATTTCTTTTATAAAGATTTATTTTAAATAAAGAACAGGTACATACAGTTTTATGTGTTTTATTTGAAGAAAACATTAGGTACTGCCATGAACTTCTTAAAAACAACGAAAACCCCCAAAAAACAAAACAAAAAAAAACAACATGCATTTTAAATCATTTAAATGCCTTCTTCTAAACTTAAATTTCGGTTTCATTTGAAAGGCCTAAAGGAAAGATAATCCGAATTAAAAGAAAAATGGCTTACTGTATGATTAGCTTTTAGGAATTAAAAAATAATTAGCAACCGTCACTCATCGAAACGCTAGTATAGACGAGAATATATATATATATATATATATATATATATAAAAATAAATATAGGTAACTATACTCGTGTCGAAAAACCTTCGAATTCTTGATTTAAGAATAGCCAAATCAATCACGAAGGGAAAAAATGGTTTTAAAAAAGAAAGAGCCAGGAACATGAAAGTCTGTCGAAAATAATCGCACAGATACAGGTTCAAGGCCCAAAGAAAAAACCCCGATACGAGTAAACAACTAACTAAAGAGCTCGATACAAACGTAGAGCAAACCTAGTCAAACCTAATGAGCCAGACAAACCTACCAAGGTTTCACTTATAACATTTACACACGGTAGCTCGTGGGGACATAGGTAAAAAAAAATGTATAATTATGCCCCTTAAAAAATTTGCGAAAAATTAAAACTAAAAATTACATAAATATGGAACATCATCATCAGTGCAACAAAAATAAATTATCGGATAATTTGCTTTTTAAGCCCCGCGCTAAATACTTGTTGGAGTAAGCGTCCTGTGTGTAATGGTTAGCCATGTTTGTTGCGTGTTGAATGACTGTTCCCCACAATTATTTATTTTTGTTAGGAAAGGTGTGGAAATAATCAGCAATGGTAAAATACCAAAAGAAACATAGAGTTAAAAACATAATTGAATTTATTACGTATTGAAATTACATGCATGTTAACTGAAAAGTGAGACTGAGTTGTGTCCCTTTGATTAGGTAATTATTGTACCTAGACTCATAACGAAAGAGTTGATTACTAAAAATGCAGTTTATAAGATTGAGTGAATTTGTGTTATTATGACTTATTTCGTAGTGAGGGAAAATGTCACTTTTTAAGTATAATAATTGTGGTTTGAAAAGTTTTTGTTTGAGAGAGAAAGGTTATGCCAAATGGTTGTTGACTGTTGAGTCAGAGTTTGATTTGTATAATTCTAGCATCATTTATCCAACTTGCATAATGCAAGTTGGATAAATGATGTTAGAATTATACTTGCATGGGTTGTTGTAAAGTTCTTAAACGTCTGACTGCGTTAGTCAAGACGGGAGTTCGTAATTGTCACATTTTGAAGCTTGGAGTGCGCGGTCGAAATAGTCTGCTGCTGTTGTTGTCGTCGTCTCTGCTCTGCTTTCTCTGATCGCGGTCACACGTGTTCTTGGGTTTATATATGGTCGTAGTCACATGTTGCGGCTCCAGAAAGAATTGCGCCAAAATTTGCTTGTGCACGTGCGGGTGACTTGATTGGTCGAGAAGGACCAATCAGTGAGCTAGATTTGCAGAGAATAACTAATAGTAGCTCGCTGACATTGCTTGTATGAAAGTTGATGTAATGGAATAGTGCATTATACGAAGAGGGTAAAACTGGGCTATGGACGAGCCCACATACTTAATAAAAATTTCTGGAATCGTTAGGTGTAGATTTACATGCTTAATTCGAAAATAACAAAGAAATTTTGATAAAATCTACCGTTTTGGAGTTATCAACAATAAAATTTCGGACTCAGTCGCGTTCATTCGTCCGCCATTACTGGCCTTGTTTAACTACATTCACTGCGGAACATTTTGCGCGCGGGAAGCTTAATTAACGGCCTTTTTACTGCTCTTTGATCTTACTCGTCTAAATTACTGAGTACTTAAGTTGTGTAGAAAAGCAATAAGTGTTGGTTAATTTTATTTTTTTTATACTACATTAGTTTGTCTTCTTTTTTATTTTGTTTCTTTTTGTTAAATGGTACTTTTAAAGGTGCTACTTACCGAGGCATTTGTCACCTACTGTAAATAACGTTGCACTCATTATGTTGGAAAATTGACCTGTTACTGTTTTTTTTTAAAATGACATCAAATCAGTTACAAACATTAAAATCACTATTTGATGATATTTTTTTTCGTATAAAAAATTGTTAATGATTTTTAATACACAACCAGTTCACTGCCTAACATATTTCATAATTCAAACAGTTGGTAAATTAAAGTACAGTACCATAAAATGAATAGTAAATATCCTACAATAGTAGGAAATGGACGGTTGAGATATCATAGTAGCAACCTTTTAAGTTTTTAATTCATAGCTTTTATTTTCGAAGCGGTTTGATGTCATAATATTTAATTACGCCTCAAATTTTTTTTCTTAATTTTATTTTTTGTTAATTATTCTGAATTTAAAAGCCATTGAATATTACTCTTCCGATAGGGAAAAGTAAGCAAATGTGGTAATCTAACAGTTGCTAAATTTAAATGAAAACAATTTTTTAAAGTTCACACTCGAAAATAGCATCAAACTTTACATTTTTAATAAAAAAAACAAAATCTGACGAACAGCAACGGGATGAATTTTAAAATCGCACTGAAAAATTACAAGTACTGTTTTTTAAAATATTATGTGTGAATTTTTTCTATCCAATCTGAAATAAAAATGTTTTATTTATGCAAGCACCAACTGCTAGAAAAAATATTTTTGAGTTTTAATTATTCTTGGCAAGATTCGGGATGAATTTTGCGTATATTCTCCTTTGATATTGCATAAAAGTTTTACTGAAATATATCAGGAATTTTTCTATATAACTGCAAAACTTTTCAAATTTTTTAAAAGAAATATCAAATAAAAAAAAATGAACACACGAGATATGGGGGTTTGGGAATGTGGATGATGGTGAATTATCCTCCCCACCCCAATACTCCCGCAACATTTTTTTAATAACGCATTCATTCATTAATGAAGAAATACTGAAAATACCGTTTGAATCTGATAATTTCTTGATTTTGTTTTTTTTTGCAAATATTTTAAAACAGAGAGTAGCGATTTTTTTTTACTTTCATTTCGGCGCTACCTAGAAAATATTTGAAAGAAGCAGTTGTTTGGCGAAATAGATTCCCCTACCTTTTCCTTTTTTTTTTTTAAGGAAAGATAGATTCGTCTAGCGTCCGGTTCACACTCCTTCACGACCTTTTAAACAGGAGTAGCTTTATTCCTTGTTCTCATTTTAGGATTGGGTTTCTCGTTCCTTCTAAAGCTTTTCATTCTCTTTCACTCCCAGTAGCCTCCTTGCATCTTAGTGGCATTATCGCATGGCTTGGGGTGAATTAAAAACAAAACCCAGATTTTGTCATTAAAGAACAGATGTATACAATTCTAAATTTGCGACACATTTTTAATTAAACAACAAAAATGTACATAAATTAACATGTTTACGATAAATGTCCATCAATGGCCAACATGTAAAGACATTGCTGGATATATAATATGTGGAATCTTCCACGTCTGCCAGTCACCCCTGCGCGAGGAAATGTACTCTCCCTTGTTGTAATTATCGTGGCAATCAAACACACATACGTAGAAATCGTATGACAAGCAAACATTGGTCAATCTACTCAAAACTAGTTCGCTGATTGGTCAGTTCCGACCAATCAAATTGCCTACACGCGACAAATCTGTTTTCCCGCTAACTAAGGTTGAGCCGGTCACGTGTTACAGCATCTTATATAAACAAAACACGAGTGATTCTCTCTCTCTTTTCGCCATTCTTGCGTCTCATCTCTTGCTGCCAAAATGTAACCTTCAAGGACTCCCGTCTTAACCATGCGGTCAGACGTTAAAGAACATTGCAACATTCACGCAAGTACAACTCTTTCTGAACATCTTACCAACTTGTCCAATAGACAATTCCTAACATGCAACAACTCAATCTTCTAAACTACAGTTTAATAATTAATTCAACCCTTATGAGCTCAGGTACAAATATTTCCAAATCTAAGGGACATAACTCTATCAAACCTTTGGCTTATGTACATGGACACTAAGACCAATAAATTCAATTGTTATGTTTTGAATCATTATTTTCTGTCTTGTATTAATTGTTGTGGATGGAAGATTATTGAACACACCCTATTTAAGCATTTCTGACCAATCAAACCTTCTGATACCTTTTTAACACTTCCAAATCACCAACAAATACTTACCTGTTGGCCATTGATGGACATTTATCGTAAAGTCGGCGAGACTTCATGGAAATATTTTCGATTTCATCAACGCATTTTAATATAGTAATATCTTAATATGCGTCAAAGAAATCGAAAATATTTCCATAATAGTAATATTTATTTCCATAATTTTGTTGACTCGTACCTTTGTCTTCCTCCTCAATCATTTTCTCAATAAGCGGAGGAGTAGGGGTGGGGGAGGAGTCGATAAGTAACTCGGTGGATGGTAGGGGGTAAAAACTTCCCAAAATAACGAGCATAAATAAATAAAAATAAAATGATAGCATTGAAAATTTTAAATAAAATAAGACAATAATATTTAAACTTTGTTTAGAATAAATTAAACAAAAATAATAAAAACTCTCCCAGCATGCAACAAAAACCGTTTCTGCCTGAAATATGGGCATCCTTCCAAAAGACGTTAAATTCAATCTCTTCGCCACGAACCTTAGTACGGGCAACACGTGTGTAACTTCTCTCTGTGATATGGCGTGTGATAACACGGAGTAATTTCCCCCTTTTATCACATGTACCATAAAACAGTTGTAACCTAAAGATTACACACAAAAGATATAAATGAATTGTATGAAATTAACATACAATTTACTGTGCTTTTCCTGTTATTTGTGTACGTTTTATTTCCTGTCAAGTATGCTTTTATATCCGTGAACACGAAGCTAATTTCTGCTGCTATGATGTGAGTGAATCCTCGACAACATTTTGGTGACCACCGATTTGTACAAAAATCTACTACCATCCACATCATTTTTGGTGACCGCCGACATACATAGCAAAAACAACCTGTCGCTTCCACACTTTGCAATTATATATTCTATACAATTGTTCATGCAGATGAAATTTGGGTTAACTTCAGTCCAGATATGTCAACAATACTCTAAAGAGCTACTTAAGGTAGAGGGTTGCTGAATTGAGTTTGTTATAGAAGTGCCGATTATGAGGATATGTAGGATAGATAACGGTTGACTCTAGACTTTAACGTAGTTACCTCCACTGATTTGCTAAAAAATTAGCATACCATGATGAAAAAATGCCCCAAACTTAATAAAAACAAAGTTTTATAGTCAAAATCTTTATTATTATTAAGAGGAAAGACCAGAGGGTTTTTTGATTATTAAATTTTTTTTTTCATCCTTATTAGAACGTTCGAAATTTTAGTTAAAATTATTTTTTTGCGTCTGTTCGGTGAATAGGAAATTTTAGCGTCTTTTTTTTGTGGAGAAACACAGTGCTTTGGGCATTTATTGTATAAATCAAATAATTGTCGAATTTTAATTGATCTTTCAGGACTTATTCACAAATGAATTAAATTATTTTAGAACCGTTTTTGTTTTTTAGAAAATCTTGGTAAAGATATTTTTTATATCTGTTACCTCCCAACTTACATACAGACTTATTTAATTTTATAAAGTGTCCAGGCATTTTGTGCCACTTAATAAATATATTAATTAAAAGCAGAACTTTTTGGAGAATTTAAATTATTTTTTTGTATAATACTAGGAACACCAGTTACCGAAAATCTGCACTGAATCGTAAAATAAAAGATGCAATAAAACTATGACATTATTTAATTAGGAAAAAATAATTGCTTTTATGAATAAGATATATTATGGATACTATTGTCTTAAAAACAAATTCGATGAATAATGAATTTTAGAATAATTGTTTCCATTTAAAAAAAATTAATTAGAATAACTGTTACGGATTTGAATCAGCCCACAACAACAACAACAAAAAAAGTCGAAAATGTATTTAAATATAAAAATATAAGATATTTTTGTGTTTTTTACAATTAAATTTTTCTTAGCGTGTGTGAGTGTTAAAGATTGTATATTTGTTAGTATACAGCCCTTTGTTCGTAGTTGTTTTCCAAAATGAAAAGAATTAAGAAATAAATGTGATTTCTTCGTATGTATGTGTGAGAAAGAAAAAACAAGGGA
The DNA here is from genome assembly GCA_964036315.1 of Acanthosepion esculentum. Lineage (NCBI taxonomy): Eukaryota > Metazoa > Mollusca > Cephalopoda > Sepiida > Sepiidae > Acanthosepion > Acanthosepion esculentum. Next base: position 36,173,301 of record OZ038483.1, on the reverse strand, counting down.
GAAAGTGAGGATGTAAGTGTTCCATAGCTCGGTGAGGAAGACGGGTGAATGTGTATATATAAAAAGTAGAAATATGTGTTGGATGGAAAATATGTTGTGAAATTGCTTTTTCAAAATGCAAATATTTTTTGTCCAGACATTGATAATAAAAGAGAAATTATAGCCTTACACCGAACGGTTACCAGAGGTAATTATATCTAAGAAAGATATTTCTGCATAACTGAAAAGAATACTGGGAGATGAGTAACAACGCCCTAGACACAAAACAGTGAAAACTGTTTTATAACTCCAGCTTAAAGCATCAACCAAGTGATTGATGTTGCGTTTTCCTGCAAATAATACAATCAACCGAGATTTATATGAATTTAAAGGAGAACGAACTAAGAATAAGAGAAAAAAGATCGGTCCTCTCTTTCGCACGAGATAAAAAAGGGTTAAACCCCTCTACAGGGTCCAGTAAGTAAAATCCCTATTTAAAGAATTAACTGATAGAGAGAAGCGCTTTCTTTAAATTCGATAAATCCTTTGTTTCGTAAAGAAAAATAAAGTTCTATAGATCATAACATTTAATGAACCTCGTTTTTGTTAAATGATTGATTTTCGTGTGGATTGTGGCTCAGAATGAGAAATCCGATATCAGAGTTAGAATTCCAGCCGTGTTCGTTAAATCCATATACGCGTTGAAAGAATATTGCCTAAAGGGTTTAATGAACATTCTTAGTAGACAAGGTAACGATATGAAGGGTGATTATACTACAAGTAAGACCTTCTCACTGTTTGCCCCTTTCACACTGCTTGTTGTATTCAATTTCTCCATGTGGGACAAATTAATGACATCTATGTATATATCGCTATAAAACTCTCTTTGAGAACAATGTATGTTCATCATTCTTTTCTTTCAGATATTCAGTTTCGTCCGTTGTATTAAGGTGTTGCTATATCACGGATATACTAATGCCTATAATGGGGAGATAGAAACTGGAATTTTTTTTTATCTAGCACCCCGCTCCATTAACAGCTTTCTCTCTTCAACTGAATCTGACAAAAGCCACTTTTATCACCTGGCGTGAAAAAGACTATATAATCGAGGGTCGGTAGCATATAGTGTTATCGTTTGACCGCCGCGACATCGAATCTCTTCACGTCTACACAAGGTCACTTTTTTTTCTTTACTGGAACAAATGACGAACATCATTCTGTAGTTTGGATGACTTTTTTTATAATAATGTAGTTTTTTTTTAGAACACTTCACCTAGCGAGCAGATAAGTGAAATGAGTTAATGCCCTTGGTACAGTAGGAGCAACCGAGATGGATTAAGGTCCTTGCCACATATAGATACCAGTACTGCCAGCTCAAAGAAGAGGTTAGAGCAACACGTTCTACAATCAACGCTCAGACTCGCCCCATGGATGGTAGTTGACGACCTCACTTCACCTTAGCCCAAAGGTAGTAATCACGTAGAGTGCAAACCTCATTGATTGTAAGTACTCCCTCTGTTCCGAAATAGTTGTTCCATAGCCGGAAATCTCATGTGGAATATACTAATTCTTATTCGGATTGTTTGCCGTTTACATTAACAGGTTAGCATTGATGTTCCTCAAGTATTTATATTAGCTTATTCAGGTAGAACAATTTGAAGCGCAAATTATATCACTTTTTCACCACATTAAAATTGTATTTTTTTCAGACCACCCGCTGGCAAGAGATTATGATGGGAGAAGAGAAGCCAATTGGCAGAAATGCTAAACGAAATTGCAAGAAGCACAGATTGACAAATAATGAACATAGTGCTGTGTTGCAAGCACTGCTGGAAAGATCCACAGATCGTGTCCTGAAGCGTGGTGCAATAAAACAGGTTGCAGATGAATTAAACGTAGCTGCAGAACGTCTGGGTTTGCAAATTGAATTAGTTTGCCAGCCTCCAAATAGTCCTGATCTCAGTGTCCTTGATCTGAGTTATTTTAATGCAATTCAATCAATTCAGCACCAGCAAGCTTCAAATAATGTTGACCAGCTCATTGAAGCAGTGGAAGAAAGCTTCAATAAATTTCAGAAGTCGAAGCTTAACTTTTCTAAGTTTGCAGTTAGCAATGGAACAAGTTACTTTAGTTGAAGGCGATAACAACTATAAACTCCGGCACATGTCTAAAGAGAAGCTTCAAAGAGAAGGAAAACTTGAAGTATCCATTTCTATTTCTGACGAGTTGCAACAAAAACTGCTTTTGTTAAAGTAACCCTTCCCCAGTTATTTTTGTTATTAATTTAACTGTTTATGTATATCAGTTTCGATATATTTCACACTTATTTATATGACAATTCACTAATATTACTCATTTACTGTTGAGTATGGGAATAAATGATATTTTTTGTTCTTTTTGGTGTTTTTTATCTACTGGAACAATTATTTTGGAACAACATGAACATTCTTTTGGTACAACTATTTCGGAACGGAGGGAGTACTATGTTTATGTGATATTATATTGTTGCTTTACATTGTTGCATTTATTAAAATTGGTAAACGTATTTTGCTACCCTTCTTTTCATTTAATTTCCCGTTTTTAGCACCTCGTATTTATTCTTGTTTGGGGGCTCCTTGAGGGAGGGATCCATTATAAAATACCCAACAATGCCATCGCCTTCTAAACTTTCTATTTCAGCTGTTACCTTTGGTAAAATTTGAAACGATATCTGTCTTGCTGTTGTAGAGTACGGCTTGACATCGTCTCTTCGATGGATCTTCACCTGGGTATCTATCCCCGCAGCCTGTTTCATGAAATGTGTCCCGGATTTCATTGACCTTTAATCCCCATTCGCATCGAATAAGCAACATCTCTCGACGGTAAATTTTCTACGTCCCGGCCGTTTATCAAATGCACATCAAATAAACAATATTTTCGTCTATATGTCTTGAATTTTCTTTTGCACGATAGTATGCATTCTGGGCTCCTAAAAATTCCATCTACCGGACTTAGAGGCGGTTTATCACGTAGCTTGTTACATTTGCTACAACTAATAACACTAATATCTGCTCCCGTGACTGTTGTAAATTTTACGAGGGTGTTATGAATAATCAAGAGTGTTTTCCCCTTGTTTTGTTGCTCTCCTCTTTGAGAGAGCTATTTCTGTTTACTGGGACTATAAAAGGACACTATACGCGAACCTTTTATTCTCAGTTGAATAATGCTGTCTTAAAGCCTACACCGACGTACTTTTGTCATTACAGAGGATACCACAGATTTGTAGTTTAGTAAACTATGGGTTGAGTATTATATCCTTTTCAGTCAGTAACCCTAGAAGATATTCTTCTGTGTAGCGTGCAGAAGTGTGTGTGTGGGAGTAGAGGGAGCAACATCCCCGGGCATTCATATTGGGAGGGCATCCAGTCAAAGAGTGAAATAAAGATTTAGTTTTTTGAAATTGTCTCTGTTAACTTCGTTGTGTAAGCATCCTACAATCCCATAAGCCGTTGCGAATGTGGATCCTTGTTTTGACACGCGAGGCCGGAGCAGGCGGCGCTACTTGAGTATAAGGGGCAAAGAATCAAGGAGTTGCCCTCGGGCATCACCAAACTTCAGCACATCACTGTCCGTGTTGCAGTGTTTTATTTCTCGGTTGTTGTTTATCGTATCTCTGTTATATTTTCGGAAGGTTTTTCCTTTTCGCCGGACGCAGGCCCCTTTCCTATTGCCGGAATATTGCCACACTTTTTCCGGCTGTATTTTCCGTTTGGTTTAGGTTTTCGAGTCATCACCCGGTTCATTTGGATTTCATTAATATTTTTTGTCTTTCTTTCCGTAATTTGTGCTGCGACTTGTTCGTATCCTTGCACCATTTCTAAAGTAATGTCGAGTTTCAAGTGAGCTGTAAACGCACTGTTAAACCCTTGTCTTGGACTTTATTGGTAAACCTGTCCTTTCTTCGTTCGCATTAACGAAGTTGTGACCTTCAGCAAGTCCATATAATGCCCTTGTCGCAGTTAGCTCCCCCTCATTTTCTCAACACTTCACTAGAGGTCTCTCCCTCCCGGGAGTATAAATACGGGCTGACCTTTCGCCTCTGTCTCTCTCTCTTTCTTTCCACAGCTGCGCCCACGGGCGGCTCACCCGGCCTCGCTGGAGGTCGGCAACTGTCGCACGTGGTGCGAGGTATTTCCAGTATGTGAACTCTCACACACAACTAGCGTTTCCCATGTTCAGGGAATACGCTAGAACAAGATTCACCAAACCGTACGGACATTCCAACTCAAACACACACACACAATAACTTTCCACGCAGACACTAAACGTTCTATACATGTTTTAAATGTATTTGTAAACCCGTGTATCAATCTGTTTTTATCTGTTTGTTAATAATATATATTTGTTCGCATACATATATCTGTCTCGTTTGTTCCTTTGGACCCCATTAAGGTCCAACATTCTTTTTAATGTGGCTGGACCGGCCAGAAATAATTCATCTTCTCTACTTCTTCCACACCACACGGCCGGTCCACCACACCCTTGCAAATGCTGTTACCGATTCTCCCGAGTGTTGTACTCCTGAATAGAATTTTAGCGTTTCCATAGGTGACTTTCTTCGGAACCAAATGAACCTCTATGATGTATTAATAAATACATAATTAATTCATTCATAATTATTTATACAAATCAATTACATTTAAATAAATCAGTGTGCCTGCGGCTACTAGCAGTCAGAGTTAGTCATGCCATGGGTTACTACAGATAAGCATACAGTACATTTTGTCTCGTCATTCACTGTTACTTAATTGTCCAGCATCTTCGAATTTCAATAATATCGTGTCGAAAATAATCTCATCTTCTTTCATTAAAAATATAATTGTTTTGTAGCGAGCACCTAAACAACGAGGTTTTCATTATTGTAGCGGTGAACGTCGGCGTCACCAAATATGTTGTGGACGTGTATGTTGCGGGTCCCGCTACAATTATTTTATTTTGTCTAGGAAATGTGTGGAAAGGATCATGCCATTACGCTGGAGGTCGCTATCCAATGTGGTTGTCACAATGCAATTTATATTTGACATAAAATAGCACATGGTATAAAATACAAAACAGAACGTAGGGTTGAAAACATAACAATTGAATTTATAAGTGTTTGATGTACATGCAATTAAGCTGAAAGATTTGATAGAGTTATGTCTCTTAGATTTGGAGATATTTGTACCTGAGCTCATAAAGATTAGATTAACTATTAAACTGTAGTTTATAAGAATGAGTATGTTGCATGTTAGAGATTGTCTATTGGACGAGTTGGTAAGAGTTCGGAATTGTACTTGCGTGATTGTTGTAAAGTTCTTTTACGTCTGACTACATTAGTTAAGACGAGAGTTCTTTAAGGGTCAAATTTTGGCAGCAAGGAATGAGACGCACGAGTGAGTAAAGAGAGCGAGAATTACTTGTGTTTGGTTTTTATAGTATATTGTATCACGTGACAGGATCAACCTTAGAAGGCGCGAAAACAGACTTGTCGCGTGCAGGCGATTTGATTGGTCGGAACTGACCAATCAGCGAGCTAGATTGGAGGAGATTAACCAATGAATGCTCGTTGTATAATTTCTATGTATGATGATGGTGGTGGTGATACCACAGTTTTATATACATTTCTGCTTCTCAATCCATACAGTAAATTAGAGCGTTGGTTTAAACTGGTCCTGTCTCTTTATGAATCTTATATATATATATATATGAGAGAGAGAGAGAGAGAGAGAGAGAGAGAGAGAGAGAGAGAGAGAGAGAGAGAGAGAGAGAGAGAGAGAGAGAGAGAGAGAGAGAGAGAGAGAGAGAGAGAGAGGCGCGTGGCCGAGTGGTTAGAACCTTCGCTTTTTGACCATGAGACTCGGGTTCGAATGTTATCGGTCTGGAGAGGGGCGATCCCAGCGTGCGGTACCTTTGACCCAAGCCTTGTGACTGAAATTTGGTAGACGGAACACTCGGGAGTCGTCGATAGCTGTGCTAGCACGAAGTCACAAGTCATCGTGACCGAGGGTTTGAGTGTGCTGGCATTGTTCACATTGTTGATCACGCTAGATAACACGCTCTCTCCCAGAAACTGTAACTAAGGTCTGCTTAGCATAGTTGCAGTATAAACCACAGGTGGACTCTTTGGGTGGTGAACAAACACAAATGTGCCTGAGGGAGCGTCTGCAATAGGGATTGGCTAGACGCCCTAATTGACAGGTATCCTCGAATACGAGTGGCCAGCTATTATATATATATATATATATATATATATATATATATATATATATATAATAAAAATTATTTTCTGCACTCAAACTTTGTTTTCGTTTTCAAAATTTATCACGGAAATTGACATACCTTAAAGCCTTATTACGTTGGAAGTGGGAGTAACTATGTTTCTCGTATTTATAAATCTAGGTAATTACAATTTTTGCATCTGGACTCACATCCGTGTAGTGAAAACATCACGAGTCAGAGATTAGAGAGAAAATAAAAAGATAGAAATCCATGCTAACCACAAAAAACTCCATTATATCATACGATATGCACTATATTGGTATGCGATAAAAAGAGTCGGGACCATTTGAGATTTTATGTTTCTCTGTTACTTCGATTACGTTTTGTCGTCTGCCTAATGTGGTAAGTAAATAAATTTGTTGATCTATATTTGTTTTTGTTGTTGTTGTTGTTGTTGTTGTTGTTGTTGTCATCGTCGTAGTAAGCCAGGGCGTCTATTTTACTGTTTTACTTCGTCAGACCGTGGCTCTAAAAAAATAGGTACCTCTACGAAAATGCTAAAAAATCAGCATACCGTGATGAAAACATGCTCCAAAAGTAATGAAAATATAGCTTTATCGTCAAAATCTTTGTTATTATTAAAAGGAAGGATCAAAGTATTTTTTGATTATTTAATTAAATTTTTTACTCCTTTTTAGAACATACGAAATTTTGATTAAAAACTTGTTTTTCTTGCGTCAGCGGTTGTACTGACTTTTAGCATAGCAAATTTTAGCCTCTTTTTTGTGTTGACAAACACATTAATTTATAAAGTAATTCTCGGATTATAATGAATTTTTTCAAGAGTTATTCACAAATGAATGAAATTATTTTAAACTTCCTTTATTAGAAAATTATAGTAAAAATAATTTTTACACATATTTCAGCCCCTTAATTAATTTTATGAAAACTTGAGAAATTCAACGTGATAATTTTTAGTGACTATATTAATTAAAAGCAGAATTCTTTGAAGAATTTAAATCACCGAATTTCTTTTGTATAATTGGACCCAGTCTTACCGAAAATCTATTCTGAATTGAAAAATAAAAAAACGCAATAAAACTAAGACATTATTTAATTAGAGAAGCTTTTAATTACTTTTCTGCATAATACATATTAAAGAAAATATTGTCCAAAGAAAAAAAGAATTCGATAAAAATGAATTTTTACAAGATTTGTTTTCATTTTTTACAATTTTAAATTTTAAATTCATTTTCTATATGAAAACTCTTATTGTTACTAAGTAAAATTATATTTGCTAATCAGATATTGTAACGCTTATTACAATCTGACGACCCCAAATATTTTTAAAGAATTTCGATTTGTTTTTGTATATGTATATACGTGCAGAATGTCTGTAGTATGGATGATCAAATCTACAACTATCATTAAAAAGTCACGTGTTTTAAAGGTTGTCACCCCTTACGGAAAAAAATTGTCTGCTCCACCATACTTAACTATAAACATGCACGGCTGTCAATAAATCGATTAACATGTCAGAAAAACAAGACCCCGTAGAAGAAACGTTTGTATACAATATTTTATGCTACAAGTAAATAATATTTATTTCAAATCAGATTAATTTAACTTTAAATTTGCTAATTTTCCTCAAATAACGTATCAGAAATATATATTTTATTTTTGCAAGATTTTTTAAACCGAGAATTAATTTTTGTTTACAAATTGTCAAAAATGTCCATTTTTATCTATTTTACAGAAAAAAAATCGATTCCGATCAATATAATTTCTGTTTGAAATACACCACAGATTATTTTGCTTACTGGAAATAGTAAATTTTAAAAATCCTTTAGCTTTCAATTAAAGCTAAAATGAAAGCTTCAAGAAAGCTTTTTCTTTTTTGAAAAATCATTTTAAAACTTACGTATATCGAATTAGTCGAGGTACCTAAAAAGTGCTTAAAATAAGCCAATATAATACGAAAGCAGCGTCAAATCCCGATGTTTCGATCAATGAAGAAAACAAGGATTTATATTGAAAAAGATGAGCACCTCCACGTTTTATTTTATTTGAAGCTTATCAAGCATTTGTGCCTCGCTATTCAAATGACAGCCTATGTTTTAGCTTCCTTGTGACAGGATATCGATATGAAAGATATGAAAATATCTGTTTATCTGCCTTATTGGCTGTTTATAAAGATCGTAAACATATTTTCCTTATAAAATTTCTTTCAGTGTACAATTCCTAAATTGTCAACTGCTTAAAAATTGGCAAACAATTTCCACCTTTTTTTTTAATACTTTGACAACTAAACCAGAAAACTAGATCGACTTTCAGTATCTTTTTTGTCGGCATTTCTTTTCGTTTTATAGCCTATTAATTTTAATAACCGGTGGAGAACATAGAAAATAAAGAAATACTGTTCTATAATATATATATATATATATATATATATATATATATATATATATATATATATATATATATATATATATATATATATTTATTTATATATATATATTTATTTATATATATATATTTATTTATATATATATATTTATTTATATATATATATATTTATTTATATATATATATATATATTTATTTATATATATATATATATTTATTTATATATATATATATATATTTATTTATATATATATATATATATTTATTTATATATATATATATATTTATTTATTTATATATATATATGTATATTTATATATGTATATTTATATATATATATTTATATATATATATTTATTTATATATATATATATTTATATATTTATTTATATATATATATTTATATATATATTTATTTATATATATATATTTATATATATATTTATTTATATATATATATTTATATATATATATATTTATTTATATATATATATATAAATATATATATATATTTATATATATATTTATTTATATATATATATTTATATATATTTATTTATATATATTTATATTTATATATATTTATATATATATTTATTTATATATATATATATTTATATATATATTTATTTATATATATTTATATATATATTTATTTATATATATATTTATTTATATATATTTATATATATATTTATATATATATATATATATATATATATATATGACGCGATAAAATATAGTTTTATGGTATGCTATGTTTATGGGAGTTATGGAGTAATAATGGATAGCGGCTCGGATTGAGGAATCGGGGAGCCGAGTTCAAATTCCAGTCGAAACCATTACATTCACTTACGTACTAATACTCTTGGAAAAGGTATGAATCCACTTCTTCCACACTCCTGCTATGGGTAAATAACAGGACAGACCGGGTTCTATAGCTTTGGATGGCAACTGGTCTACCAGAGAAAGAAATCTCTAACCTACTGCGAAAAAAAATCTGTCTCGTCAGTCATGTATCTTTCGATACATGATCGCCTAAACCTGTATCACGCATGGCACATAGCTGACTAACTGAATGGTGTTTATGGATAAAAAGTGCTCAGTATCAGGGATAGAGCGTATGCAAATATAAAAGAGGATATTTAGGCCAACACGGAGCGGCCATGGCTCCAAGGTTCCGTTCAAGCATGAAACAGACTTAGTATCCACTTTTATATTTATATATATTATAATAATATTCTTAATACAACAGTAACGAAATACTCTATTCAGAGAATTTCATCTAATGACAATCCTCAAGCACTCATAATCTGGAATCAATGTTTAGGCTCTGTCGACTTTAGCATTGAGCCCTCTGTTTTATATCTTATGCTTTTAGCTTATTTTGAGTTTTAACTATTATTTTTAAAATTTATATATATATATATATATATATATATATATATATATATATATATATATATATATATATATATTAAAAACAACAGATATTTTGTATTAATTTGAATGATCGACTTTTCCGAAATGGCGAATTAAAATTAATCTACACAAAATAAATATCTATTGTCTTTAATAATATTTGCCTTAAAGAACATTTAAATAAATACACATTATATATATATATATATATATATATATATATATATATATATATATATATATATATATATATATATGAGGAACCACTATTAGGCCTGACGTGCTATAACCGTTCAGCCACAGAGAACTTCCGATTAAGCAAAGCTGGAATTAATGCTTTCAAACACACACTTTTGCTGATCTTTCGGTGATCTTTCTCAGAGTAGATAAGATGGATCGAGAGAGATCGTCGAAAGTATGTGTTTAAAATTATATATATATATATATATATATATATATATATATATATATATATATATATATATATACAAAGAACGCAGAAAGACTAAGAAAACGGTTTGTTCAGTCCATTTTTGTAATAGAATCTTTGCTATCGTGTATCAGATATACCTACTATAAAAATACCCTCAACACTTTTATTTCTCGCCCAAATGATTATCTATACATTTAAAACACAACGTATATCTATGTGCATACCATTTAGAAATACCTTTTGCATCACCAGCTGAATTCACTACATAGAAATGGACAATCCGTTCCTTTGTGTCGTGGACTCTTCCGGCGATGTCGTACAATTCCATAGCATATTTAGAAATATAATGGTAAAGGGACTTTTAAATTGCAATTAACTCCATCGATTAATATACTTTACGATCAGTATAATTTATTACAATTGTTTTCATTTGCAGCATGGGAGACAAAGCAAAGGATCAACTCTTGTCTTCACTTGGCAACTAGTTCAAGAAGTATTGAGCATAAACATGGAAATTCAGATAAACATTTTTTAATGATATTTTACAAGTATAATACAATTTAATAAGAGTAGATAGTTTTGCCTATTGTCCGGTTCATACACCTCCCCATTCTTTTGAATAGGAGTACTTTAAGAAATTAATTCAAGAAAAATACGTTCTAAACAGATCGATATATTATTCTAAATATTTTGTGTAAATTAGAGTTTCTTTTAAAAATGTGAATAAATGTTTTTTTTTGTAATATAATTTATTTTTAGTAACGGTTACTATCTGGTCACGTCACCCTCTGTTTGGTTAGATTTGAAAGTTACTGATTTTTTAACTGCTCAGGCGCCCCTTGGTTGTCTGGGGAAATACGCGTATTTTTAGACAGAATAGATGTATACTACAGCTTTATCCCCTGTTTCCTGTTTAGGATTGTGTTTCTGGTTCCTTCTAGAATCTACTGCAACTCTATACTTCTGACGTCTCCGTCTGAACTTCAAGTCAGAAATTTTATTTACTAATTATTTATTTTCATTCTTCTTTCATTTTCTCAATACGAGAGGGTAGGTTTGCCTATTGTCCGGTTCATATCCCGCTCCGGTCTTTTGAATACGAGTAGAGGTTTATCTCTTTTTTTCCTGTTCGGGATTGGGTTTCCGATTCCTATTATAAATCTTGTTTATTATTTACTCAAAATAGTCTTGTTCCTTCCAAAGTATATTAATTCTCTTTCGCTTCCAATAGTTCCTTGTGTCTGACTGGTATTGTCATTATTGATTTAAAAAAATGTAAAAATACTTCAATATGCAGTCATTTTTGGATGGCAATGGTAAACTAGAAATTATATATTATTGTTATAAAAATATAAGAAATCCTGGATACTGATGAGCGATGTTTCGTTCATCAAAGTCCAGGCAAGAACATTTGTATTGTTAGCAGAATATATGTTTTTATAAACACTTATTATATACGCTAAACAAATGTTCAAATTTAACATAGCGAAACTAACTTTAAGTCGGTCTTTGATAAAACTTTTTCTATTTTCGATAATAATAATTATTGCTCGAGATATGTATTGAACACTTCGACAAAAATCTGCTCAACTTGATATACATTAAATTACATAATTTTATGTATATATATATATATATATATATATATATATATATATATATATATATATATATATATATATATATATAGTAAAGGTAATTAATCCATTGGTATATAATCCAAGTGGATCCTAGTAATATAGAATATTAAAACTGATCCACAAAAAGAGCTCTATGTATTTATTATTACAGAGCAAATAATTAATAGACAATAAAATCCAAAATCACCTCATATGGGGAATAGCCTATTTCGGCAAGTGAAAATATCCGTCGTCTGTCTTATCAACTCCGGTGTGGACTGAGTTCGTGTCAGAAATCGAAATTTAACTGTGAAAGCTAGTATATATATATATATATATATATATATATATATATATATATATAAAATTAGGAGATTAGCATATTCCGCTACCTTGGTTTCAACCTTTCGGTATCTTCAGGCGATTTCGGTCAATTGATTTCCTAACGCTTTATTTATTTATTTTTTTAAAAATGTAATGAACACTAAAAAAATAAAAATAAATAAGCGCACAACTTAAGGTATGATAGAAGGGGAGAAGAAGGAGAAAAGCAAGGGTATTGGAATTATATCGGTCAACGAAATATACATATTTTCTTTTTATCCGGGTTTATACAAACTCAAAAAGAACTTTTTAGTATATATGTAAATGTCATAATTTCCGATCTCTCATTCAAAAGTTTTTGTTGTTGTTGTTGTTTGGAAATGTTATTATATTTAACTTTTCTTGTTGACGAATGTTGCAGATATTACTATGATTGTTGTAAGGTGTGCAGACATTACTATGAAAAATTCATTACTTCTTTAGAAATTGCATATATATATATATATATATATATATATATATATATATATATATATATATATATATATATATATATATGCAATTTACAACGAAGTAATGGATTTTTATTTATTAACCCGTCTGATTTTATCCCTTCAAACATTACGTTTAGTAGATACTCATATTTGATTGTGCGTTCAGTTTATTTATAAAACAGTATATTTATTTTCGTCTACCGGCCTGATTATTTGAGAAATCAAGACAAGAGGAAAAGCTATTCTGATCCGACGCGTTTATAGCGAATAGTCTTTCCTCCTGTCTTTTTATTCATTCTTATTCCTAATTGTTATGGGACCTTACTTATAACGATAGAGTGAACTCTTCCTGACACTATGAATACTGCGCCTCTCAAGAGAGAAGAACGAGACGGAATCGAGTCGAGCCGATAGTAGTTCACTCCAAACCAGACTGACAGTCATACTAACACCTTTCACATCTTGTATTATTATTATTATTATTATTATTATTATTATTATTATTCTGTATAATATATCTTTATTATTTCTACTCTTGTGTTCGTGTTGTTCTTTCTTGGTCCTAACCTTGGACCATAACAGTGGCGACGAGAATGAGATAAAAACGAAGTTACACGCGGAGAATCTTAAAAAACAAACAAAACAAAACAAAAAACCCTTTTTGCTATCAGTCGTCCATAACACTAATACACTTTATCTGAAAATAAAATATATATATATATATATATATATATATACATATACATATATATATATATATATATATATATATATATTCTTCTATCGATTTAAAACTATGAGGCTCCAACAGTTCAATGCTGATTTGATTCTCATATTTGTGTCTTTGTGAGAAGAAGGGAAGTAGCATAATCTATGTGCCGTGGCCTTTGTAGACGTAGGGGGATCATGGTTCTCCCCAATTTCCTATGCTTTGTATCTTTTATTTTGCTATCTAACCCCCATCCCTGTTCTGCAAATCTATTTACACAAGCTTGTTAGGCAAGTTACTCCCTGCTTTCCTCTGTCCCTCCTGACAGCACTATATCCCGTGAGTATCAAATTTTCCAGACGGGGATTTGCATATCAGTCCATAATCTGGGCAGCTGATAGTGCTGTCAGACAACATAGCTAGTGTGTCCCCCCACACCTTTTCCCTCCGACTCTTAGTTTTTCAATAGCTCTCATGTTTCTCAAATGACAGAGGCGATTTTTTTCCAATTTTTTATGCCATGGTAGTAGACATTTCTCAATTCAGGGCAAGCCATGGCAGCTACCTCAAGTGATTTCAGACGAATATTGATGGCTTTAAGATTGTATCTAAATTTCTCCTTGCAGCTCAACCGGGGTCTGTATATGTTACGTGCACTATGGTAATATATATTAGTGACAGAAAATTCTGACAGCAGAGGGGGAAAAAAGATGAAATAATACAACACCGTTAAATTTTAGTATTGACTTTATTGACCAGAACCCAAATTTCGATCGGTCTTATCGCTTTCCATTGAATTT
>OZ038483.1:36093878-36153878 GCA_964036315.1 Acanthosepion esculentum | reverse complement strand
ACTTGTTAGAATTTCATTTTGGTATACGCTAGTTGCGGGATGTGGGGATGTAGCAGTTGTATTATTATCGTTAATGAGTGAACAATCGTCGGTTCTTTTATTTTTTTAATAAAAATAAATTTAGATTTTCATTATCGAACTCAAAAGATATAAATTTAATAAAAATGTTAAATACATAATTGAAAAAGTATTTCATTTAGGAACAGCCCAAGATGCGAATTACAAATTGGAGATGTCAAAATCAAGCAAGTACAAACTTGTTAATATCCCGGAAGTGTTTTAACAGAGGACGGAAAATACGACACCGAAATCTGAAGACGTATTGGGATAGCAAAACATGCCTTTCAAAGCTGTTCGTTGGTTGATTTGTTTAACGGCACATCAACTCCTTATGGGTCATTTAATGCCGAAATTTATTTTTCTTGGGAGCTTTGAAGTAATAAAAATATGATATATGTTATTCTGTTTTCACAATTGAATACATGGTAGATGATACTCAGCTTTTGTGCATATTTGTGCATATACATGTTTGTGTGGCCATAATTACTAGAGGCGGTGATATGTGTGTTTTATGTTGTAGTTTTGTTGAAGTTATATTTTGGGATACAGTTTTCTTTAAGAAATTGTAGGATATTATATGGATTAATGGATTAGGATATTATATGGATTAATGTCATGAAAGAGTTCTTTCATGTTGGTTGTTTGGATGAGTGATTTTGTTTAGCGACATATCAACACCTCTATGGGTTATTTAATGCCGAAATCTAAATATTTTGAACATAATCTTATGGCTTCAACTAAATATATGTTGGACGCAATTGTATGTCTTTAACTACAGATAAAATGTGTTGCTGGTGATTTTGCTATATGTATTGTTGGTCATTTTTATATAAAAATGTATTGCTAATATTTTTTTTACTATAAAAATGTATTTTTATATCTTCATAGTGTTTTGTTTGGGCGGTTCACTATTTGCCCATAGCTGGGGCCCTAACAGTTGCTACCATCCCGGCTTAGGGTGGACCTGGGAACAACAGCAGTTAAGAGGTAATTCGATGCTCCTCAAAACCTTCAATCTCCCGATCAGAGGCTTTGCTGCCGAATGTAGTTTATCGTCATACCCAGGACTTTTTCCAAAAGCTAAGCAATGTATTAAGAAACAAGAAAATCTCATTAGGAACAAAGAAAAGAATACTGAAATGCTATGTAGTATCAGTCTTCCTATATGGGAGTGAATGCGGGACAATCTCCTCGCAGATGGACTGATCCTGTGAGCAACGACAAAGTTTTAGAGAAAATGGAAACAAAAAGGACACCTATATTTAACATCAGAAAGAGGCAGCTGAAATTCCTAGGTCTCATAATGCGGAAAGAGGGCTTAGAAAATTTGATACTCACAAGACATATTGATGGCAAGAAGGACAAAGGAAATCAGCGAATAACTTACCTAACGAGCTTGGGTAAATGGATGGCAGAAAAGGTATTAGGAGAAGCAAACTTTACTAAGAGCTACAAAGGACAGGAAGTTGTGGAGAACCATGATCGCCCACGTCCCGAAGGGAGACGGCACATAGAAGAAGAATACAAGCTTAGTGAGATGATTTTTCTTTATATAAAATGCTATAAGAAAATTATACTCCAGACAGCAATATAATGTTCTAGTGAGATTGGTTTCTTAATTTAAGGGTCAATATAAACAAACACTCAATATGTTTCTTCGATACGTAAACTAAACGATTTTTAATAAGCAACTTACAAGCAGCTGTACTAAAATATCTGAATAAATCTTAAGCAACTCCTCTACTGACGTCAGCGTGGCTCAAGCAACTCCACTACTGACGTCAGCGTGGCTTAAGCAACTCCACTATTGACGTCAGCGTGGTTCAAGCAACTAGTGTAACATTAAATAGAGTTACTAAATACTAATATTATATTCCATTCAAGAATGCTTATTTTCAATTGACACTATTTATATTCGGACTATTGTCCGCATCTTTGTTGTTGGAGAGTTAGACATCTGAAAGAATCAGCGCATATGTTAGGCTACGAGGACCCCCTTAGTAGGCCTAGCATAGAAATAAATACAATAAGAGAGCTGCTAATAAATAAAGAAAGACAAATGACAGCAAAGCTTCAACAGCAGCAGCAATCAAAACATGCTGATTTGGGAAAATTTTAAGAGATATTTAGCGCGGGTGTTAAAATAGAAATTTACCAATTGTCCTACGGGACAATAGCCTAGTGGATTAAAGCGTTGGTTTGGGAATTTGGTGACGTGGTTGTTAATCTCTGGGTCGGGCAGTGTGAACTTGCACTCAGTGGGAATGGTTGAGCAAAAACTGAACAGTACTAAATAAAACTAAGACCTAGACAATATCCCTAGCCATGAGCAATGGAATAAGAACACTGTACCACCCGTAGATTAAATAAAGTGTTCAATTCAGAATTCCCTGTAGGTTACCCAGATCGATAAGAAGAAGGCCGGAGAGTACAACGGCTGAAACATTATGATAACAACAAGGATGAAGACAATAGTCTGAATATAAATAGTGTAAATAATGATACCTCCTCATCCCAGAAATTTAAACAAACGCTTTTCTTTTCTATTTATTAAATCCAAACAAAAAATCAAGCAATTATTTAAGCAAAATCTCAAAAAAGAAAAGAAAAGCACCCCCCAAAAAAACCCAATCATGTTGATCTTCATCTTTACTTAGTCTGACTAAAGGTCACTTTTCTAGCGTATCCTTTAAAATCGAACAACCAAAGTGAATTGCACTGCGAACCTTGTTTTTTGGCCTATCACTTTACAAAAGGTGCTAGTGTTGTATCCTGTCGTTACACCCATAATTAAAAAAAAATTTAAAAAAATAAAAACGGAAGAAAACGCTTAATTTTCTAGGACCAATGATTATTGCAAAAATGATTCAGGATATAAAAAGGCCTCAAAAATCTACAAATAGGACCATCCGCTGAGACGATGCCTAGGAACAATTTCTCGATGTTTTCTTTATATATATATATATATATATATATATATATATATATATATATATATATATATATATATATATATACACTACCGTACTACCGTGTAGTGACTACTCCGTTTTACCACGCCCACATAATACTCAGTTATAACTGGATAGAAAATAAGTACTGTTTACAACAGGACAATTTACCTATCGCAGTATCCACACAAACATTTCTGCCATGACTTTGCCTTGGTTTTGTAAAAAAATCAGTGATTGGTCAATTTTTATCCAATCATGTATTTTAGATATTCCTTTCGATATTTTTCCCGTTTCTCTCTGGAGCCTACCCAAAAAGTATTTAAACAGTTCGTACTCCAGACATAAGTTAGTAGAACAATAAATCAGCAGAACTTAGCAACGCACGCGTATCTACATTCTTCTACTCACGCACACACAGACACAGAACTACCATTACACTACACTGTAAACTGTCTGTCACAAACCAAATTCTATTATCCTTTTTGTACAAACTTTTCATTCGTGAATTCAAATCTTATTTGTTCACTGAACTCTGAACATTTCAACAAGAAAATTCTTAAGTACATTATTTCTATCTTGTATCAGATATCAGTACAAGGGAAGCTACTTTTCCCTCCCTAAATATTAATACATAAGCACAATTGTTGTACTCGTTGATTTTCAATATATATTTTATTGTTGAATGCAATTTGATCTCTTGTTCTTCTTTCCTTGTGTTCTTGCAAATTTAAATCTATGTGCTCTCACTAAAAACGCAGCCTCACTAACAACCTCATTAACAATTTTAAAACAAATCTGAGTAGCACACCACAACCGCACTACCGTAAAGAAATATATATATATATATATATATATATATATATATATATATATATATATATATATATATTATTATTATTATTATTAAAGTTTTATTTGTTGTTGTCTTTCGTCATTCAATATCTGTTTGTGGTTAATATAACATCCGCAATACTTATGTAAATTAGGTTATTACTTTATTTCGTCTCATGGGAAATTTATGCAAGCACATTTTCTTTTCTAAATATAGACTTTTTGACTTTGTATTTTTGTAACAATGAAAATCACTCCAAGGCTTATTTTCAGATTTAAGCGCCCTATATTACTCTGAAGTGAGCGAATACATTTTCTTTAAAGAAATTCAACAGAGCGTTCAGCCGAGAAAAGAGAGAAAGGACAATTTCTGTATCAAGGAGGTGACGTAATTACCTGAGAAGTGTCATTACGACCGTTTTTGGAGGTGAATCAAGAGGCCATTTTACAAATATTTCTTGCTCGGTTGAGTGAATTGTGTCTATCGACACGCGCTGTTTTTCTTTGGTAGAACAAATAGGCTAGTTTATTTATTTATTTATTTCCTTTTAGTACTTATTTACATTTTTTAAATATTTTCGATAGAAGGTTTGCTTATCATTTTAGAAAATATTTTAATCTATTTTGTAATAATTTATTATTATTTTTTAAAGTTACCTTTTTTGTTATATTTTCCAGATAATGATGAACCTTACTATAAAAATGTTCAATTATCATTTTATTCAATACGGTTCAGTAATGAATAGAGGCACGGATTGGGGAATCGGAGAACCGAGTTCGAATGTAATGGAATCCAGTCGAATCCATTACATTCACATACGTGCTAATACCCTTGGGAAAGGTATGAATTTTCTTCTTCTCCTCCAGGTATGGGTAAATAGCAAGACAGACCGAGTTCTATAACCTTGGATGGCAACTGGTCTACCGCAGAAAGAAACGGCAACCTACTGCAGGAAAAATAAAAATCTGTCTCGTCAGTCATGTATCGAAAGATATATGATCGCCTACGCGTGTATCACACATGGCACACAACTGACTGATATCAATGAATGAGATCAGACAGTTTAAAGTCCATTGGTTTCGATGATAAATTAACAAACACCGGTACAAAATTGTTTCTCAAATATCGAAGGTCGTCAGTAAACTAGTCATCATTTATTTATTTAGTCTAATTTGTTGTTTCTTTTTGTTTTACAAAACCACGGTAGAGTGATACTTAGCGAGGTTCGAACACACAATACATGGAATGGTATTCAAGATAAAAAAAAAATCACTATTTAACAAAAACAAAAAATGCATGGAAAAAGAATATATTATCTTGAGTGCAGTTTAGAAATAAAATGATCTTGATCACTTTCATACAGGTTCGACCAAAAATAAAGGTTATTTAGAGTTACCTCCCATGTACAATCTAAGGGAATTAATTATTAGTTCAATAGTTCAAGGGAGGTAATTCAATTTAATTGTTAAAATAATATATTTCTGATATGTTTCAATTTAAAACCTGAATTACTTGCTTCTTTTCTTTAAATATAGATGTCTCTTAATGGGCATCCAGTGGTTCTTAATAAACATGTAAAAAGCATGAAACTTAATTATAACGTTTGTAAAAAATTTTATTTCAATGTCTCTCATAATTTGTAATTTATACGAGTACAGACTAAACGAGAAACTTGTTCATTTGCTTTAAAATTTGAAGATATTTCATTTATACTAAATTCCAATGTTTGAAAATGATTAAAAATAAGAATTGTAGTCATTCTGCATATTCAAATGTGGAAATTAAAACTCGGCAGATGTACTTTAAATATACAAATTTTAATTTACAAACCCAGAGATTAATAGTTCAAATTAGACTTACATAATATTAATTTGGTATTTAATGCACATGTAAAATTGATTATGAATTTCTGTGTCGTTCTAATGATAACTTTTATAACGAGAGAGTAAAATTGCTTTTATATATATATATATATATATATATATATATATATATATATATATATATATATATATATATATATTTAGGCAGCAATCCTTCTTTTATGCAAGTTTCATTAAAAACGACAGACAAGGTACTACGGTTAAGTTTTTGATTTAATTTTTCTTGTCTACGAACAAGAGCTTTCTTTGCTGGACAAAGGGTGTGTAAGAATTGTCCAAATGTTTTATTTTTCCGAGCGCTTTCGGCTATACTTTTAGCCATTATCAAGGATGATTTGATTTTTCAGCTTAATTGAGTGCGTGCATTATGTGTATGTCTTAGTGTGTAGTAGTGGTGTTTTAATTTCCGAATACGGTTAGCACGTTGTGGCTTTGTTCGTAGTTAATATTGTTAAGGGTAGGCTTTTTCTTTTTTATTATTAAAGCCTCCATTATTTTTAACCTTTTTTTACAGGTGGAAGCAATTAATATATTTGTGTTTTCTACTAGTATATATCTAATGGAGTCTGGTAAATTTTTGTGTGTGTTTAAATGGGTTCTAATGGAGCTGTGATCGGATAGGTGTAACGTAAGACGTCTGGATAAGCATGTGGTTGTGTAACCGATGTAATTATTTATGAGTCACTCGGAAAAATAAAACATTTGGACAGTTCTTACACACCCTTTGTCCAGCAAAGAAAGCTCTTGTTCGTAGACAAAAAAAATTAAATCAAAAACTTAACCGTAGTACCTTGTCTGTCGTTTTTAATGAAACTTGCATATATATATATATATATATATATATATATATATATATATATATATATATATATATGTATAGCTGTAATACTATGTTTCATGCAATAAAAACTTATGATTGCAGCTTTATCCATTCTTAAATAATCTAACTTATATCTATCTAAATACAAAGAGTACGTGCTTAAAAAGATCGGTCCCGAGTGGAATGACCGCTCAAAGGTGAAGACATTCGACAGACACAGGTACACAATTACGAGTACACATTACCATGCGATGCCCGCTTAAACATTCAAGAATCTTTACAAACTTACATGCATATAGAATTATCTACGGTGATACGTGACTGACCAATGATAACTGACCCAAACAAAATTGAAAGGTTTCTGACTTTTTGACAGTTTTCTTTCTTTTTTTTTTTTTAACTTTCAGTCTCTGACGAAGCTTTAATAAAAGTGAAACATGTTAGATTAATATACTTTTCCTGTTTGTTCTTTATCTTATCATCCTTTCGAATTCCGATGCGCATGTGATCTTATATATATATATATATATATATATATATATATATATATATATATATATATATATATATATATATATGTGTGTGTATGTATGTATTGGACTAATGGTGGGTAATCATATGACAAAAGAGGAAAAATGATAAGGAACTTCAACAGACTAATAATGGTCTCAGCAATGCAATCAGCGTTATATACGCACGCACACACACACACACACACACACACACACATATATATATATGTGCATATGTGAATCTTGTGGATTGGAGCTACAGAATCACAAAGAACAGTGGCATATAACGGACATCACACCGTTTGAGGACTTTCAACAATGGCAACAGCTAAAATGGATATCACGTGTAACTCGAAGTGAAAATTGACATAATCAAGATGTTGACGTTCCACACTACTTCAAAGAAAAGGTTAGGAAGGAAACCCCCGTCAATACTGGAAAGAGCGATAAAAGCTACTGAATCTTAGAAAACTTTTTCCCAGAAATATTTTTAAAGAGAAAGATCCTATAAATTTCAACCGATTTCCAGTTGCTCAGTCAATGAATGCCGAGTGTTTCCTTATAAGGAAGCTACTAATATTATCTTTACCTTGTGGTGATGGATATAAATACAACAAGCGTCGGTTCACATTTTAGATGAAAACGTTAAAGCTACAAGGAATCTGAGTTTTAAGTTTAACTTCTTGGCGTCCAGTTTATATAGTTATTTAACTTAACTGATTTTACTCAGCTTTCTATTGCTTTTGTTTTTATTCCCCAACCCATATGAAGAGTGTTCCAATAACTTCGACCGATTTTAAATGTGAATTAAGTTTAAGCGTCCTATGATTTTTTTCTTTTTCTTTAAGATTTAACAACTTAAGTCTTTGGCAATTTCAACCATGGAAAAATTAACAAACGTGTTAAAGTTATCGAAGCCTATTTTTTGATCAACATAATCGACCAACCGAGAGTGCAATTGGAAACGATGTAACGTTGTTGTAGAGAGGTTCAATTCCTCCGCGCGATGACGAATAGAGGTGCCTGGATTTTCGGCCACATTCTCGTGCACTGCATCAATGTTTTAAGCTGAATGGCATAAATGAGTACTCAGTGGTGTTTTCACATCTGCCACCGACCCAGTTTGTTTGAATTTACGAACAATTTTACCAGTTGTACTCTTGAAACTTTAACACATTGTTTAATTGTTAATCTGTCCGTGGTTGAAATTGCCAAAGATTTAAGTTGTTAAATCTGAAAGAAAAAGAAAAAGAAAATCATTAGACGCCTAAACTTAATTCACATTTAAAATCGGTCCAAGTTATTGGAACACCCTATATAACAAAAGTTCGTAGGGTTTGTCAATAGGTGACGTTTAAACACGTTATTTCGCTTCTAATTCACTCCGTACGCTACAACTGTTGTGAAAGAAAGAAAAAAAAAACAAGGCATGTTACTGTAGCCCAAATTCATTCTTAATGGCCACGTATGATTACCATTTAATATGATAGCTCCGTGTCTACATTCGGTTCCTAAATACAGCAAAGGTATTTCTAGGGCGGAAATAATATTCCTAGTAGCATTTCGCCATTGTAGGCATTATTGTATTCGTGATATAGTAACACTTTAATACACGGACAAAACAGAATAGTTGAAAGAAAGGAATGTCGAACATGTATTGTTCTCATGGCTAACGAATAGATTTTTATAGCGATATATACACACTTGTTACTTAATTTGTCCTACACAGAGAAACTATAACATATGTATGCAACAAGCAGTGTGAAAAAGATCGAAAAGAGAGAGGGTCTGGCTTGTAATATTTTCCAACGGGAAAAATGGCTGGTGCGACTATGTGGGTTTTCTCTTTATGCCTTATGGGTATGGGCTTCTGGCGTCGTGCTTCTCAGTGACCTGTATAGCAACTGGCGTGGGCCGACACGTTTTATTCCCAGGTGTAATAAATAGCAACTGGCGTGCGACACTTATAACCTGACGTCACTCATTGTCCTTCACGTGACTCCCCGTGATCTCGTCGCTGCCAAAGGGAGATAATCGCCCTTTGTATACCTACAACGGAAATTATTTATGACCCAAACCTAATAGTTTCTTTGTTTTGTTTTTCAGAAATGAAAACTTACAGCTTTTTCACCTTCATTTCTAGTCTTCTCATTGCTACTGTAAGATCATTTCGTAAGTAACCGTCTTCTTTAATATTCAGTTTCGACATTTATTTTAAAGGCAATTTACAATTCCGTATTTACTATGTTTATTAAACTTTGTACGAAATGGAGGAAAATGAGGATTTTGCAGTGCCATTCCTTCAAGCGAATATGCACTGTCTGCTTTGGCGATCAGCCTTTGAAATCCTAGTTATTTATTTTAGTCCGGTAACCAATCATTTACGTTTGTGATAAACGCGCAAATATTTGAATTATCAGTCAAGGGACTGAAGAAAAAAAACTGTTGATATTTGATAAACTTTGTCTGATATGAGCAAAATGGGCATAGGAAAATTGTTTTGCGCCATTTTTCTAAGTGAGACAGTCCAATCAGCTTTGAAAAAATTGAGCTTTCTATATTGTAGTACAGTAGAATAGTATTTATTGTAGAACCTTCGAAATACGCCATTTGCTTGAGAAAGTCCTAAGAGGAAAAAATTATGCCATTCACAGCAATGCTTGTAACACAGAGCATTCTGTCTTGTATTGTTAGTATTACAAGCTGCATAGCTCTCCTGAATAATCATTGGTTTTTGCCATGGCTCAAACACAGACTATAGGCATCAAAAGGAATTGCTCAACTAACTCGGGCATTGTGGAACAAATTCGCGAAAGAATGTTTTCCCGAATAACTACAATCCTAACTTCTTCAGGCCATAGGTCAACTGTTATCTATCCTACATATCCTCATAATATTTACTTCTTACTCCCACCTTGTACGCTCTTACATCACTGTCAGTCAGGAAAAAAATAAAGAAAACTGTAATTTTCAAGCAATCATCTTTTTAAAAAGTATGCGAGCACTAGAATCAAGCAGACGCAGAAGTTTAATTATCTGGGAAACACCTTGACAGAAGACGATAAGTGCGACACTGAGACCCGTAGACGTATTTGGATGGCCAAGGACACATTCCAAAAGCTGGGCAGAGTATTGCGAGACAGGAGGGTGTCTTTGGTAACAAAGAAAAGAATACTGAACTGTTACGTGACATCTGTTCTTCTTTACGGCAGCGAATGTTGGACGATTTCCTCAAAGATGAAGAAGAGACTCGAGGTGACGCAGTTGTGGTTCTACAGAAGGATGCTAAGGATATCATGACCTGAGCAACGTTGTAAACAAGGAGGAGGCTTATACTTAACGTGAGGAAAAGGCAGCTGAAGTTTCTGGGACACAGAATGAGGAAGGAGGGCCTGGAGAATCTAATACTCACGTGTCGAAAAGAGGGAAAGAGAGACAAGGGAAAGCAGCGCGTGACATATCTGACGAGCTTGAGCAGGTGGATGATAGAACGTGGTCTGGGGTAGAAAGACGAGGGAAGGAACTTGTTGAGAGCTGCAAGGGATAGAGGGAAGTGGGGGGCCATGATCGCCTACGTCCTGAAAGGACATGTCACATAAAAAGAAAGAACGAAGACTTATTTAACTAATAATTAATAACATCTTAAAGACCTTATTGGAGGTACAAGATTAAGTAATGTTATAAAAACAGACATATTTAAAAGAAGAGGAAACTGGAGAAGAAGAAAATATACCGTATTTTCTTGTGTATAATACGACTTGAGTATAATACGATCATGTGTTCCTAAAGCTAAAATCAGGGAATAAATTACGACTCCGTAGTACAGTGATCCCTAGGTAAATTATTTTTGAAAAGTTGCACAATATTATTCATTAAAATCTCAATGTCGTACATATATTTCCCTAAAATATTTCATTTTTCATGACATTAAAGAACAGAAATGAACCGGATGTTTAGCCATTGCGTGTTTCTTTTCCTAACTTCCGTTTCAAAACCTATTTTCAAATTTTCGAGTAAAGGTGCTAACTAGAGATACTCGGTAATACGTTTTAAGGTGTTAGTTATTCGATCATACTTTTCTGTTTGATATGACGTTCTCATATTTCTATATATTAATAAACTATGAAAATAAAAATAATTGTCTTTCATTAATTATGAAGAGAGAACCAAACATTTCCAACATGAAATATGGCCGACATATAAAATATGGCTGACATATCAAATATGGCCGACATATCAAATATGGCCGACATATCAAATATGACCGACATATCAAATACCTTTTATAAACAATTCTTTTCAACACCTGTCTACTTTGTGTTTTATTATCTATTGTGCTAACCAACAGTATTTGAAATTTTGCTGTTTCAAATAAGAGGTTTTTAAGCTGAGTAAATTTTTCTGAAAATGAGTACTTGCGTATAATACAAGCTCTTTTTGTCTTTAATTTTCGTTCAAACTGCAATACGAAAAAAAGAAAATAAAGGAAAAATATTAGAAACAGCTGACCTATTTTCGTGACTGTCTCATCAGAGTTGGGTCAAGTAAATAAAATACCGTACAATACAACTAAAATAACAGTATTTTATTTCTTCGATAGAGCCTGATGAGAGATAGGAACGAAAACCGGTCAGCTCTTTGTAATATTTTTCTCTCAAGGTGTCATTTATGGTAGTTTTATTTTCTTTTTGTTCAATTTCCATTTAGTTTCATCTTTTAAATATATCGCGTGCCGCATTGAACAAAACACAGGACAAAAATGCCCTAAGCTAACGCTAACAAGTTATGTAAGCCCGAATATCTTTAACAGAACTTTATACACACGTACGTACGAATAAGGATATCTTTAAATGCACAGGTTCATTTGACTTTTTCATATTCTTCTTTATTTTCCTAGTCAAACTGATAGATCTATCTCTCTTACGTTAAGGGCTTATAGAAAAATATTCAGAAGATCTGTGGTCTCATCAAACATCAAGACAATATTCAGAAGCAGCTCAACAAAATGGAGAATGTTTGCCAAGTCAGAAGAGAATATTGACAAGAACTTTGTGTATTCCATTCCTCGCAGTTGTAACAAAGAATCAACACATAAGGTTGTAAATGCCGTATTAATAAGCCTAGCATAGAAATAAATACCAAATAGTAGATTGAAGCAATTACTAAGTCTGTGGATAGGAAAGTTGGTTCACCGTGTCGAGCTAGACAATTTTTCTCGCCTGAATCTAATTTACATATTTATAAGTCTACAATTCGTTCTTGCTTTGAATATTACTGCCACATCTGGTTTGGTGCTCTTACCATGTACTTCTTGATAAAATTCGAAGAATCTGCAATGTTATTGGTCCTGACTAGGCATTTTGTCTTCAATCACTTTCTTCCTGCGTTAAATAATACTTTAGTAGACTTTTATTTTTAGGGAGAAGTGTATCGGCATGATGGTCGTCAGTTAAGAAAGATGAGAGCCATAGTCTGAATGTAAATAATGCTTGTAATTTAATTCCTATGTCTTGTCCGATAAAATATCTCACGTGACCACAAGACAATCGCTAAATATTCCTCGACACCAAAAGGTCACCTTATATTATTATGATCGTCAATCTTTTATCTTCTCTGAGTATTTCGACACCCGAATGTTATGAGGTTGTTTTTGAATGGCCAGAAAAATAGATTAATTTCTTTTTTCTTTTTTTCACGTCAACTTTCAGAGGACGCAAACAGAACAGTGGAAGACAAGATAACCTACCCGGATGTGCAGAACGAAATACCCGTGGCCGAAATATCCTACCCGATCTTGGTCATTTCCATCATTTTGGCCATTGTGGCATTGATCGTCATTCTGTTTATTTGTTTGTCGGGCAAATACAAACCTCCAGACAAAGGTGACGAAGGCAGTTGCAAGAATGGACCCCACCATGTTGATACGTGGATATCGCACACATCGACTGTTTTTG
This sequence comes from Acanthosepion esculentum, assembly GCA_964036315.1. Taxonomy (NCBI): domain Eukaryota; kingdom Metazoa; phylum Mollusca; class Cephalopoda; order Sepiida; family Sepiidae; genus Acanthosepion; species Acanthosepion esculentum. The sequence continues at coordinate 36,140,863 of OZ038483.1, read as the reverse complement.
CAGCACAACAACGACCTACAGAGACAAAATACTATTTTTATGTAACCAAATGAAAATGGGCACTAACCCGGAAGTTTGTGATTGTTTATGAACTTCCTGACGTGGTATATTTTTATCATTCATATCTTTGGACCTCCCTGCCTCTTTCGTCTGTTACCCCTCTATATAGATCTCATGTCCTCCTACACTCTCACACATATACTCTTACTAATTTTTTCCCGGAGTTGTTTTTTCCTGTTTTCTTTTTGAATCTGTAGGTCTGATGAATTGGATCGTTTTTACGATTCCAATGGAATAAATTGTGACCATGGAATATTAGTTTTCAAATCTTTTTATTATATCCTTACTCTGTCCTGGATATCGAGTTCTACCTGGATCATATCCTCTTGGAATTATTTTTATACATGTATGTATGTGTATATATAATTGCATATGTATGTGTATATTTACCACTAATATTGTCTATATATATATATATATATATATATATATATATATATATATATATATATATATATATATTCATACATGTTTCATTAAATAATATAGACAAGTGTTGTCTATTTATTTTATGTAAGTTCTTTTCATATTGTCTGATATGTCAGTTTTGATATATATATATATATAAAGATTGTCATTTTATAGATGTGTTTTCAGTTATGTCTGAAATTTTACACACACACACACATATATATATATGGGATAACGATATATAAAAGAATGAACCGCGTTAAAAATATTTTTCTAATTTGTGATACATCTTTTCTTTCAAAGGACACACGCATATATATATATATACATATATAAGACAAAAATAGATCGTTCAGTTGAATTTATTAATTGATATCAATATATGTTAATAAACCTATTAATACATATCAATATAGGTTAATAAATACATTAATAGATATCTACTCTATTAATAAATTCATTAACATATATCAATATCTATTTATAAATTAATTACTAGATATAAACAACTGTTTATTAGGTACCTCCAAAAATTCGTATACCTAATGTTTTAAATGTATTTTTCATAAAGGAAAAATCCGTTTTGAAGCTTTCCCCCAGCTTCAATTAAAAGCTAAAACATTAATTTTTCTAATTCCAGAAAAAAATAATGTGGAGTATTTCAAATAGAAATTTGAAGTTTTTTTTTTAGTCGATTCTTCCGAAAAAAAAACAATCGAAACGGCCATTTTTAACTTTTTTAGAGAAGTGTAAACTAAACTTATTTTTCGTTTTTGAAAATCCCGCTAAAATAAAATATACATTTCTGAAACGTTACTTTCGTAAAATTAGCAAATTTAAAGTTAAATTAATCTGTTCTGAAACAAATATCACTTACTTAGAGCATAAGATTTTCTAAACAAACATTTCTTGACCTCGGTGTATTGTTATTTTCATGTCTCCATCGATAATTTGATGGCTGAATGTGTTGACAGATTTAGTATGGTGCACCAGAATTGACATAATTTTATGAATTCTAAGTAAGAACGTTTTTTTTTATAATAATTTAAAATACTATAAAAATTTCTTAAATTATTGAGTTACCACTATAATAGTATTTCATCATTTAATAGCTAAGATAATGATAAATAATCTTATTAATTATTAATATTACATTAAGTTGTTACATTTTTAATTTAATAACTGAGATAATAATTAATAAAATTATTATTATATTAATAATTAAATTATATCACACAGTTATTAATTGTTTAAATTGATAATGAGATCATTTTATTTTCTCAATTTAATTTTTAATTTAATAACTGAGAGTAAGATAATTTAATAACTATCTCACTCTTACTTATTAAACTTTTAAATTGATAACCGATATAATATAATAATTTTAATCATATTATCTCAGTTATTAAATTAAAAATCAAATTAACTCACTCTCAGTTATTAAATTTTTAACTTACTGAGATAATATATTTATATTCTTTATTATTAATTGCTATACTTTGGTGGTTATGAATTGTTAAAGTTACTTTATTTAAGAAAAGAAACTTAAAATAAACTAAAAACAAATTATTTTTCTTAACTAAGTAAAAAACTAATAAATAAAACAAATTATGCATGACGCACACTATGAAAAGTATAAACACTATAAAGTAAGATGAATACGTAGCAAAATTAAAAATATTTAGTGAAATAGGAAAAAAAACCCTTTATAAATCATCCTTTAAGATTTAAAAAGAAGCCTGTTGAAACGTAGGGACGATGAAAGACGGAAGTGAAAGGAAAGGTACTAACATGAGATCGCTGGAAAATGAGCATAGCAGGATAATAACGGCCTTAAACTTGATGAAAATAATTTTTTATCGTCTAAATGTTTATGTTATTATCAAGAGGAAAGATCAAAGTATTTTTTATTATTTTTTTTACATTTTTTAATAAATTTTCGTTAAAAATCTCGTATTTTTTTGATCAGCAAAATTGACAGAAACTCGATCGTCAGCCATTTTTTAAACTTTTGTTTACAAAAGTGAAAGTCTCCGTTTAAAAAATCAATTATGATTTTTTAAAAATTAATTTAAGAAAATTAGAAATTATAAAGTTTATTTGGTAAATTTTGGTTTTAACACCCGAACTAAATATCCCCTAACATTTTTCCAAAATCGTCATAATTCCGTGTAAATGTACATGCTGAACTCAAATTAACAATTACATCATGAAGAAACTTACCGTTTTGGAGTTAACGACAAGAAAAAATCGGACTTCTTGTTGGTAATTCATCCCCCATTACCGCCATCTCGATATCTGATTCAATGCAGAGTACTTCCGGTGCCGAAATAAACATTTTGGCCTATTTACTTCTTTTACAGACTTTCGTTGCAGAAAATCACTACCCGTAAAGAAATGTATTTTTTTTTTTAGGGTTAGGGTTACCTGATGATCGGACTGCATCTGCGAAACATGAAGTCGGGATATTTTTAAATTTGTTATTTTATTTGTTTACTCTTAATGCTATATTTATTAAAAGAGAGCACTTTAGTTACAAAGATTTTTTCACTTTAAAATCCCCCCCGGAAGACACTGTTGGCCTTTTTTTTATTGTGTGTGTGTGTGTGTGTGTGTGTGTGTGTGTGTGTGTGTGTGTGTGTGTGTGTGTGTGTGTGTGTCTGCGAGAAGGAACATAATGTTATTTGATATATAATTTATTATATTTTTAGAGGAAAAGTGCTTAGTATCATGGAGTGAGCGTTTAAATATATAGTCCTGCTATTCTATCGCTATTTTCATGGTAAATTTTCAGTCTAGTTGCATTTATTAGCACACACAGTTCAGACCTTCGCATTTACGATCCGCCATTTCACCAAACGCAGTCGACTCATCCGCATTTCCTTTATATTCCATTGGTAAGGAGGAAGTTCCAAACAGCCTTTTCCTCTTTACTTTTTGGAACAGGCTTCCGAGAGAATGCTTCCCCGATCACTACAATCTTAACTTCTTCAGGCCTACAGTCAACTGTATTATATCTTGCATACTCTTATAATATGTACCTCTTATTCCTTATTCTTACAACAACGTCATTCAGTAACGCTCTATCTCGAGGTGAGTGGCTCTAGGGCCTTGTATTGGGCGAATAATAGTATATAAAAGCACGGGAATCACCACTGTATAGCGACTGTCAGTTTCACACGCCAATGCAATCTTCAGTGTAAGACTCTGCAATGTTAATACCTATCTAACATATATCTAATACCTAATAACACTATCGGTGTTTCATCTGTATATCTTTCTTTCTCTCTCTCTCTCTCTCTCACACACACACACACACACACACACACACACACACACACACACACACACACACTTGAATCGGGGTCAAATATGGATAAAAAATACGAGAAGTTTCTTTTTTACTCTGTGGTAACGTAGAAAAGGTTACTGAATGAGGAATAACCAAAATGGAGGTTGGAAATGAAATGTTAATCTTTATAACATCAACAAAATACAATACTCGCCAGTAGTGGAGTACTTATACAGCATATTACCCCCACTTACAATAGTATCCAACGTATTTATGAGGAGTGGGAGATACTCATTGGTGTCCATAGGTGGGGTATACAACGTACTCCATATTTCGGTTTTGATGAAGCTTAAATAAAAGCGAAACACGATAAATTTATAAACGTTGAGAAAATTACTGAAGTCGATATGCCAGGTCAGGACCGATAACATTACAGAAACTTATTTGAATTTTGTCAAGAATCTCGAGATATACAGCCGGAGCACCAGCCCAGATATGGCAGCAATATTCAATGCTCGGACGAATGTTAGATTTATAAATGTGCAAGATGAATTCTGACGAGGAAATTTTTCTGGCACGAAACAATGAGACAACTTTCTTGCAGTCGACGTAGCCATTGATTCAATATGGCCTTGTGTAAGAATTGAATGAAAATTCACAGAGAGTTAATATATACAAAATAATTTGTTATATAACAATATATACAGAAGGATAGAACGATAAGTTAGAGATTCAAATTTAAATGTCTGAGAGAGAGAGGGGGGTAGAGAGAGAGAGAGAGAGAGAGAGGGAGGATGTGTGTGTGTGTGTGTGTGTGTGTGTGTGTGTGTGTGTGTGTGTGTGTCGGTTTTTCCATTGACGTCACTATTATTTTAACTATCTTCACTCTTCGGAAATGTTTATTGTTTCAAAAAGCGATGATTAAAATTATAATAAAATCCAAATATATGAAAGTTAATGTATACATTTTATTTGTTCTTGAGAATTTACAACAAACATATTAAACACTATTTATTCAATATAGGCACCTCCACTGAATTTTCGATACTTAAGTTTTAAAATTAAATTTTAAAAATGAAAAAGCATTCTTTAAGATTTCATTTTAGTTTTAATTGAAAGCTAAACGATTAAATTTATTATTTCCAGTAAGTAAAATATTCTAGTGTATTTCAGATAGACATTATATAGATTGCAATGGCAAATAATTGCTCGATTTTTTAAAAGCGGCAATTTACATAATTTTAAGAAATTTGTAAACAAACAAATTTATCGGTTTTAAAAATCTTTCAAAATTAAATTATAGATTTGTGACACGTTATTTGAGTAAAATTAGAAAAAATTAAAGCTAAATTAATCTGATTTGAAATAAATATTGCTTACTTATAGCATAAAAAACATTATGCAAGCATTTCGTAACGATGGCACCCTTCTTTCTTTGATCTTTATTGATTTATCGAGAAACTCTCCAGGTGATAAAAGCTCTTATGGATGAGCAGAAGTGACATAAATTTACGAAATCTAGGTGAACGCATTTTTTTTTAGTTTTTAACTACCTAGTAATTTTTACAATTTAACATATTTTCAGCAATTATTTAATATTTTATTGACTTTTACTTAGGTTTCAAGAAGCTTTATGAAGTTTGCATTTCGTCTTTAGGTACTTAAGTTTACTACCTTCAACAAAAAATTGATTAATTGAAATATGACCCAAACTAACATAAATACATAAAATAAAAATATTTAGTGAAATAGCAATTAAGAAAAGTAAAACATTTTTTGATATTTTAAAAGGATGATTTGCAAAGACGTTAATGATGAAACAGAACTGAATTAAAAGTGAAATAATTGCAGTGCGTCAGACGACACTTAAATCACGCGACGTTTTTAAGGATTATGTCATGTATAGATTCCCATAGGTAGAAATTAGGAACGTTTTTTTCACTAAAAATTATTTAAAAAATTTAAAAAAAATATTTGGGTACAAACGACTGTTATGAGCTTTTCAGATTTTGATTCGTAAATTTACTTTTCACTTAATGATATCACCAAACCGCCATCTTGAAAGCAATGAAGAATTTTAAACGATCTTTGAACTATTATGATGATTAAAATTAAAAAAAAAAATGAAAAATTCTTGTAAAAATTCATTATTCATCTAAAAAATGTTATTTCTTCAGACAATAGTGTCCTTAATATAACTTATTTACAAAAGCAATTAAAAGTTTTCTAATTAAATAATGTCATAGTTTTATTGCATTTTTTATTTTACAATTCAGAGCAGATTTTCGATGTTTTGCAAAACAAAAATGATGATTTACTTTCTCCAAACAGTCCTGTTTTTAACTAATAAAAAAATCCCTCCTTAAAAATTTAATTTCTCGAAATTTCATGAAATTAATTAATTTTAGTGGTCCGGTCCTCGGGGTCTTAGAATGACGTTTTAACCACGGGGCTAACCCTGCGCTGGTCAATGGTGACGCTGGTCCAAATTGGTCGCTGGTGACTACGATCTACACCAACATTGCTCACGTTGTGTTATTGATCTCAGAAAGGTTGAAAATCGAAGATCGTCGTCTCGTAGCGCGGGTTCAAGGTTTAAGGAAAAAATATCTTCATGACGAAAAATAAAAGGATGATGCCAACACTTAATAATATTAACTACAAACACGGCCACAATGTGCTCTCTGTGTTCGGAAAATAAAACATTTCTATAACACTAAAAAACATACACACAAAAATAAATGAAAAAAATAAAATCACCCTTGATGATGGCTAAAAGTATAGTCGAAAGCGCTCGGAATTATAGAACATTTGAACAGTTTCTACACACTCTGTGCCCAGAAAAGAAAACACTTGTTCGAACACAAGAAAAATTAAATAAAAAGCTTAATCGTAGTACCTGGTCTGTCGTTTTTAGTGAGACATGCATAAATGAAGGATTGCTGCCTAACTACACAATATGTATGTGTGTGTGTGTGTGTGTGTGTGTGTGTGTGTGTGTGTGTGTGTGTGTGTGTGTGTTCAAAAACTAAATAAAACTGTATTAATATTTGATCCCTCCCAGCAAAAAAAAAGAAAAAGAAAAAGATTACACATCGTGGTAGAAATTCTCATTTAACTGGGCAAAACAATGGAAGACTTAAAAACGAAAGAAAAAAAGGAAAATAAATTCGTCTCAATTTATTAAGCGTAGCTTAGATATGGCACAAAGTCGAAAGTATCGTGCATCCAGTGAGGATTTAACTTACTATTAAGTCGTAACATAGATCTAGCGAGACAGGCTTGGTAACCATTAGACCACGTCGGAGTGCCCGAATGTACATATACATTTTTAGTGCACCCGCATCGCTACCAAACGTGACACAAGGTCAGTTTAAGTGGGTTTAACGGCAATACCGTAGAAAAATTGCCAAAGCTCCTTCGGCACTTCCCCTTTTGAGGACGTCTCAGGTGTCGTACAATTAACCCAGCCATCTCCCGAAGCAGAGGTACTGCTTCTGTTTAACATTTTTTAAGTTTTCCAAGCCCTCTTTCCTCATTGTCCAATATATTTCAGCGGTCTGTTTCTGAGAGTATAAGGTTTGTTATTGTTACCATTTTCTTTAAGACTTCCTTGTTGCTTACCCGCTCCGTCAATGGAATCCTCAGTATCCTTCTGTAGAATCACATTTCTGTTGCTTCCAATTTCCTCTTGATCTGTGATGAGATTGCCCTGCATTCACTGTCATACAAGAGGGCTGATATCACATAGCAATTTAGTATGTTTTTCCCGTATCTTTATACTTTGCTTAGTTTTTGGAAGGCATCTTTCGCTAAATCGTTGCGCGTTCCGTATAAGTTAAAACATATACTGTCCATAGGAAAGCCTATGCCTGGAAGCCCTCGGCACCGCAACGTATCATAAATCCACTCCTGGTCTGTAAACCAGAGCAAAGTAAGGTTTATAGCGACATTACGTTCAAACAACAGTTCCCTTGCAAATACAAGTTAAGCAACGTCGAGGCTGGTCAGTAATCGATTGGTGACCGCTTGAGAATACTAAGTGCAGTAAGCACGGATGTTAATCGGATAACCGAGATCCAATTTCAGGTGGTTTCGTCATATTCACTAATGTGCAAATACCCCTGGGAATGGTCTGAATTTACTACTTCTTTCCCCAGCTATGGGTTAATTAGTAAGACTTGTATCATTAAAACCATCACTATCTCCAAAAATTAAAAAACAAAAAAAACAAAAACAATTGCTTACATAATATTTAGATTTCGGCATTAAATAAACCAGAGAGGGTGATATGCTGCTGAAGAAAAACTAATCAGAATAAGGTGAATACAATTTAGTGACTCGGGGCATTGAATTCTATTTTTCTATAGAGGCAAGTAACCACTTGCCTCTCCGATCAGAAGATGAGAATAACAATTTTTCTTCCCGATATTTTCACATGGTACTGGACTAAGCTTCTCCCCCAGCTATAGGTTAATTAGCAAGGAAGACTGGAATCTCTAACTGTAGTTGATAACCTATATAGAAGATGGATAACTCTGAATTCAGAACAGCGACGCGGGGTAATGGTTAGCAAGCTTGTCTTGTTAGGACAACTGCGACTGAATAGTGAGTTCGATTCTCACTGGGAACAGACAAACCCGATTCCGTGTATGCGGGGTCTACGGCGAATTTTTGCCCTAGCTTACGGGCTTGGAATCGACCCACATAAAATCTGGCCTTGTGCGGAAGCTATGGTAAATACTAGTATATGGGCCCGGTGGTGGTGCATATGCTTGAACTCTAACGACTCTGGTTGGTTGGCTGGATCTTTGGTTGTTGAAGAAACAAGTGGGCCTGAACAGACGGACATGCTTGTGAACGCGCAGACATGCACAAGATCACACCGGTTTGCAGTGCCTTTAAGGCTCAACAATTCTGATGATAATGATGCTGGACTAAGGTATTAAAGTTTGAATCAGGAGTAATTTCCGTCTTTGGGAATCAGTTGTAATGATCTTAAGTACTAATACATGAAAGTTAAGTATAAATTTGGACTACATTAGTATAAATTAGTTTTAGCACGGTAGTAGTTGCGTACACAGTGGATTAAAGGAAAAAAAATGATTTTCTCCTACATGATGAAACAGTTGTATACCGTAAGAATAATACAAGAAAAAAAAAAAAAATGGAACTTGGTTGGTCTGTTCTAGCTTACCCAGGATATTCACCTGACTTTGCACCAACTGATTATTAGCTTTTTTCGGTCGGTGTAAAATGTTTTGATAGGAAAAAGAATTCTAATGATAAGCAGATTGAAGAGTTCGTCAAAATCTTATTCACATCAAAACCTGAGGAATTTTACTCAAAATGTATAGAAGTGATACTGGTTAATGGCAACAACACATTGTAAATAATGGCGAATATATAATTGAATAAAATTTAATTTAATTTTTTTTTAAAGAAAAAAAATTGATGACTGAAAACGGAAATCACTACTCAATCTAATAGTATAGTTTGTGATTAAAATGACAGTCTAACTGCAATAACTATAATCCCTAAAAAAAAAAAGTCTTAAAACCTTTGGAAAGACCGACATTTTTTAAAAACAGCCTCCAGATTTTTGTAAATTAAATGTCAAGATAACGTTAAATACAAAATGTATGAACAAATTTTATAGAGGGAAAGTAAATTTGCATTTCATTTGTGTTGTTTTACGAATAAGTGCTTTTGAAAAAGGCGTTTACAAATATTCGTCTCATTTAGCACGCTGTTGGCCTAAAGATCTTTTTCTTTTTTTGACAGTCAAATAATTAATTTCTGATCGTAGAAACCGTTCTGTTATACAAGTAACATTAACAAAATCACCGGAAAAAAAGAAAACGAACTTGGCGGTATGTACACTCCAAGATTCAGAGGCCCTTCATCGACTTGGAAAAGGAAGAACTGTGACTGTCAGAAATGGTTGGAGAGAGACGTGGCCAGAAGAATACGATTAGTTAGACATCTTGGTAGATGGCCAGATGAGAATTAGATTGTGTTGCGTTGAGAAAGATCTTGAAACTCCTGGAATTTTATTTGTTACAACACTGTGTATTTAAGTTATGAAAAAAAAAAAAAAAAAAAAATGTTACTGCCATCTTTACATTTGCGGTGAAATTTATAATTAAAAAAAAAAAAGGAGGACTTTGTTTTATAAAATTACTTTTCTTATTCAGTTATTAGACTTGTTTTTATAGGAATTAACAATGAGCGTAAAAATACGTAGATTACTTCGTGTAGACTAAGAATGTTTTTCAGTTTTTACAATGAAAGTAAAAAAAAAATACGAGAGTATGAAGTTTTCACTTGATGAATTCGCATCAATATTTTTATTTATTCAACCTCACTCTCAACCACCCACGTTCAGATTAAATGTACGAATCTGACTATCGAGAGATATTAAATCTTGAACATAGGTGACTTTGAAATCTTTCAGATATTCGTCAATATTAGTAGCATGTCACAATGAATAACAGTTCTACGATGCTCATAAATCATTAACGATTATGCTAAAATAAGTTCAGTCTGTAAATATATTACTAAATAGGTCTGAATTGATCAAGAAATATAAGACAACGATTTTAGTTTAATAGGTAAATCAATGTCTAGAGTAGGGTTTGTGTTCAAAGTGTCAGGTAATGCAAAATTGCTTTCGGCTGTATGATGAAATTTTTGGTTAACGTAAAATTAGAAGTAAAAGTTAAAACGCTTTTTAATACGTTCAAATAGGTATTTTAAAATGAGGCAATATTTTAAATAATTCAAGTGTTTTTTTTGTAGAGATTTTAGAATACTTTTTTTATTTTACATATGTTGAATAAAAAAAGTAGCTATGAATAGAACCCGATTTAAAAAAAAAAATTAACCTGCAACAATTCACCCGACACAGAATTGTTGGTAGATGACCAAAGAAAACAAAGGCTTCAAAAATTTGGCAGCCTTTCATATTGCCAGATTCGTATTTCCACCGTTATTGTAAATCGGAGATGATATCCGGCAAGTGGACTGTCTGATCGGTAGAGACAGGAGTCCTTCGGAAGCATTTTTGCAGACATATTCTTTGGAGAAGTTTCGCGAGAATTATGATAATAATAAGAAAAGCAAAGATAGCGAAAAGTAGGATTCGCGACAAATTTTCAGTAGGAGTCCATTCAGGAGTATGAAATGTGAGAGTGAATCTTTTAACATGTCCCCCTTCGAGGGGGACCGTATTATTGTTCAAGTCCATGATTAACCAAAAGCGGTAAAAATGCCATTAATACATGCCGACGTGATCCATGTTGGTATTCATTTAGAAATATAATTTCAAATATATCCCCGTAGCACACGGGAAAAAGAATTTGTAGGGGTGAAGAAAATGTTGGATAGCTCAGTCCTACCTTTTTGTTAGTCACATTCGTTGACCCAAATAGATTTCATTATTCCTTCAACCTGTATTTCAAATACCACCTTTTGGGTGCTTGCATTTTTAAAATGTTTATGAAGAGTACACCTTCACTTGCACGATGTTTTTAATCATTTTACTTCATGCAATAGAAAGGCGCTCTTGAGACCTTTATTTAAATGTACCTCATAAAATAAATCGAACGAAAATAGAAAAAAAAGCATGAATTTTGGATAGTGATACCCAATTCTGACTCGGAAGTGCAATATATTATTGAAAAAGTCCAATAAGAATTAAACCGACAGACCTTGACGGTTGAAGTTAATACAATTTGCTTAAAGATACAGACACACACGCATCGTATGAAATGGACGAAGTTCGACAATTATCTTAATATAGTTTTTGTTTATACGTTATTTTTATAGATACAATTATTTAACTAAATTCTCTGTTTATAATAAACAGTATTAATTACATTTATCAGCCTGAATGCCCGAGAAATTTCATAGAAAATATGTGTCCCCCGACAGGAATCGAACCTGTATCCTACACGGAACCGTCATTTGACTTTGCTAACCAGGTGCTTCCTCTGGAGCTAAATGGCATAGGCTAAATGACGGTTCTGTGTAGGATACAGGTTCGATTCCTGTCGGAGAACACATTTTTTTCTATGAAATTTCTCGTACATTTCGGCCGCTAAATGTAGTTTATATATATATATATATACATATATATATATATATATATATATATATATATATATATATATATATATATATATATATTTATTTTTAAGCGTATCACCCCCAAGCAAGGCTGGAGGCCACTATCACGCAAGGGGTTATAGAAGGGTTGGAGGAAGAGCAGATAGGAGTGGTAAAGGAGAGGATGTGGAGAAAGAGAAAGACAGTGGGTCGATCAAGGCAAGGGGTTACAGAAAATTTGGAGCGAGAGCAGATAGGAATGAAAGACTATGTTCCTCATATTTATAAACGACCTTCCTGACGCCATAGACTCCCAAGTCGGTATCTACGCTGACGACACCACAATTTACTCCTGCCTCAAACACAAATCTAGTGATGCTGACAAAGTTAACCTGGCAGCCCAAATTGAAAAAGACTTCCAATCGGTTGTGAACTGGGGCGAGAAATGGATGGTTAACTTTAACGCCTCTAAAACAAAACTGCTCTCTATTAACCACCACAAGGATCCATCCCTGCATCCCATTAGAATGATATATATATATATATATGTGTGTGTGTAAAGTTAAAAACATCTAACAGAATGATTAAATAAGAAACAAATAATAAAACCTTTATGAATTTAACATGTATAGCTATTTAGTTTCGCCATTAACTTCTGAAAAGGTTAATTAAGTAACGAAACATGTTAAATTTATTAAAGTTTTTCTACTTGTTCCTTATTAAATCATATATAAGAAAATGGTGGGAAATAGTATAATCGCGAACCTTTCTTCTATATATTATTATTAATTTTAAACAATACCGTGACTAAATTTTACGCATATTATTACGTGTAGTATTATTTGAAAACAGAAGCGTTTATCTAATTACTTCATTATTTTAGCGAGTTAACACATACACACACGCTGATCAAAACGCACACATAGCAACATTAGGGTTCAAGACTTTCCCGAAGACTACACCGGTAGGAGTTCTCGATTGGTCACAAAACCGTTCAATCGCGACCCGTCTTAGTGCTACCTCAGCGGGTGATATGATGCCCTCGGTTTTTTCCCCCTACACGACATAGACAGGCTACAACACTAATCTGTCTCTCGTCTGACATCACATGTCAGACCTTTTCGAAAACAAAACTTTTATCGTTCTGTAACAAAAAGCATTTACAAAAGTAAAAGTTTTTGTATGTTGTTTGTCAGTAGAATAAATATTATGTTTGGAACTTTCTTATTATTTTCTCAAATTTATTCATAATGTCCACTACCATAAATCATTCCATTTGACACAAGGTCAAAAGGTGACGTGATCATGTTACGTCAATGTAGTCGATTTTGAACTACATCACGAAAACCGCTTTTTTTACGTTACCTTATAAAGAAAAAAAAATGAAGAGTACTAAAATCAGTCCGAACAGCACCCGTAAAAGCTTAAAAACAACATAATGTAAATAATAATAAAATAATAAATAATATAGAGATGTACACAAAACAGGAGAAGAAAAGGATTTAAAACACACAAAAATAAAAAAAACAACAAAAAACTAAACAAGACAACATTCATATGACTATCCATTTTGTTCTATTCTAATATAACCAAGGGCAGGTAACCGTCGTGGAAAAAAGGATTAATATAGAATTGTCATTATAAAGTTTAATGATAGTTATAATATTTACATAGAACAATGTTAATTTGTATTTTTATGAAGACATTTTCTTTATAAGAATCAAGCAATTTTTTAATTAAAGGTTAATTAATATATTCTCGAAATGATATATTCGTCTTTTGCACATTATTTTCCAATTATACAAAATTAGAGCTTTTCAAGGGGAATAACTCCAGAATAAGGGGGAGCTACTCTTTCTGCTTAATAAGATAACTGAAGAGTCGCAGTCTGTTAAAAAAAGCGATTAAACTGCGGTTAAAGGTAATGTTTTTAAACGTTTAAAAAAAAATTTAATTCATTTGCGAATAATTTCGGTTGCATCCGACAGTTATCTGATTTTTGCAAGAATTTCCAAATCAATGTATTTTTCATCGCAAAAAGACGCTAAAATTTCCCATACAAGATTTTTAACCAAAATTTCGAAGTTTTTAAAAAGGATTAAAAAAATATAATGGTTACATAAAAAAAAAAAATGCTTTGGTTTTTCCTCTTAATGATAACACAAAGATTTTGGCGATAGAACTTCCTTTTTTATTAAGTTTTGGGCATTTTTTCATCATGTATGCTCATTTTTTAGCGAATTTTTTGATGGTATTTATAATTTTGCGAAAATGAAAACCCAGTAATATTAAATACAAATATTTATTTTCTAACATACGAAAGGGATAAGTTCAATAAATGATAATAATTAGATGTCAGTCTTGCTAATTTTATTATCAGTCTTAAAAGAAAGTTGAATTGTAATTTCCCGTCACTGTTCCTTCTAATAATTTATTATTTGACACTTGTAATTTAAAGTTTACTTGATCCGTTCGTTATGGCAGTCCAATGATTAAAAAAAAATGAAGTTTGGAAACGCCAAAATACATTTCTCCTTTTAGGTAAAAAATTAAATTGGTGTTTTAATTTAAACTTCATTTTTTACATCTTTTAATCATTTCACTTCAAGCAAGGCGCTAAATCCCCTAAGACGCAAGGGTGGTTACTGAAAGTGAAAGAAACTGAGAAAACGTTATTGAGTCGAGAAGACAATGAAAGGACAGGATTGAAGGAGACGGAAGATAACGAGTGACGTTTAATTTTTTAAGATCGTAGTCGACAGGAAAGCAAGAAGCCGGACGAGAATATCACAAGTGAGAAATGTGTGAGAAGAAATTATCAGCATAGAACTTACGGTTACATCTAGCAGTGAACATTCAAGACCTAGCCGCCAATCTAGTACTGCGCTTAAATTTGGGAAGTCGAGGTATCAAAGAGGAAAGCGATATTTATTCTTGTATAATTACAAGAAATGTGGCACAAGGCTAAAAGGGGCGATAGAGGAAGGCAGGTTATCAACTGTCCTATATGTTAGCTATCCACAATCAATGACCCAAACAACACATTCCTACTTACCATTGTTACTACAGTCACCATAATACCACATGTCTCTATGAAGTCATAGATTATTGGGGACCAGACTCTTTCTATTTATTATAAGTGTTTCACTGTCTCGAATGGCCCCACTGGGGAGAAATAGGTTGCCAGAAACAACTAAAACTGATAGCATATGTAAGGCGGCGAGAAAATAATGACACAATCAAGATGTTGACGTTACACATAACATCAAACAAAAGATTAGGAAGGAAACTCCCATCAATACTGGAAAGAGCGATAACAGTTACTGGACTTGAGAAACTTATTTTCTTGAAAGATTGTTTTAATAGAAATCTTTTTATAAATTCCAATCGAAAGTAACACTGGTTGCGCGGCCAATGAATGCCGAATGTTTCCTTATAAGGAAATAACTAATATTATCATTACTATTATTGTGGCGTTGAATCAGGTTTTTTAGAAAATCAGGCACTCAGTTAGGAAATATAGGCTGTTACTATTTTTCATTTTTGCATTCCCTATAAGCAGAAAATGAACGAGAATATGAGAAGAAGAAAAGTCAGAACAAAACAAATAAAAATATGAAACACAGTATCTTATGGTATCCTCAGCTAATAGGGAACTTTCTTGAAGTGCTGCAGATATTTGTATTTTGGTTGAGAGGATATATGACGTTGTGGCGACGTTACTGTAATGTTGCAATGAACTATTTTCCAGACCCCAAACTGACCGCTCATCTCCAACGTTGTGATAACAGTGTGTGCTGTAATTGAAAAATTTCGTACTGGTCAGATAAGGTTAGACTACTTTTTTCTTCACTTAACGATATGTATGGAAGTTATAAAATCTTTTTTCGTATTAAAAAAAAAAAAAAATGTCCCGCGAAAACAACAGCCGACCCAGGATAATTTCGCTATAGTGCACTTTTGAAAACATCCTTTGGAAACATACTCACTTTACACTTTTCCAGTTTTCTTTTTGGATGCTTACTCTCGCCCACGAACTAAAATCTTCTCCTCACCATTTTTTTAGTAAAAAATGACAGGGAACCAAATCTGAACGAGCGTATGATCACAAAGCGTGCACCAGTTGTTATGAAGAAAGTGAAATATCGATTATTTCGATATTAACGGTCACACAGTATACAGGCAGATTTAATAATGTCTCGCTGACAGCTGAGTAACCATAAAGGCGAGTCTTTGTTCATGCATGCGCAGGAAGGTCCCCTAGTTATATGCTGACCATCTAGAAAGTCTAAATAATATTAAAAATAAGACATGAAATTTAAGAAAAAAGATTTCATTACGGTAAAGGAGGTCAGAGTTGGGTTTTTTGATTGATTTTTTTTCATTTTTATTGGTGATATGGTATAACCCCACATGTCTTCCAGGAGACTTCTACTAAGGCCCGATAGGTGGCGCTGTATAAAGTAGCAATAAAGGAAACTCACTTATTTCGCTCTTCAGCCACAGGATGACATAAGGACAAGATCACAATAATAACTACGCTACAGCCTATCACATAAATATATATCGCCCTCCGACATATCCCTCTAAAAGCAAATGAAGCAATGTAACTGCAAACTGACGACTCCTGTAATAGATTGGTAACCCAATCCCATATATTTTATTGATTACGCAAAAGCATTTGACGAGGTACAGTGCAAGGATCTATTTGAACTGCTAGGAAAACTCAATCTATTTGGAAAATATGTTAGAATAATCTAGAACTTATATTGGGAAGAAACTGGCTGCATAAGAATGGAAAATACATTGAGTAGCTATAGAAAAATACAAAGGGGCGTGTGACAAGAACGTGTTTTCTCCTCAGGTTTATTCAAACTCTACAGTGACACTATCCTAAGGAAACTGGAGACCCTACCTGGATTTATTATCGGTGGGCGTAATCATAACAGTATAAGATATGTAAATGACACTTTGTTGGCCAACTGGGAAAATGAAACCATAGGACTTCTTAGAGAGGATGGTAGAAGAAAGCGAGAAAAAAGGACTAATCGTCAACTGCAAGAATTCAGAAAACATGGCCGTCAGTAAGAGCAAAAGCCGAAGATGCGAGTTACGAAATGTAGATATAAACATCAAGCAGGCGCAAAAGTTCAAATATCTGGGAAAATCTTTCAACAGAGGATGGAAAATGTGACATCGAAATCCGAACAAGCATTGGACTAACGAAAAAGGCATTCCAAAAGCTAAGCAGGGTCCTGAGGAACGGGAACATTTCGTTAGAAACAAAGAAAAGAGAGCTAGATTGCGTGTGTGTTATCCATCCTCTTTATATGGGAGTGAAATGTGCTTCTACAGAAGGATACTGAAAATTACATGGACGACGCTAATTAGCAACAATGAAGCCTTCAAGAAAATGGCAACAGAAATAATACTTATATTCAAAATCAGGAAAAGACAGAAGAAATTCCTTTGACACGTAATGAGGAAGGTGGGTTTGGAAAACCTAACCCTCACAGGGCATATTGAGGGCAAGAGAAATTAGGGGAAGGCAGCGAGCCACTTACCCAAGGAGTTTGTGCGAATGTATGGCGGAAACGAAAAGGGCTTTAGTCTTAGTAAAGGGAGAAAAAAAAACTGCTAAGATCGACACTAGATAGGAAGTTGTAGAGAGTCATGATCGCCTATGTCCGAAAGGGAAGTGGTCTATAATAGCGACAAAAGCATTATGTGTTGATGCATTATTGTGTCACAATGAAATTCGTACTGAAGTCCGCTGAAGTCATCCGAAGTCTTGCTGGGTTATTCTGAAGTGAAGTTCTGGCCGCCAGATGCAGAATCACTTGATCTCACAGCTGAAATATGCGAACGTGCTACAGGACAGCATGCGAACGTGCAGAGATAGATATATAAACAGGAGAGGAATTTGGCAGAAGAAAATGTAAGATCCAAATTCCCCGAAAGGCCGCACTACACAGACTGGCCGAGTGTAACTGACGCAGTATAAAAGAGAATAGAATGTAATATTAAATATGGAAAATATAAGTTTCCTGTTTAGCTTTAGTCAGTAAAACTCTTCATTACAGTGAAGTTTCCCGAACGATTGGTAACGCTAATATTAGCCGCTTCCTTATAAGGAAACATTCAGCATTCATTAACCAAGCAACCTGTGGTATTCGAGTTATGTTTTCTTCGCTCCCTGACCATCGGGCTGTAATTAAAGTATAGTATCTGTTCTCCTCATCTCAAATTGTCATGGCAATATTAGCTGTTTCCTTATAAGGAAACACTTGGCATTCACTGACCAAGCAGCTCGTGCTGCTTTGGCTTGACATTTATAGAATCTTTCTATTGAAACGATTTTTCGCGAAAATAGGTTTTTCAATTCAAATCCAGTAACTGTCGTCGCCTTTCCAGTATTGATGGAGGGGAGTTCCTTCCGAATATTCAAGGATTACAAAAATGTAACAAACATGTGAAGAAGTTTGAAGAACGTATTGGTTAAAATATTAAGTTAAAATAAACAAGGATTACGAGGAAGAATACTTCAGAGTATATGCACATGGACACCATGTAACAACTTTATAAGCGGCCCTTTTTAAAAAAAGGGTATTCCATTGATTGGATTGAACACACACACACACACACACACACGCACATATATATATATATATATATATATATATATATATATATATATATGTGCGCGCGTGTGTGTGCGTGTGTGTGTGCGTTCAATTTCAGATATAACTCCGCCCTACCGGCTTGGGGTTCAGAATACGCCAACTGCCCTCCATCCCAATAAGGCGTCCTGGGTATGGCGATAAACTACATCCGGTAGCAAGTCCTTTTGAGGAGCGTGGGAGCGCCTCTTAACTCTTGTTGTTCCCAGGTCCATTCTGATCCGGTGTTGTAGCACCTGTTAGGGTGCCAGATATGGGCAAATAGTTAATCGCCAAAATGAGGTCAAAACACGATGAAAGTGTAAAAAAATAGGTTTTTATAGTAAAAATACCAGCAATACATTTTTGAAAAAAAATATTACCAGCAATATTGACAAAAAACCTCTTTACAAAAATATGTTAATGAAACCTGATGTAGAAACTGATTTATTACAATGAATTGTATATTGTATTCATACGAATCTATCCCAAAAATCTTATCAGCATTAAACCATCCATCGAGGTTGATATGCCGTAAAACAAAATAAACCACAAACCACAATCTGATATAACTAAAATATATCTGTACAATGACAATATAAATAAAGACAAAAGAAAAACTTACTCAGACGGAAAATTCTCGAGAGTGCCGCTATGGAATCTTATCAAATTATAAATCTGCGCCCCCGGATATTTCAAAATGTCTCCATTCCTGAAAGAATTATTCCTTTCCCAGGTCAACACACGTGACTATAAAAATGTTAATGAATTAAAAGAAAACGGTAAATTTCAAAACCTCCTTTTATTGAAAAAGAATAACGCATAAATGAATGCCAAGCTAAAATAATTTAAATACTAATTTTATAAAATAATAAATTCACCAACTTCATTTACTCACTTGCGTTTATTAGACATTAAATTACGTCACTTAGCATCTTCCATAATTTACCTAAACTTTTCAGTTTACCTGATTAATATTTATGAACGTCTATTAAAAATTTTGAAAAACTGACATTTTGTCTTTTGTTTATAAATACGTGTCGCAAAATAAATAATGCAGTCCATCAGAGCTTCGGATATATATATATATATATATATATATATATATATATTTCTTATGACTATAAAGCTTATATTTAGTAGGTACATACGTTCAGTTTATAGTAATTAATGTTTAAGTTATAAGAAATATATATGTAACACACACACACACACGCACACACATATATATATACAGTTGTATGGATATAAGTTTGTGACCCTGGGTTTCACTCTTTTGCGATCATCAGACAAACCCTGATGATTGCAAAAGCGTGAAACTCAAGTTCATAAACTAATATCCATACAAATGAATAAGTTAGCTCTATCACTGATATTGAGCACTTTTCACTAAGTACTGCGCATATATATATATATATATGTCATCCACAGACAGACTGTTTCGCTGTTTCACAGCTCATCAGTGTGGCTAGACGTCCGGTTGCCTTTAGCTAGGATCGAAACCCGACTGAATTGGCGTCAGTCGGAACTTCTACCACTAAGCCGTCGGCTCACGGCATGAATGAAGGTGAATTTTAGCGTGTTTATTTTTAGATTTAGATAAACACACAGTGAGTGACAGTGACTCAATTCTGCCGAAGAATATATTATATATATATAAAACACTGGAATACTTTTTCTTCATTTTAATGTTAAATTTTTTTCCGTATTTTTTAAATTGAAAATCATTAATTTAGATAATGAATGCACGTTTTAATACCTTTTTGGAATTTATTACCCACTTTCAGTCAATTTAACAAGAATGTTTTTGCAAACGTCGTAAAACGTTGCAGCAATGTCCTTTTGTCAGCTGGCTAATCATCAAGTTACGTCTCCTTTTTCTAGCCCTCTGAACAAGGAATACTGTGTTATATGAAGGTTTCACTTTTCACGCCGTCTATGTTAGATGTGGTCATTTATGGCAATCTGCAATGTTATTGGTCCTGACCTCGCATCTCGGCTTCAGTTACTTTCCCACCGCCGTAACGTAAATTCCTGTGCTTTCTCTATAAATATTTTCATGATGATTGTTCTGAAGACCTCCTCTCTTTGGTACGTAGACTTTACGAATTTAAACGCATTATTCGATTGGCAGTTCGGTCTCATCATTTTACGATTGGAATTTCTAGATGTAACCGTAAGTTCTATGTCAACAGTTTCTTCTCTCCCACTTCTCGCTTGTGGAACTCTCTTTCTGCTTCGTGCTTTCCAGTCAACTTTGGTCTCAAGAGAATTTAAATGTCAATCGTTATCTTCTGTCTTCTTAATTCCTGTTCTTTTATTGTTCTCTCTTCTTAATAATGTTTTCTTTATCACATATTTTCTAACACTCAGTAACCTCTTGTGTCTTAATGGCATTATTGCCTTGCGTGGGGTGAAATGATTAAAAAAAAAGCTGGGTGATTACAAATCAAACACCTCTCTGCCAAATTTTGTACAATAGAATTTCTAGATAAGAAAGAATGATTATGATGAGATCCTGATATTTAAAAAGTGACTATTTTCATCTTTTGCACTTCTCATATATGGAAGTCTCTTCTAACATTTTGCTTTCCAGTCAACTTTGATCTCAAAAAATTTAAACGCAATGTCAATCGTTATCTTCTGTCTTCTTAATTCCTGTTCTTTTATTGTTCTCTCTTCTTAATAATGTTTTTTTTTATATCTCAAATTCTTTCATAAGAAATATTTAAGTTTCTAAATGTTAATGCTGTAAGATATGGGATATTCCAAAGAGATTTGCATTATTATTACATGACCTCCGTTGGATCAGCCCAATGGATTGTCCGGTAAGATTCTAGCATCAAGTTTACAGTAGAATTAGTCTTAGTACCTGTAATTACGTCCTCCTTAAGTGATAAAAGGGCACTTGCGGGAGTCCTTTTCTAAAACTGCAATGATTTCCACGTGGTAACTCCACAACAGTGTCCAATTTTCTCGGATATTCCTCGACTGCTAACACAAGTTGTCGGCAGAAAGGGTCTCTTGTCATTTAAACGTGTTAATGAGATGTAGGCGTTAAATGTATGGAAGCTCGCATGTGGAGCAATTCTTCGTGGTCTATTCTCAAGCACTCCAGTGCGCCGCCTCCTTGCACCAGTAGTGCGTTGCATGCTCAAAATTAGCGCTTTTAATGATGATGGCTGGCCGGGGAAAGGGGTTAAAAGTGTCCATCCATTTTCCCAAGACATGTCCGTTCGATCATCACGTGCCCGAAGGAGATTAACCGGTTTGAAGAATGTCCCACGGCTTTTTGAGATGGGATGCGAACCCCTCAGAGACACACGAAACTGCACGAAGATGGAGGGCTGACGGTGTTGGGCAGTAATTTAGTACTTAGTCATTTCTTGTAACGATTCGCGCATCTTCGCCTCCGGCTGGGAAAGAGAACGCCTGTGAACAATCATTACACATGCACGGCGTATGAACGAGAAGGACCCGTTTTAAATGAGACATGGTCGGCGAAAAGACTTGCATTGTTTAATCTAAATCGTAATGAGGGGAGGAAAGGAAGTCTTGAGAGGAAGTTAGTGACGAAGAAGAAGAAGAAGAAGAAGAAGAAAGGAAATTTAAAGAGAGGAGAAAAGAAAACTGGTAAGAGAACGAGAAAGGCGGGAAAGAATAGAACAAACACGACTGTAAAAGAAATTTAGAAAGTGAAATAAAGAGGGAGACAGAAAGAAAGAATCAGAATGAAAGGAAGAAAAAATATAAAAAATAAGGAAAGAATGAAAGTAAATGACAAATAAATAAAGAAAGAAAATGAGAAATAACCAAGTAAAGAAATAAAGAGAGGAAAAAAAAAACAAAGAAAATGACAGAAAGAAATTTAGAAATAAACCAACAAGAAAGTGAGAGAGAAAAAGAAAAAAGACAAAGTAACAGTGAAAAGAAAAAGAAAGTGTGTGTGTGTGTGAGAGAGAGAGAGAGAGAGAGAGAGAGAGAGAGAGTGAGAGAGAGAGAGAGAAAAAGAAAGAAAAGAGAATGTGACAATGAAATAAAAAGAAATAAAGTTAAAGAGAAGGTTAGCAAGAGAGGCTGTTTCGTGGCTGAGATTTTTGTGCATTGCTCATCAGTATCGAAAGCCAGGATTTTGAATGGCGTAACATAATCTTCTTGGCATTAAATTTACTTCTTCTTGTGCTAACGTTTAGTAAATATCGTGAAGAGAGTCAAAAATCGAGAAATGAAGACAGGAAGAAAAAAAGTATAAAAAAGAAAAGGACAAAACTGAAGACAAACAATGGAGAAAGGATCAATGAAAAGAAGGAAAGAGAGAATGAATGAAAATAATGAAGAAGTATCAAAGGAAATAAGAAGGAATCAGAAGTGTAAGGAGGAGAAGAGAAGAGGTAAGCAGGTTTAAGAGTAAAAGAGAAGAAAAGAAACCAGAGAAAGGAAGAAGCACGAAGAAGCGAGAAAGAAAATTAGAAGAAGAAAAGATACAAAAGAAACTAAGAATGAAAAGAGTTAAAAAAATGTGAAGAAAAGAAGGAAAAAAGAGTAAGAAGAATTGATGGAAAGAAAGAAAAAGAAGGAAAGAGTCGGAAGGAAATAAAGGGAAATAAAAGAAGAAAAGAAAGAAAAGAAAAGCTGAAAAGGAAGAAAGAAAAGGAAAGAAAGATTTGAAAGAAAATAAGAGACAAAAGGAAAGCAAAAAAGGAAAACCAAAAGAAAAGATGAAAAAAAAAGAAAAAATAATGAAAGAGCCAGAAGAAAATAAAAAGAGGCAAAAGAAAAGAAGCAAAGAAAGAGTCAGAAGAATAGAATAGATGAAAAGAAAGAGTTCAAAGAAAATAAAGAGATAAAAGGAAAGAAAAGAAAGGGAAGTATAGATGAAAAGGAAGAAAAGGAAGAAGGAAGGAGAAAGTTAGAAGAAAATGAAGAAAAAGAAGATAAAAGAAAAGAAAGAGTCAAAAGAAAAAAATATGAAAATAAAGAAATGTAGAAAAGGAAAAAAAAACAAAAAATAAAACATGTGGTAAAAAAAAAGAAGAAGAAAAAACTGAAAAGAAAAGTAAATAACGAAAGAAAGTAAGTGTTAAAAAAACTGCTAGAAACTGAAAAGACAAACCAAAAAGGGGGGAAGAAGAGAAACGGAAAAAAGAAAAAGCAAACAAACAAACCAAAAAATCAGTTAATCAGTAAGGAGATATCTGTAACCGAAATTTTTGATAAATTGCAGTACAAATTGTTTAATGTCCAATCGAGTTTAATGGAAAATTTCGCGATGTCTCGTGGGTTTCAATAAAATACAAATTATTCCGTAATTTTACTGTAAAGGTCTCCTTCTAAAGATATTTCATTATTCACGCATGTAGCACTTTATATTCGATCATGTTAACTTTCTTTTTTATTAAAGGGGAGATAATTATTTATATTCGATCATATTAACTTTTTTTTATTAAAGGGGAGATAATTGTTAATATAATTTTAGTTAGGTGTTAATAGCAAACTCGTATCAACAGTTTGAGTGAGTTCGTCAAGCAGATCAATTTCGACTTTATTGAATTCATTTCTCATACGTGTTGTGGCTTTGTAACAGCCTAAGCTGTGCTTAGTAAATAAATAAGAAATTGTGGCAGCTTGGTTAACGAGCTCGTCTTGCAGATAATTTGTGAGCGGAATGAATTACCGTATTTTCCGGCTTACAAGACGCTGCGACCTGGAAGACGCACCCTAATTATTGGAAAGAAATTTCTAAGAAAAAAAAAGAAGCCATTCTTATACAACACATTCACCATGCGTCCCTCACATACTGGTGCCACGAATTGTTTACATTAATCACTCGTCCAATTTTGTTATGTATGGCAATGGCATACTAATCAAGAGCAGAAAGACTCCTGCCGCTGCTAGAAAACAGAGCATGTTAAGTTTGTGGCTCGGCTCCAGGAAGGTTTATATAATAATTGTAACAGCTAAGTACTTAGGTTACACCATAGGCTGAATTAGATAGATAGCTAACATTATAGTGTAATGACTCAACATATAAATCCACTTCCCTATCAGTCAAGCCAATTAAGTGACCGTACAAGCTTACTTGATCTTGGGCGTTGCCTTACATTCGTCTTGGAAGACACACACATATTTTTCAGAGTATTTTTTAGCAAAAAATGCGTCTTGTAAGCCGGAAAATACGGTAATTCCACACTGGGTGCAACACAATTATAGCGTTACACTAGAATAAAAAAATATTAGTTCAATAATACACTGAAAGTTAAACAATGCGTTAAGAAACAGGAAAATTCTGTTAAAAAACAGAAGAGTGAACTCCTACGTAATATATGACAATATGATAATGAAGGCTGGACAATTTGCTTCCAGAAGAAGACGAGATAATCCGGTAATCTATCAGTCTGTCTCTTATCACGATCATTCTTGATAACAAGTGATCGACAGAAATTTATGGGTTTATTGGCCAAACAGAATTACAGGAAACCCCGTTCAAATTTAAATTCAATTGATTTCTAATTTGCATGACGATACATGAATTGATTTAAAAAATATTACTTCACAGGATCAATTTATATACGAAAAAATAAAAATCATTTGAATTCCAACAGACGAAACGACGCAAGATTTCTTGCCGCTGCTCTGTCGCTATGGTAAGGCAGCGGGAGGCATTGCGATGTTTCTATGGAAGGTGTTCAGACGAACTACATTCTTTACTTCCACCGTACGATAACCGAAGTTAAGCAACGTCAATCCTGGTCAGTACCGAGATGGGTGACCGTACAATCACCAAAATTAAGCAACGTCGAACCTGGTCAATATTTTTTCATGTGATTTGCATGCTATACTATTTGAGGTTTATGGCCACATCACGTTGAAACAAACATCACCGAAGTTAAGCAACGTCGATCCTGGTCAGTACCTAGATTAGTGACCGATATTTTTCATGTGTTTTGCATGCTATAATATTTGGGGCTTACGGCTACCGTTTCCCGTACGATCACCGAAGTTAAGCAACGTCGAGCCTCGTCAGTACTTAGATGGCCGACTGCTTGGGAATAGCAGATGTTGTAAGCTTGCATGTTTGGGTGGTTTAATGGATAATGGTTCGGAAATATTCATCAAAGAGCTGAGTTTCGATTCCCGTTAGCTTCTTTATATTCACTTGCGCGCACATACCCTTGGTAAAGGTATGAATCCGACTTAGCTATGGGTTAATTAGTAAGACTTGTATCACTAAACCATTATTATTTTTAAAAAAATTCTTAGAATCTAAAAAAAATATTTTCTGGCTTTAAATAACCTACAAGTGGTTGATAAACCGTAGAAAACGAACCAATCAATGAAATTTAGTTCCACAAGTTCTGATCTTCACGGCCCGCCATGCTTTGCACATTGTAGCGAACCACTTTCATTCCATTCGTATATCATTAATGAGATGTAAATTCCATTTGAACAGCTTCTTATCCCTAACTGCTGCTTTGTGGAACCAACTCCCAAGACGATGCTTTACGGATCATTACAATCTTAACCTGTTCAAGTCTAGGGTTAACCGTTATCTTCCCGACATATCCGCATAAACTCTGCCTTTGACTATGTAAAACTCTACCGCGAGTAGCTCTTGAACCTTGAACAACATTGTAAAAAAAAATAAAATTTGAGCAGCGGCTCAAATCTGGCAACCTTGGTCATCGAATTAATTTAAAGAAATTACTCATTTTTCAAAACTTTAATCAGGCGTAGAAGTTAGCTTTTGCGCACATTCGGTGAATCTTTCCTTCCACAATATGTCGATCAATCCATCCGTTGTTCAAACTGTAATTTATGCGACTGAACTTGGTGAAAGGATTGCAAGAGACGAAATGGAAACAAGGATGTTAGACAAATATATAATATGCCATCTTTTGTCACGCAGGAGAGGCCGACTGAACTTTTCTTTCAATTAACGTTTAGTAACTACACGATTCTGTTTTGTTTCTCTTTTCAGAGAAGTCAGTGCGATTTTAAATGGTGCTTCTCAGTGCAAAGTGTCGTTCATCGGGCTAAAAGGATAGGAAAAAAAATGTAGACAGACAGATGAAAGAAAGCGTCCACTTGTTCAGTTTTCAATCCAATTTTCCATTCCAAACTCTAGCAAGGTCCGCGCTCTTGAAAAATTTCCTGCGGACAATGTTGAGTATTTCTCAAGAAAGTTTTCAACGCTGATGAAATGGGAGTTGGGTCGAAGAACTATGTCTAATAGCATTAGCACTGGAAAAGACGCGAGGGTTTCTCGTCATTTATCCCCTGTAATCAGATTAAACGGACAGCGCGGCAACTTCGCCATTTCCATCACCTTTCAGTACAGCAAACTTTTCTTATCATTCCATAGAATCCAAAATGAGGGATGAAGTGTTAGGATTTGTCTTTTGAATGGCTTTGTCAGATTACTTTGGAAATTTTAGGTCTTATCTATATATTTCTGTCGGTTCATAGTTATTTCTATTTATTTAATATCTATTTAAGTTTACTTATCAGTCTTTTTTTAAAAAAAGTCTATGCCAGGATACGGCTTTGTGGTTGAAACGGTAATAAGTGTGCATCTGATGTGAATGCGGGTCTGTAATTCTGAAGGCGGAATGGTTTGAATATTGTCGGAGGCTGTCAGGAATTTCTGTGAGGAGATCGAAAACCACCCCGTGGCTGAAAACAGAGTTACGTTAAGTCTTAATTGATTTAGTCGAAAAACATATTCAGGCGAATTCAGATATTTCATTCTTTTACGATTTACATTGAAATTCATCATAATAAAACATGAATTTCTTCGATTTGAACAGTACAGACAAAGTTTTGAAAAAAGAATGAATACCGAGATCTTTTCAGTGTATTGTAATATATATGTATATAATCACAAATATATAACAAAATATATACATAAAGAAAACGAAAATGAAAAAAGCGACAGTCAATTGCTGAAACCTCCTGATGAGTAGACTGAATAATTACGAACAGTTTCCTCTACGAAACTCTGGAGGCGTGGTGCTGAATATAGCATCAATAAGCTAAGTAACATTTTGAAATTTTATTTACATTAGTAATATAAATTTAACAATATAGATAGTAGTAACACATAACCCTACAATTCAAAACCTACCCACATTTCACACCCATACAAAACAGACATGCTTACGGAGGTGTTGAGGCCTCACACTTATACACACACCCACACGAATATAGACATTTACACACAACATACTCACTCACTTTCCTAATGAGCCAAATGATAACACACACCCATAGCAATATACAAGCTAACACATATCATACTCACTCACTCCCTAAAAACTATAAAAACTAAATAACACACACACACACACACACACACACACACACACACACACACACACACACACACACACACACTTACCAGAGACTAAATAACTAAACACACACTAAACTAAATAATACACACACACTTACCATCCCCTCTCCAGGTACCAATAAAACTGCCGATCTGACCGAGGGAATTCAAACTAGCATCAATCCATCCAGCTCTTATCTCAAATGACAACTTAAAAGAGACTGTTTGACCAACACAAGGAATGTTAATAAACTCATGTTAAAAAGATAAAAAAACAAATGAAAACTACAGACAAAAGTTCATTTTCTCCATCAAGACATTCATTTCTGTAGTTTACTGCTACCAGCAAGCAGAAACATTTTTTTCTCTCCCGATGATGGCCATGTTGGCCGAAACTAGTCGAGGAATCTAAATGAAATAATAATAATAAAAACATAAAAATATTAATCTACAACCCAGTATGTCTGAAGATTTTAATTAATTTTTTTAATAATTTTTATAGTTCAATATATATATATATATATATATATATATATATATATATATATATATATATATATATAATAGATACATAATGCTACCTACCAAATCCATAACATCTACTAACCAAAACAACTTATCCGTTCTAAACAACATCCAAATAGTCAAAACTAATTCCAAAACCATTATGGATGGATAAAATCCGAACTGAAATCACCCATAACAATAATAATTCAGAAGCATGCTTATATAAAATAAATTTCCAAAACTGTTCCTTGAAATACATTGGGGAAACATGCAAAAATTTAAAAGAATATATCTATGATTAGAGAAGGGACCTTATACATAACAATTTATCAAATTTATCAAAACTTTTGCTGCAACTGTCTAAATGCTGCATAGACTGAATTATGAAATTTTGCCTCATATTCACCTCTTATCTCTCCTACTAATTATCAATTATTTAAGCATTTTGATTTTTTCATATGTAATAAAACATTCTCTAATAAGGAAGAGGTAATCGAATCATTTCAACTGTTTATCCCATAAAAGGATGGCATTTTGTTTTAAAGATGGGATGAAGAATTTAGAGGCAGGTTGGAGAGCCGTCATTCATCAATATCGTGCCTATTTCAACTAAATAAATTGGTTATTTAACATTTCAGAAGCGGCTGACGTGAATCATCTCATGTGTGACAACTTAATATATATGCGACCGCAGCAAAGATAAAAACCTTATGCACAAAAATAATCTAAATAAAATAGATACATAATTCTACCTACCAAATCCATAACATCTACTAACCAAAACAATTTATCCCTTCTGAACAACATCCAAATAGTCACAAAGGCTCCCAAAATTATTATGGATTTTTTTTACCTGTCGAGTTGGGGCATTGAGTTAAAAAAACAGTTCAGAACTACTGACATCGGCCATAGAAATATTATATTTGATTACTACCTTAACCTGGCAAGCTGGGGCTTTTTGACGTGGTGTAACGGTTAATAAGCTTGCCTAGCTAGATCAGTTATGGTGATTTTGTAAGTGTAATTTCGATGTGGCACAAGGCCGAAAATATGAGACACTCAGTGAGGATCGAAATCACTACTGGCGAGACAAGTTTGTTAACCATTACA
This sequence comes from Acanthosepion esculentum, assembly GCA_964036315.1. Lineage (NCBI taxonomy): Eukaryota > Metazoa > Mollusca > Cephalopoda > Sepiida > Sepiidae > Acanthosepion > Acanthosepion esculentum. Next base: position 36,111,384 of record OZ038483.1, on the reverse strand, counting down.
CCACATCGAGGTGCCCCGAGCTAGATACATTATGAATGAGTAGTGGATTCGATCCTCATTGGGTACTTTTTGCCACATCTAAGCTACTCTTAGAGAAACATTTTGTGGTGCCCTTCGATGTGGTGTAATGGCTAGCAAGTTTGTCTTAGTCGACCAATTGTGATTAAGTTGTGAGTTCGATCCTCATTGGCTGCTCCACACATTCGGCCTTGTGCCATATCGAAGCTACGCTTAGAAAATTTTTTTAGGGCATTTCAACGTGCTATCAAGCTTTTCTCGTTAGATCAATTATGACTGTATAGTGAGTTCAATCCTCACTGGGTGCCCTATACTTTAGACCTTGTGCCACATCTAGAGTACGCTTAGGAAATCGCCATAACTCATATAATGCCACATCTAGGCTACGCTTAGGAAATCGCCATAACTCATATAATGCCACATCTAGGCTACGCTTAGGAAATAGCCATAACTCTTACGGCCATATCACGTTGAAACACCGTATCTTGTCTAGTTACCGAAGTTAAGTACTATAGAGCCTGGTCAGTACCTAGATGAATGACAGCTAGGAAAACCAGGGTCTGTAAGCCCCTACTAACACGCATTGGACAAGCGTGTTAGAGTAATGGCATATTTTTTTCTCCTGAATGGCAAAGATGGAAAAATCTGGATATAGCCTACGTCCAACAAAGGCCTTTTATAGGTTGATTAAGATTATCCCATATACGTGAAAAAATATTTTATTACAAGTTCATTGATATCTTAAACATTTATAAGTCATTTATTCATTGGTATTATTAAGTTTTCATTCATTCATTTAGTACCATTTGTACCGCCATGATCACCACTCCCCTCCAGCTCACAATTGTGGTTCATTGTGACATTCAAGGAAGAATAATGCTATGACTTTCTAATTCCTTTTGTACCGGTGATGATGAGTTTACCCCGTTTCTCCTCTTAGAAGTTCCTCCGTCCACTGGTAAAGCCGTTGACCTCTGAAGTTCAGCTACTACGCACAGGCTGGCGATTGACCGATAGCCGTTTGGTACAGGTAGATTAGAGAGAGACATTCCCTGTTACCCGAAACCCTTCTGACTACACTCACACAATTTAGTCGGAAGGCCGATACCGTTGACCAGGGTGTGGCCGCCGCGGTGTACATGCGACTCCCTGGAGCCATGTGTGAAAGTTAGATGTAGGCCATAGACCAGTGCAGTTCCGCATACCAATTCACTTGAGTAAAGCAGGGTCGACCGCTTGGTTGCGAAGGTATTACCACTGAAGATATACCCCATACACCCAAATTAACTTTTATATAAAAGTATATAAACTGAGGTAATTTCGGTGTAGAATTGTCTTAAGAAAACTATTCGCAATAACTGGTTTGGGAGGTGCCAGTTTTTATTATACAAAGCGTAATATACATTTGCATTTATACATAAATTCAAAAGATATAGATTGTTGGTTGGTTGGCTGATTTATTTCATCAGTATTATCAACCTCAGTGGGTTATTTAATCGTGTATTAGTATCCGAAAATGGATAGACCCCTGGAGTGTTTACACACTCCGTGGCAAAATGTTTATAGTGTTACAATTATGGCAAATATTGTCGGACAGCTGAAAAAATAAATATTGTGGGGACCTACCTACAAATGGACTCTTCCACACCTATATAATATGGCAAAGTTTCGTCCGGGGAGGTAGACAGTCGCTAAACTCGTGTATATGGGTTGTAAATGGGCATATTTTTGGCCGAACCTACGGGCTCGGTAAGCCCACTTTAAACAGGCCTTGTGCCACATTCAACCCGTGTGGGGGGGTTGTTAAATATCGTAGACAGTCCCTAAACCCGTTTATACGGGTTGTAAATGGGTATATTTTTGGCCGAGCCTACGGGCTAGGCAGACCCACGTTAAGCCGGCCTTGTGCCACATGTGATCCGTGTGGTGGTGGTGGGGGGGTTGTTAAATATTCAGTCACCCAGTGACTGGAACAGTCGTTTAGACTGTTCTTTGCTGTCGAACTCTCTGCCTCGGCGGAGAGGAACTCGAAAGAGGCTTTGCCGCAGGGCAAAGTTTCGTCCGCGGAGGTAGACAGTCCCTAAACCCGTTTATACGGGTTGTAAGTGGGCATATTTTCGGTGATCCCACATTAAGCCGGCTTTGTGCCACATGGTTGGGGGTTGTTAAATATTCAGTCACCCAGTGAGGCTGTCGAAGTCTCTGCCTTTGCAGGGCAAAGTTTCGTCCGGGGAGGTAGACTGTCCCTGAACCCGTTTATGCGGGTTCTAATGGGCATATTTTTGGCCAAGCCTACGTGCTCGGAGAGCTCTCGTTAAATAGACCTTGTGCCACATGCGACCCACGTGGGGGGTTGCTAAATATCCAGTCACCCAGTGAATGGAACAGTCGTTTAGACTGTTCTTTGCTGTCGAATTTTCCGCCTCGGCAGGAAGGAACTCCGACAAGCCTTGGCCGCAGGGCTAAGTTTCGTCCGGGGATGTAGACAGTCCCTGAACCCGTTTATGCGGGTTATAAATGGGCATATTTTTGGCCGAGCCTACGGGCTCGGGGAACCCACATTAAGCCGGCGTTGTGACACATTCGACCCACATTGGAGGGTTGTTAAATATCCAGTCACCCAGTGACGCTGTCGAACTCTCTGCCTCGTCGGAGAGGAACTCGGACGAGGCTTTGCCGCAGGGCTAAGTTTTGTCCAGGGAGGTAGACAGTCCCTATACCCGTTTATACGGGTTGTAAATGGGCATATTTTTGGCCGAGCCTACGCGCTCGTTGATCCCACATTTGCCGGCCTTGTGCCAAATGCGACTCGTGTGTGTGTGTGTGTGTGTGGTGGGGGGTTGTTAAATATTCAGTCACCCAGTGACGCTTTACAGCTGTCGAACTCTCTGCCTCGGCGGAGAGGAACTCGGACGAGGCTTTGCCGCAGGGCAAAGTTTTCTCCGGGGAGGTAGACAGTCCCTATACCCGTTTATGCGGGTTGTAAATGGGCATATTTTTGGCTGAGCCTACGGGCTCGGTAAACCCACATTAAGCCTGCCTTGTGCCACATGCGACCCGTGTGAGGGGGGTTGTTAAATATTCAGTCACCTAGTGAGGTGTCAGCTGTCAAACTCTCTGCCTCTGCAGAGAGGAACTCGGACGAGGATTTGCCGTAGGGCAAAGTTTAGTTCGAGGAGGTAGACAGTCCCTGAACCCGTTCATACGGGTTCTAATGGGCATATTTTTGGCCGAGCCTACGGACTCGGAGAACCCACATTAAGCCGGCCTTGTGACACATGTGACCCACGTGGATGACATTGCAAGGACTTTGAGCTTATCTGTTGGGACAAACGCAGGAGTCAGAAGTCAGAAGTCAGTCAGTCATCAACGAGCTGGGCTGGGAACTGCTCCCTCATCCCCCTTACAGCCCAGACCTTGCCCCTTCAGACTTTCACCTATTTGGTCCCTTGAAAGCGTTCACGAGAGGTACGAAGTTTAAAAGTGACGATGAAGTCAAAAGTGTTGTGAGCGACTGGCTGAGACATCAGTCCAAAGATTTTTACGCTAAGGGAATACGGAAGCTTGTGCACAGATGGGGAAAAGTGTGTGACAGTGCTGGGAGACTACGTTGAAAAATAAAAAAAAGTAAGCTTTTATCTGTATTAGAAGTCCTTATACCGAAAAATTCACCTTATTTATTGAATGACCCTCGTATATATATATATATATATATATATATATATATATATATATATATATATATATATATATATATAATGCATACATATATATATATAATATTATATAATACATATATATGTATTATTTATAAATATACATATATATTATGTTTATATATATATATTTTTTTATATATAAGTATTATATTATATATGTGTGTATATATATTATATATATATGTTATATATATATATATATTTATATGATTAATACAAATGACATAAATCAACTGTGACAAATTTTATATTTGTATTAATCTTATTAATGCTCTGTCTCTGATATCGTGCGCTTTATTGCAAAGTCTGAGAGAAAGGACATTTAAGGCTGATTGACTTAAATGTCCTTTCTTTCAGACTTCCAGTGACTGACATAATTTTTGGATTTACATCACCTTTTTTACATTGCCATTGTATATATATATATATATATATATATATATATATATATATATATATATATATATATATATATATGAATTAAATCATGTAAATTTGCCTTCATTAGTCAGGTAGTATGTGAAGACGACAAACCGACGCCTGCCTCCCCGACAAACTGCGCTTCAACTACGACACTTTCATTTACTAAAACAAATTTATTTTAGTTTTAATATATATTTAATTTTCCGACAATTCCTTCAATGAATCTATATTTAACAAAGCTAAGAAAGACTACGAAACAGCCCTAAAAGATAGCGGATTCCCAGCAACACTCACATACTCACCACAGAACATAAAAAAGGCCAACAGGAAAAGAAATATCACATGGTTAAACCCACCGTACAGCAAAAACGTAAAAACAAACGTAGGAAAAATATTCTTCAAACTTTTACACAAACACTTCCCGGAATCAAGCACCCTACACAAAATATTCAACAAAAACACAGTAAAAATCAGCTACAGCTGCACCGAGAACATGGCACAAATAATCAAAAAGCACAACAGGAAAATTATCAACAAACCACACGAACAAATTAAACACACGTGCAACTTCAGAATAAAGAACGAATGTCCCTTAAACGGTAATTGTTTACAAAGCAACGTAATATAGCAAGCCACGATAAAGGAGTAACTGAAGGACTCTGGAAATAAAGAAATGATGTACACAAAACATCATAAATAGTAAATATGCGAACAGCACAATGCTTTCTAAATATATCTGGGAAATTAAAATCGAAACGCACATCACACCTAAAATATCTTGGAAAGTAAGGAAAAGATCATCAGCCTACAACAACCAATCAAAAAAAAAAAAGCTATCATTACTTTCCCAGACCAAAATAAATTATTAAATAAAAGATCTGAGCTCATATCAAAATGCAGACATGAAAACAAATTTTTACTACGTTACTTAAAATTAGAAAACGGAAAAAATAAATAAATACATAAATAAACAAAATGACAATAAAATAAGCAAAACAAATTAATCCAAACAAATTACCAAATCACATCTGTTAGAATAGCCGAAATAGAATAAAAAACAAAATCAATAAATAAAGTAAATATTAAAAAAATTAGCAATCTATTATGACTATTATTAGTTAGACTATAAAAATCAAATCAAAAATCGGTCGAAAAAAATACCTATAACTGTTATATAACGATAAAAAAATGAATAAAAATAAAAAATAACATACTACGTCACTTAAAAAAATCGAAAACCGAAAAGAGAAAATATACAGTTTAACAAATAAATAATAAGTAAAATAAATTGATCTAAATACATCCAAATATATAAATAAACTAACAACCGATACCGATAAACTAGCCGTTAGAAAAAACAAATAAAGATAATCAATCCAAATAAATACATGAAGTAATAAACAAAATAAAAACTGTTCCCGCCAAAATAATAGTTAGAACAAACTACAATAATCAACCCCAAAATTGAACAAATAGCAAAAACAAAACTATTAAATAAGCTATATAAAAAATTACTACGTTAATAAAAACACCAATCAAAATCAAAATAAAAAAATAAAAAAATATATAAGATAAGAAATCAAAATCAAAAATAAAAATAAAGAAAAACAAGCAAAATAATTTATCCCAAATAAATAAATAAACAAATAAACGACTTCCGGTAAAATAACCGCTAAAATAGACTACCCACAATGCACCACTGACCTGTATATATAATTAGCCGAGAAAAATAACAGCACTCGTGGCCTGACGATTGCATCTAGCATGAAACAGACTGTCGCCTCTAAGTGTTGACTTCTATGTTCACTTTTATATTTACACACGCTCTATCTCTGATATTGAGCACTTTATCCCATAAATATAGCACATCTTAAGACTATATTTCTTCACATATATATATATATATATATATATATATATATATATATATATATATATATATATATATATATATATATATCAACGTTAATTTTAGTGGGAAAACGTATTTGAGTTGACACTCGTATTATTTTTAGACAGTGAAATTAATGTCAACTGGCCGAGATCAAGATGTCTTACTAAAGAATTATGTACCTCACGACAGGAACTGGACCTGTTTTCCCGTTTCCCATTATTAGACGGAAATGTTTTGACGAACTCTACCATACATATATTTCTTATAACTATAAAAATCTACCATTAAGGTGACAGGACAAGAAAAAAAGAATTAAGAAGTAAGACGATATCTGTTGACATTGCATTTAAATTTCTGAAGATCAAACTTGAGTGGGTAGCACGAAGCCAGAGGAGAGTTCCATAAGCGTGGAATGTGAAAGAAGAAACTGTCAGCATAAAACTTACGGTTACATCTAGCTATTTCAAATATAAAATGATGAGACCTTGCAGCCAATCTAGTACTGCGCTTAAATTTACAAAGTCTAGGGAAGGTTTATCAGAACAGATACCATGAAAGTATTTATAGAAAAGGCACAGGAAAGCTACGTTACAACGGTGGAAAAGGGACTGGAGCCGAGATACCAGGTCAGAACAAATGACACTACAGATTCTTCTTTGGATTTTATCAAGAATCTCTAAATATATGGCAAGAACACCAGCAATATGAAGTAGCAATATTCAAATCGAGGAAGAAGAATAGACTTATAAATATGTAAGATAGATTTTTAGTTGTGAGTCAATTACACACACACATATATATATATATATATATATATATATATATATATATATATATATATATATATATATATCTGTGTGTGTGTGTGTGCGCGTGTGTGTGAATTCAATCCAGCCAACGGTAAACTCTTATCGGTAAAAACTTGAAAAGTTCTGGTTATACAGTTGTCACATGGTATTCATATGCATATACTATGAATTATTCCTTAGCATAATCTTTTTGCTTTAATAATTTGTTTGAATAATTCATAACATGGATACATAGTAACAACTGTATAAGTCGGACTTTTTCAACTTGTTACGGATAAGAGTTTACCGTTGATTGGATTGAATTCATTTATATATATATATATATATATATATATATATATATATATATATATATATATATAGTACAAGTAATCGATCCGTTGGTATATAATCTGGGTGGATCCTAGTAATATTAATTATTAAAACTAATTCACAGAGAGGTCGATGTATTTATTATAATAGACAATATGTATTTTTTACAGCAAAAAAAAAAAAAAAAAAATTGCCACAACATAGGAATAGTCCGTTTCAAGCTGGTCTGTACGCAGCTATCATCAGCCCCTAAGTGTCAATCTCGAAGCATTGTTTTAAATTTATTTTCAATGTCTGTCTTCCTCTGGCAGACGCCTTGTTAATAGTAGGGGTTTGTGTTAGCGACTGGTGGATGGCGTAAGATATCTTAATCTGGGAAAGCGGTCTCGGGTTGGAGTTTATTTATGGTTAGAGCTTTTAGTTGTTTGTAGCTAAATATCGGTTTCTACTATGTAGCGTTTCCTATACAAGCACCAAGTGTGTTTTTCTGGGATTCACAGTAAATAGTTTATTGATGCTATATTCAGCACCATGCCTCCAGTGTTTCGTAGAGGAAACTGTTCGTAATTGTTCAGTCTACTCATCAGGAGGTTTCAGCAATTGACTGTCGCCTTTCTCATTTTTCTTTATCTTTATGTACCAGTAAATGTTACATATTTGTGATTATATACATATATAGTACAATACATTGAAAAGATCTATGTATTCATTTTTTTTCAAAAATTTCTCTGGACTGTTCAGAACTGCAGAAATTCATGATTTATTATAATGAGTTTCAATGTCAATCATTCCAGACGAAAAAGAAAAAAAGTCAATAAAAATAACATAAAAGTTTACCCTCATAATTCGTACACGTAAGCAAAAAACAAAAAAACAAAAAAAAACACAAAAAGCTAGGTACATTATAACAAACTTTAAAAAAATGCCTAGAAAAAACAAAACAAAAAAACATATTTCTTGCGGTTTGAAAGTTTTATTCCCTGGAGAAATAATCCTTTAAAAACGATGGCATTGTTTGCCTTCGAGCATGTCTCTGTAGCATCGAATAGCATTTTGTAAGTTTTGTCGCACGTTGCTACTCCGTTCAGCTTTTCCAAAGTGGAAATCAGAAACAGCTTCTATCTTTTTTTTTTTCTAAAATGAAATATTGCTATATATTTACAGATTCTTTGTAAAATCCAAAGAAGAATCTGCAACGTTATTGGTCCTCGTATGGCATCTCGGTTTCAGCCACTTTCCCAAACCAGTAATGTAGCTTCTCTGTGCCTTTTCTATAAATATTTTCATGTTCTGATGAACTGTTCTGTACAGTGCCTAAACTTTATGAACTTAAGCGCAGTACTAGATTGTCGATAAGGTCCCATCATTTTACAGTTGAAATGGTTAAATGTAAACCGTAAGTTCTATGCTAACAGTTTCTTCTCTCGCACTTCTCACTTCTGGAACTCTCTTCCGGCTCCGTGCTTTCCAGCCAACTTTAATCTTCAGAAATTTAAATGCAATATCATCCGTGTTGTTAATTCTTGTTCTTTTCGTGTCCTGTCTCCTTAATAGTAGTTTTTTTTAAAATCATATTCTCTAACACTCAGTAACCACTTGAGTAATAGTCGCTTTTTTAGCTGGCTATCAAGGAAATGATTAAAAACAAATATGAAAGTAGAAAGTTATTCGAATTAAATTTCTTTCACTGGCACGTCAGAATGTTCAACATTTTTACAAACTTTTTCTTCATGAGCACGTTGTTGTTCTAACTCCAGGAAAAAAAAAATTGTCGTCAACATTATTAAATTAAATTCAATGCATTGGCAGACATTTTTAGAATCTAAACTTTCAAGCCGTCTACTGGTTTCTCTCGGGTTTGTCATAAACTTACCCGCCGCCCCTCCGCTTAGTAACTAAAAACAAATAAATAGCACACTCTTGTATTAATGCTGATTTGTACTAATATTTATTTTCGCGCAAACCTCCCAGAAAAAAAATAGTCTAAGAAAAGGATAATTTAGAACTAGTAAACTGATTTGATCATCTTTTATGTGCCGTGTCCCTTCAGGATCATGGCTCTCCACAACTTCCTATCCATTTTAGCTCGCAGTAATGTTTGTCTTTTTTAATATCCTCCCCATTCCCTATACTGCCATCCATTTACGCAAGGTAGGTTATCCGCTGTTCCTGTCGTCCTATGAGTGACAAATTTCCCAAGCCTTCTTTCCTCGCTATTTGCCCTATTTTCATCTGTCTCTTTCTGTCCTAAGTATATGTGTCCTCCTAGTGTTCAATTTTCCAGAAAACTTCCTCGTTGACTACATGCTTTGTACATGGTATTCTCAGTATCCTTCTGTAGAACCACGTCTCTGTTGCCTCAACTCTTCTCTTCATCTGTGAGGAAATTGTTCAGCATTCGCTTCCATAGAGGAGGATTGCTATTACATAGCAGCTCAACGCCCTTTTCTTTGTTTTTAACAGTACTTTCCTCTTTCTTAATACTTTTAGTTTTTGGGTGGCATCTTTTACTATACCAAAGAGACTTCGGATTTCGGTGTCACATTTTCCGTCATCTGTTTAAACTCTTTCCAGACATTTAAATTTCTGCACTTGTTTGATTTTGATATTTCCAATTCTTAGCTCGAATCATGGTGATTTCTCTTGCTAAGATATATACATTCTGTCTTAATAAATACCCCCGGGTCTAATAGACTTTTCTACCTTTCTCTGTCACACTTCTATGCATTTCTGGAAAGATTCTTCTTGGATGTCCGTCAGCTCTGTCGTTACGGCGCTCTTGATGCCCCCAGGTCTTTAAAATGGGCTCTCTTGATTTTCCCCGTGAGCTTGCGGAAAAGAAAAATGTCATATGGAGAAAGATCAAATGAATAACGTCGCCGTACTGGAACAATCCAGTACGGCGACGTTCTTCTCGGTCAACAACTGCCGGATGTTCAGGGTTTTGTGAGCAGGGGAATTGTTGTGGTAAAGCAGCCACGATTTGTTCTGCCACAACTCTCGTCTCTTCTCGCACACTGAACGAAGCAAACGCTACAGGATCTCTTTGTAGACTTGCTGATTGATCGTCTGACCCCGTGGCAAGAACTCACCTTGGACGATGCCTCTTATCCGAAGAACGGATAAGTTCGGTTACTTTTCAGACAGACTTGTACATTACTGCTTCCTGTTATAGCTAAATTGATTTTGCAATTTATTGTAATGACGGGCTTAAATATACTAAAACATTTTTCCTGAATATGCCTTACTGAAATGTGGGTGTATCTAATATGTCCATGCGTTTTTTATGTTGCAGGTGATATATTGACTCTTAAACAGATATGGAATGACTGAAGACAATAAAACGAAGACTTGAGTAAAAAAACAACCCCCACCCCCACAAAAAACAACTTTACTCTCGTTAAAGAAAATACATCAACAAAAACATTCTTACATCGCACCAGGTGAGAAGACCGTTGTCTCGAGAAGGACAGCTTTTTAGTCACTGAAGAACGTTGTCCTGAAAAGGACAATTTTGTGGCCGTGGAAAAGCGTTGCTCTGAAAGGGACGGTTTATTGCATATCGTTGCTGCTGGCGAAGATGGCTAGAGCTGGAGCTGCAGATGATGATGGCTGGAGACGTGGGCCGGCGGCTGGAACAGACACTACACTTTGATCCTAGTCATCTGGGCCCCAGTGTCTCGATTGAGGCGAGATGTGGCATTAGGTCGGGTCTAATGTGGGAAACCCGAGCGCGTAGACTTAGGCCAGGTACAAAAAAAAAAAAAAAAATGCCCAGCCCCTCAATCGCCGGTTGTGCGGGTATCGGTATGACAACCGATCCTATATCTCTCTCTCTATTGGGGTGCAACTGTTTCCCTGGACAGGGCACATCACAGGTTTTTATTTCCCCCCAGCTGCGTCTCTGCTCGAAGAAAGCGAGATGATAATCCATCCCGGCATGGAGGAGAGGGGGATTATTTTATGTCCTGGATCAGTTTTACAAAGATCCCTGATTAAGCTTTTTCTTTCGGTTGTTTTTTTAAAAAAAAGTGGGAGTTCCGATAGGATACGGCAACGGCATATAATAAAATGTTATATAGCGCAGCTATCCCTATATAAATACTCTCTTAATATCTAGCGCAATCAGTCAATCTAAAAACGACACGAAAAGTGTTTTCTCGGAAACATATTTTTTAAAAACTTTGAAAAATTTCAAGCATCAAGTGATTAAGCTTAATTCTGCGTAAATATGATTGGTTTGAAATCTTAAAGCACCCATAGAAACAGTTGTTTACACTGATTGCCGGGGTTATTTCATTTAATACGTTCGTATGCTTGCAAAATCGTAAATATTATCGTAATACCTAAACCTACTTGAGATGTAACCTCCAACTCCCACTTTTTCTTCACTTTTCATATCCAGCCCCTCCTACAGTCGGCAACTTCCATTGTTGTTGTCCTTTCTGACACAAAAGTCGCGTGCATATGCCATCTGAAACAAAAGAGTACGGGTTTCGCTCCGCAGAGATCTCCGAGCTTCCATTAAAGGTTTCCTGTCAACAGAATTTCTGACCAATGTGTCCATTAGTCGTTGCCAATTGCTGGGGAGAGGTGCTTAGTCTCGAGCCAAAGTGTTGCTTTTGTGAGTAACAATGACGTTACCACCAAGAATGGACTGTTGCAGTATTTCTTTTTAGAAGCATTCTTTCTTTTACAAATTTCCTTTCTCGCTCTCCATTTTTCTCGCAGAAAGCAAAGGGAAAGAAAAATGAAAGAAAGCGAAGATGACGATAAATAAAAGACGAAGTAAAAGAGTTTCTTTCTTTTCTTCCTTCTATTCCTCTCTATTTTTCTTTTCTTTCTTGTATTCCTTCTTTTCGTCTCTTCCGTCTTTTCTTCTATTCTTTCCTTCCTTTTCTTTCTTTCTTTCTTTCTTTCTTTTGTCTATTACTTCTTTATTTCTTCTATTAATTCATTTCCCTTTCCTTTCTTTCTTCTGTTCTGTTTCTCTTTCTTTCTTTCTTTCTTTCTTTCTTTCTTTCTTTTTTCTTTCTTTCTTCTATTAATTCATTCCCACTTCCTTTCTTTCTTCTGTTCTTTCTTTCTTTCTTTCTTTCTTTCTATCTTTTGTCTATTCCTTCTTTATTTCTTCTAATAAATCATTCCCCTTTCCTTTCTTTCTTCTGTTCTGTTCTTTCTTTCTTTCTTTCTTTCTTTTTTCTTTCTTTCTTCTATTAATTCATTCCCACTTCCTTTCTTTCTTCTGTTCATTCATTCATTCTTTCTTTCTTTCTTTCTTTCTTTCTTTCTTTCTATCCCTTCCTTTCTTTCTTGTATTTCTTACTTCCTTTCTAAATTGCGCCATTTTCTCAATCTCCTCCAAATCATATTTCTTGTAAACCCTGCATCGCCTGCTTACGCAATTATCTCATTCTCCTTTTGTTCATTTACGACACCAAAGCGGAAAACTGAAGAATCCAGGAATGGATCCAAACCTTTAAATCATCTTCAATGAATCAAATACAAACGAAAATATTGTTTGAAAAATTATTCAACGCACCGTGAAAAAGGAAATATTAAACGAAAGAGGGAATAAAGAACTTTAAGAAGGAAAACTCTTCACCTAAAATATAATCGCTAAAGTGAAAGAATTCAGTTTAATGCACTTTGATTGTTCTAGAGCTAATTATTGAGCTTAAATTAGTCTGGTACAAGACTATCTGGGTTGGGGGGCAAAACTTAAAATAGAAAGATTGTGCTGTTATATTATTCTAAGTCACAGCCTAATTCCTGTTTGTCTCTGTGTGAATATTTACGTATATTCAACTCTATTTATTTGTCTCACTTTTTATCTCTCTCTCTCTCTCTCTCTCTCTCTCTCTCTCTATCTATCTATCTATCTATCTGCGTGGAGATGTAGAAATAGCTGGGTTGGTGTCCAGCGACGCGGTAAGCTCACTGGGAGTGTTGGGCCCCTTAGCCTTCGTTATGCGAAAAGGAAATCTCTGATATAATACCTGCAGCTTGATGGCATCCAATGATGTTGACTGGTTCTTCTTTTTAGGTCCATTTTTACTTGTTTACAGAATGGGATTGGCTCAGTGAAACGATTTCCTCTGTTTTAAAAAAAAATTATGCACAAACAACATTGCTTGATATCATAATTCTCAAATGAGTCTTGCAAGGATATCTTACGATGGTGATACACAAAAAAAAGAGGTGGCAACCATCACACACACACACACACACACACACACACGCACACGCACACGCACACACACATATATATTACAATGAATCATTCATACAAAAAGTAAATTAGTAAAGTTAATGCGATAAAATGGTGAATTCACTTCGCTAACTAAATTTTAAAAATACATTAACCCACTAACCACTCGATGAATGTTATAATCCACGTGTTTTAAAATTATAAGCTGTATTAGGTTTTCCTTAAATATGCAAGTACTTTTGACATCTCCGGTCTTCACCAGGCATAGAAACTATTTTCGAAAAAATATAATTCAAACCATATTTAAGGAAAGCCTTATACAGTTTATAATTTTAAAAACAAGGATCATAACATTCATCGTGTGGCTAGTGGGTTAATGCATTTTTAAAATTTAGTTAGCGAAGTCAATTCGCCATTTTATCTCATTAACTTTACTAATTTACTTTTTGTATGAATGATTCACTGTAATATAAATTAGACTGTACCACATAATTGATATATATATATATATATATATATATATATATATATATATATATATATATATATATATTTTATATTGCAAGAACAATATTTAGGAATTTTTCAGACCAAATCTGTTACGTTGGTACCACTACACATGCGCACGAACTAAGGATACTGGGAATTTTAAATTAAAATTTGTTTCTTTGGTATATAATCTAGTCAATTTCATTTAGATTCTTTTTCTTTCTACCACTTTTGTTATTAGATATCACACACCGTAATAATAGACGATCTGCCAGGAATTGTGAAATGTTGTAAGAAGCAGGGCGCAAATTTACTGTGGATGATCATGCAATTAAGGTACTCTGTTTTCTCTTTTGATTAGAGTAGCATTTTTATTTCCAAATTATGGCCAGTCATGTTACCGTGAGCAACTAATGCATTTAATGTATTGTTTTGTAAAATGTCCCTTTTGGGTTCATATAATCTTATATTTAGATTTCTTGTGCTTTCTCCTATGTATTTTTGTAACAATTATTACAGGCGATTGAGTAAATTCCTACTTCAAGTTTTAGCTTATTGTGTTGTTTAGTATTGATTAAGTCTTTTATAGTTTTAGATGTAGTAGTAATAAATTTTATGTTGAGTTTAGATAAGTTATTTTCAAATGTAGATGCGATAGAATCAGTTGGTAGGACAATATATATTTTTTATTTGGGTTTGGCAAGAGAGGGCGTTTTTCTATTTTGCAATGTTTTATGAGCCTTTTGTTACGAATTGAATATGAAATAATGAGGGTACTGAAACAGCTTGAAAGTGTTTTCAATGTATTTTTCAGCATGTAAATGTTGAGAGCCTCAAATTCTGAGTGCTCTTTAGTAGAATCCGATGATTATGCCGGGTTTTTATTTTGTTGCCATGATGAGAATAGAAATCTATTAGATCATTTTCGTTGGTTGATTTCCGTAGGGCACCAAGTATTAAGCTATTGTTAAGGCGGCGTAGTATAATATGTAGGAAAGGTAGAGGATTGTATTCTTCAAATTAGTATGCAAATTCTGTTGAATGTTCCCGTGGATATATTAACAGAGCATCATCACTATAACGGAAGTATTTTGATTGTTTGATATATTGGAAAGGACCAGATTCCAGAAATTCTAAGAAAATACATACCATCATTCCACTAAGAGGCGATCCTATTGGTAATTCTAATTTTTGCTTGTAAAAATCATTATTAAATGTGAAATATCATTGATTGGTGATGAGACGGCGGATTTTTATTATTTTAGCTATTGGTAGGGAGAGGTTTAACTTTGATTGTGTCAGATGCTTTTTAAGAGATTTAGACATTTTTCAACTGGACGTTGATCTAAAGGCATTTTATATATAGACTTCCCATGAGTTTGTCAATCATATTTATTTCCTTTAGTTTTTCAACAAAGCCGCTTCAGTTCTTTATATGAGATGGGCTGATTCTTTCAAAGAGAGTGGCTAGAATTTTTGTAATGCCTTATTCCAACTTTTGTGTGTGTGTGTGGTGGTGGGGGAAGGTTTGCTGTCTATTTCTGAGACGTTGGCCGCATTAGGCGATATTTTTTTGTGGGTTTTAGGGAGACCGTAAAGTATTCTATGGTGATATCCTATTAGTCTATACCATGATTTGTTTTCATTTTTAACTGATTTTGTAGAAAAAAATAACAAAGAGATTTAGAAACGCTATTGTTTAAAACTAGATTGCGGAGTTATGACTTTCGAAGAATCCGAATAATTATAGTGTGCTTTAAAGGCAAATAGAACATTGCTCGATTATGAAGCTTTTCGTAGCCGAGTGGTCAAAAGCACGTCTGATCAAATAACAGTTTCTCCTGCAAAGGGGGGCACATATTTGAATCCAATCGGTGGACACATTTTCCTCTAATAAAATTTCTCGAATGTTCAGGTCGGTAGACGAAATGATATACTTTTTAAAAATAAACGGAGCGTCTACTCAATTATGGGCATCAACTAAAAATAAAGTCCAAAGTAATAAATCTATTTCTCTCTCTCTCTCTGTCTCTCTGTCTCTCTCTATCTATCTTATTCTGTTTATTTCTATCTATCTATCTATCTATCTATCTATCTATCTATCTATCTATCTATCTATCTATCTATCTATCTATCTATCTATCTATAATTCGGGTAGTGTAGGATCACTATAATGCAGTAGGTAGAAATTGAGTGTCGAACAGTGTACTAGCAATATTCTCTGATATTAGCTTTCTAATCAGTCTCCTATCTATCTATCTATCTATCTATCTATCTATCTATCTATCTATCTATCTATCTATCTATCTATCTATCTGTGTGTGTGTGTGTGTGTGTGTGTGTAGTGTATATATGTCGTATGAACCAGTTTATTTGATTCTACTCTCCATTGAAAGCAAGAGGGACTAAACAAAATGAGATGACAAATTAAGGAGTTAATGCGCTGAAAAATTTACTTTCCAATTCTCGAGCGAGTCATTGTGAGTGTGATTGATGATGTCCATGATCAGACTTCTGTCACACACAAAAAATGTGAACCATTTTACGTTCTATCGATCTGGTACCACGACTCCCCGATACTATCATTGGTGAGGTCAAATTCTTAAGGGAAATGGTATTCCTATAACAAGCACCAGCCTATCGACAATTTCATGGCAGAAGCATAATGCTTTGACGATGAGCTGTTGAGGGAGAAACGATTCGACTGCATTGACTTAGCATCGGTAACAATTTAACTTATCTGACTCACATTTGTCGAAACACACAAGCGTTGCATTCCAATGCAAAACGGTTAAAGGAAATCAAAAACGTAAATGTAATTTTCTTTTTTCAAAATATGATAATGGTAATTGTTAGATAAACCGTTTCCCCTCAGGAAACATTGAGCATTCATTCACTGAACAGATAGCGTTACTCTCAGAAAAAATTTATAAAATCTTTCTCAGTTTTTTTTTCGGAAAATAGAGTCCACTCAAGTCCACTAACTGTTATCGATCTTTCTAGTATCGATAGGAGTTTCCTTCCTAAACTTTTGTTTGAGGTAGTGTGGAAAGTCAACATTTTGATTATGTCGTTATTTTTTCTTCTAGTTACATTTTTTTTTATGGAAGAGCGTATATTGCTGGTGAATCGGAAGTTATCCGTAATTGGACACTGCATTGCCAAGAGGAGTCGCAATGTGTGATTAAAAGATGAGTAAAATTGTAGTTGACGGTTCGCACACAAGGCGATACTCGATCAGTATCAGTTACGTCAACGTGGAGAGGGGGTATGATGATGAAAAACTCGTAACCCCAAAGAACATCGGCTAAAAACGTCACTGATAATGTGTGCCAAAGCATCAAACAGAGCTATTTCACGAAAATGTGCTACTCATTTTAGTTGTTGCTGCTATTGAAAGTCTTCAAGTGATGTTTTTGTTATTTGGCAAAAGCTCTTTACATGTGATTATGCAGCACCAGTCTATAGGATCTGTTGAAGAAATGTCTTCTTTAAGACTCAAAGAATTGATTTGTGAGAAGCCATTGTTAACGATTGATCAGAGAAAGCGGTTCTATTCTGCTTACAGTTTCTATATTTCTGCACGAGTTTGCCGCCATGCATGTCACCCATAAGAAAATCTCGATCAAGA
>OZ038483.1:36063878-36088878 GCA_964036315.1 Acanthosepion esculentum | reverse complement strand
AAAGAATACAGCGCAGTATAGATGGTGCTACTGTTCATGCCAACCAATCTCAAATGTATTTGCTACGTCACTACCCAAAACACCAAAAGTTATTGTTACACCGGCCTTTCTAACACAAGGGAATTACACCGGTTCTCACTATATATAGTGCCAGTAATACCTACCCGGGGTGTAAGCAGCGACAGTCCTTTTTGGACGTCTCAGCTATTCGGTCGAACTCTCTGCCCCTGGGGCAGAGGGGAACTCTCTGCCTTTGGGCGGAGAGGAACCCGGACGAGGTTCCGCCGAAGGGCAGAACCTCGTTCGGGGTGGTTGACCGCCCCGATCCCGTTTATACGGGTTCTACGGGCAATTTTTGCCCGAGCCTACGGGCTCGGAAAGCCCACATTAAACCGGCCTTGTGCCACATTCGACACACGTGGGCGTGTTGTTAAACATCGTAAGCAGCGACAGTCCTTTTTGGACGTCTCAGCTATTCGGTCGAACTCTCTGCCTCTGAGGCAGAGGGGAACTCTCTGCCTTTGGGTAGAGAGGAACTCGGACGAGGCTCCGCCGAAGGGCAGAGCCTCGTTCGAGGTGGTTGACCACCCCGATCCCGTTTATACGGGTTCTACGGGCAATTTTTGCCCGAGCCTACGGGCTCGGAAAGCCCACATTAAACCGGCCTTGTGCCACATTCGACACACGTGGGCGTGTTGTTAAACATCGTAAGCAGCGACAGTACTACAACTGCCTAGCTGAGTAGTACCCGTTTCCTACCTTTGTATCTGTGATGTTAAATACACTTGTTCCTTAAACCAACCTCGACTTGATTTTCTTCTTTTTACTATTGTGCCACGACACAACAGTTATTATTTTATACTTTGAATAATACTGAATAAACTTAACGGAGTGCTTGGAAAGAGTGAATAACTATTTTGATTATCTCCAGTCTCCACTGCCCATAATAGGTATTAGTACACCTGTGATCTACTAACAACTTAATACAACGGAAGGAAGAACCAGAATAGCTAAGAGAAATGAATGTCAAATGTGCATAGTGCCCAAAATGATTTTATATACAGATATGTCATACAATAAATTATACACAAATATGTATTACTACTCGCTGCACACAAAGAAACTATAACACATATGCATAAAACAAGCAGTGCGAAAGGCGAAAAAATGAGAGAGTTTTACTTGTACCATTTTCGGGAGGAATCGGCCAGGTTTGGTGATGACTTTAACGTTTTTTGTTTGTGTTTGTGCATGTGTTTTTCCACTCTTTCTCCTTACCGTCGCGGACAATCGCGTCTTCCTTCACGGTCGGCCTGCACTGCAACTGGTGTTCTTCATCCCATGAGCTGAGGTCATTCACCTTCTGTTACGTGACAGACCCTCGTAAATTCGCCCCATACAAAGGGATTAATCGTGCTCTGCAGTGTTACAAGCTGAAGATGTAATTTCCGAGAGCCCAAATACCTGGCATCCGAACAGTAGTTCCCGGATGGTTGAGTTCAACTGTCACATTCAGGGAATCGCCTGTGTGTCACGCGAATGCAATGAACTAACTGTAACAATCAGTATCTTCGACACAATTTGCTATATAGGAATAAAGTGTTGTTTGCCGACACTGGAGTTTGAACACAGATCACCAGTGAGCAAACACAGGTGATTCCATTTCTATTAAGTAGACCACGTGATGGTAAAGGAAATGTATATATGGGAATTAGCGCGGCGTCTAATGGATCGCCATTTCTATTCTATCCTCTGTTACTACACATATCGCTATTTCTACTCTATCCTCTATTACTATACGGGTCACTGTTCTCTACACTATTCACTATACTATTTCTCTATATTGATCATTACCCGGATTACTATTCGGTGGTTACTTTTCCGAGCGAGTACTATCGAGCAAGTACTATTAGTGTGAATGATATTCGAAGGCATCTGACACCAGTATTGCTCAGTGGCGTTACTATAGTTATATCTGCGATTACACAGTCTCTACTACAACGAGCATTACGAAAGTGACAACGAGTATTCGTTGACATTACAAAAGTGTCCACGAGCATTCGTTGAGACCACAAAACAATTATTTTCAGGTTCTACCTTTTCTTGAGCAAGACACCCCCTCTTACGTTGCCTTGTCTTCGATTGAGAAAAGCGTATTTAACCAACGTATAATTTCTGATGGTCCATATCCCAGGCAGCACCTCTCGCACTGCACTAAAGGAAAAAAAATAAGCGAGCACGCCCTCAACCGTATGTTAATGTGCTGATGGAACCGGTAAGTTTTACACTCACAATGAAACGGTCCTGGTGTATATTGTACTTCTGTGGGAGAGATGGCGGATAAATATCCTTTCCTTTTGCAAACCGCTTGTACAGCTAAAGAGACTTGTAGAATAGATCGGCTGAAATGTTTTAACAGCTAATGTAATGTTATCGTTGTAAAGACTAACAAGAACAATGCTATCTTGTCTGTTATTCCCCAAAACGAGGTAGAAGCAATGATTTATGTATGTATGTATGTATGTATGTATGTATGTATGTATGTATGTATGTATGTATCAGTATTCAGTACTAACGATAGTAATTAATATCATTTAGTACGCTTAGAGAACAGTCGATTTCTAAATTAAGCACTGTATAGTGAACTGATGGAAAGCAAACAACCGCAGTTCAAGGCGCAGAGACGCTAAAAAGACTACCTCAAGGACACACTTATTATGGCCAATATATACACCAGTATTTGGGAAGATCTTGCGTCTGGAAGGTCTACTTGGAAGACACTGATATTAACGATTTTGAGAAAGGCAGGATTGAATAGGCAGAGCTAAAACGGGCTTCTCAATACACGGAGAACTTAAAGCTAGGTCTCATCAGTTTACTGTTAAAATTGCTAGATGTAACCGCAAGTTCTATGCTAACAGTTTCTTCAATTACACTTCTCGATTATGGAACTCTCGTCCGGTTTCTTGCTTTCCAATTCTTGTTTTCTATTCTTCAAATATTTAAATGCAATGTCAATCGTTATCTTCTGTCTTCCTAATTCCTGTTCTTTTATTGTTCTCTCTCCTTAATAATGTTTTTTTTCTTCTCGTATTCGTTCATACTCAGCAGCCTTTGCATCTTAGTGGCGTCATTGCCTTACTTGGAGCGAAATGATTAAGAAAGGTCTACTCACTGTGATCACCCGTTTTTCTTTTTGGAATAAAGCCCCAAAATGGATGACCTTCAGTTGTCAATGACGATATTTTAAAATACAGCATCGACGAGAAATCCAATCAGAAGTATTCGACAACGTTCAGAAGTGATTCGATCATCGAACGATTGTGTATGCAGAGCATTTCAATAAATAAAGATAACGATAGAGAGTGATGGAAATGCTGGGAGTAAAATCGAAACTAGAATTTGAACTCGTTTCACCGGCATCATTTTCGTAATCATTTTGCCAGCGCGCATTGACAAAATATTTTGAATAAACAGCAGATGTTTTTTGCATGTCCTAACTGGAGTAAAATTCTACTAGAATTTTCAGATGCCAATTTTATCTTATGCTCGAGTCATAGGCAGTCGTAGTCATCAAATATCGATTATCTGCCAGACTAAGCACGTTTGTTCGCTTGCGCAAGTGTTCAATATTTCTTTTGAAAGTTCTCGATGTGCGTTAGTGATTACGCTCCCCAGACCCATCTTTGTATGACAGTCTGACCAACAGTGTTCTCTTTGAAAGTAACGCTGTTATTGTGTCCATCTGAAAAGAAATCGGACTTGATAAAAAACGGAGGTGACAGGTCAGAAGAAGAAGAAGAAGAAAAAGGAGGAGGGCAGAGAGAAAGAAAGAGAGAGAGAGAGAGAGAGAGGAAAGAGATAGATGTGTGACTGAGCCAGTTGGAGAGATGAAAAGGAGAGGAAGAACGAATCAATGAGAGATAGATAGAATAAGAGATTGTATGGGGGAGGAAGAGAGGCAGTTGAGTGAATTGGGAAGCTAGAGGAACAAAATGAATTAGAGAGAGCCTGAGAGAGAGAGAGAGAGAGAGAGAGAGAGAGCTATAGAGAGAGAGTGCTATATAGAGAGAGTGATTCAGAGAGTGCAGATGAAACATAAGGATGGGTGATTGATACAGATGGAGAATGAGGGGCTTAAATAAGATGTGAGAGACAGTGTGAAAGAGAAATATATGTCATTTAGTGAGAAGGACAAGAGAGACATGACAACTAAGGGAGTGAAAAAGAAAGAAAATTCTGTGTGTGTGTGTGTTTATGCGCGTGTGTGTGAGAAAGAGAATGAAGTGATTGAATCAGTTGGAGAGATAAAAGGACAAACGAACGAGTGAGAGAGATAGAATGAGACAGTATGAAAGAGAAAGAGAGATGAGGGACAAGGTGAATAAGAGTTTGAACGAGAAAGAGATAGAGAGAATGTGTATGAGAGAGAGAGAGAGAGAGAGAGAGAGAGTATATGTGTGACAGAAAAACAGAGATCAGAGATTGATATAAATGGAGAATGAGGGGGGGGGAAATGGAGAATAGGTGGAAGAGAGAGAGAGAGAGAGAGAGAGAGTATGTGTTTGACAGAAAAACAGAGATGAGCGATTGATATAAATGGAGAATGAGGGGGCAAAAATGGAGAATAGGTGAGAGAGAGAGAGTATGAAAGTGAGTGAAAGAGAGAGAGCGAGAGAAGTTAGTTGAGTTGTTGAGATAACAAGCAGGGGATGAAAGAGAAAGAAAAACAACATATACACATAGATAGATAGATAGATAGAGAGAGAGAGAGAGAGAGAGAGAGAGAGAGAGAGAGAGAGAGAGAGAGAGAGAGAGAGAGAGAGAGAGAGAGAGGGTAAAATTTGAAGCATTTAAAAAGAAATCTAGTGATTTTTCTGGAATTAGATATCGAAAAACAGGTTTGATGTTTGGGGATCGGCATTGCAAGAATATTTTTAGGAGTCGACCATTGAAAAAAGCAAAGGATTTTTCCCTTTGGACCCCAGTTTCATCAAAGCCACTACCGTCACAGGTATAGCCACCGATCACTATCGCTATAGCTAACACTACCGCCACTCTGTGAATGCCAGCCTGATTAGACCGCAACAATGGCCGTATTCATCGTCAACAACTGGAATGTCCATTAATCTATTGATGAAGGGAGGTAACTGTCTTTGACTCCATTCAGACAAATTCCCACCTGTGGGAAAGGCAATGTTACTTTGGAAACAGTCTCTTAGAAAATGCAGGATGTAGTGGATTGATGATTAGATATTGGATTTTTGTATCATGTATCGATGTTTCGAACCCAGTACCAACTGCATATGCCAGAAATTGCGTTCGTTCCAAATGTTTGACAGCAATTCTCATCATTAGGTCTCATTACTGTTGAAATTCTTAAATGTAAAGTACGCCTTCTTGGGGACATTCTAGACTGACATGAAGTGGAAAGACTATATTGAATCCATTACGAGGTTAGCTGCTATGAAGCTTGATTCACTGTCTTGTTTTAGACAATTTTCCTATTCAGAATCTATCTTAGATATTTATGTCTACCATTCGTCCTAGCTTAGAATATTGCTGCCACATTTGGTCTGGTTCTCGCGCTATATATTTAGAGATTTTTGATCAAATCCAAAGAAGAATCAGCAATATTATTGGTACCTATCTGGCATCTTGGCTTCAATACTTTCCCACTGCCATAAAGTTTCTGCCCTGTACATTTTTCTATAAATAATTTCATGGTAATTGTTTGGATGAGCTGTTTGCTATGATGTAAATTGTTGTTACTCCCTCCTACAGACAATGGATTGTACATATGGTGACTAGTTAGGATTTTCATAGAGACAATGAGGCATTACGGTGAATGTAGTAAGAAAGGTAAGTAAGAATGTGTTGTTTTGGTGTTAGGAATATTGTTTGTATGTTTGGGGCAGTGTTTGTGGCTAGTTAACTTTAATATTAAGACAAAAGACCGTCTTTTTTACCCACTCCCCATTTTTGGCCTTGTGTCACATTTTCTGTATTTGAAGCGGAAATAAATATCACTCTTTGCTATGGTACCGAGACTTTATGAATTTAAGCGTAGTACTAGATTGGTAATTAGGTTTCATCAATTTACACTTGAATTTGCTAGATGTAACCGTAAGTTCTATGCTAACAGTTTCTTTTCTCTCACTTTTCGCTTGTGGAAAACTTTTCCGACTCTATGCCTCATTAGAAGAGTGATCAGGAAGACAGTAGATAATTATTGACATTGCATTTAAATTTTTGAAGATCAAATTTGGCTTTCAAAAAATTTAAATGCGATGTTAGTCGTTATATACTGTGTTCTTGATCACTCTTCTATTGTTCTCGCCCTTTAATAATGTTTCTGTTTTTTAATTCTTTCCCCTTCGTAACCCTTTGCGTCTTAGTGGCTTTACTGCTTGGGGTGAATTCGATTTAAAAAAAGTGCTGTTCTAGTAGTTTCCTCTCACACTTCTTGCCGATGAAGCTCTCTTCTAGGTTTTTGTTTTGTTGTCAAGTACCATCTATAAGAATTTATATGCAACAGAAATCATTCAATCATCGTCATCTTCTGTCCTCTTGAATCCTCCTCTTTTTATTGTTCTTTATCCGCTGTAACCTTTTATCAGTTCCTTCAACCTTAGTAACCTCTTACGTCGTAAATTCCTCTTGAGAAGTTTGTAACACATCTATATATCATCGCTCAGTTGCGTCTCTGTCCTTGGGCAGAGTGCATTCAGGGGCGACTCCGTCAAAAGACAGAGTTGCAACTGAGAAAAATTATATTGAGATATGCCCAGCTCTGGGGAACATCTGTCCAAGGTCGCGCCCTCTCATTGTACCAGAGAGAGGGGTCTGTGCTCGCACTGAGGACAGCGCAATCGACAGTTGCAGGAGCTGCGGGCAATTTTTGTTCCCAGCCCGGGTGTACGTGCTCGGGACCCTACCTTAAAAAAGACCTTGTATCACAACTCGTCTTAGTGGGGAGACAGAGTAAATTCCTTGTGACTTTATCACCTTATTTGGGTTGAAATGATTTGAGAAAAAAAAACGTATTAATACTCTCTGAGAAAGATAGAAAGAAAAACTGAATTGATAAGAAAAATCCTATTGTTTAACCGTAATTATCACTAATCAAATGTATTATAAGACTAACGTTTTTGACATTCTAAGATATTTTCATCATTACAACTAAGTAGTTAAGGCAAAAGGATCTATCTATCTATCTATCTATCTATCTATCTATCTATCTATCTATCTATCTAAATGTCCAGTGTCTATCATGGACGGTCTAGGGTAAAATCAGTGACTGAGTATTTGATGGCAAGAAATTTATTTTAAAGATATATTAAACACAATCTTCCTCTTACGTAATTTTAACTTCCAAATATCAACATGTTATGATGTTGGTTTGGGGTTTGTAGAGACAAACGACAAATAACACGTAACAATAAAAAGGGTTTTATCGGTTGGTAAACGGTACAGAAATCGCCTGAGTAGTCTATAACTAGCTCAGCCAAGAACTTTCTCTCGCCTGTCTCTCGACGTGCCACTATATAAAGTCTTTGCTGGCAGACAAGTTCATCTTCAAGAGGGGTGGTAGGTTTCCGACACAACACAACATATTTCGAATAACTCAGTATGCTTTTGTACCTGCTAAATTCTTCATTATCCTTTGTCATTTTAACAGCTTTTTCCATTTTTTTTCTCTTTCCGTAGAAATTCTCTTTTTAAAATGTCAATTACAAGAAGGCAGAATGCATTGTTATTAGCAAAAGGAACTGACCAAAACGCAACTTATAAATCAGAGATACCGAAATCAAACAAGTGAAACAATTTAAATAAATGGGAATTGTTTTAACAGCGGACGGAAAGTGCGACACTGAAAACTGAAGGCGCATTGGAATAGATAAAGATGTCTTCCAAAAGCTTATCAAAGTATTAAGAAGCAGAAAAATTCCGTTAGAAACAAATAAAAAGCTACTGAGCTGTTATGTAATATCAGTCCTCCGAAATAGCAGTAAATGCTGGACAATCTCCTCACAGATGACGAAGACACTCAGTGTACAACGGCAGAAACGATATTTTAAAAAATACAATAAAATCGAGCAAATTAATCTTAACAAAAAATACAATGATTAAAATAGCTCTCTGTCTGAATTTCTGGGATTGAGGAATTATCATTATTTAAACTCTTTGTATTCGGACTATTGTCCTCATCTTTGTTGTTTCTATCACGACGTTTTGGCCATTGTTCCCTCTGTCCTTTCTCAGGTGGGAATTGATCTGGGTAACTTATAGGAAATTTTGAACTGAACCTTTTATTTAATCTACGGGATAGAGTGTTCTTGTTCCACTGTACATGTCTCAGGATATCTCGTCTAGTTATTATAAAAATAATAATTATACGAGTATTGCTCAGTTATTGCTTGCCATGTTTCTACTGAGTCCAAATACACACTGGCCAACCGACGGATTGAACTCACTATGTTACCAAATTCACGAACCAAAGCTTTAAGCCAGTAAAACATTTGGTACTAAAAATAAGGACTAGGCCAATGACGTCTAAGCTGCGGCCCACTAAATATTTTCATGTGACTTACTGCACCCTAAAATCATGTAGATTTTAATTCAATGGCAGCCCTAAAATTATTTATACAGTGTAAAATAAAAGACAATAAAAATAATTTTATTTATCATCCAATAATTTTAGAAATCTTCCATAAAATCTTATAATTATCAGATTTTTATGTAGCAAAAGTGGAAATAGAACAATCCACTCCCGTGGACTAAATAAAGGGTTTGGTTCGGAATTCCGACGTATATCACCTGAAGATGGCCGGAGCGTACACCTGCCGGAACGTAGTGAATATGGCAATAAAGATGAGGACAAACGTTCAAACGATGTAACTGCTCTACATAGTTACAATACCCCATCTCAGAAATATAGACAAAACTATTTTTGTCACAAAATTTATGTTACTATTGCTCATTACAAGTTAAGGTTGACCAGACTGAGTGGGAAGTTAATGTATTATTTCGCACACATACACAATTTTACACGCATACACAATTTAACTGTTAAATCTTACGAGCACATGTAAGTCACTCACGAGCGATACAGACATAGGTATATATATTACATATGCGCATGCAAAGTCACATGCAGACAGTATGTGACGGACAGAGAACCGTTTCTTTTTTATAGTATAGATTCATATCCACTTGATGGTCTTATTCTTCGTTGTTTAACAGAGAAGAGAGTAAGCGAGTAGTAAGAAAAAATGACACTCCAATGACTAATCTGGTCAGACGTAAAGATGAAAAAGCTGTTACTCTCGCCGTCTGTTTCGATGCCTACAAGAGGAACTTTTAATATTCATAAAGTATAGAAGCGTTGTCAAGTGGTTAGAACGCGGATATCCAACACGCGGCCCACTTGATATTTTCATGCGGCCCACTGCACCCGAAAATCTTTAGCTATATTTTCATTTACTCTAGTGACTTATGTCGAGAAAATAATTGTCAGATTGTGTTAGAAGGTTCACATTCCCATTGCATTAAAAGGGGGAGGGGGCAAAACGCCTGTGCCGAGACAAAGGGCAAGAGCCAAAGGTAAATAAAAATGATTTATCTAGAAAACTGTTATCCATGTGGGAGTAGTTCATACTGCTGTGAATAATTCTTTTCATGCATGAAAAACATCAAAACTACTGAAAAGAATAGGTTGAGTGATGCATACTTAACTAACATTCTTCGAATAAAGACAAATGCAATAAAAGCGGATATTGACAATATTATAAAAGGAAAGCAATGTCAAAAATAACATTGAATTTTATTTCGTGTATATATAATTTCTTTTTCTTACTGTCAATAATAAAGTATTAATTTGAAATTATATATATTGGTTACTAAAATTTGATATTCACAACATTTTGAACTTTTTAAAAGCATATTTATATAAAGTACTTTTGTGGCCCGGTGAATATACCTAAATTTCTAATTAGGCCTATTAGGAAAAAAGGTGGGACAACTCTGAACTAGACGATATTATAGACATGGGCAGTGGAACGAGAACAATATAACCGCGTAGATTAAATAAAGTTTTCAATTCAGAATTCGCTGTAGGTTACCCAAATCAATATACACCTGAGGAAGGCCGGAGTGCACAACAGCTGAAACGGTGTAATAACTACAACAAAATTGCGAACAATAGCCCGAATACAATTAGTATAAATAATTAAATACCCCGTCGAAAATAATTTATAAACATGCCGCTGCAATTGCCACACCATTATTGAAATAAACCATCTTTATTCATATTTTCATACTGGTATCAGTATTCAAACAAAGACGGAAAAAAACTACCACGGCCACATTTTATTTTCGTTCTCTCGAAATATCATTGTTATTTTCTTTGCTTAGCTTTGGCCATAAATCTGGGAAAACCCCGATGAGGATTGATCTCACTACTCATGAGTAACGATCTGAGAGACGACCTTGTAAATCGTCATTACCACATTGAGTCATTTTCTTGAGTTATTATTCTTCTGATCGATCTAGTAGCGTGTTCTTAATTATGTAGATATAAGGTTTTCCGAAATAACATTGTATAACTTTTTATCCATTTTCGGAGTTGCAAATAACTGTCTCCCAAGCAGACACAAGTTTGCAAATCGCTATTCTATCATCGAAATCACTTCTCTTTGTGAAGTCGTTAATAAAATACTCTCACGTACGATCGACAGTTGTAAAGTTCAACAAGAGGGCTAAGTGCAAATGTTTGCAGGGATCAACAATTTCATCACCATGACTGCGATTGTCAACCTCATTTTTTTCTCTGTATTGCGCTAACAATGACAGTGATTATTTGTTGTGCAATCATCATAACGATCACCACCGGGGCCATTGTTACCGTCATCCGAGCCTCACGATTACTGACACGAAGAAAGACTACATGCTGATCATTACCATTCTTTGATGGCAGATAGTGCCGCCATCGCTTTTCATATCGATCTTCAAATAACCACAAAACCGACAACTCTCATTTTTCGATCACGATCGCCGCGATGTGGAACAGCACTATCTTGCAATCACCAGTACCATAAAAAAGCATGACCTTTCTAACCACCACCACCACCACCACCACCACCACCACCACCACCACCACCACCACCACCGTTAATATCCAACCCTTTAAACCACTGCCACCACTACAAGCATCACCTTGCCGTCATCGCAGTTACACCTTTCCTCTATCTTGGCCATCGTAAATGCATCACTTTTCCTTCGCTACCATCACCATTCTACGGAATATTGTGTCTCCCACCATCATCAACACCATCACCACCACAACCACCAGCAACACCACCACTACCACCACTACCACTGCATCGCCATAAAACATCATCTTACAATGAAAAGAATAACCGTTTCCCCACCACCGATACCATAAAATACATCACTTTTCGACTCTCCACCGCCAACGTCATAAAAGAAAACTTTTTCTCCACCACCATCTCCACCACCATCACCACCACCACCACGATTACCATAAGCTTCTTCACCGCCCCCCCCCCCATAAGTGCCGCCACAAACCTCATTACTCTGATCATAGCTGCCATCATTATTGTCATTATCACCATCATTGCTATCATCATGTCAGTCAAATGTTACTATCACTACAACTATTATTATTATTATTATTATTATTATTATTATTATTGTCCGAACCTTCCTATGAAGTTCTTTATAATCACCTACCTTTCTCTGAACGGCCCCAACCTTATTTCATCGGGCTACCGGCTTCATTGTGTTTCCGTTCGCTTTTCACAGTGTCATTATACGACTTGTGTGCCAAGGGTTTGTGGCGCGTTTCCGCCATCTCTTAAAAGTCCGTTCTACGTCATTAGGAGTTCCTTCCTGTTGTTCAAACAAAAAGATGAAACATCACCGGCCATCGAAAGTGCACATACATGCGTGTGCACGCATGCGCACACACTGGGTACTGTTCCCAGAAGCAGAGGTGTGAAGACGCACGCATGCACACACACAGAAAAAGGGAGACGCGGACGGTACAACAGACAAAATTAAAGCACAAATAAATGGTCAACGCAACATATCTGTTCGTAAAACGAAGCACATGCATATATTGACATATTCACACCTCTCTGCATGTTCTTACATAATCCCTGTTTTGAAAGTCTCTAATTTGAGTAGCTTAGGTGAACAACTAAAAAAACACACACATTTGTTATTACTCTAAACGTTATTATTAGTGGATATTGGACACCCTGATGCGATATGTGTATGAAATTGCGACCCCTTTTTAGGTGAAATCACTTTCTAATCTGGTGTACGTGCAGGCCAAACAGTCTAAAGCAGGTTGGAACATGGAACAGACGGTGGTTAACTCGACAAAGGTGGCTGAAGGAATGAGCCCTACTGGAGAACACATTTTCTTTATTGAGTGTATCGAATGCACAGCCCTGTAAACGTAATTCACACTGTTAAAAAATACAAAAAAAAACAAAAACAAAAAAATACAGGTCGTCTAGTCAAACACGTGTATCCACTAAGAATAATGCCTAGAGTAATAAGAAATAATAGGTTATTAAAAATAAGATTCATTAATTGCACAGAAATTACACACAGACATAGACACATCGCATAGAAAAAGGAAAAATTAACAAGGGTACGAACACAGAGCACCCATTAAGGAATAAACTCACTTAATGTTATGGGTCCTTACTTATAACTACAGAATGAACTCTTCCTAACACTATGTATACTACGCCTCTCAAGAGAGAGAGAGAGACGAATCGAGTCGAGTCGATAGTAGTTCACTCCAAACCAGACTGACAGTCATACTAACACCTTCCACATCTTGTATTATTATTCCGTGTAATATATCTTCGTTATTTCTACTCTTGTGTTCGTGTTGTTCTTCCTTGGTCCTAACCTTGGACCATGACACTTAACAATGGTAATTGCTGAATTAATTCATTATCAATCATCCTTATGGTGATGCGCCAACATACTAACTTTATAAAGCAAGATATACTTACACGTGTTTCTACAAGTAGACAAACAGACTCGCACAAACAAACGCTTAAAGGCCAAAAGAAAACCGCACGCAGAAACACAGCTACCCAGAAGCGTACATAGAAACTCTCCTATCCACGGGCGTGCACATAAACTCCTATCCAGGGGCGTATTTCAACCCCAGAGTGAACATAAAGACTCTCCTACCCAGAGCCGTATCAAGAAACTCCTACTTTGGGACATTCATTGAAACTCTACTACCCATGGGCGTACATAGAAACCCACCTACTTGGGGGGCGTAGACACTCTCCTAGCCAGGGGCGTACATAGACTCTCCTAGCCAGCGGCGTACATAGAAACTCTCCTACTGTGTGGCATTCACTGAAACTCTACTACCCAGAGGCTTGCATAGAAACGCTCCTACCCAGAGGCGTACATAGACACTTTCCTACCGATGAGCGTACATAGACACTTTCCTATCAAAGGGCGTACACAGAAAGTCTCCTACCCAGGGGCATACAGAGACACTCTCCTACCCAGGATAGTATACAAAAATTATCTTATCCTGGGTTGTACTCAGAAACCCTCATACCCAGGATCGTACATAAACTCTCCTACCCAGGGGCGTACAGAGATAGTCTCCTACCCACGGGTGACAGAGGCATTTGTTACCCAGAGGTCTACACAGAAACTCTCT
This sequence comes from Acanthosepion esculentum, assembly GCA_964036315.1. NCBI lineage: Eukaryota > Metazoa > Mollusca > Cephalopoda > Sepiida > Sepiidae > Acanthosepion > Acanthosepion esculentum. The sequence continues at coordinate 36,075,146 of OZ038483.1, read as the reverse complement.
TACCCAGAGGCAAACATAGAAACTTTCCTAACCAGAGGCGTACACAAAAACTCTCCTACCCAGTGGCGTACATAGACATTCTCCTACCCTGGGGCGTACACAGACACTCTCCTAACCATAGAAATACATGGAAAATTTCCTACTCAGAAGCGTAAGTAGTCACTCTCCTAGGCGTACATAGAATTTTTTCTACACGGGGAGGTACACAGGCACTCTCCTACTCAGGTGCGTACATAGATACTATCTTACTCAGTGGCGTACACAAAAACTCTCCCACACTGGGGCGTATATAGAAATTATCCTACCCATGGGCGTAGACAGAAACTCTCCTACCAAGAAACATAGAAACACTTCCACTCGGTGGTGTACATAGACACTCTCATCCTCATTGGCGTATACGGAAACTCTGCTACCCAGTGGTGAACATAGACTTTCTCCTACTGGGGTGGTGGTGGTGGTGGTGGTGCACAAACATTCTCCTACCCAGGGTCGTATACATACATTCTCCTACACTGCAGCTTACATAAACAACCTCATACTCAGGTGCGTACAGAGAAACTTTCCTAGTCAGCGGCATATATAGACACTTTTCTACCATTTGGCATATAGAGAAACTCTCATACCCATGAGTGTACAGAGTACAGAGTAACTATCCTACCCACTGAGGTACATTGAAACTCTCCTACCCAGGGCCGTGCACAGAAACTATCCTAGGCAGGTACGTACATAGACACTTTCCTATCCAGGGTCGTACATAGTAACTCTCCTACTTGGGAGCATACACAGATACTCTCCTACGCAGGATCGTACATAGAAACTCTCCTAACCAGGAGCGTACGGAGAAACTCTCATACCCAGGGGCGAATACAGACACCGTCATACCTGGGAGCGTGCACAGAAGCTCTACTAATCAGTTGCGTACAGAGAGACACTCCTATCAAGGGGCGTACATAGAGACTCTCTTAGCGAGGGGCGTTCATAGACACTTTTCTACCAAGGAGCGTACACAGAAACTCTCCAAACCAGGGGTGTACATAGACACTCTCCTACGTGGGGGCGTACATAGAAAATTTCCTACACAAGAGCTTACACAGGCACTCTCCTATGCAGGTGTGTACGTAGACACCCAGAGACGTACACAGAAACTCTTCTACCCATTGGCGTACAAAGGAACCATCATACGCAGATATGTACATAGACACTCTCAGGTGCGTACATAGTAACTGTTCTACCTGGGAGCGTACACAGATACACTCCTACTTCGGGGCGTACACAAAAACTCACCTACTCAGGAACAAACATAGACACCCTTCTACCTGTCGGCGTACACAAGCACTTTCCTACCAAAGGACATGCACAGAAACTCTCCTACCCATGGGCGTACAAAGAAGCCCTCATATCCTGCAGCATACATAAAAAACTCTTCTACTCAGCGGCGTACATAGAAAATCTCCTACCAAGTGGCGTACATAGATACTCGCTTACTCAGAGGCATATATAAACACTCTCCTATGCAGAAGCGTACACAAAAAACTCCCCAACTCCGGGGTGTACATAGAGACTCTCCTACCCAGGGGCGTAACTAGAAACTCTCCTACTCTGGGGAATTCATTGAAACTCTACTACCCAGGGGCGTACATAGAAACCCACCTACTCAGGGGCGTACATAGACACTCCCCTATTCAGGGGCATACACAATCTCTCCTGGCCGGGGGCGTACACAGAAGTTACCCTACATTGGGGCATACCCAAAAACTATCCTCCCCAGGGGAGTACATAGTAACTATCATATCATGCAGAAGGAGATCACAAACAGCCTCACAAAAGTGTGCAACAAATGTCATTGTAAATATCATGAGTTATAGCCGCATACTGCTTTTTTTTTCATTGAAGACTTGCAAAAATAGCAACATCAAAAATGGGTAGCTCATCTAACTATAAGGGAAAAAGAATGATGTAATCAAGCTGTCGACTTTCCGCATTACATCAGACAAAAGATTAGGAAGGAAACTCCCATCAGTATTAGAAAGAGCGATAACAGTGGACTTGAGACACTTGAAAAACAGTTTTAATTGAAATATTTTAAAAATTATCAACGCAAAATGCTCGGTCAATGAATGCCGAATGTTTCTTGTATGGGAACGACTCAACATTACCATCGATATATTAATGCACTTGATCGTTGTATTGCGTGGCCTGCGTTTAGTATCACATATATTGAGAAGGAAACAGAAAGAGAGTGTGGCATAGAGCGTAAGAGAGAGAGAGAGAGAGAGAGAGAGAGAGAGAGAGAGAGAGACGTAGAGAGAGACGTAGAGAGACTGAAATAGAGTGCGACACAGAGAGAGGGACTGGAGGGGCTCATATTAGATAAAGACAATTGTTTATAGTGAGGGGTTAAATGATATTTTGTGGCCTAACTATCTGTTGCAGTGTTTTTAAGAGAGACGATGCCCCTTTTTATATAAGTCTCTGAGAATAGTTATGGGTAGAAACGTAGAAACGAGTGATATTTAAAAAATATTAGAAAATCCGTCTAATTTACATCAATCCGGTTAGTTAACATTATTATTATTATTATTATTATTATTATTATTATTATCATCATCATCATCATTATTATTATTATTGAATGGGAGCCAACAAAGTGACGCCTGGGATATACTAAGCCAATCATACCTATCAAGACGCCAAGTTTGAAAAGGGCATACCAGATACATGCATCACAGTCAAATGCACGCGATATGGCGACAGGCTTTGATAAAAGCAATATACAACCTTGCAGGTGGGACCCAGTTATAAATTCTTTTGTCGAGTAACCCAATCAGTTCAGCTAGTCACCGATTAAGGGTGTTTCCAAGTATACAGACGTAATTCCCAAGTCGGCTTGGCTGCCTCATCCATATAAGTTAGAAATCCGGCCATAATGCTTTCCTAATTCCCCCGCTAATGAACAGAGATGCACAATGCGTCAGCTCCTAGGAGACACTAAGTGCTTAAGGTCAGTAAATCTTAGGCAAGTAAATCTGTGGTATTTAATTCAACAAAACAAAACATATAATGGTTAACAACACAAATCAGTCAAGATCGGAAGTCATGAGGGCCGCCCCGAGTAGAGTACCAGGTTTGTTTTATTATTACTATTAATATTATTATTACTACAACTATTACTATTGGCTTACGGCTATATCACGTTGAAACACCGGTTCCTGTACGATCAGGGAAGTTAAGCAACGTCGAGCCCGGTCAGTACCGAGATGGGTAACTACTTGAGAATACCAGGTGTTGAAAACTTCGCTGTGTGGGTGATGTAATGGATAATGACTCGGAATTGTTAATCGGAGAGCCGAGATCCAATTCCAGTTGGGCTCGTTATATTTACTTACACGCAAATACCTCTTCTTCCCCAAGCTATGGGTTAATTAGTAATACTTGTATCAGTAAATAATTATTATTTCCCCCCCCAAATATTACAATCTAAAAATATTATTACTTTTATTATTAATATTACTACTACTACTACTACTACTACTACTACTACTACTACTATTATTATTATTATTATTATTACTAGTACCATTATTATTATTATTATTATTATTATTATTTGTGAGTAGTGTAACAATGGAATCGGTGCGGCGTGTTCAAATGCCGGCACAAGCCGTTGCATTCCCTTTGGCACCAATTCCTTTGAGAAGTGCATGAATCCATCTCTTATCCCACCAGCTATAGGTTAAATAGTACGATTCTGTCGTATTGGGTGGCAACCAGTTTTGGAGAAAGCCGAATTTGAAATCAAAACCGTGGAAAGTCAACGGGGAAACCACTTCCCGATCTTTCTCAAGTAAGAATTCGTGGAGAGCCATGATCGCTTACGTCCTGAATGGATATAACATTAAAAATTTCTGCTTATTTATTCTTACGTACACCAGTGTCGCTCACCTTATAATGCAAAAAGCCTCTATTTTGTCAACAATTATTTATTATTTAACATCATCTCTCTCCCCTTTCAATGCACTTGATTCCTAGGAACAAATATCCTTGGGAAAGTTATGAATCCATCACTTCTCCCCAAGCTATGGGTTAAATAGCAGGATAGATTGGATACCTTAGACTTGGTTGGTAACCTGTCTACCACAGAAAGAAATGGCAACATACTGCAGGGAAAACCTTCTGCCTTGTCAGTCATGAATCGAAAGATACGTGATAGCCCAAGCGTGATTCACGTGTGGCACGTAACTGACTGACTGTATCGAACATTATAAATTGTAAGTTGCAAATCAAACTTCAAAGTGTCAGCTTGTAGACATATCGATTTACTTTGGTATCTTGCTAATTTGTTAAATTCAACCGTCAAGGAGATAAAGAATTGTAGATAAACTGTCCGATGTTCATGTTTTGTTTTCTTCAAGACTGTCTTAATCTAGGGACCTCCACTTAGTCGGAATAAATTTTCGATACCTAAGGTTTAAAATGATTTAAAAAAATGAAAACGCATTCTTGAAGATTTCTTTTTAGCTTTAATTGAAATCTAAAGGATTAAATTTACTATTTCCAGTAAGTAAAATATTCTAGTGTAATTCGAATAGAAATTATATAGATTGGAATGCTCGCTTTCAAAACTCTTCTTACAAGCGGCCATTTTCTCACTTTTAAGAAATTTGTAAACAAAATCAAATTATCGGTTTTAAAAATCTTCCAAAAATAAAATATATATTCGTGACAATTTATTTGAGTAAAATTAACAAATTTAAAGTTAAATTAATCTGATTTGAAACAAACATTACTTACTTATATCATAAAAAGGTAGCATACAAGCATTTCTTAACGACAGGTCCTGTTTTTCTTTTGTCTTTATTGACGTATCGATGAATCCCGAAGTGCTAGTATGATGACCAGAATTGACACAAATTTACGAAATTTAAGTGAAGCCATTTTTTAGGAGGGTAGGGGTTAACTACATTGTAATTTTTATAATTAACATATTTTCAGCAATTACCTAATATTTTATTGACTTTTACGTTTGAAAATGCTCCATGAAAAAATAATAAAATTTAGAATACTATAAAATTTTCTTAGATTAATTTTAAAATTTAATAACTGAGATGAAATGTCATGATAGCGGTAACTCCATAATTTATGACCCACACTAAAATAAATATATAAAATGAAAATATTTAATGAAATAGAAATTAAAATAGTAAAACTTACTTTAAATTTTAAAGTCTTAAAACTTGACGGTACGATGTTCAAAACCTGTTGAAACGTAAGCAATAAATAACGAATTGAAGACAAGCGAATTTCTCTGTAAAAAAAGGACAACTCTTAGAATACAGGACCTTTTCATAATAATGTTACGTATAGGCTACCATAGATGGAAAATGGGAATGTTTAAAGGAAAAAAGACGAATAAAAAATTATTTTAAAAATATTAGTGCAAAACGACTTATGTTAAGCTTTTCAATTTTTGATTTGCAAATATAGTTTCCAATTAATTACAATATCACATAAAAGCAATAAAGTAATGCAGAATTTTAAACGATTTTTAAATTAGGATAAATTATTATACGTAAAATTAAAAAAAATTATTGTAAAAACCCATTATTCATAGGATTTTTTTCTTAAGACAATAATGTCCTTAATATAATTAATTGCAAAAGCAATTAAAAGTCTTTCTAATTAAATAATGTCTTAGTTTTATCACATTTTTTAGTTTACCATTCGGAACAGATTTTCAGAAAACGAGCAAAAGTTTTTAAAAATTGAATGATTTACATTCTCCAAGGATTCCTACTTTTAACTAATAAAAAAAAGTTTGGACCTAGAATTTATTTCCTCGAAATTTCATGAAATTAAGTAAGTTTTAACAAAAATACTTTTTGCAAAAATTTTCTAAAACAAAAATTCCAAAAATAATTTAATTAATTTGGGAATAAGTCCTGAATGTTTCATTAAAATTCAACAATTATTTGATTTTTGAAAGAAATTTCCAATCAATGTTTTTTTCACCGGAAAAAAAGCGTAAAAACACTTGTAAAAATGAATCCTGTCGCTGACGTAAGAAAACTGTTAACATTAAAACATAGTAAACAAAATTTCGAAAGCGTTAAAAGGTTTTAAAAATTGTTTAAATAATTAAAAATACTTTGGTCCTTCCTCTTAATAATAACAGAAATATTTTGATGATAAAACTTTATTAAGTTTGCGCCTGTCTTCATCATGCTATGTTGTTTTTTCAGCGAAAAGCGGAGTTGCCGATCTTAATCCTTATCAAGAAATGTGCATATCAGTGTGTCATCCTAAGTAAGACCAAACAGTGAGTTAAACGTTAACAAACAACACTATACAAAAGCTCTAAAATAACCGAGTTACCATCCAACTCACATGGCCTGAAGATTGCGGTCAAACAGATTGACGCCATTTGGTACTGACCTCAGTAATCGCAATTATATATATATATATATGTATATATATATATATATATATATATATAATTGGTCTTTTTTTATATAATTTATCATCCGAAAAGAAAAAAATTATTAGATCACATGGGACATTGTATAAAAACCTAAGTCAAAGCACGTTGTCTGTCGTATTTAATGAAATGTGCATATATATTAAATTCGGTGGTGTACTCTTCGGAGATAAATGTGAATTTGTAAACAATGACTAATACTAAAAATATTACAAGCTCTTCCGAAATTGAGCACTGTCAGTGACTGGCGGATTTATTCACAGAATAAGGACGTAAAAATTCGCCAAACGTGCGACGATGGCTTAGAGGAAAATCTCCGACTGTTGTCGAATCAGCCGGTTTTCTATCCAGGCTTGAAGCAATCGGCCGCTCTGATGAGCTGTGATACAGCGAAACAGTCTCTCTGTGGATGACAATATATATATATATATATATATATATATATATATATATATATATAAATAAAAGTGAACATAGAAGTCAACACTTAGAGGCGACAGTCTGTTTCATGCTAGATCCAATCGTCAGGCATCTAGCATGAAACAGACTGTCGCCTCTAAGTGTTGATTTCTATGTTCACTTTTATATTTACACACGCTCTATCTCTGATATTGAGCATTTTATCCCATAAGTATAGCACACTTTAAGACTATATTTCTTCATATATATATATATATATATATATATATATATATATATATATATATATATATATATATGATAGGGAACAAATAGGAAACGTTTCTCCATGTAATATGTTTCACTTGATATGGAGAAAAAAGAAAGAAATGTTTGTATTTTTACTATTGTGTTGTTTGATTTTCATTGGTTAACCATGTATCGCGTGCATTCACTTGTTAAACAAACATTAGTATAACTTATAGCGTTCCGAATTCAATGAAAGATATTATATATATATATATATATATATATATATATATATATATATATATATATATATATATATATGCATGTTTCATTAAAAACGACAGACAAGTTACTACGGTTAAGCTTTTTATTTAATTTTTCTTGTGTGCGAACAAAAGCTTTCTTTTGTGGACAAAAGGTGTGTAAAAACTGTCCAAATGAAAAAGAAAAATTAAATAAAAAGATTAACCGTAGTACTTTGTCGTTTTTAATGAAACATGCATAAAAGAAGGATTGTTGCCTAAATATAGAACTATATATATATATATATATATATATATATATATATATATATATATTTTTATTCCCCACCCTTTCCTTCTCTATTTTCTGCTACATAAATTTTTTTTTTTTTTTTTTTTTTTTTTTTTTATGCAGAAAATTGTACTGTTCGGGTTTATAATATGGAAAATGTCTTTCTTATTCATACAGATTGATCATTATCAATTTTAATGTTTTAATTGTGTGAATTTTGCCTGTGTCATTTAGCTATTTATTATAGAATTAAAAAAGTTCCCCGTAGACCTTGATAAGCTAGGGAACGAAACCGGTTGGTCTTTTGAGTGATTGTTTCATTTTTATTTTTTTTACTTTCTCTCACATTATGCCCATTAGTAATAAATTTTATGTCTTTCTAGCTATATATATATATATATATATATATATATATATATATATATATATATATATATATATATATATATATATATATATATATATATATAGTTAACGAAAAACTAGGTAATCCGTATGGGTAGACCCAAGGAGGATAAAATCCAGAGAGCTCAATGTAAATCAGAGCCAATAATTTAAATAAAAATAAAAACAGACCACTTTAAGGTTCCATGTAATAAATTATTTCACCACAGCCCTTTAAAAGGAGCGCGGATCATCAGACTTTACTTCCAAAGAAAGTTAGTGACACTTTCTCTCATGACTTCTTTCTCTCTTTTTCTCTTGATGTTTTTTTTCTCCTCTCCCCCTCTATATCAATATATAACTTCCATTAAGTTAACCGATTTAATGTGTCAATGTCTGGATTTCCTCAAACAATTTAAATTTGAGAGAATAGAAATTTTACATCTAACTCAATCACGTCTCTCCCCCCTCTCATTTCCTCACTTCGTTAATTTATATATGCTTAGTACTGCCCGTCAAAAATGTTTAAATTTCTTATCATTTTTCGTTTCAACCTTTGGAAGTAAAGTCTGATGATCCGCGGTCCTTTAAAAGGGTGTGGTGAAATAATTTATTACATGGAACCTTAAAATGGTCTGTTTTTATTTTTATTTAAAATAAAAACAATACGCTAGATTTAGTTATGTAACTCTACCGAGTGAAGATAGCTCTGGCTGACACAAAATTAGTTGTGTTTCAATCTTGGCTTGAGGCATTCGGAAGTTTAGTCGCACTGAGGAGCTGTGATACAGCGAAACAGTACTGTCTGTGAATGACATAAATATATATATATATATATATATATATATATATATATATATATATGTGTGTGTGTGTGTGTGTGTGTGTGTATGCATGTATGTATGTATATATATATATATATAATGTGTATAATATATATATGTGTGTGTGTGTGTATATATATAATATATATATATATATATATATATATATATATATATATATATATATAATGTGTATAATATGTATTATACTAGACATACAGGCACACTTACGAACATACCTTATCATCCTAATCCTACATAGACAAACTAGAATTATTATACACTCACATACATAGAGCAATATTTACAGTTTTTTTTATTTCGACTTGGAATCCGTTAATTTCTTGGAACTACGAATGGTCACGCCATCTTTCCTTGAATTTAGAACGCGATAAATTATACTAATGTTTGTTTAACAAGTGAATGCATGTGATACATGATTAACCAATGAAATCAAACAACACAAAAGTAAAAATACAACCATTTCTTTCTTTTTTCTCCATATCAAGTGAAACATGTTATATGGAGAAACGTTTCCTATTTGCTCCCTATCATATCATGCCATATCATATCATATATAAATATATATATATGTGTGTGTGTGTGTGTGTGTTGTGTGTGTATATGTGTGTGCGCGCGTATGCACACGTATATATGAAATTTGAAATGTATGATTAGCGTTTATTCCGAGGGTTAAAAGTGTAACATCTGATAATAATTTCAATAGATTTATCGAGATTTTAACCTCGACAAGCAATTTGAGAGCAAACTCTGGATACGGACCATAAGATAATTCCATTGAATATTTATTGATTCATTGAAGTATGTATGTATATCTGTATGTATTTATCTCTCTCTTTCTCCCTCCCTCTCTCTCTCTCCACACACACACACACACACACACACACACACACACACACACACACATATATATATATATATATATATATATATATATATATATATATATAATATATAAGTCGGGCTGTTTTCGGGCCGACTAAGAAACTCTTTACATTTAAAAAGATTTAGGGTAGATTGTCGGGCCGTGATCTTTTCTTCAAGGCCTCATATATATATATATATATATATATATATATATATATATATATATATATATATATATGATGAAAGAGTGAGTGAGGGAGATGGAATGAGACATATTTTTCCGAAAAAATAACATTCATCGTATTTTAATTCTATGTCTCTGTTTTCCTTCCCTTCTTTTTCAAAATGGATATAATGGATTTGTTTACTTGCTTTGGTTCCTTGAGTTCAAAACATTTCGGTCGAAATCTATATTTTTTTTCTCCGAAACTTCACAAAGGCCGATTCATACAAACACACAGTTTTTACGAACAATTCCCTTGTTTTTTTTTATCACACACACTCACACACAATATATACATATATATATATTACACATACACACACACACACACACACACACACACACACACACACACACACACACACATATATATATAAGATAGGAAGAAACAATTGTTTTGAGTAATAAACAATATCAGAAAGCGCAGAAAACAATATTTGTAGGGTTTCATGTATCCATGTTAATCAGTTCTTTGTTTACATGTCTACGTTCGTATAATCTATCTATCTATCTATCTATCTATCTATCTATCTATCTATCTATCTATCTATCTATCTATCTATCTAATTGTTTTCATTATCTCTCTCTCTCTCTTTATCTATCTGTCTATCTGATAATGTCTATCTTATCAAAAGTTGGTAAATACGGGGACAGCTTAGAAAGATTGTGTTGCCAAGTCTTCCAAGTGTATATATACATGATTTGTGTTCATAAGCAACTCGGTTATAAGCAATTTTACTCAAATTTGACTAAATCTTAAGCATTTCCGTGACTGACATCTCATAATAAGACATTATGCAACTCATAAAAACAAAAAAAGCGTAAATCAGTAGAAGTAGAATCAGTTTCTAAATCGGTTATTTCATACCGCTTTCAAGAATTTTACCAATTCTACTTGTTTAGTTCCATTGAAATGTCTTTCTTTTCTGTTTGTTGAACCCAAGCATAAAAAATAAAACAACCATTGAAGCTAATTGAGTACTAATTTCTGTGAAAGATTTAAGCAATTACTCGTCAAAATCCAAAGTTGCTTATAAAACTGGTGTATTAGTTTCATTCGGCCGTCATATTTAACAGCAAAAAATAAAGAAACCCCTTAATATCATGTTAGTTTTAAATATATAAATATGACAAATAACCTACAACGTTTATATTCGGACTATGTCTAGGAAAGTGGAACGAGAACAGTCTATCCCTGTAGAATTAAATAAAGGGTTCAGTTCGGAATTAGATGTAGGTTACCCAGACCGATATATACCTGATGAAGCTCCGAGAGCACAATGACCGAAACG